>JANBXA010000600.1:64170000-65370000 GCA_030556225.1 Cricetiscus sungorus | reverse complement strand
TCTCTTCTTCTAGACTCTCACTTACTCAATTACCTTGAGTTTACTCACTATATTTCTGAGTATTTACCTAGACTTAGTTTTTTATATGTATGACTGTTTAGTCTCCATGTATGCAAATGCAACACATTTGTTTCCAGGCCCTCAGGACCTGTAGTTTTGGACAGCTGTGAGCTGCTATGTGGTTAATAGGAACTGAACCTCTGCTCTCTGCAAGAGCAGCAAGTGTTTTAACTGCTGAGCCAGCTCTCCCACACCAACATTTTAATGTTCAGATTTATTATTTAAATGTGTGAAGACAGAGTTTCTGTTCCCCCATCAAATATGTTCTATAAATGATTTTTTGTGATGCAAATATTTTCTTTCATGGCTAAGGGACATCTAATACTGTGTTCCATTTCTGTTCTAAAACAGTTACCTATTGTCATTTTATGGATTCTAGTAAAATACACAAAACCTGATACCCTGTGATAAAAAAAAAAAATTAGACGATACACCCAAACTTGTTGGCATAGGAAAGGACTCTCTGAACATGACCCCTGTAGCACTGGCATTAATACTAACAATTAAGTGGGACCTGATAAAACTGAAAGTTTCTTTACAGAAAATGTCACCATCACTCCAGTAAAGAGGTAGCCTACAGAATGGGGGTAAAATCTTTACCATTTATTCATCTCACAGAGAGTTAGTACCTAGAATATATTGAGAACTAAATAAATAAGCAAAGAGATACAAAATGTTTAGAGCAAAAACCAAGAAAACAGAATCAGCTGACAGGAACAAGGAGGAACTAATGCATCCAAGTCTGATAGCTGGGAACCAGCATAGGACTGACCCAGACCTTCTGAATGTGGGTGTTAGTTAGGAAGACTGGGCAGTCTATGGGGCCTCTGGTAATGGATCAGTATTTATCCCTAGTATATGAATGGACTTTGGGAGCACATTCCACATAGAGGGATACTCTCTTGGCCTAGACACCCTAGACACAGGGAGGGGAGTGCCTAGGACTTGCCCCAAATGATATGACAGACTTTGAAGACTCCCCATGGAAGGCCTCACCCTCCCTGGGGAGCAGAAAGGGGATGGGCTGGGGTTTGGTGGGGGTGATAGAGGAGGGTGCAAGGGTAAACGAACTAGAATTGACTTGTAAAACAACTTTGTTTCAAATGTAAATTAAAAAAGGAAAAAACAAAACAAAAACAAAGAAGGCTTTGTTACAAACAGTAGCAATGGTATTAGCATGGTAGCAGCATTTGTCCTTGCTTCTTTTCCTATTGCTGAGACAAAACACACTGATAAAAGTGACTTTAAGGGAGAAAGGATTTGTTCAACCAATAATACTGGGTTACAGTCCTTCATTGCCAACATTTCAAAGCAGGAGCTTGGAGCAGAAGAAGCCATCATACTACATACTACCCTCTGTTCTAGTACAGAGATGCTGTCCCCATCCTCCACAGAGTACCTTACACAAAGATCATTGAAATGGAAGTTTGGTATAAAAGATAGCCAGTGTCTCTCCTTGCAAAACACACAAAAACATTCCCTGTAGAACTCTCTCCCACTGACACCTACCACTCACCTCATTACTAGCTTGCCTTGCAGCAGAATTTTGCATGAGTAGCTTCCATCATTCATTCTATTTAATTTGACCCAGAGTATCTGATCAAATCATCTTGATGTATCTCTTACAGCAATTAATTGAAGATAGTATCAACAGGATTCCAAGCCACAGACAGTAAGGTCAATCTACAATACTGACATCAACCTTATCCCCTAATGTCTTAAATGTAAACAGCTCAATAAATCTACTAAAGTGATGTAACCTGTCTTGAAATGCCTGGTGGATTTCTTCCCAACTTTCTTTTTATTAAATACATTTTTAAATATATAGAATCACAACATTTTCCCCCTTCCCTTTTCAACTTTCTTTATTGATCTTTCTACTAGCAAAGGAAATTAATTCAGAAACAGCAAAAATGCATTAGAAATTGTTCAGAATATTTCCTTGGATAACAAAAAGGAAATCTCAGATAATCCTCCTAATCTCTAATAACTCGGGCCACTGTACTGGGCATAAATGCCTCTCAGGACCAAAGAGGTATCCACTGTGAAGCAAGTGGTCAAACATCTTTTCTAATTAGATAGATCCCACTACAGGGATAACAGCCCCTGGGATATGAGTCAATAATCAGTCATCCGTCCAGGAAATTTCTGATAACCAAGGGCATCTTCATTTGGGCAAGACCTTAAGCTGTGTGTAGAATGACTTTTCTGGCATCTGCTGCCTGGTTCCTTCTCTCAGTTGCAAATGTGGAATTTTAAATTGTGCATATCTATGTGAAGTGGGGTGTCACTCACTATAGACTTGTACTGCAGATCACTCTGAAAGTCACTGTACTGATTGTCCCTGATTGGGCCTTTCTAGTTTCACCCTGCATGTCTGTTCTACTACTGTTTTGGTGTGTAGACTAACATAGTGTACATGTGCAAGTGTGTGTGGACAAAAATAGCTACTTTTGTGTAAGGAAGGCAGATAGGGGCGTCAGGTGACCTCTTTTATCATTCTCTGCTTTGTTTCTTCTTTAACACAGTCTCTCATTGAAGATAGAGCTTGGATTCTTCCAGTGGGACAGCAGCCCGGGAGCCCCATTAATTTTCTTGCCTCTAGCCCTCAAATTCTGTCTTGTGCAGGACCATACCCAACTTTTGTTTCACACAGATGCTGGGATCTCAGTTCTAAACTTCATTTTTTGTGTATCAAATGCTCTTTTATAGTGACTGAGCTGTCTCCCTTGTACCAGCCACTGTTTGAATGTTTTGCATGCTTTGATGCCCATTATCTAACCTGATTTGTTGTTGTTTTTCTGCAACTAGTTTTGATCTTTACTTCTCATTCATAACCTTTTGGAAGTTTGTAAGCAGGCACATGGAAGTGCTGATTGCATGTAATCATATCCCCACCAGATGTTCCAGGAAAGTCTGTTAAACATGTTCATATAGGATTTTTTAAAAATGAAGAAAAGTTGCTATCTTCTGTGCATACTACTATCTATCCCATAGTTAGAAAAATGCCTTGCAAGCAATAAAATGTATGAAGATAGGGGCTGTTCACCATTCACTGAAAGCATCATTCTCCTTACTATCCTCATGCAGCAACTATAAGTATATAAAGCTACATAAATATGGATGTGGATGGAGCTGAAATGCTTAAACTTAACTTAAAATAACAACTTTCTTTTACATGAATAAGATAATGCAAAGCACAGGATCATAATAGCTAATGTCTAAAACCACACAAGGATTCCTATGGAAGCTCATAAAATGTCTGAGAGAAGGGGCTAGAAGGTAAATGGCAAGTTTCTTTACTCTTCACCGCAACGTTTCTCTTCTGACAATATTTTCTTATCAGACATACAAAATTTGGAATCAGTTTTAAAGCCTGGCCATCTTTTAGAAGGCATTGTATAACATAGTAGTTAATCTGTTTTTTAAATGGCTGCAGACCAAGTGGTTTAGAACATAGGTACACATGTAGAGGGAGATTTGTATAAATGATGTAAGAACATTCTTGTTTGGAATGTATCAAAAGATGGTACTGTTATGAGCACATTTTTCTCTCCACTGGTCTGGTCCCACTGTTCCATTACCACACCAGCCCCCAATAACACTCAGAGACTGTATTTGATACAATCCTGTTGGCCAGTTACTATTATTGTTCATGGGCTAGCTCTGTCTTAATTATTAACCCATTTCTACTTATCTGAGTATTTCCACGTGGTCATCTTATCCGAGTGTGGCGGGCTGGCATCTTGCTTCCTCCATGCTCTACATGCTGACTCCTCCTTCCTACTTCCTCTTTCCTCCTTGTATCCTAGCCCCGCCTATCTTGCTTTCCCATTGACCCAACAGTGATTTATTTATTAACCAGTATGAGAAACATATTTACACAATAACATCTCCCATCAGGGTACGAAAAGCATGAAGAAACTAGGCAGCAGTTTTGCTGTGGGGCAGGTAAAGCCCAGATTCCTTCAATTTGTAAGAGTCTGTAGCAGGACTGCTCCTTCAGAATTGTCTCACCTTAAGAAAGATGGATCAGCCTTTACATTCCAAAGCCATTTGAGTCCATGGAAGTAGGTGCTGCCTCTTCTGCTGAGAACAATTCTCAGGAAACATTCTATCCAAGAATTATCAACCACCAAGAATGAGTGCTTAAACTAACTAGAACTGAAGCATGAGTTACATATCCAATAATCATACAAAACCTCCTTAAAGGGACTTTAGAACATTCTATCCCAAGCTTCTTGTTTGGTTGGTTTGGTTGGTTGTTTTTTTGTTGTTTGAGACAGGGTTTCACTGTATAGCTTTGGAGCCTATCCTGGCACTCGCTCTGTAGACCAGGCTGGCCTCAAACTCATAGAGATCTGCCTGCCTCTGCTGCCCAAGTGCTGGAATTAAAGGCATGCACCACCTCTGTCCAGCCTATCCCAAGCTTTTTCCATTGGTTTTGGCACAAAAGATTAAGCAAAAGTCGATAAAGTAATGAATAAAATAGCATCTTGTAACAACCACGGAACTCACAATTTCTTGAGTAGAAATGAAAGTCATGCGATTAGATTGCTGTCCATTCAATATTTATAAACTCTCGTTAAGCCACAGTTAAGAGCATCGACTTTCTTTTATGTACCTCAGAAATCCTTTGAATGGTTTTATCCAGGCATATGATGGAATTCGAATTTTATATTGATCATTCTGAAAATGGTATGTACAAGAACAAAAGAGAAAGAATGAAGATGAGTCACAGGCTTTTCCAATAATTTTTGTATGTGTGCTCTAAAATAGGACAGCCTCAGTAAAAATCAAGATTATTATTATTTAGGAAATAGGATTTGATGTTAGGGAAAGAAAAGAAAGATATGAGTATAAATTATCCCCAATTTTCCAGCTCATGTAAACAGATAGTAGAATGAAACATAATCTAAAGGATTACATGTCTGGAAGAAATCCTAATACTAGAAAGTGTACCATAATTATAGCACAAGCCCTTGCCATGGCAATGACAATGTAGGAAGTCAGGAAAACAGATTATGTAACACTCAAAGCTGTTTTCTATTATTGCACATAAAGAGTAAATTCTGAAGACAATTGTTATCTACACATTGTTTTTCCTTTGATACAAGTTCTCACTATGTAAACCTGTGTCCTTGGGTTTCTCTATTGCTGTGATGAAACACCATGACCAAAGAGCAAGTTGGGAAGGAAAGGCTTTATTAGGCTTACACTCAGCATTGCTGCTCATCAATGATGGAAGTCAAAACAGGAACACAAACAGGGCAGGATCCCAGAAGCAGGAGCTGATGCAGAAGCCGTGGATGGGAGTTGCTTTCTGGCTTCCTTCCCATGGCTGTTTAGCCCACATTTTTATAGAATGCAAGACCATCTGCCCAGGGATGGCACTACCCACCATTGGCTGGGTCCTCCATCAATGATCACTAATTAAGAAAATGCCTTATAGATGGCTCTCATCAAGGCATTTCCTCAATTGAGTCTCCTTCCTCTCTGATGACTCTAGCTTGTATCAAGTTGACACACAAAACCAGCCAGCTTTATCGAAGCCTGGTTGACCTGGAACTATATAAGCCAGCTGACCTAAAACTCCCTGATCCACTTACCTCTGCCTTCCAAATGATGGGATTAAAGGGGTGCACCTCCACACCAAGAAAATCTAGTCATCTTGAATAGTGCAGATGGGTGCCCAATAGTAGGACTGCTTTGAAGACATAGTACAGAGATGTTTGACAAGATCATCAGGGGTTCTCTGGACTGCTGCAAACAACGCAGCAACATAAGTTTCAACTATTTATACAGTTTACTTGAAAATAGCATTCTATATGCTAAAATGTTATCTGAATTACTATGGAAATCACTAGCATGTTAAACTGTGACTGTATTTTTTAGATGCTGTGTGTCTAAAGTTGCCTATGCTAATCTTGAACTCCCCATCCTCCCAAAAGCAATGCTCTGTGTAGCTGAGGTTTCTGGTGTACAACTGCAGCCTGCAAACTATGATTTTACTTGTGACAGCAAAAGTTAATGAAAGGAATTTAGACCTATGCTATTAAGTCAAACTAACTAAGTACACCATTTTACATATTTAAGAAACATGAAATAACTTATGTAACAAGTAGCCACATGGCTATATAGCTAAAATGGCTGTTTCTTAAAAAGAAAACGTGGACTGAAGAAATTGCCCAGTGGTTAGTAGTTATTTGTTTCAGAAGACAACCCAGGTACTGTTGCTCACAGTGGCTCACCACGATCTACATATCAACAACTCACTTCCAAAATATAGGATACTTCTCCCTGGTCTCTGTAACCACCAGGAATACACATGCTGCATATATGCACAAGCAGGCAAAACACTTACACACATAAAATAATTCTTTAAAAAATAAATATTTTTAAAGTAAAGTGGGTTAAAAAGAAGGATGAGTTGGTAATGTGTTTGCCATGAAAACATAAAGACTGGTATAAATTCCCCTGAGCCCATGAAAAAAGGTAAGCGTAGCAGTAAACACCTACAGTATCAACACTGGGGAGGCAAAGACAAGAACACCCTGTGTGTATGCTCACTTCCAGCCAGTCTAGCAAAATCAAAGAGCTCCAAGTACAGTGAGAGGCCTTTTCTCTAAAAAAGCAACATGGAATTAGCTTTTAAGTCAATGATAAGCATCTTATCATGCTATAATATAGAACCACAGAGGTTAAGTATAGAGAAATACAATGGGGTGGGAATAACAGATCTCCCTAGGAAGAAAGGGGATATAGAATAGATAGTTATGGATGGATGAGATTGGGGGACCATAATGGGAGGATCAAACAAAGTGAATAAAGGGGATTGAAGAAGAGAATAAGGAAAAGAGACAGCTAGAACTAAGAGCCATTTGGGGGGGGTAGGTAATATGGAAACATAATACAGTAGAAACTTCCATATATATGGAAGTTCTAAATGAAATCACCAAATAATAGAGGAGACAGAACCCCATCTGAACATATACCAAATGAAGCTTCCAGTACCAGAAATCAGTTACATTTAACTAAGTTATTAGCCAAAGGGGTTCCATGGGAACTCCCATACAACTCAGGCTATTGCCAAGACTATAGGTTGCTCTCCACAAACTGACAGCAAGATTCTATTTATGAAAGCAATACATACACAATTCAATGAATATGGAGAAGTTGAACTGGTGTCTACTCCCTTCACCACTGCAGACTAGTGTTCTTGGTACTTGAATGTACTCTTCCCACTTCCAAAAAAAGAAGCATAAACACCAACACAGCTACAAACCCTTTGACCTAGAGCAGTGGCCTGTCTACAAGATATGCTTTTGCAATAAAAAAAAATATCAGGATGGATCAAGATGGAAACTGTATAAGTCAGGATTTCTATTGCTGTGAAGAGATACCATGCTCGTGGCAACTCTTATAAAGGAAAACATTTAATTGAGGTAGCAGCTTCCAGTTTCAGAGATTCAGCCTATTATCATCATGGTGGGGATCATGGTGGTGTACAGGCAGGCATTGAAGAGGTAGCGGAGAGTCCGACATCTTTTAGGCAATAAGTAGACTGTGACACTAGAGTAGCTCACTCCCACAGTAACATAATTCCTCCAACATGGCCACACCTCCTAATAGTGTCACTCCTTTGGGGTGCAATTTTCTTTCAAAACACCACAGAATTGAATAAATCTGATATCATCTGAGACCTCTACACATACACATGAATGAATCATACACACACACACACACACACACACACACACACACACACACTTCTCCAATATTAGTAAAGATATTCATTTAATCTTTGCTTTCATTTACTAAGGAAAGTAATCTGGGTAAGTAAATTAATATGTGCAGGATATAGAGCTGAAACTGGAATTAAATTGGTTGAAGTAAGACAAGAATGCTTTTGGTAGCCTACATATTTCTAGGGAAAGTTGAAATTTTCACTCAAAACAACTTGCCACCACTGTTAGGTAGTTGTGTGAAACCTTGCAGAAACTATGATGAAGTGATTCAAATCAGCATTTAGCAGTTTGTAAAGGTCAGGAGGAGCCAGGCCATTTATCTAGGAAGCAAAAATCAAAAGCTATAAATTATAGCAAGGGTAATTACTGATATAAAGAAGAGTCACAGAGAATGAACTGAATCCATGTGAGTCTGTAGAATAAGATTAATTACAGATACACTACCAAGGTGAGGCTCAGGCTGGTCCAAAGATAGGGAACAGGGACCAGGTTCTATTCCTTCTCCTTCCAAAGAAATGTCCTTTCTTTCAGTTTCTTGTGAGTAATCAAGAGTTGTGTTCATATCACCAGTAAATCAGCTAGTAGTCACCATGTGCCCATCATGCAGTCAGGACCTCTAGACCTGATGAGCACTAATGCCACAGTGAATAAAGAAGCAATGTCCCTATGTCTATGGTGGTCCCACAAGCAGAAGAAGCAAGCATCTCCTTTCTCTCCTCTCTTCTAATCAGAAAATTCTATTCTCCCTCCATTGCTCTTGAGAATAATCAGTGGATTGATTATTTCATTAGGCATGGCTGGTGGTAACTCATTCCCTTTATCTGTGCCTGGATTTGGCAATTTTTATAAACCCTTCCAGTTTTTCTTCTACACAATATTAGATCATAATAAAGCTATATATGTTAACTTGATCCTTCCCCTTAAGAAAAGTATATCTATCGCCTCTTATCACAGTAAGAAGTAATTAAATTAGAATATAGTGAACTACTTTTCTGTAAAGAACCTAATAGACAGGGCATGGAAAATAGTGTACTTGGTAAAATGCCTGCCAGGCAAAAATAAGGATCTGAGTTCAAGTACCCATCACCATAAAAAGATGGGCGTGGTGTATCAGGCTTTTTCTTTGGGGCCATCAACCAACACCTAAATCATGACATGGAGAAGACTTACTATGACTTATGAGTGCTCAGCCTAACTTAGGCTCATTTCTGGCTAGCTTTTTTAACTTAATCTGGTTTGTTGTTGTTTGTTGGTTTTGGGGGGGGGCTCTTTTTTGGTCTAATTTTTGCCTCGGGGCGTTTTGCTTTTATTTCCTTCTGTATACCTCACTTTCACTGTTTCTCATCTCTGTCTAGCTGATGGCTGCCTGACTTCTTGCCCTGGGCATGTCCCCCTCTTTCTCCTCATTCTCTTCTCTCTTCTTCTTTCTCTCATGTCCCCCCTATTTATTCGTTTTGCCCAGCAACTCCACCTATCCCTTTCTTGCCTAGCTACTGGCTATTTAATTTTTTATTAGACCAATCAGGTCCTTACGCAGACAAGGCAAAACAAATGCAACATATCTTTACATAATTAAACACACATCCTTACATCATTAAACAAATGCAGCATAGACAAACATAACACACCTTTCCACATTTAAAGTAATATTACGCAGCATAAACAAATGTAACACATTTTTGCCCAGTTAAAATAACATCCCACAACTGCATGATGACTCCTTTTTATATGATAACACCTGTAGTGAATGAAGGATAGAGAACAAGAGAAGAACGGGAACTCTTTGTCCAGATAGTCCAGCTGAAACAATGAGCTTCAGGACCAGTGGGAGATCATATCAACAAATAAACAAATAAATAGATACATGGAGAGCAATCCACAAAGAGAATCAACCTTTGCCCTATTAATTATACATGTGTCTATATCGTACATACATACATACTCAGGCAACCACATGCAGATGCACACACACACACACACACACACACACACACACACACACACACACACGGGAACATGACAGGAAATAGTTTAAGCTTTACTAGTAAGGTGACCTCAGAAGTCCTTTTTGACTTTGCCACTCTGATATGAAGACAACCATCAACACTATGAAAGTAGTTCTGACTGTGTATTTTTCTCTTCTGGATGCAGATGGCTGTCTTATCTCCACATCCTCACACAGCCTTCCTTCTGTGTGTGCACACTCACACCTGAGATCTCCACCTCTTCTTGCAATGGCTGAGTCTAATTGTGTTGCAGGATATTTGATCACACTGTGTAAAAGGCATTTTCTGGTTGATTTAGTAAAGAGCAGAATGGCCAAAAGAAAGACAGGAGAAGATGGGTGGGACTTCCACAGAGAGATGGGCACTTTGGGAAAAAGAGAGACAGGATTTGAGAGCAAGAAGTGGAGGAAGTTGAACTTATGGTACTGAGGAGAATTAATGATGAGCCATGTGGCAGAATGTAGATCAATAAATGGGTAAATATAGTATTTTAAATTTTTCTTTTTTTTCATTACATTTTTACTTATTTTTTCCTCCCATGCCCAGCTCAACCCCCCGCCCCCGGGTCCAATTCCCCATCCATTCCTCAGGAAGGATGAGGCTTTCCAGGAGGGATCATCAAAATCTGTCAAGTCATGTGGACCCTCCATCCTGTCTCTAGGCTAAAGGAGTATCCCTCCATGGGAAATGAACTACCACAATCCTCTCATGCACCAGGGATATATCCTGGTTCCAGTCAGAGGTCCCATAGACTGTCCAGGCCTTCTAACAGACCCATTCAGGGGAGTTTAGGTCGGTCCTATGCTGGTTTCCAGGCTATCAGTCTGGGGTCCATGAGCTCCCCCTTTTTCAAGTCAGTTGTCTCTGTGGGTTTCTGCAACCTGGGCTTGACCTCTTTGCTCATCACTTCTTCCTCTCTGCAAATGGATTCCAGGAGTTCAGCTCAGTGTTTAGCTGTGGGTTTCTGCTTCTTCTACTTTCATCAGCTACTGGATTAAGGCTCTAGGATGGCATGGAATATAATTATCAATCTCATTATCAGGGAAGGGCATTTAAGGTAGCCTCTTCACTACTGCTCAGATTGTTAGCTGGGGCCATCCTTGTAGGTTTCTGGGCATTTCCCCAGTGCCAAATTACTATATTGACCTATATTGACTCCCTCTATTATGGTATCACTTTTCTTGCTCTCCTCTATTCCTCCCCCCAACTCAATCTTCCTGCTCCCTCATGTTCTCTTCTCACCTCCTCTTCTCCCCTTCTCTTTCTCCTAACTCTACATTTGCTCCCCACCCCCACTCATGCTCCCAATATGCTCAGGAGATCTTGTCCCTTTCTCCTTCTGTGGGAGACCATGATTGTCTCTCTTTGAGTTCTCCTTATTTCCTAGCATTTCTGGCGGTATGATTTGTAGACTGATGATGATGATCATTTGCTCTATGTCTGAAATCCATATGTGAGTGAGTATATACCTTGTTCATCTTTTTGTGACTGGGTTACCTCACTCAGCATGGTTGCTTTTAGTTTCATACATTTGCCTGCAAATTTCAAGATAAATTTTTTTTCCACTGAGTAGTACTCAATTGTGTAAATGTGCCACATTTTCTTTATCCATTCTTCATTTCAGGGGCATCTAGATCATTTCCAAGTTCTAGCTATTACAAATAATGCTGCTATGAATATAGTTGAACAGATGTCCTTGTTGTATGAATATGCAACTTTTGAGTATATGCCCGAGTGGAATTGCTGTTTTTTTTGTGGTAGACTGATTCCCATTTTCCTGAGTAGCCACCATACTAATTTCCAAAGTGGCTGTATGAGATTACACTCACACCAGCAGTGAAGGAGTGTTCTCTCCACATCCTCTCACAAATAAAAACTGTCCTGGTGTTTCCTATTTTAGGCCATTCTGACAGGAGTAAGATGGTATCTCAGAGTTGCAATTTCCCTGATAGCTAAGGATGTTGAGCGCTTTCTTCAGTGTCTTTCAGCAATTTTTATTTCCTCTATTGACAATTCTCTCTTCAGTTGTGTACCCCAGTTTTTAATAGGGTTATTTGGTGTTTTGTTGACTAGTTTTGTGACTTCTGTGCATATTTTGGAGACCAGCCCTTTGTCAGATGTAGCATTAGTGAAAAATCATTCCCAGTCTGTGGGCTACTATTTGGTCTCATCAAGTGTGTCCTTTGACTTACAGAAGCTGCTAAGTTGAGGAGGTCCTATTTATTAATTTTAGATCTCAGTGTCTGTGCTACTGGTGTTATGTTCAGGAAGCAGTCTCCTATACAAATTTATTCATGGGTACCTCCCACTTCCTCTTTTAAGAGGGTTAGTGTGGCTGTGGATATATGCTAAGGTTTTTGATCTATTTGGACTTGAGTTTTGTGCATGGTGATAGACATGGGTCTATCTGCAGTCTTCTACACACCATCATCCAATTGTGCCAGCACCATTTGTTGAAGATGCTTTCCTCCTCCTATTGTATACTTTTAGCTGTTTTGTCAAAAATCAGGTGTTCATAGGTGTGTGGTTTAATATCAGGATTTTCGATTAGTTTCCATTGGTCTACTTGTCTATTTTTGTGCAAATACCATGCTGTTTTCAGGACTATAGCTCTGTTGTAGAGCTTAAAGTCAGGGATGGTGATGCCTCCTGAAGTTCTTCTATTGTACAGGGTTGTTTTGTCTATCCTGGGTCTTTTGTTTTTCTATATGAAGTTTATTATTATCCTTTCAAGGTCAGTGAAGAATTGTGCTAGGATTTTAATGTGGATTGTATTGAATCTATAGATTGCTTTTGGCAAGATTGCCATTTTTACTATGTTATCCTATGGATCCAAGAGCATGAGAGATCTTTCCATTTTCTGATATCTTCTTTAATCTCTTTCTTAAAAGACACAAAGTTCTTCTTATGTAGGTCTTTCACTGTTTGATAAGCATTACCCCAAGATACTTTAAGTTGTTTGTGGCTATTGTAAAGGGTGATGGTTCTCTGATTTCTTTCTCAGCCCCTTTGTCGTCTAAATGAAGTAGGGCTACTGATTTTTTTGAGTTTATCTTGTATCCTGCTAGTTTGCTGAACGTGTTTATCAGCTGTAGTGTTTCCCTGGTAGTTTGGGTCACTTATGTTAACTATCATGTCATCTGCCAATAGTGACAGTGTGACTTCTTCCTTTCCAACTTGGATCCCATTGATCTCCTTTTGTTGTCTTTATTGCTTTAGCAAGAACTTTAAGTGCAATATTGAAGAGCTATGGAAAGAGAGGGCAGCCTTGTCTTGTTTCTGAATTGAAAGGAATCACCTTAAGCTTCTCTCCATTCAGTTTGATGTCGGCTGTTGGTTTACTGTAAATTGTTCTTATTATGTTTAGCTATGTTCCTGTTATCCCTGATCTCTCCAAGACCTTTATCATGAAATTGTGTTGAATTTTGTCAAAGGCTTTTCCAGCATCTAGGGAGATGATCATGTGGTTTTTCTTTTTCAGTTTGTTTATATTGTGGATCACATTGATAGATTTTTATATGTTAAACCATTCCTGCATCCCCAGATGAAGCCTACTTGGCCATGGTGGATGATTTCTGTGATGTATTCTTGGATTTGGTTTGCCAGTATTATATTGAGTATTTTTGCATCAATGTTCATGAGGGATACTGGTCTGTAATTTTCTTTCTTAGTTGTGTCTTTGTGTGGCTTGGGTACCAAGGTGATAGTAGCTTGATAAAAAGAGTTTGGTAATGAACCTTCTGTTTCTGTTGTGTAGAACAATTTGAGAAGTATTGGTATTAGCTCTTCCTTGAATTTCTGGTGAAATTCTGCACTAAAAACATCTGGCCCTGGACTTTTTTTTGGTTAGGAGACTTTTGATGACTGCTTTTGCTTCATGGGGTTATAGGTCTATGTAAATTGCTTATTTTTTCTTGATTTAATTTTGGTAAGTTATATCTATCCAGAAAATTGTTCATTTTTGTCAAAATTTTGAATTTTGTGGAGTACAGGTATTCAAAGTATGACCTGAAAATTGTCTGGATTTTCTGTGTCCGTTGTTATGTCCCCTTTTTCATTTCTGATTTTGTTAATTTGCATATTCTCTCTCTACTTTTTCATTAGTTTGGATAAAGGTTTGTCTATCTTGTGGATTTTTTTGAAAAAAAAACAACTCTTTGCATTGATTTTTTGTATTGTTTTCCTGGTTTCTACTTTATTGATTTCAGTCCTCAAATTGATTATTTCCTGGTGTTTACTTCTCTGGGGTGAGTTTGCCTCTTTTGTTTTAAGGCTTTCAGTTATGCTGTTAATTCTCTAATGTGATTATCTTTAGTTTTCATCATATGGGCACTCAGTGCAATGAACTTCCCTCATAGCATTGCTTTCAAGGTGTCCCATAAGTTTCAGTATGTTGTGCCCTCATGGTCGTTGAATTTTAGGAAGTCCATAATTTCTTTCTTTATTTCTTCTTTGACCCAGGTATGGTACAATTGCACATTGTTCAGTTTCCATGAGTTTGTAGGGTTTCTGTAATTTGTGTTTTTGTTGAATTCCACCTTGAAATCATGATGGTCTGATAAAATACAGGGGACTGTTCCAATTTTTTTGTATCTGTTGAGGTTTGTTATGTCGCCAAGTATGTGGTAGATTTTAGAGAAGGTTGCATGTGGAGAAAAGAAGAAAATATATTATTTTGTGTTTGGATAGAATGTCCTATAGATGTCTGTTAAACACAATTAAGACATAACTTCTGTTAGTTACTTTGTTTTGTTGTTAAGTTTCTGACTGGTGGTCCTGTCTAGTGGTGAGAGTGGAGTGTTGAAGTCTCCCACTATAAGTGTGTGAGGTTTTATGTGGCTTTGAGTTTTAGTAACATTTCTTTTATGAATATGGGCACCTTTGTATTTGGGGCATAGATGTTCAGAATTGAGACTTTGTGCTATTGGGTTTCTCCTGAGATAAATATGAAATGAACATTTTCATCTCTTTTGATTAATTTTGCTTTGAAGTCTAACTTGTTAGATATTTGGATTGCCACACCTGCTTGCTACTTGGGTCCATTTGATTGGAAGATCTTTTCCAAGCCTTTTACCCTGAGGTAATGTCTATCTTTGAAGCTTAAATGTGTTTTTTTGTATGTAGCAGAAGGATGGATGCTGTCTTTATATCCATTCTGTTAGCCTATGTCTTTTTATAGGCAAGTTAAGACCATTAATGTTGAGGGAAAGTATGGACCATTGATTGTTAATGCTTGTTTGGTTTAGATTTCTTACTGGCGGTGGTATTGTGAATATATTTGTCCTGCTTTACCCTTGAATTCTGGTGAAGTGGAATTATCTATTGCCTATGTCTTTGTGAGCATAGTTAACTTCCTTGGGTTGGAGTTTTCTTCCAGAACTTTCTGTAGGGTTGGATTTGTAGATACGTATTTTGAAAATCTAGCTTTGTCATTAAATAGCTTGTTTTTTAAATAAGTTTTAAGAGATAGTTGGGAATAAGACTAAGCTAAGGCCAACCTTTCATAATTACTAAGAAGTCTCTATGTCATTATTTTGGAGATGGAGTGCCAAAGAGAGTCCAACTGCACTACTGTATCACATTTCCCCTCTTATGGACTCACTGAACTTTAAGTTCTTCCAGGTAGAAACTATCACCATTACAGTCACATAAGATCAGATGAACCACTTATGAACACAGGGATGACATAATTCTGCCTATAACAGATATGAATACAATGAATAACAGTTTGCTTGGGAAGAGCACATGGGTGGGGGATGAGTGAAATAAAGCTGGAGGTATGGCTGGATGATTGGTCTTATGGAACATTAATTTGAATTATCTGCTGTATTTATTAGATTATTTTTGACTATTAAAATCATTTTTAATCAGACACTAAAAATTCATATTCAGTGTATTCAGTGCAAGTCAGCATATTATATCATTTCTAGCATTATTTTATATGAGCAATATTTTTATCTTTTTAAGTGTGCTTGACAAAATATTTCTTTGGAAATACATGGAACATCTATAAATTGTAAGCTTGGTGTTCAATTTTGTAAAATGTTTTCTTGAAGATAAACATCCTCAGGCTGGCAGAGAATGTGTAGAGGTGATGATTTGATCAGCTCACATTTGGATGTTGGAGACAACTGCAGAAGGGTGTGTAATCATCACATCACCTATACATCTAGGGTTAAGTTTTCCAGTGGACAGTGTGTGAGGAATCAGAAATATAGAAAGACTCAGACCCCCACAACCAGAAAGTAGTGGGAGTAGAGAGACTGACTACTGTACAGCGTGAAACAGAAGTGAAAGATGCGTGTACCAGAAGTAATACAGAAACCACAATCTGGGAAACAAAACAGCAGATCACAGAATCACAGACTAGAAAAAGCTGAAGGGAATCAAGAAAAGAAGAAAAGGTTCTGTGGCAATTTTCATGAAAATCACTTACACTATGCATTCCCAGTTGTCTTTGATAACCAATGTGCCTGTAGCCCAAAATTGAGTTTGTCTGCTTGTCAGTCTGCCCATCACTGCAGAAACTATTGACAAAGAGGTAGCTGTGAGTGGTGTGCTATCCAAGGTCCTGAACTAGCTAAGACCTGGATTACTTAAATGTGCTACATGCATGTGGATTTACCTCCACCCCAGAATTGCTTTTTAGCATACTATACTTGATACTAGTCACTGATACAATTATTAGACCTCACACAATATGTGTAAAGTGTGTAATATATTATAAGTGCATTAGTAAATGAAAGAAAATGAGTCTCTCTAACCTGTAGATACAATACAGTGGTCTTAAAAATGCTTACTATATTTTTTAACTTGAATATGATAATTTTAAAGAAATTTTTGTTTTATACATGACTAAATCCATGCACATTAATAATCAATGATGGGGGAGAAGAAAGGAGAGAAAGAGAGCAAACATTTCCATTTGCAAAGTTTTAGTGTATTTGAGATTCCCTTGTTTTGCTTATTGGTTGGTTAGATAAGTGGTTGAATGGTTGAGTGGTTGAGTGGTTTCTTTATTGGTCAGCTGGTTAGTTTGTTGGTTGGTGCTGGTATTGAATAAGGGGCCTCATGCATGCTATACAAATCCTACCATTAAGGTATACTGGCAGACCCTTCTGTTTTAATCATTATTTGATTTATATTATCCCTTTAGATAGTTGCATAGATGCACACACAGAGTATTGCTTTTGCATATCAGTGACCATAATACCTGATAAAATTTTTTTACAAAAGGTTAAGGTTTATTCTGCTCCAGAGTTACAGAGAATTTCATTGTGTCAAGGTGAGGAAGGTGTGATTAAACAGTTCATGATGTACAAGCACATTTCAGTGGCTACATATATCATAGTGAATGAGAAATAAATCAAAGAACAAGAATGGAGACTGGAGGCAGGCATGACATTTGAGAGACAGCCCCAAGAAATCTTTGCCCTACCCACAAAACACTTCATGGCATCTAAAATTTGTACTGTGGTCTAAGATCAAAATTCTAAAAGTTTGGACTATGAAGTGTGTTTAAATTTTAAGATAGATCTGGGCATAGTGACATACACCTTTAATCCCAGCACAGGAGGCAGGTGGATCTTTGTGAGTTTGAGAATAACCAGGGCTACATAGAGAGACCCTGGCTCAAAAAATGTTTAGAGAGCATAACAAATTAATAAGTGTGTAAGTGGATGGGTGGGTTGATAGATGACAGAGAGGCAGAAAAATAGATAGCAAGCACCTAAAGTTTTGTTTCACTAGATCATCTAAATCTGTATGTTATAATCTCCTAATGACTGATTTGTCAGTGACTGTTTATGTCAACCCCAGATTGGTTTTGACAGAGTTAGTTTGGGGAGTATAATGTTTAGGAAGATGTGCCTTTGGGGTTTGTCCCTACCATTGAAAGGGAAAGAAGGCAGGGTCAGGCAGACCAGTAATGGATGTTGTGACAAGATCCACATGGAGCTTGGTGCATCCCACAGTGATCCCTAAGGTTAGAATTTGAACTAAGTTAGGACAAACAATCAGCACATTTAAACACCCAGCTCTGGAAGCCATGGGTGTGCACTGCTGTGGTAAATGTGTAATTTTGACAAAAATGTAATTTTTTTGAAATCAGAAGAAGTCTGGGTATCTGCAAAAGCCTGAAATGTGCACGTGTGCAACTATTGCTGTGTGGTTACCGGGGCGATAAGTTACTCCCTGAAGAGAGTGAGTAGTACATGTCTGTGTCCCCACCAAATTTCCTACCTTTATAGTTGTGATAGTATGATTGTCAACTTGATAGGATCCAGAGTCACCTAGGAAACAAATCTTGGGACATGCATGTGAAGGAGTTTATATGTTAAGTTGGGGTGGGAAGACTCATCATCTCAAAGATGGGTGGCACTGATGACTCCATGGTCCAGAGACCAAGAATGAATGAAGAGGGGGAAGAAAATTGGGCACTTACATCTGTGTCTCTCTGTACCTGACTGCACATGCAGTGTGTACAGCTGCCTCAGTTCCTATTGCCAGGACCTCTCTGTCATGGTAGACTGTGCCTAAAAATTGTGAACCAAAAACATCCTTTCTTAAGTTCTTTTTCTCAGCTATCCTGTCGCAACTATGGGAAAAGTCACAAAGATAATACTTTTATATTCTTACCCATTTTTCTTTCTTAAAAATAAAGGTGCATATTTGAAATATATCCTAATGGCTATTTTCTTCCTTTATATTCATAAAATTTGAATTCTGAAAAGTTATGAATTAAATATTTTAGACTTTTCAAAGAATTTCCAGCATATAACAAGTCACTATTTAAATGCTTGTTCCAGTTTGCATTCATTCCAATAGTGTACCAGAGATGACATTTCAGAAGTATATCAGCTTTGGATCTTTCCATTTAGAAAATAAAAAAGATAATCTGACAGGTTTCCACACATATTGTTTCAAAATTTACTTTCTATGGATTATTAATGAGGCTCTCAACACTGATTTACATTTCTACCATCAATATAACTTTTGTAGCAAAAGTTAATTTATAACCTTTACTTATTTTTCCACAGAAAGGCTGGTACTTTAACCATTGTTGAATAGGATTTAAAAATAATTCAACCATATAAAAACTCCACTTTGAAATTTGAAGTCACCTGTGACAATATAATCAATTATTCTTATTTCCTGTCCAGTCCACTTTATTCACTACTTTCTATTAGTTGAGGCTGTGTTTTTCCATTCTCCCTTCTCTAGACCACAATGATTATGATGCTAAAATGCTTCACTCACACTGTGCAGCATCACAAAACTGTACTGTGGGTAAAGTCAGAGAGAAACACTCGGGGGATTCACCCAAACACCAACCATTAGTTACATATGCATAGACAACAGACTGCAAGCATGGTATTTACCAATACTTAACACACAAAATAAAGAGCTGGATCACTTTCTTTTTTAATGCTAAGAGGGGCTTGAGTTTATGATTAACTTTTTCTGTGGTTTGGCAAGCAGAGATGAAAGGGTGTTTATAGATATTTACTTCCCCCTCTGAAAGGTTTTCATCTTCTATTTTGCTGTAAAAGCTTGTTCACTTGGAGTCTTTCCATTCTAATTCAATCAGTTGCAAATTATTTTTCTAGGAAACAAAAAGTATCCCCGAGAGATGGTGTATGATTTCCATATTGCTTTTTATTTTCATGTTTAGATTTAAAAGAGAAAACAAAGTTAATGAAGTTGATCATAATCATCTTCCTTTCACGACAACCTTTTCAGATCTCATTATGAATTTTTAGTTGCTCAGAATATTTTACAGTCAGGGTTCACTGCTATTCAAATCAACATCCACTAGAACTCCGCATGTCTTAATCGAGGCACATAAAAGTGATAGGATAAACTCTAGGAATCAAAGAGAAATGCTGCATTAAGCAGTCTCCATATGCTGTATGATTTCCAGAAATTAAACACAACACAGGCTTGCTTTCTCCTTTCTTCTATTGTTTAGCCCTCCCACCACAGTTAACTTTTCCTCATCCTCATTTCTTTTTTTTTTTTTTTTTTTTTTTTTTTTTGCCCCCTGGAGCAAAAGAATTCATCCTTAACACCTAACATTTTATTAAAACATCATTTTGTACAACTCTAAAAGCTGCTAATTACAGCAGAACTCTAGTGCTTATATGCAAACTAGGGCCCAGTTTGTCCTGGCTCAGCAGATTCACACAGATCTCATGGAGCGCATCCCTTTTGTAATCACCACTCACTGTTCAATGATTCAGCATCTACCTCCCCCACAAAAGCACTTCTCAACATGAGAAATCAGAGGCCATGGATTTTCAGACATTGACAATAGGGCTTTGGGGGAAGGGAATGATCCACATGGAAAAGGAAAGTTTGCATTAAATGTGTCAGTCTTTGTAATTGTTCATCCAGTAGTCTGCCACAGGTGTGGTATTGGCATTTAGCAGAAACCCCCAGTAAGTGTGGTTGTCTTGCAGCCATGGAAATGAGTGTCGCAAATGGTAACAAAGCACAAGTTATGAAGCAATAGTTACAGCGTCATCAAAATGAATTTTCAAAAGAACAATACACTGATTGTCCTAATTCACTGAGATATCTACCCAAATTTTCTTTAGCCTAAAGATTTGACCATTTTTCTTGTTGCAAGGACATATTGTTGCTAGAGAAAAACAATCTTGATGCATTTGCCCCCCACTCTCTCTCCTCTTCTCCCCACCACATGCATCACACACACATGCACATACCCCACACATGTTGTGCATAGCCACACAAATGAATGAATCGTGTATGTTAGTTAGTAAAGCCCCAAGATTTACTTGCTGAGTTTCTCAAACAACAATGTTTGTACGGAGTATGTGAGATAATAGTGCTTGAAAAAATCGAGTCTTCAGTCCTTTGCCTTGGTCTTGGGAAAGCTTTAATTGACAACCATAGCTCATAGTTTATTATTTACAATGTTAAATAAACCAGGCTTTACTTTCCTTGAAATCAATAGGCCTCTGACTCTCAATAGGAGTCAGAGTTTCAGAAAGATTATTTTATTTTAATGTTGCAAATTTATTGGCTCTTTAGTATCTAGTAATCAAAGGTAGCTAATAATATTCATGGTCATCCTGGATGTGTAGAACCTTTTTCCTAAGCATATGTCCCCTGAGTATCTAAAGAACATGGGTCTACAGACCTCTATCTCCCTGACCCAGTCAAAGCACTGGTAATGTGAGAACACATTTCTGAGGACCTTCTCACCCAAGCCAGCTTATCTAATAAATGAAGTATTAAGAGCAAAATAATTGATTCCTCAGGAACAAACACATAAAGCATGTCAGGTAAGAACAAACTTCCATTTTTTTAAAGAATGCCCTATAAAATACAAATACAGGTGGCTTTTAGAGAGGAAATGTCTATGTGTTTTATATATATATATATATATATATATATATATATATATAATTAAGACTTATGGTTTGCCATTCTATGACTAAGGTGAATAGAATAAGGAAGGAAGGACAACATTAATCGATGGTTACTTTGTCTCAGTTTGTGAGATATAACAAAGGCCTGAAGGCATGAGTCTTGAGATTCAGCAAGATAGGCAATTCCCCACATCACCCATCAAACAGCATATTCCCAGTAGGCAAAGGGCTCCTTTTACATGACTCATCCATCAAACCACAGTCCGTAAATGCTACTAGAAGCCAAACCACACAGTGTTCATGTTTTGCACTTAGAGAACCCTGGGTGCTGTGGGGTGATCAGGGTCCCTCTAGCATTTAAGATTTTGATAAGGAGAATGTTAGTCTGTTGCCATTGGTGTTTTTAAAGTGGCAAAAGCTCTCTCCTTTTCTCTGCATTGGTTCTAATAGCTTTTTATCAAATTTTCACTTTCTTCCATCAAGACTCTAAAAGAAGAGTGCAGCATTGATTTCAGGAACTACTCATCTCTAATATAAAGACTGGGCAGAATTTTATATTTCGAGGGTCTGAGCACATAAATACTCCTATCAATCATATGAGTATGTAAAAAGCTAGTAACAAGAGTTCCAAGTTCAAGGACTTGCTTCCTTCTCAGAAAACTTCATCTTTCTGTGACCATATCCCTACCAGAGCACATTTTTTAATATCCCATAATCCCCATATACTCATGCTTACCTCCCTTCAATGTCACTGTACTACATTGAGGAGAATGGTTTGTTCCCCCATCTTTCTTTTTTATTAATTTATTTTTTACATTCCAATTCCAGTTCTTCTCCTCCCTCCTCCCACTCCCCCACTCCCCCTCCCACCTGCTCCTCAGAGAGGAGGATAAGGCCTCTCCTAGGAAATCTACTAAGTCTGTCCCATCATCTTGTCGAGGCAGAACCTATTCCTCTCTTGCATAGAAGCAGTGATCTCTGTTCACAAACTCATAAATGACAGTTCATCTTAGTGTCCAGTTCATTTAAGCACAGATGTCCCATGACTTCCACACTCTTCAGTGGGCTACTCCTCCATCTCAGAAAAACAAATAAGAACCTCCTCCCTTTCCTACCATAGCCTTGGTCAGTCATAGCTCTCTCTCCAGTCTCTACTTAAATACCATTTTCAGAGTATGTAGAACTTTCCATAACCATAAGAAAAATAATAGGATTTCTATTGCTTCAGGGAAACAGCATGATGGAAAAGCAAGTTGGGGAGAAGCAGAAGCTGATGAAGTCATGGATGAGTACTGCTTACTGGCTTGCTTCCCCTGTCTTCTCAGTCTTATAGAACCCACCAGCCCAAAGATGGTACCCCATGACCAGGGCCCTCCACAACTGACCACGAATTGAGAAAAATGACTTAAAGCTGGATCTCATAGAAGCATTTCCTCAACTGAGGATCCTTCCTCTATGATTACTCTAGCATGTTTCAAGTTGACACACAAATCTAGCCAGTATAGGAAGATGTTAAGGAATTTCTGGATTAAACTAAGATATGAAAAAAAAATGTGGCCAGTGTACTTATATCAGATATTGAAAAGAGAAAGCAGTTCAATACCCAGTGGACACAGAATCCACCCAGACCAAAGTGCAATAGGGCCACCCCTAGCCAGGGCTTTCTCTATGATGCCATTTACACAAATACATATGTATAAGACACAGTAATAGCACAAGAATAGCACAGAGATGGCCCTTCCTACTTAAAACTTAGGTGAGAAGTTTGTAGAGGGTACTACGCATGAAGAACGAACTTTGGTTCTACACAATTATCTGGAAGTAACCTGAGAGATGCAGACATTGTCATGGTCAACACAAACAGAGTGCCTATTCTTGTTTGTGTTAAAGGAGGAGTATAATGCTGGTAGAGTTAATTTCTTCAGAACCTTAAGGAATCAGCTTGAGTTACTAATATTTGTGCAAGGTTTCTAAGAGCTTTTCCCCTCTCTTATCACCACCCTAGAGGCTGTTGTGATCACCAAAATGGAAAGGCAAGTTAAACTCTCAACTGAAACTGTGATCAAATATTGGTGCTAAAATTATTTTAAGCTAGACTGTAAGTTCTGAGAGCAAGAGCTGTGTTGCTGCTCACCACCAAATCAGTGAGATGGATGTCTGAATGAATGGCATAAAAAGCCCATATGATCTTTCCAAAGATACAGGGGAAGATCTGCCCGATGAAAAGAACACCCTAATTTTCTAAGAAAAAAACAAAAACAACAAAAAACCACACACACACAAAGAAGAAAATACTCAAGATCCAAATTTCCACTTATTGGTAAAGTCACAGGTATAAGATTATCTCCTTTCTCTTATGAAGATGACCTACCACCTGCATTAGTGCACCACTTTCTTTCCTATCATGTCTTGGGGGTCAGGAGAGTTCTCTTATATAAGCCTTGCTTGAAAGGACTGTTTCTGAGATGTGTGATACACTACTCACAGTCACAAAATGCTGCAACAGCATAATATTGATTAAAGGGCTCCAAAAATCCCTGCCAATGATTAGATGTTCCTTACTCTGACAAGGACCCCAGCCTAGCAGGACAAATAAAAATACATATACAGACAGAGGTCCTTACTTAACTCCCTCTCTATTTTCAGATAAAATATTTTCAAGTTCTGTTTTCCCAGGTTTCATCAGGCTGGAGAGAGAAAACTCAGGTATAAGAATTTAAGCCTAAAATCCCCAAGCAGTTTCTAATATCTGCATCTATCTGGCCTATGTCATCTGCCCAGGGAGTCACCTATGACTTTGCTAGCCCAACATCCATATCACCAAGGAGCTTAAGAAATACAGAAACACATTCCCCATGGAGGGATATTCCCCTAAACTAGAGGCAGGAAGGAAGGCCTAGCCCCTACTCCAAATGACTTGACAGATTTTGTCCATTGCTCCCTGTGAAGTGGTGGGAGGAGGGGGAGAATGGAATGGGAGGGTGGTCGGGGGAGGGGTATGGGAGGGAGAGAGAGAGGGAGGGAGGGAGAAGAAACTGGAATCAATATGTAAAATAAGAAAAAATAAATAAAAATCATTACAAAATGAATAAAAAGAAATACAGACTCTAAAATTCCACTTTCTACCTACCCAAATTGAACTATGTTTCATCAGAAAGTTGGTGTACCTATTAAAGCTTGAAGAGCAATGACCTGGGACCTCTGGTCTATGATGAAGAAACCTTGAGTGTATGTTGAACTATATTTTAGAATATTTGAGCTAAATTCTAAATTTGAGAGTAGAAATGATAGCTCTTGAGACACACATGGTGAAAGGCTCTCTTTTCACAGGAAGATTCTAAACTTTCCAAAGGTCAGTGACTGAATTCAGTAACTCTGAAAGGCAAATTCAACCCAGTCTGAAAGAAAAAAAAGCCATTAGTCAATTCCCTTCCAGATCCCCTAGATTCCAATCTGCTATCAGACAAGAAAGCCAAAAGGAGTATTTGTTCCCAAAGGGAAAGTCAAGGAGTCAGACAGCCTGGTACACAAAAGATACTCTAAGAGCAGCTCAGAAATTAGAAACACTGGTCCTGATAAAATAAAAATAGCAATTCTCTAAGTTCTGTCTCCCTAGTGATGGCCTTATATTTTCTTTTTATTTCTAAACTTTCTTGTATCATTTCTCATCTCCCACAGTAAATTTCAAGTTCCATGGGGAGTTTGTCACCTGATCAAAAGAGTTCTCTGTTGTATGTAAAGATTATCAAATATCTTTTCATATTCAAATTTCAAAATATAATAAAACTCATTTCATATAGCCAGTTGCTCATTACCCCCTTTCCTACATTTCCCCAAACCTTTAAATCTAACTCAGTTGTCAAATATGCATTGAGATGTGCCTTGGCTTACTAGACTACCTTTCTGCATCCACTACAGTATTTATGTGATTTGGAGAGGAACCATATATCTCTCTACTCCATTCTGACCTTGAAGTCAAGGCCATATTCAGATGGATCACATGGCACAAGTCCTGGAAAGTTTATATTAACTTCAGTCAATGTTTACAGATTATGACAATGTAACACTTGCCCACCTTTTTGGTGAGTTCCAGGCCTTCTTCACAGGGGTTCCTTAAATAATGACTCAACTCTTTACATGTATTTCCTCTAACTAGTCACCACAGCAATTTGTTCATGGGCCTCCACTGTATCTGTTATCTTTAAGAACAATATCTTTTCCTGTAGTAGAATCTTTGTTCCAGGTCTGGTGACAGCAAATAGATAACACAGTTCAGTACAAATATCAGCAGATGAGTTTTTCTGTCATCTCCTGCCACTGAACACACCTTGGACAAATCAGCTTTTCCATTCCTCATTATTTTCCCTTGAATGAGGCTTATATGAAAGTCAAAGATTATCCAAAGGTAATATTGAAAACATATCTTTCATGAAGACATTAGTTATTAGGTACAGACTCTACCTTACCTATTTTACCTGCATCTGTATTTCTTGTGGAGTATTAGCTCAGTGGGCCAAGGCCTAGGAAAAGTATTCAAGATTATGTTACAGAATCATTCTGCCATTGCAAAATCCACACTATCTGGCTTCCTCTTCTCGTGGAAATGAAGCTAATTAAAGGCCCATAACTCATTTGCAAACCATCTCTGCCCTTTACTACCAAGTGACCAGAATAAGAGTCTCAGATGTGTGTGCCTTCACTCTGAATGGAAAAGAAATGCAGGCTTCTTAGGATTCTGATTAGGAAGTACTAAATTTGGTGCAGTCATGACTAAGGGAAAGTCTCTCTATACACATAGCAAGTAAGATGTCAAGAAGATCACAGCCAGTAGTGTTAAATATCTTTGTTGGGCACTGAGGGTCAGCAAAGTGTTCTGCATATGAGGATTATGGAAGCAACAGTTTCTTTTAGAGTATAGCAAGAGATCACACTGGATTCATGAAGAAATAGTGGGGGACATGATTGTACAGTCAAGGTAACCATGGAAAGCTGAGGGTGACAGGGGAGACATAGGTGAGCACTTGGTCTCATTTAACACCACTGAAAATTTTGGAAGCAATCTGTAATGTTCACTCTTACCAATTGACAAATGCTGTCTGCATTAAAATGTCAAATAAAGACATTTCCCCAATGTGGACAGGTCTCACCAAAGGTGTAAGGAAGGAAATATGCAAATATGCTGTTTTATTGACTACAGGCTAATATAAGACAACCAACACTTCCCCACCCTGACCCCAGATTCCTATTACTTCATTCTTAGAATACAAAATTTCTTTACTTTTTGTAATACATATGCAGTTATTTTATTCTTTTGGCTTATAACCTTTGTGTGGACTTTAAAATAATGCCAAAAGCTTTCTAAAATAACTGTAATATTAAAATTTGTATCAGTTAAAGAAATATGGTTTATTACATGCCTAAAAATCATTTTAATTGTTTTAACTTTTGCAGTGTACTAAGGATGAAGCTACATTCAATATTTATCGAATTTGCCTTTGCTGACCACTTGAAGATGGGAGCATCTTTTCTTGTGACTTTTGGGTAGATGCATTGGTCTTTGTTAATTGTTCAATTGTTGTTGTTGTTGTTGTTGTTGTTGTTTGTATAGTTTTTCTGAAACAAAAGAACAAACTACTAGCTCTGTATCATTAAATTTTATTCTTAAAAAGTTCTTTTATCATTTCAAATTCTTTTGTTATGTACTTGATGATGTTTCCACAAGTGAGAACCAAGTACTTTCATTATTTCTTTTTAAATGAAATGTTTTAGATTAGCACTCATTGGAGGCAGCTTCATATCTTGAGTTCTGTAGAAGGTTTTGGCTTCTTGTCACTTTTTGGGTAGTACGTTCAGTTTTCACTCCCTGCTTGAGCCAAGAGTCATGTGGAGACATCCCACATGTTCAAATGGCTCCAGCCTTGAAGTTCACCCTCTCTACTTACATCCTATTTCATTGGATTAAGACAGAGAACACAACCTGTACAATATCTACCTTCAAATATTCTCAGCCCTTTTCCTTTCTAAAGGGCATGGGATTCTATACATTTTACATGTGTTTTAAAAACTTTTAAGTTTATATTTTTATTTCTATGGACTCTTCCCAATTCTAAATATGATAAATGAATTGAGGTGTTTCACTACAATGATATACCTAATAAGCCAATCTTGGGTTTCTAATTTTTATTATATTTGACTCTTTGTGGCCTGATGTACATAGATTTCCCATATGCCCACTCTTTTCCATATTTTTCCCTTTATCTCTTTTAATTTTTATTTAAAACATTGTCTCACTTAGATGCCCTGCCTGGCCTTGAATTCACAACCCTCCTATATCATCAACTTAATTTAAATAGATCACAAGCCTGTGCCATTAAGCTTGGCATAATTCTATGTTCATTCATTTTTGCTCTTTTGCTTCTTTTGCTTTTTGAAAGTACCTATAGTTGAAAAATAAAACTATATACCATATACAATGTTTCAAGATATATGTGTCTTATAAGAGAACTAAGTTAAACTAAATAATATACATTTTAGCTTTGTTTGGGGAGAGACAAAAATACCCTCAGTCTGTGTGTGAGAAAGGGAGACAAAGGGGAGAAAAATTAAGAATATAATACATTAACAACTGCATTAGTTTTCTATTACCACTAGAATTATGAAGATAAATGGTTATGTTGGCTCACTGTATCTAGGGTACTTCTCCATAGCCCCCTTGCTTTGTGTCTGTGACAAGGTAGCACATAGTGCTGAAAGCATATAAGGAATAAAAACCAGTAACATCATGATGGAGATAAATAGAACAAGGGAATGGCATAGGGCCATTATCACTCCTTCAAAGGTAAGCCTGGATGAACTATGTTCTATTCACTCTCTCACCTGTCATGTGCTGAGCCTTCATGACACATTCATGATCCAACTACAGCAGTGGCTACAGTTGTACAATAAATCTTCCACCTAAATTACATACTGATACCTTAACCAAGATCTTTCCCAGCTCCCCTAAGGTGCCCCTGGTCATCATTATTTGACAAAATGCTTTAGCTTAAGTTTTATGGATGTCTGAGCATGTATTTTATCATCAGTGTTTAGCATAATGACATCTAAGTTCATCCAATGAAAGAATTCACTTTGCTCCATTCATGGCTAAATAGTATTTGATTTTGTACATGTCCACCATGTTTTTTCATGTATTCATTTGTTTGGTTATCTGTTTGGAGCAATAATCTTGTCAATCACAGGTATTTGCCATTTGTCTCTTAGTAGACCACAATATGTTTTGGTGGGGAAATTATTTAACTCATTTAGTGTAGTTTTATTGCTGTATTTCATTATTTTCTGTTTATATTTATTTTCTTTTAAATTTGGTTTGATGAACCTCCAATTCTCTCCAATTAATTTCCATTCCAGTTTTACTTGGAGGCATTCTGACAGAACACTGTAAAAGGTATCAGTGCATTCATACTTAGTGTCATGACATACAGAAGAGTCCATTCTTTGTGTTTAAGTTCACTTTTATTTTATTTTTTATTTTTATCAATTTTTCATGTTTTTATTTCTAAAATTTCTGTTGGCATATATGTCCTATTATTTTTATTAACTTCAGACAATTTCACACAGGCCACTCTCAGCCTTGACATCTCTCCCACCCTGTCAACCACTTCACCCAATTGCCACAAACCCTGACCTCAAACTGATCCATTTGTCTTTAACTTCAGTTATGATGTATTCACTCTGGGTTTAAAATCAATTTGGCTGAGTACTTTTTAATGGTTTTCATTGGGTTATTCAGATCATTCTCGGTGCATTTCAGTTCTTTGTTGTAGATGTTTACTGTGAAGTTCTTCTATCACATTCGGTTGGGTTCCACGCCCTTCCTTACACAGGGCACACTTACTTCTCTTGTAAACTATTCTATGAAAATAGCACAAGGCCCATTTCCTTCACCAGGAAGGCCCACCTTTCCACCTTCACCTAAGTCTTCTAGAATGTCTAGTCTCCCAGTCCTTTGAATGTCTTGGAACTATAAATGCTCACATTTTCCTCATATCCCTCAGTGTGGTGCCTGTCCTTGTTTTATGGAGTCATTGATATTTTTAAAGTTGTTTTAGAATTTTCATGTCAGTGTGATCTATTCAATATCAAGAACTTCATATAACTTGAATCTGACATTTCCAAACAACCTACATTTATCAAGCCTATGCAGTCACTGTCTAGACGTGTGCATCTTTATGGACAAGATGTTTGATGACCACTTTACTCCTATTCTTTCCCTCTTCACTAGCCTTGAAGTTCATTCTCTTTAATCTTAGAATAGCCTATTCAACAACTTTTCCAACACAATGTAATAATTTCAAGTGTATAGAAAAACTGAATGGGTTTTTCCAAGAACTATTACATACCAGTACCCAGATTCTATAATTAACATTTTATAACTAAAGTCTGCATATGACACATAAATCCCCATATTCATTTACCATATTCTTCCTTTTGTGCTATTCATATAACAGAACTCAACCACTTTCCTTCTAAATATTCCACTATTTCCCTTACCATCAGTGTTTAAGCTCTCACAGTTGTAAATATGGTATAATAAAGTACTTTTCTCATCTGAATATTTTCCTCAGGGCATAATGATTATGTGGTTTCTCTATGTCTGTAAATAGTTTTGTATTGCTCTCAAAAGTGGATTAAATCTCCCTGGATTATGGGCCCTTTTGATGAAAGAAAAGGTAGGGATAGGCAGGCTCTTCTTTTCTAGATGTCTCTGTTTCAAATAAGAAACCTGGAGCCAGTTGTATTAATTAATTGCCTCTAAACTTTTTATGTCTCTTTGTTAATCTCATCTGGAATGCAAACAGGAAGTTTCTATTATAGAAACTCTCTCTCTCTCTCTCTCTCTCTCTCTCTCTCTCTCTCTCTCTCTCTCTCTCTCTCTCACACACACACACACACACACACACACACACACACACACACCAGACCTGTCTCCTTCTGGGTCACTGAAATGTGAGAGAGCAGCCACACCATTACAGGATTGCTGTCACAGATGGAAGTGTTAAAAAATAAAGATAATTGGGATTTATATAGCAACGGTGATCATCCATCTCCTCTTTCTCCATGAAAAAGTCAGAGAGGGTCTTGTATTCCTACTCTAACCATGTGGAACAGAGATAAGTCTCTCAGCAGGTGTGGGGGAGAATAGATGTACTCTACAAGTATGCAACCTGTGAATTTCTTTGTGATCATTTTTTTTACTAATTATCTCTGTAAAATAGATATTTGTGACTATACAGCCATGAGCTAGTCTTTTAGTTAAAATCATAAGAGTCAATTAAATTTGTTCATAAACTATAATTTTTCAGAAGTATAAAATGTCCCCCGTATTTCCCCATAGGTGTCCTATGTTTAAGAGATTTCTCTGTGTTCTTAATTTCAGAATTTTTGCCAGCCTCTGCCCAGGGTATTCAATCATTCTGAAACCTCAAGTTCACTGGATCTGTGGCTCAAGTGTGTATTTAAAGCAAGGATGCTCCATCCTACTTAAATAACCACATAATCTCCATATGATCCTTCCACTTGACAGTGTAGAGTTATTCAGTTATTCTTGTGTTTGAGTTGGTCACCTAGACATGCCCTGCAGATCTTTTTTTCCCTTATAACTTTGAAATATTTCTGTTACTTCCCATCCATTCCAGGTTAATCATTTTAGAAGCAGTTAAAAATTTATTCTAAAATCAAACTTTTATGGATTTTCCCCTCTAAAACACAATCTATTTTTCATTACGATCACCTCTGTTGTTGAATTGCTACTAACATCTATATGCTTCCTTCTATTGTCTCTGGATGCCTGGTTCTTCTGAATGTGTAATAATCTTTTATGGAGATGAAAGTAAGTTTTCATTGGCAGAAGGCAGTCTGACACCTCCTTGTGCACCAGCTGACTCCATCAGGGTGATTGACAGACTCATTAGACAGCAGAGGGAGACATCCTGAGTCTTTTTTCTTCCCCACTCCAGCCTCAGAGGGGGAAGAACCTGGGGACTCACTCATCCATCTCCTCTAAGATTTCTTTTTAATCTCATGTCTTTAAGGTGCATAACATGTCATTTTGATTTACTTCTACATGGCAAAATGATTATTACAGTCCCCAATTAGCATATCCATCATCTTACATAGGGATATTTTTCTAATAAGAGAACCTAAAATCTATCCTGTTGGCATACTTGGTACAATATACTATCATCCTCATGTAGAACATTTTGTCTCGAACATACTGATCCTACTAAACTCTAACTCTGACCTCTTTGACATATACACAGTTACATATATCACACTTCTAGAAATCATTGTTTTTCTCCTATGTTCTCAACATTTCTTTCAGCTTCTTCATATAAGGAACCATGCCATATTTTACTGTATTAGGCTTATTTCACTTATATAATGTATAATAAATTGATATATATGATGTCACAAATGACAGGAATACCTTATTTAGTAAGGCTGAATGATACTCTAATTCATATTCTAATCTGTGAATGTACATCTACAAACATAAATACATATTTAAGAACAATTTATGAGTTAGTATATGTACATATACATATGTATGTGTATATATATACATATATACATATATATATATATATACACACATATATATATATATATATATATATCCACTAGTCATCTATTGATAGACCAGACCTTTCCTGTCTCCTATCTATAGTGGATAGTGCTGTAACAAATACGGAAATAGTGGCCTCTTTTAAGTGTTTATATCATTTAGCTTTATATCTACAAAAGGACAACTGGGCCATATGATTGTTATAAGTAGGTTTTTCCACCAGCCTGGCCCCACTGCCACGCCAGCCCCAAATAACACAGAGAGACTCTATTTGATATAATGCTGTTGTCCAGTTACTAGTTTCTTATCAGCTAGCTCTGTCTTAAATATTAACCCTTTTCCATTAATCTAAGTACTTTCATGTGGTCTTATCTTACCAGAGAGAGAGGCTGTCATTCTTCTCTCTCTGTCCTCCATGCTGACTCCTTCCTACTACTTTCTCTCTCCTCCTAGTCTCCTAGTCCTACCTATCTTGATTTCCCTATTGGCCAACAGTGTTTATTCATTAACAATAAGAGAAACATATTTACAGAATGACATCACCCATCATATGATATTTCTATGTTTAATTTGGGAATTGCCCTATTTTCTATAATAGTTGCACCAACTTTACATCTCCCCAATAGTGTATAGTTTTTACATTCCCCTATAGCCTCATCAACACTTTGTGTCTTTGAAAGCAGCTGCTGGACAGCGATAAAACAGTGGTCAACAGGAGATGGGCTGCATTTCCCTGTGGTGAGTGACCCTGAATACATTTCTATGTTATCTGTTGTCCACTTGCATGTCGTCCTTGGGATAATTGCTATTTGGATTCTTTTATTATTTCAAATTGGATAGTGTGTGTGTGTGTGTGTGTGTGTGTGTGTGTGTGTGTGTGTGTTATGCCCATCTATGGAGGCAATGAAAAATCCCCTTGCTAGCTTTTTGCTCTTTGAATTTTTACCTGTGCTCTCTTTTTTGATTGTATGTTTTCCCATGCAATAAATTACTGCCAAAACTAAAGTGCTTTTCCCCTATTTTTTCCTATCCACTGATATATGAGGCTCCAGAGTCCAGAGAAGGCCACATGAGCTTGGTTTGAACCCTCTAACAGCATCCTAAGGTCTGCTGCATCCATACCTCCTAAAGGCCCTCTGACTTTGGCGCCATGAAGCAGGTAGGCAAAAACAGTTCCTATTTTCCAAGTTTGGAGTCCCTGGAGGCTAAGCCAGGATTCTGGCTAACCCTAGATCTTCTGACAAAGTGATTGAATTAGAAATGTAAGAGAACCACAGCACAGAGAGTCAATTTTAACCCATTTCTGGACATAGGGGAGTGGTAGCTTGGTGCAGAGGGGCTGAATAAACAAGGAGAAAACAGGCAGCATCGACCAGTGCTTGAAGGTTGATGTTACTGGGAAGTGAAAAGATAAATCAAGGATTTCTAGTTTGGAAAGTTCTCAACACACATGATTTTTTATTTGCTTTAGCCTCCTAATTTTCCAAAACCATTGCTTCTGCACTTTCTGTGTCTCAAATGTTCTTTGAACTCTATGACTTAAGATTGTCATTTGATGAGAAGGATATTAAAAGTCAGCTGCCGGTCTGCCCATGCTCAACATCACCCCGGCTGTGTCTGGTTGCTCTGTAACACCATTCCTCCTGTCATCTTGCTGCCATATGGCTGTTTCCAGACTAAAGCCCAGGGATAATTTTGTTGTATAAAAATCAGTAAAATGTGAAGATTCAAGATTTGAAGTTTCGTTGTTTTGTGACTTCAGGTAAAAATTTGTACCATGACAGACCATGATAAATTGCTTGGTAGAGTAGTACTCAGAGTTCAATTTTATAAACCTACAGTCAGCAGCTCAAAGGACACTTTGAGATAGGGCTAATAAAGTGAATGGATATCGCTGTCACTTAATAGTAAGAGGAGCATCAGCATTCAGCTTCAAAACAGTCTGTTTCATCTTGACTTGTAGACAAAGAAGTCTTGGACTTAGTGAATTCTAGCTCTGAACGTAACAATGCTGTGCAGTTATTTTACTTATAACTTATGTTCATCCATATTCTTTTCAACAAGAGTTGTTTTTAATATAAAAATGTAGACCATGTTCTTATCTGTAGTGTACACTCAAATCAATAATAATAATGATGGAACATCAAAAGCAATAAACAGTGTGGGGGAAGATGAAAGGCTGGGTACCCAAGGAACCAAGACAAAGTGGCAGTAGATAAAAAAGGAGGCATGCAACCAAACAAAAGATGCATTCTTCTGTGCAATGCATGCTGAGGTATGGAGGAACTGGGAAGCAGTTTTATTTACTTAGGTACCACATTTGTTATTTCTGGAAATACTTTAAGATGAAAAAATGGAGGTTCTGGCAAGATGCAGACATGAGCCAGTGATAGGGATAGCCTTCTGAGCATTTGCTTCAGTGGCCAAGGAGAAGAACCACTCTTCTTAGTAAGATCTGAGTTTGGGTCTCATCCTTTGAGACTTTCTACAACCTACAGGCCAAAGCATGGGAAAGATATACCAAGGGACCAGGAAACAAGTGGTGAGTGAAGGTAATATCTGAAAGTAATTTTGAAAGATGAAATAATCAGCAATAGCCACATGATCCTAGCTAGAAAGGCTAAGCACAAACAAGTTTACCTCTTACAGACATGCTTACAACCTGATAATGGCTGATCATCAATGCTAACTTAGGAAATCCATACTGACACATGTCAAAAGAACAGAGGACAGAATGTGAACAGAACACCAGGTTTTTCTTTCTTTGCATCTCTTTTGAGTATTGTCATAACTTTATGGGTGTTGTGTATGTGAACAAAGAAAACATGTAGCTTTCTTTGAAAATTCTAGATCTTTAGCCACAGATAAAATGGGGCTATTTATACCTTGCTACTTCAACTTTCAAAAACTGAATGAATAAGGAAAAAAATTACACTCCTACTGTGCAGGCTATTACCATAGCTTTATTTACTAACTTCTCCAGCCATTACCTGCTCTTTTACCTGATATTAAAATATTGATAAATCATATCTTAACACTAAGAGGCTAAATAAGAAGTACTGTTGGCCATGCCCTATGATCTACTCTCCATTAAGATGAATATCAATCTTAATGCAATCACATGGAGATCCAGACAGTCTTTGATCAATGGTGCCCAGATGGCCATCAGAGGAAGATTTCAGGACACACAGGTAATACCAAAGATGGGACTCCTCTTAGAGCCAACTTTTAGAGAACGACATGGAAGGAGTGATGGAGACAAGATAAAAGAGCAAAAGACTGGGGTCCATAGGAATCTGAGTCATATAATTTGAGTATTTATTTCCCAACAGCACAATTTGAGTTTAGAAAACTCAAATAAGAAAGAATGGAAATCATTCCACCCAGCAGTTAATGACAAGCCACCTTCTACCTCACCACCTGGTATAACGATTTCAACACTTACAAATTGGAATACTAAACCTGAAGCATCCTGAAAGTCAAAGTCACTTGAAGGCCATTATGGATGAATTGATTTTCTGATACAGTTGTATCAGCCAGGAGCACTTTCTGCTCCTGTGAGAAGTTGCCTTAGCATTAAATTCTAGCACTAAAGATTAGGAAACTTAAGGAAGATCCTGAAAGTATAAGGACCTAATTTCACAGCTGGTTCTAATGAAATCAGGTGGTCATTCTGGGTTGCTGAGCAAACATTTTGAAAAGGCCTTAGCAGGGTATGCACATAAGAGGGGTTTTGTTCATGAACTCAGCCTGGTTCTGACTGAGGAAAGTAATTTCTGCAGCATTTGATAAAACTATTTCCAGATCAGCATGCCTCAACTTCTTCTAAACAAAAAACTCACCTCTTCACTGGCAGTCATGTTTGGCTATGTGCTCAGCTTTCTGCAATGCAATCTCTTACATATTTACTCTGAAGCTAGGTTTTTTGAGGGGAAAAAAATTACATAGTTAACTAAGTTTAAGGCTGACTGGTAAAATAAATTAAATATAGTTCTTAATTACAGGGTTTCTCTGAGAGAAACCTCTCAGAGAAAAGATAACACATTTTCCCTGCGGTCTGGTCCCGACGCCCAGCTACCATGCCAGCCCCCAATAACACTCAGAGACTCTGTATTTGATATAAGGCTGTTGGGCAGTTACTAATTCCTTATTGGCTACCTCTGTCTTAATTATTAACCCATTTCTACTTATCTAAGTATTTCCACGTGGTCATCTTATCAGAGAGCTGCAGTCCAGCATCTTGTTTCTTCTCGGCTCTACATGCTGACCCCTCCTTATTACTTCCTCTTTCCTCCTCCTGGTCTCCTAGCCCTGCCTATCTTGTTTCCTATTGGCCAAACAGTGCTTTATTAATTAGCCAGTATGAGAAACATATTTACAGAATAACATCTCCCATCAGGCATCAGCTAAGTCCATCCTTCCTTTGTTTCTCCCCAGAACATATTTTTTCCTCTTTCAGACCTAATCCCCAAGGAACACAGTAAGAGTATCTTTAAAGAACAACAAGGAATTGTTGAGTATGATTAAAGAGGTTGGGTAGTGAAATACATCTATATTACTGTTATTTGCTGCTCGGGGGAGTGTCACTTTGAAGCCAGCCCTATCTGGTAGTCAGCTTGTCTCCCAAGGTTATGGAGAAGACTGGTATTAGGGATTCCAGTCCTGTGTCTCAAGGGTCATTCCACTTTTATACTACCACTATTGCTTTTGCCTTGCTTGTCACTTGTTGTTTTCTGACTATGAAAAGTTTAGAAGAAGGAAAGTGTCTTGGCCAGACAGTCAACTGCAGCTTGACTGAGTTAAATAAGTAGACACTTAGAACAGTTGGTTATTGATGCCTTAAACACCCCAGAAGCATCACCCACCATTTTTGAAAGTTTCATTTGCCATAGGTGGGACCAGAATCATTGATGAAAAGCCAGGCTGATGGGACTCTACTAAGCTTCTCTCTGATTTGCGCCAAGAAGAACTCACATCAAGTTCTGAAGCATTCATCTTGGGTCATGCCCATTGGGAATGTCTCAATTGAAACACTATTTACTAAAAGATATGGGTTGCCTAATAGAACCAGAAAATAAGATTCACAGAGACAAACATGCTCATCCATTGTCATTTTCCTGGAGTTATTGTCATTTTGTTCCTTCTGCCTTCCTCTCTATTCATCCCAAATTTCTCAGCTTCTCAGGATTAGACCTAACTAATTTATCTAAATCACTTCAGTCTGTGACTATCTGTTCTTGTATTTAATTGCATCACACAATTTCAAATCACCAGTCCATATATTATTTTATTCATTAGAATATATTTTATTCATTAGAACAGAAGTTTGTGGTGCAAATAGAAGTTACTCTTGTGTGTTCTACTGTATCTCTAAAACTCTAAACTGACATTTAGTAGAATTAAATCAAAGGCGAGAAATCCACACTCCAACCTCAAAAACTCCTAACCCTTACCATGGGCTTTTCTCCCCTACAGGATACAATCTATAAAGAGAACTTGGGGTATTTTTTCCCACAGAACTCTTAAGAAGGTTAATCACCTGTCTGGAGTCATAATGTGCTCTTAAACTTGAAGTTTAAGCTCATGACCTTCTGGGAAAATACCTGCTTACATCTACACTAACAAATCATTTCTATTTACCTCTGTGACCCTGGGCTGGAATCTCACTTATTTCCAGCAATTAGAAAGACCTAGACTTTTTTCTCTTTCAAATTCTATTTTGATGAATTCCCTGGCATACCTCATAAAATCAATGCCCATGATTTTACTTAGCAATGACTCTGGTAAAAATTAATTAAATTAATTTCAGACACAGACTGATTAAATTCATATTTTTCATGGAAAAATTTTAAGTTAAGTGAAATGAATCATTAAGCTACTCTAGTGATTTTTGAGGATAGGGTCACACAAGAATTGTGTTGCTAAAGCAATATAGCTGTACAAATCTGCCAGCTTCTTAGATAATCTGTCTTCCTAATAGAATTTTCCACGTATTTGAAAATGTTTCCATTTATTGGCAGAATTTATACTTTTAACCTGGTTGTTTGAAACTTCAGTCTAAAACATTGTGATTGTTTTTACAATCAAGTTTGTTACATGTAGTAGTCAAAGAAATACAGCAAAGAGAAAGAACTTAAGGATTTGTTAGGGTTGAGAAATGGCAATGAGGTATGAAAGGACACAAAAAATGCAAGAGACCAATAATGATGGGCAGACTCAGCTGGGGAGAGCACGTTCTGGGTGGGAACTAGTTTCTACTGTATATTTCAAAACTTATTAGACTGGTGCAATTTTAGAGATTTTCACCATAAAGAAATAAGAAACATTTGAGGTGATGAATTATGTAACTTCTCTGAATTGTTCATGGGAATATGTACAGATGTAAAAATATCATTTTGAGTTATATTATCATACAGTTAATAATGGCCAATTAAAATAAAACAAAAATAGATCAATGGGATAAATACTTCAATTTCATGGGTGTTTTCCAATATCTCTTTCAAGCTGTCTCTCTCTTCTTTAGAAAATTAGGTAATAGGTAAGTTCTTTAGACTTACTGTGCACAGCCCTCTCTGCCATCGTACTTAGGGTATGGACTCTTCCTCCATTGATTTATAAAATTAAGGCTTAGGTTAATACAACATGCTTCAAATAATATACCATAGTATCACAAAACCATTTCTGTAAGACAGATAACACTCACTTCAGAAAGTTACCTGGAGATTGACAAATTCTTACTGCCTCCTAGTAATTCATAGTTGTGCATATATATTTCAAACTGCATGTGCGAATGTAAAAAGGACATGTGTATTTGATTGTTGCACAATGCTTTGCAAACTATGAAGCCATGTGGTTTCCTTCATTAAATGTATGGTCACTTTCTCCTATTTTAGAGTCACCTTTCCCTTGTCATTTCTTTGAAAATTGTGAAGTTGTATGTTCATGTTTCCTCTCTCTTCGAAGTCTGAGACAGTCCCAATGTATCAATCACAGCCACTCATTTTAAAGTTACATTATACATTATCATAAAATCCCAGTCTAAATAAGTACTCTATTTGACCAGGTATTTGATGTGTCTGTATTTCCAAAAGCAACTTCTCATAATTGCTAGATGAGAAGAGAGGCCATTATGACCCACAGCCCATGACCCTTGGGGTTCCCCTATGCTCAAGGACTGAGTGTTACTAAAGCAGGTTTTCTTTTGTAAACAATCTTATTTTACATGCCAATCCCAGTTCCCTCTTCCTCCTGTCCTCCCACTCCCACCTTCTCCCTACCCCCCTCTCATCCACTTCTCAGAGAGGGTGAAGCTTTCCATGTGCAATCATCAAAGCCTGTCACATCATTTGGCAACAAACCAAGGCCCTTCTCCCTGTATCTAGGCTGAACAAGGTATCCCTCCACAGGAATATCTCTCCAGAAAGCTAAGGCAGGTTTTCAACAGACTCCCATGTGATTTTGCTTACTTTTGATCACTGAGCTGATGTGATATATATATATATATATATATATATATATATATATATATGTATGTATGTATGTATACATATATATATGAATGATTGATAGATAGATAGATAGATAAGATAATTATTTGTGTACATAATACATACATAATTTAACCAATCTAGGATGGGTCATTTGAAGGGTGTATATGAGGGAAGCATCTTTAACGAAATAAATACAAAGTGCAAATATGCTTAGGGACCTTTCTGCATTAGCAGAGGCCTGCATCTCAGCTGAAGTGAAAACTCACAACTCAGTTCTATTCACTTTTGACCTTCACACACTGCACCAACCCTTCCTGTCCAGCAACTCTAAATCTTTTTTTTTTTTTTTTTTACCTGTAATGCCACCTTGTAACATCGTGGGAGCCCTTGGGGAAGCACTAATAGTGACAGATGGTCCACCAATTCCCTGTAGAAGCAGATGCCATCAATACCACTGACCCTCGATAGGCAATTGCTCTGCTGATTAGTGGGAGAAACAGCAGCTCCTCACTCGACAGGAGTGATAATGGAGAAGGACTTTCAAGCTGCAACGGCAGGCTGAGCTCCTAATGCAGTAGAGAAGGAAACTTCTTCATCAGGAAAACAGCTCCCAAAGGCTGGAGAGAGTGGACTAGGCAAAGCATAAAGGGTCAGACTGTACACCTAATTCCACTACTAAGCAGACATGCTGGGAGAGGAATTATACATTCTCATTCTAGTATTGCCTCTGATCAAGATAATCATGATTACAGCAAAATAAATTTATGAAACTTGAAGTTCCAGGAAATGTGATATTTTGTCATCCTTTTCTATCATCCTGTGAGGTTAAAAACTCATAATTGTTTTTGAATTATGTAGAAATGAGCTTTTGATGGTACAAGACTTGAGTCAGCAGTGGTAGATAGCAAAGGATTAGCTGAGGCAGCTGGAAGTGAGAGTGTCATTGGCAAGACTGGGCAGGATACGGGGATACAGCTGATGTGCAGTGTGTAGAAGTTCAACCACACAGAAGAGCAAGCACCCAGCACCCTTTGTGTCTGACACTATTCTGATTCCTTCTGATACATCTCTGCTTCATCCCCAGTTATGCACCAGCAGGGGAATGTGAATGTTGAGCAACTTCAGCCATCTGCTTATCTTGTCCCTTGGCTACTCCATTTGGTACCATCACATTGGTGAACATGCTATCTCTATTATTTTTATTTTCTCTGGACTACAAATTGATCAAATCAATGGAGGTGAATTGGCTTGCTGGGCCCTGGATGGTTGGGTAGTATATTTATATAGGCTCTGGATGTGTGCACTCTAAGTCCATGTAGACCCTGGATATGTGGATTCTATGTATAAATAATGTAGATAAGGCAGGGAGAAAATAAAAAGGGATGTTTCTTTTTCAGGATAAAAGATTTACCTTTAACTCAAGGGAAGGACAAAAGATATATTCAGAGCCTGATCCTCAGGATGGAATTATGTATCAGTAAGTGATATACTTATCAATAAATATGATATTGATCAGGGAGGAGATTCTAGAAACATCTTACCATCCACAAAAATTCTCCCATGCTCAAATATGAACTGCACATTTTATCACCCTCCAAAAGAACTTATTTATATTGCAGGATTGCCTTGCATTAAAAATGTAGAAACATACCTCAAAATAAATAAATAAAACTGTCATTCCTCTTCCCCTTAACAAAAAGGATGTTTTGTAGCATTTTTCAGTTTGAAAGAAAATTTTTCCAATGGTTAGGGTTAGGGAAATTTACTTCTAGTTAGAAGGTAGAAGGGTGTTTTCCGTTATTAGTTACAAAAAAAAAATATTACCGATTTTCATTCACATTGTTATATCCTTCAGGCAGCATGTATGATGACTCCCTTGCCTTTTCTACACTACATTGCTCAAAAGAACAACACCGATTTGATTACCATGGACATGTGAGTGTCACCTATTACACCTTTATGTTTACCTTACCATGCACCACCCCCTTGGCAGCTTGCACGAGTTTTCCTAAACTGTAGAGAAACCTAACCACTGTCAAGAGACTTTCAGGCCAGATCTAGATCAAATCACTCAAGTCCTGTGTACTAAGTGTGAGGTGTCTTCAGCCACAGGGGTTTACCTTCAATATCTCAGAACCTCTGAGAGGCAAGCAAGGGCTACAATGATAGTCTATATTGTTTTGGAAGTCACCTGGACTAGCCTCTCCAATTATTCAAAAAGGTGGTTTCTCCTGCTTGGTACTGGGTTTTCTACTACTCTATATGCTGTGATTATATATTTCACTTACCGGTTGATGAATAAAGCTGTTTTAGCCAATGGACAGGCAAGATTTATCCAGGCAGGAAATCCAAACAGGGATAGAGGGAGGTAGAAAGTAGAGTCAGGGAGGCTCCTCGTAGCTGCCAAGGAAGCAAGAAACCTAGGCATCACCAGTAAGTGAAGACCACATGGAAATACACAGATTAACAGAAATGGGTTAATAATTAAGAGAGCTCATCAATAAGAAGCCCCAGCCATAGGCCAAATAGGTTATAATTAATATAAGCCTTTGTGTGTTTATTTGAGACTAAACAGCCGCAGGAACAGGTGGAACTGAAACTTCTGTCTACACTGATTCTTGTGGGGAATATTTTCTACCCAAGTGGCTTAACTTCCTTTAAATTATACACATGCACGCATGCACACACGCTCACAGTATATAATTTTAGGTAAATACAAATTGATGTGTTTCCTTGAGGCTTTATGTTATTACAAAGTGATATGATTCCTTGAGGCTTTATTAAATAACGTTGGTGGTTATTTTTTTACCTGTCCCTCTTTCTCTTTCTGTATTGATTTCTCTCCCTCCTCCCTAGTTGAAGTCCCCTCCCCATTTTTCCACTTCCTACTTCATATAACCTGTAACCTGCTATTCCATCACACTATACATACACACGTGTACCCATGGTCCCTTTATTCTTTCCTGGTCCCTGTATACACATATCTAAGAATTAGCAGAACATGCAATATTTGTAGACTTCCCGCTCAAGGAAGAACCAGAAAACCTCAAAACAGGTGTGATGCATGCTGCAGTCACGGGGCTCTGAGAGCAGTCTGCAGACTCACACACTTCCTGGGGTAGAAGCTGCACCTGATCACTTTTAATCCCACTGAATCATCAAAACGTAAAACTGCTTGTGGTCTCTGCCCGGCAAATACAAACAGCAACAAGGTGATCATACCCTGGAAATGTTATAAGCTCCCTCTTCCAGGTAATGCTTCCACATCACTGGCAGAAAATGTAGCCCAGGGATTGCTGGCACTAGCTACACCACTACATTTAACATTGTTAATATTTACCACTGAAAGACATTCTCCTCTGACTCAATAAGTTCAAGGTGTTGCCCCGCACACACACCGGGTCTCCCTAGGCCCTTCTTCTTCTTCAACCTGGGCATGCTACAATTCTCGGAACTCCTGGAATGTTTGCCTACACTGGTGCTCCATGCCTCAACCGTAACCCTCCAAGATAAGTTCTTTGTGTGAACTTCTGGATGGAGTAAAAATTTACTCAACCCTTAGTTGTTTCTCTAACCTCAACCCCTCTCATCTTTAGTCCTTTTTTTAAATACTATTACAGGCACATATATTGTCCCTTTCATATTCATCAACCACTCATTCTGCATACCCCCTAAGTATTACTTTTATTCTTAATAATATAGTGGAAAATTTGGGAATGTCTAATCTCATTTAAAAAAAAAAATCAAGATGCCTTGCTGTGAGTGGCTGCTGCTCTTACCTAGAAAGGGGCATTTTAGAAATGGGACCACCGCCTCCACCTATGGGAGGGGGCCTGTTTTTGGCCTGCCTTCCAGTGCCTAGCTGGGAGCCTCCTGAGGACTGAGGACTCCATAAAGTGTAACCCGTCTCAGTGGACCAGCCCATCCAGGGTCTGTCAAGACCCTAATCCCACCACTACCCACTGGAGGAGAAGAGCCATCTGAGCATTGGACCTGCTTGCACCCAGCAGAAGAGAACCATGGCGCTGTACCCACTAGGTGAGAGAGAGACCACACCGGCACTCAATGAAAGAAGAGATAGGTAGACCACAATATAAGAACATAGTCAGCAACAGAAAGATCAATATGATGACACCAGAATCTAGGGACTTCACACCAACAAGACCTGAACTTCCTAACACAGATGAAGCAAAAGAGAATGACCCTAAAAACAACTTCATGAAGATAGAGACCCTAAAAGAGAAAATGAGAAGATCTTTTAAAGAAATGAAAGAAAAGACAAACCAAAAATTGCAAGAAATAATTAAAACAGTGCAAGGTTTGAAAGCTGGAGCAATAAAAAACACAGTCTGAGCGAATGCTGGAAATAGAAAAGCTGGGTGAACAATCAGGAACTGCAGAAGCAAGCATAACCAACAGAATACAAGAGATGGAAGAGAGACTCTCAGGTGATGAAGATACACTAGGAGAAACAGATTCACTAAACAAAGAAAATCTTAAGTCCAACAAATCCCTGACAAAAACATCCAGGAAATATGAGAAACCATGAAAAGGCCAAACATAAGAATGGTGGGTTTAGAAGGTGAAAAAACCCATTATAAAGGTGCAGAAAACATTCAACAAAATTATTGAAGAAAACTTTCCCAACCTAAAGAAAGACATGCCAATGAAAGTACAAGAAGCTTACAGAACACCAGATAAAATAGACCACAAAAAGTCATCTTGCTACATAATAAGCAAAACAACAAACATGCAGAATAAAGAGAGAATATGAAGAGCACCAAAGGAAAAGGACCACATAGCATATAAGGCAAACATGTCAGAATTACATTTGACTTCTGCATGGAAACTGTGAAGGCCACAAGGTCCTGGACAGATATTCTACCAACACTAAGAGACCATAGATGCCAGCCCAGACTACTATAGCCAGCAAAGCTTCCAATCACTATAGATGGAGAAATCAAGATATTCCATAACCAGATTTAAACAATACTTATCAACTAACTAATCCAGCCCTACAGAAAGTTCTGAAAGGAAAACTCCAAGGCAAGGAAGTTAACTACACCACAAAAACAGACAATGAATAATCCCACTTTACCAACAGTCAAAAGAAAAAAAGGGGGAAATCCACACACAATACCATCATGAACAACAGACCAAAAACAAACAAGAATTAACAATCAATGGTCATTAATATCCCTCAAAATGAATGGTCTTAATTTGCCTATAAAATGACACAGGATAACAGAACGGATATGAAGACAGAATCCATCCTTCTGCTGCATACAAAAAACACATCTAAGCTTCAAAGATAGATACTACCTCAGAGTAGTGTTGACAAAAAAAAAAAAAGAGTTGACAAAAGATTTTCCAATCAAATGGACCCAAGAGACAGGTGGCTGTAACAATCCTAATATCTAACAAATTAGACTTTAAACTAAAATCAATCAAAAGAGATGAAGAAGGTCATTTCTTATTCATGACAGGAGAAATCAAGATGAAGTCTCACTTCTGAATATCTATGACCCAATAGATACAAAGGCAGCCACATTTGTAAAAGAAACACCATTAAAACTCAAATTACACATAAAACCTCATACACTTATAGTGGGATATTTCAACACCCCACTATCAACACTAGACAGGACCACCAGACAGAAACTTAACAAAGAAACTAACAGAAGTTAAGACCCAATTGGGTTTAACAGACAGTTATAGAAGATTCCATCCAAACACAAAAGAATATACATCCTTCTTAACAGCACATGGAAACTTCCCTAAAAGCAACCACATGTTCAGCAATATAGCAAGCAAAATACATACAAACAATAGAAATAACCATCTGTGTCTTATCAGACCACCATGGTTTAAAGTTAGAATTCAACAACACAAATTGCAGAAACCCTACAAACTCAATGGAAATTGAACATGGCACAATTGCACCATTCCTGGATCAAGGAAGAAATAAAGAAATTAAAGACTTCCTAGAATTCAATGAGAATGTAGACACAACATACCCAAACTTCTGAGACACTTTGAAAGCAGTGTGAGGAAGAAAGTTCATTGTATCATATGAAAGTGACCATATGAAGAAAACAGAGGATAGTCACATTAGAGAATTAAAAGCACAACTGAAAGCCTTAGAACAAAAAGAAGCAAATTCATCCCAGAGGAGTAGACATCAGGAAATAATCAATTTGAGAACTTAAATCGATAAAGTAGAAACTAGGAAAAAATACAAATGTAACAAATGTTTGGTTCTTCAAAAAATAAACAAGATAGACAAACCTTTCTCCAAACTAACCAAAAGACAGAGAGAGAAAATGCAAATAAACAAAAATCAGATATGAAAGAAGGCATAACAATGGACACAGAGGAAATATAGAGTAACTTCAGGTCATACTTTGAAAACCTGTACTCCACAATATTCAAAAATTTAACAAAATGAACACTTTTCTGAATAGATGTAACATACCAAAATAAATTAAGAACAAATAAGCAATTTACATAGACCTATAACCCCATGAAGCAGAAGCAGTCATCAAAAGTCTCCCAACCAAAAAAAGTTCAGGGCCAGATGTTTTTAGTGTAGAATTCTACCAGATGTTCAAAGAAGAGCTAATACCACTACTCCTCAAAGTGTTCCATACAATAGAAGCAGAAGGGTCATTGCCAAACTCTTTTTTTAACTAGGCTACAATTACCCTGGTGCCCAAGCTACACAAAGACACAACTAAGAAGGAGAGCTACAGACCAATATCCCTCATGAACATTGATGTAAAAAAAAACTCAATAAAATACTGGCAAATCAAATCTAAGAACTCATCAGAGATATAATCCACCATGACCAAGTAGGCTTCATCTGGAGATGCAGGGATGGCCCAACATATGAAAATACATCACTGTAATCCATCATATAAACAAACTGTAAAAGAAAAACCACATGATCATCTCACTAGATGTTGAAAAAGCCTTTGATAAAATCCATCACCCCTTCATGATAAAGGTCTTGGAGAGATCAGGGATAACAGGAACATACCTAAACATAATAAAAGCAATATACAGTAAACCAGCAGCCAACATCAAACTAAATGGAAAGAAACTAAATGTGATTCCTCTATAATTAGGAACAAGACAAGGCTGCCCACTATCCATATCTTTTCAATATTGTACTTGAAGTTCTAGATAGAGCAACAAGACAACAAAAGGAGATCAAGGGGATACAAATGGGAAAGGAAGAAGTCAAACTATCACGATTGGCAGATGATATGATAGTTTACATGAGCAACCCAAAAAACTCTACCAGGGAACTCCTACAGCTGATAAACACCTTTGGCAAAGTGACAGGATAAAAGATTAACTAAAAAAAAATCAGTAGCCCTACTATACACAGACGATAAAGGTGCTGAAAAAAAAATCAGAGAAACATCATCTTTTGCAATAGCTACAAACAACATAAAATATCTTGGGGTACTCTTACCAAACAAGTGAAAGATCTATACAATAAGAACTTTGAGTCTTTAAAGAAAGAAGTTTAAAAAGATAGCAGAAAATGAAAAGATATCCCATGCTCTTGGATAGGTAGGACAAACATAGTAAAAATGGCAATCTTGCCAAAAGCAATCTACAGATCCATCCCATCAAAATCCAGGCACAATTCTTCGAAGACCTCAAAAGAACAATACTCAGCTTTATATGAAAAAACAAAAGACCCAGATTAGCAAAACAGAGAGGGAGAGAGAGAGAGAGAGAGAGAGAGAGAGAGAGAGAGAGAGAGAGAGAGAGAGGAACTTCAAGACTTCAAGAGGCATCACCATCTCCAGACTTCAAGTTCAACAAATGGTACTGTGTAGCATGTATGTTTCTGCCAGCCAGCCAGCCCGCCAGTCTGGGCCCATAACCACACCAGCCCCAAATAACACTCAGAGACTCTGTATTTGATACAATCCTGTTGGCCAGTTACCATTATTGTTTATGGGCTAGCTCTGCCTTAATTATTAACCCATTTCTACTTATCTAATTATTTCCACGTGGTCATCTTATCGGGGAGCAGAGGCGGCGTCCTCCTTCCTCCCTGGGCTACATCTCGACTCCTCCCTACTACTTCCTCTTTCCTCCTCCTGGTCTCCTAGCCCCGCCTATCTTGTTTCCTATTGGCCACAGGGCTTTATTAACCAGTATGAGAAACATATATACAGAATAACATCTCCCATCATCTCCTCTTTTCTGTCTACAATAAACGAAGGGGTTTAACCTTAACATAGCAAAATATAACATACAATAGTTATCAAATAAGAATCACAGTGAACAATATTTAGTCCATTAACATTTTGTAAGACTCAAAGAAAATATCATCTATCCTATCTTTGTGAGTCTAAAGTCCTATATGTAACTTATCTTTAATCCTAACCAAGGGAAACTATAACTATAACTATCTGTCTTCAACTCCTTCAAAGACCACAGAAGGATAATATATAAACTCTAGAAATGACAGAGACAACTCATTGCCTGGTCAGTCACCCGAAGTTCTTCTGTAATGTTCCATCTTCAGCCCATAGGCCATACTGTGTCTCCAGATAGCTAAGCAAGCAGGAAACTTTAAACTGTTCACCTGTATTTACAGTTTGTCAGTAATTTTTCTCTGTGTCCTGCAGAATGTCTGCTTCTTCCATGAAGCAGGAATCCTGTAGCAATGTCCATCTTGCATCAACAGTCACTTTTCTGTGGGTCCTGCATGTCTAGTCTCTATAACATAAAGTCAAACAGTCCAGAAGAGCAGTACGTTGCCCAAATGGCTAGTCTTGCCATATTAGAAGCAAACTTCATAACACGTTTCTTCGATGTCCATCTTCCTTTCTGATGCAGGTGGTGTTACCAGGAGCAGTTGTGCCTCATTGTCAAGAAAAACCCTAAACCATTTTAAATGCCATATTCTGTAGGTCTTTGAAAGGTTTGAAGAATGCCTATTCATCTCAAATACATCTCTGTATATCTAGAAATCCTAACTAACTTAACTCCAAGTTTGACTATCATAGGTAACTCTCTAATCTGTACTAAATTATACATTACATTTTCCAATGAGCTATATAAACACAATACCTAAACAAGAGGAGAAATATACATATCACAAAATTGACCTTAAATTGTATCAATAAAAGAAAATCCGTTTCAAAGCAAAGTATTCATATCTACACCATAATTCCCTTTTTACCTTTAAAAAGATTGTTTTTGGTTATAGCCATTTATAACCAAGTCCACTTAAATGAAAACAAACATTTATAAACAATATCTGGGAATTTGGGCGTCGTTTTTTCCAAACTACTTCCTGCTGGTAGAGGGCGCTGTCATGGGGGTCCAAAGAAGATGCAGAAATCTTGGCAGTAGTCTGCAAGGCTTTGTCTCAACTGCTTTGAATGTTGGATCACCTGGGGAGCTGTTTCAGGGGGTCTGGCTTGATCAAACCACATAAATCTTGAAGAAATCCATAGCTTTTCATTTTCTGTGGAAACAAAAATAGAAATCCTTTTCCCCAGTAACTTGTCCTTAGGCTTAAATTTGTGAGTCAAAGCATTTTTAAAATATATAAATTGAATTAATCTAGCAGCATTTCTTTTATCAGTAGTTATTTTCTCAGCAATCAAATAATTTAAAGACAACAGAATCGCGTATAGTATCCAAAATTTCTCTGTGCTTTCCATCTTTACGTGGCTTTTTTATTATTCTATTTATTCTACTTCTATTTTTACATATTTTGAGACAGGGCTTCTCTGTGTAACTTTTATCTGTCCTGGAATTCACTGCATACCAGGTTTAATTTGAAATCACAGAGATCTGCTTGCCTCTGTCTGCAGAGTGCTGGGATTAAAGGAGTGTGCCACTACATCCATCCATTTTACTTTCTTTTTTCTTTTTTAAACCATTGTACCCTGTTTCTTTTTCTCTCCCAAGCCAGCGTATTTTTTAAAACACAGTGTAAACCTTCATTGCAGCTCTCATGCACACCAATGAATTGTAGCAGAGCTCTTTAAAAGCAAGGCGGCTTTTTTGCCGCTTATGCTAATTTTGGAAACCTCCCTTAAAGGAGCCGCGCAACTCTCTGCCTACAGCAAAACAAATCCAACCAAGAAAATGCTGCTACTAAGAAGTCTTGCTAGTCTCTGTTCCTTTGTTTCTAAAATCCCTTTTTAAGCTTTTATCAAGTTTTAAGTGAAAGTTCTTATAGTCACGTTGGGCGCCATCTGTAGCATGTATGTTTCCACCAGCCCGCCAGTCTGGGCCCACAGCCGCGCCAGCCCCAAATAACACTCAGAGACTCTGTATTTGATACAATCCTGTTGGCCAGTTACCATTACTGTTTATGGGCTAGCTCTGTCTTAATTATTAACCCATTTCTACTTATCTAAGTATTTCCACGTGGCTCATGTTATCCGGGAGCTGTGGCGGGCGTCCTGCTTCTTCCCAGGCTACATCTCGACTCCTCCCTACTACTTCCTCTTTCCTCCTCCTTGTCTCCTAGCCCCGCCTATCTTGTTTCCTATTGGCCACAGAGCTTTATTAACCTGTATGAGAAACACAATAACATCTCCCATCAGTGCTGGCATAATTAGATGCTGGTGTGTAGAAGACTGTAGATCCATATCTATAGCCATGCACAAAACTCAAGTCCAAATGGTTCAAAGACATAAATCCAGCCTCATTGAACCTTCTAGAGGAGAAATTTGGAGGTACCCTTGAAACAACTGCTACAGGAGACTGCTTGCTGAACATAACACCAGTAGCAGACACTGAGATCAACATTAGCTTCTGTAAGGCAAAGGACACAGTCAACAAGACAAAATGGCAGCCCACAGAACAGGAAAAGATCTTCACCAATCTCACATCTGAAAGAAGGCTGATTTCCAAAATATACAAAGAACACAAGAAGCTAGTTACCAAAACACCAAATAATCTCACTAAAAAGTGGGTTACAGAACTAAATAGAGAATTCTCAATAGAGGAATCTAAAATGGCTGAAAGACACTTAAGAGATTTATGCCATTCTAGAACACTCATCTGGTGGTTGATGAAAGCAGATGCAGAGGCCCATAGCTAAGCACTGAGCCAAACTCCTGGAATCCAGTTTCAAAGAGGGAGGAGTGATGAGCAAAGGGGGTCAAGACCCTGGGCTACAGAAACCTACACAGACAGATGACCTGAACAAGGGGGACCCCAGACTGATAGCTTGGAAACCAGAATAGGATTGATCCAGACCCCTAAATGTGGTTGTTAGGAGGTTTGGCAATCTATGGGGCCTCTGGTGTGGATAAGTTTGTATCCATAGTATAAAAAGGGACTTTGGGAGCCTATCCCACATAGAGGGATACTCCCTCAGCCCAGACAAATGGGGGAGAGCCTAGGCCCTGCTCCAAATGATATGACTGACTTTGAAGATCCCCCATGGTAGGCCTTACCCTCCCTGGGGAGCAGAAAGGGAATGGGATGGTGGTTGGGGGGCCAGAGGAGAAAGGGAGGAGGAGGGAACTGGGATTGACATGTAAAACAAGCTTGCTTCAAATTTAAATTAAAAAAATATTATCATAAAAAAAGAAAGAAATGGGGCCACAATCATATACTCTGTTGCCAAACCCAACTTGATTTTTCCAAGTTGATTTAAAATACCCAACACATGCTATCAGTATTATTTCTGCCCCAGTTTTAAAGCCACAATCATCAGGAAGATATTAAAAGTTTTTCTTACATCTTCTGCCCATCTGAGCACTGGCTTCCAGTCTTATTATAAAACATTAAGAATCTAATTCACATCTTGCTGCAACAATAAAGTTCTGCAGAAACTAAAGGGAAATACATCTTCAGCAAGATTCCATCATCCCTTATTAATGCCATAATTGAGGGCTATAAATCTGTTTCTTATACAATTCATGCAATAAGATACTTAATGGATTGTGAATGACATGTTATAAAATCAGGCATTAAGTGTCGCAATTTATATTTAAATGTGATGCAGACATAAATAAACTCTCTATAAATAGTAGGCATCCTCATGTCAGTGGATATAGCCTTCCACTTCCAGAAGACTCAAGAACCGAATCATTAGAGACTGTTCCTGGCATCAAATTGTCTTTGTGGTTTGAATGAGGTGTGTTTCCTTTCTCTCAAATTTAAGATAGTTTATGAATATCTGATTGCTCAAGAGTTCTTCAGAGGCAGCTAGCAGGGCCACTGTTCTAAGATGAATACCTTCAGGGAGCATCAGAATGCTGATCCATTTGCCCTGAACCAGTGTGTTGTGTAGGGGGATATTTACTGTGTCTGCTTCTATGGCACTGACCATACCCATTGAGGGGTGGAGCCAGGGGCAGAAGTGACCTGTGGGTCTTGGTCTCGGAAGGAGTCAGAGAACATGCTCTTTCTGGCAGGACACGAAGAGAGGAGCATCCAGTTTTAACTGCTGTGTTCATCTGTCTGTGTTGTGAGTTGTTTCTCCCTTAATAAACATCTATTCGGCCTATTTGTTTATCCTGACCCTTATTAAACCGCAATAGTGTTGGACATTAAAGCTGCAGCATGTTCCAAATGAAGACATGATGGGAAGACTAAAGAAATTACGCTACACCTGGAATCTCTAAGATGACTACCATTGGAGACTCCCCACTGGATTTCACATGTTCTGTGAATGGACTTTACCCTGAGACAAGATGCAGTCTACTCTTGTAACCCAGCCAAGAAGAGGAGAAAAAAAACAGTCACCAATCAGGAGAACCTTCGGTGACTCTTAGGTAAGCAATGTGGCTCACACAAGAATAAGTGCTCACCTGTGAATCAGAAGCCTTAGTTCCTGACTGTTTCTGTTTGATATTGAGGTTGGTAAACATAAAATTCTAGCAAAGAAACATCTCTCACTGCTGCTGGGTAGTACCTCTTGGTTCTCTCCATCTCCCTCTCCCTCTTTCTGTGTGTGTGTGTGTGTGTGTGTGTGTGTGTGTGTGTGTGTGTGAACGAGAGAGAGAGAGAGAGAGAGAGAGAGAGAGAGAGAGAGAGAGAGAGAGAGAGAGAGAATCTAGTTTCTGTCATTAAAAATCTTGGTAAATCTTAGTATTTCAGCCAAATCAAATGTCTGTTGTTTCCCTACATGTGGTGGAAGCAAACATTGATCCACCACGCTCACAACATGAGAAAGGCCATTTACAAATCAGTTCTGCCACCTTGGTAATTAAATAAAACTACACATACACATAGACACACACACACACACACACACACACACACACACATGCACAATACATACATATCGCTAATGCCCATGAACTACCATGACCAACATGGTTAAGGATGAATCTGGGCCAACAATCTGATTCTAAGTTATGGTCCCATGGTGTCACAAGACAACACTACATAATTTTGTTTCTTGGGAGGAAAGAAAAAGAAAAAGTCAATGAATATGCTCTACTATTAATTCTAATGTTAACATACCTGGATTCCTGTGTGTGAATGACTCAGGCCTATCCACATCACTTGCTTAGCTTACCACCTCTCTGACCACCCTGAGTCCTGCTATCTAACTCCAAATATAAAGCAATGGCTTCCAATGCTTCATGGATTCAATTTTCTTTGTGTTTAATAATATATCCCCTGGAGTAGAGCTAAAAATATCCGTCTCTGGCAACATTCTCATCTACTCTGTCCCCAAATAGAGCTGGGTTATCTGTAACCAGAGCCACCCACCATGCATTCCACTGAATATTCATATTTCTCCGCTGCTCCCTTTCCTCGCCTCATGATCTCTTCTTATTCTCCAGTTACTGAGAACCACTGTAAGCCAGGTATGGCCTAGGAATCTCAGTGGCCATAAGGGAGAGTTTGTTTTGTTTTGTTTTGTTTTTTTCTATGCTGAAAATATTCTTAGTTATCCTTTGATAATTTCACATATGTTTCCATGTACTTATCATATTTACCCCCACATTATCCTATTTTATCTCTCCCTCTGAACCCCAAAGAGTTTTTTTCCCACTTTCAAAAAAACCACCTACCCGCTGAGTTTTGATTAGGCTGGCCTCCACACACATTCAGTATGGGGTTACTTCCTTATAGAAGCATGTGCAACTTATCAATGGCTACACCACTGAAGAAAAGAAAACCCTGCCCCAGCAACCAATAGCTCCTTGGCTAGGGTGGGGTCTTGTGAGAAGTGGTGATCATTTTTGCCATACATATCAATCTCATCAATCTCACAGCTACAGACAGAGAAACAGGCCTGGTGACCATCTTATTTTAGAATACATGTTCTATAAACTGAAGACTTTCTATCTGTCCATCTGTTCATCCTGGTTCTAGAAGGACAACACTCAGCTGGCATTAATAATGCTAATGCCACTTAATAACTAAGTTGATAGGAATTTGAACTGTGCCTCACAGGTGACATGTGAAAACTTGATACTGAGCTTCTAAATGCAAATCTATAAAATCTGACAAAATTAGCAAAATAGAATTGCTCAAGTCACAAAGACTGTTGTCAGCTGTAAACACTGGGGGTTGTGAGCCCTAATAAGCATCATGCCTCAGTTTCATTGCCTATAAGCTGGGACCCATTAATACTGCTTCATGTAAACAAAAATAAAAAAAAAGGTGAGGCAAAAATTCTGGTTTTGTTTCCTGTTTGCCACTCCCTTTTGCATATTGTCATTATTTTTTCATTCTTATTCTCTCTTTTTATTTGTTTTCTAATTTCTTTTATCTCTATCAAGAGCACTGCAATAAATAGCTTAGATTTTTGTTTGTATGTATGTTCAATAGAAACATGAGTTATATTTTTAATTTTCATAAACTAGAAACAACTAAAATACTCCCTTATAAGACAGTGGTTACTGTATGGTACATCTATGGACTATTATTCCACAGTTTAAAATGAGTTCCCATCAAATACTAAAACATAAAATTTGGTTGGAACTTAAAGCAAATCCAAAAGTTCACATATTATATGATTCCATTCATATCACACTCCCAAATGACAAAAATGTAAAGATAGTGAATAAATTAGTCATTATCATCAGGATACTGGGGAGTTGACACTGGCAGGAGAGAGCTGGTAATATAAAGTGAAAGCAAATAGAATTTTAGCAACAGTGAATTAACCAACATTGATAATTTAAGTTAGGAAGAGGATACGGGTATGGTGGTCCGGGGTTGGAGGCGAGGAGGATAGATACCACCTAAATACATTGTATTTGTGAATATTTTTTTTAAGTTAAACTACAATTAAAGTCAAGTTTGGGGGGTTGGTTTTTGTTATTTTACTTTTTACTGAAACCAGATTTTTATTTGCATAAAAATAAATTATGGCTTTCCCTTTAGCAGCTCCTCCCCACTTCCGCATGAGCCCAAATCTGCACCCTTTCTTTCTCTCCTGAGAATTCCAACAGGCATCTACAACTAATAATAGGGCTGGAGAGATGGCTCAGCCGTTAAAGTCTAGCCTCACAACCAAAAACTAATAATAATGACAAAAAGACAAAATAAATCAAATGCAAGTTTTAAAATGATTCTGCTGCCCTGTGGCTACCGCATAACCCATTTTGCCGCGCTGTTCCAGTTTGCTTTCTGTTGCAGTGATAAATACCATGAGCAAAAGCAACTCGGGGAGAAAGGTGTTTGTTTGACTTACATTTCCAGGTCTCAGTCACTCCTGGGGATAGGCAAAAGCTAGAATGCAAACTGATCAGGAACCTGGAGCAGAAGCATGGAGGGAAGACCTGTAATGGCTTGCTTTCCTACGAGAGGCCAGTGATGGCCCCGCCCACAGTGAGCAGGGTGGGGGCACCCGCGTCATCAAGAAAAGGACCCACAGACATGCCCAACGGCCAATCAGGTGAGAAATAGTGGCTGAGAAGGTCCTTGGTACTACAGAGCACCTGCTTCTGTTGTTTAGTTGAATTGACATGGCTTCAAACTGCCACCTACACATTTGTTTATACTCATAGACAAATGCTACTCCAGCCTTAATCAGAGAAACTTCTCATGATGGGAATGGCTTTGTGTGCTTAGCCCTAAACAGGACATTCATATTAGGCTCTCTCTCTCTCTCTCTCTCTCAGGCTCAGGGAACATTCCCGAAAATAGGGCAGAGAGAATGTGGGTACCATAAGACAATGATAAAGGTTGAGGAATACTGGCTTCTGGGTATGGCACAGCCATTACAAACACAAACTCACAGCAGCCGTGGCTCCCTGCCATGTGGAGCCAGCAGAAGACTGGGACTGTCAACAGCCAATGATGATCAGGGAGGGCCCACGGGGCTCTATTCACCCTGCTCAACTATTTGCTACTAATAAATTTTTGAGGAGAGCCATTTATTGTTTTCAACTAGGTGCCTACTGAAATGTACAACAGGATCCAATGGATAACACGGATAACGGCAAACTAATGGTCACATAGGGAAACTGATTGGCCTCAAAACAAAGCAAAGTTGTGAATATGAGAGATTGAAGTAATCCAAGTGGGAGAAGATGAGAGGGGAGTTACAGAGATCTGACCGCACTATCTACATTATTAAATCATCAAAGAATTAGTTCAATAAGTTATGATATATATATATAATCAAGTCCCTATACTCTTTTCCTTTTATCTAACCTACATTTTTTGGGACTTTATATTAATAAAGCATGGCAGTTAACTAACCTAAAGGGTCTGCTCTCTTAGGGAGCATGGAAAAACTCCCATCTGACAACTGTACATCATTGTGGTTTCATTAGATCTGTGACATCGGTTAGAAAATTCCTTAAGGAACACGTACTGCCGGGCCAATTTAATCACACATCTATGTCTTCGCTTTGTTTTCTGTCACAGTTTCTTGTCATAAGAGGAAGAGAAACAAGTATTGATTTTAAGTTATCCATTTTAAAAATAAGTTTGAGCCTCCAACAAAATTGAAAAATAGACATACACACTTCAGCATCTTCCCAGATTCTCTGCCCAATTCAACATTATAAGGATTCTTCCTCACTGATTCATTTATGTCACCAACCCACACAGCCTTTTTTTTCTGATTCTCCTATACCCCATCCAGATGTGGACTAACATACAGCTTTGCAGATATCCCATCACACCCAAAAGTTGTGTTACCATCTAACATTTCCTCTTATACTGTGGGGGCCATGAAAGTGAGTCAAAACCAAGCCTCCATATGATGTTAGTAACTATTAATGGCTGGGAAGATGTCGCCCTCAGATGATTCACATATGCTTCCAAAATGCTTCTAAAGCCTGAATTTGAAATGTTACATTTTTTAAAAGGCTGCAAGCTCAAGTCTCATGTCAGATGAGCAAGGGGACTCTAGATGAGTGATAAGAAGTGCCCCTGCCACTTTCCAATCACACGCTATGTAAAGGCTTGCCTTCTGAACATGGACATGTCTATCCCTGCTTGGCAGTATACTCCCAGATAACTGTGCTATTTGAAGGGATTCTGGCAGAATCTTGATGAACTAATCAACCTTCTTACCTTTGGAAGCATAGCAACTGAGAGTGAGCTGAATTTCTGAACACAAAAAGATGACACTTTCTGGGGAAAAAAATCATAGTCACTCAAATACTGAGCAAGAATTCTTTTCCCTCTTTCTTCCTTTAATTGATTGAATAAAAACTTTAAATTTAAATTTTCCATACAACATGATGGATTTAAATTTTTAATACAGATTAATTTACTGAACAATGACACTTAAAAGCAGGGAGTGATACAAGGAAATTTTATCAGAAGAGAAGTGGGAAAGAGGGAAAATGCTAACTGATTAGCCAGTTGTTTAAACACTAGGAGACCAGCAAGCCTTGGAGATAGCCAAGCCTTGCTAGGGATCAGAGATAAATGGGAGCAGGGATAAGAATGTATATCCTTACCCTTCTGCATATGGTGAAAGGAGAGAGACCCCCAGTGTGAAGTTCTCAGCACTCATAGCACGTGAAACTGCAAAACTTCCAGGGTTACTTTGAAATGAACAAGGTTAATGCTTTCCTGGAGATTAATTGTGGCTTCACCAAGAAATTTACTGAGGGTGAGGGAATCCGAAAGTGAAAGGAGGGGCAAAAGCCTCGTTAGAGATTTATCATCGGGGGTGATGGATGGAAGCCTTCAGAAACCAATAATGGGATTTTAAAGATTCACATAGGCTGCACTAAAATGGGTTTCTAGTGCTTACCTAGGACAAAGTAGAGCTGGTGGGTGGAGGGCAGGGGAGGGGATCTCATGAGCATAGTCAGCCACTGCAGAAGCAGCCTCCACAACAGATGATACCTTGATGGACTGACAATGGGTCATGGCTTTAGTGTTGCTCAGGGGATTATATGGATTTGCTTTTAGACTGATCATTAAACAAGTCACAAAGGAGACAAAATAACCTTCAGAAAAGCTGGTGTGAGTATAAGTATGGGCTTTCCAATTGAGTTGACCTGAGCTGGGCTCTTACCTATGGCCCTCATTAGTTGTGTAGTGTTGGGTGATTTACCTCCATTTCTTTTTCCATAAGAACAGGAAAAATAATCACACCAAATTATATGTGTGTTGTAAGATACAAGATTATGAATTTCAAGCAATTAAAAACTCAAGAAAATGTGATTATTCCCAGAACCATTTCCTTGCTGGTGTCATTGGTAATAGTGAATAGAGATCCAGGAAGGGGGCTATAGAGTTAGACAGAAACACCCAGAGAATCCCAAGCTTGTCTTGTGACATAGCCAGAAGAATATCTATGTTGTCTTCTCTCTTCTGTAGATAAGATGATCAAATAATTATCCCTTCTTTAGGTATAGTTTGTCAGTCACACAGACTTTGCAGTTCATTACATCACTACTTCATATAAAACCCATCCTAATTAATTGGACCTTGTTTAAACTTACTTTAGGAACTAAGTGCAATTTCAGATGAACACAGAATGCAACTTACATTTAATCAGTTGTATTAAGAAGGATTTCTGTAGCTTTCTGGAGAGAACCCCATAGATGCTTCAAATGTATGTAGAGTCTTGTTACCTTCAACTTTAGTGGGCAATATACCTTAATTTTGTCTATAACTTTGCAGACTAAGTATGTTTTAGAGTTATGAAGTTCTTCATGTACTTATTGAATCAATTTCTTTCTGCATACCACCTTCCACAGAAAACTGAACTAAAACTTAGAGTTGTGTTCAAGATGACCAAGGTAATTGTGATCATGTGTGTGTGTTTTGATTACAAGACACCGCTATTATTTTACATGTTGCCTCATCAAAACACCTGACTAATGCAACTTAAAGGAGAAGAGGTTTATTCTGGTTCACAGGTCCAAAAAGGTAGAGTCCATTATAGGGACAAAGACACAAGAGCAGGAAGTTGAAGGGTAGATATGTCACCTTTTCTACACAATAAGAGAAATGCATTGCCCTGGCCTAATGCATTGGATTGATTAGATAATTGCCATGTGACTACCAATTTAACCAATTTTAACTTTCCTTGAGATTTATCTACCATTATTAATATACTCTGTCCTTCTGAGGTCTCTAGCTTTAAAAAGAACATCAGCAAGAATGACTGGAAGACCTTGAAAATTCTAGAAATAATTTGTCTAAGAACTTTTTGTAAAGTAGCACAAAGCAAATTTGAAAGATGAAGTCAAAGGACTGGCTTTACTAAGACTCCTGAACAGTAAGTTCCTTGAGGATTTAAGTACAACATTTTTGTGTTACGTAAGCCAATTTACGTTGAATGTTACACAATCTAATCTGAGTGTGCCTTTCTGTCCCAAGTACATGAAAAGGTCCTGATTACTTCAGCAATTATCATTGACTGGGCATTAACTGTGCCAGGCCCAATGACAGCTAATTCTATGCACTAACACAAGCGTTATCTCATTTAATCCTCATTATTTTTTCCAGATTTGGAAATAATGAGTATGAGGCTTACACAGCTTGGCTAGACCTGTAGCTGGCAAGGGAAGCTGTGATTAAATTCTGAAGAACATGCTCTCTCGTACACCACTGCTTCTCCGTGCAGGCTGTTTCGGGCACCTGCTGCCTTGTGGCTCAGCCCACTCTGCCAAGCTCCAAGCTACTGGCACACCACTGGTTCCAAAATTGACATAATCAAAAGGACTCTAGATCTCTTGGGGCCTAAGTAGTCTCTAAAAACTGTTTCACAGTGTAAAATCAGAAAGACAACACACTCAAGGCCCTGAGCAGACAAAGCCTCTATATCCCTATTAAAAAAAATGTTTTCTGTTGTTGGTGCTAATTCAAGCATACCTCCAATTCTATGGACATCTCAGGATTTGGAGTTAGGGTAGGGAAATATAGAAAACATCTTCTATTTCTTAAGACATCATGTACTTGAGAAATAAAACAAGGAGATAGCAAGCTGATACTCACTGGGAAGCTATTAGCTAGCTTTCATTGTGCTGGAATGCACTGCATATGCTACAAGAGGAGAAATACATCACCAATCTTATCCAGCTGTAGACTCTGTAGCTGCAAAAACATCTGACCTGGCAAGATTTGCCCACTGGCTCAATAGTGGCACAAATGCCATTGGAAAAACTGCTCTCTGATTACATTTAAGGTCCATTCCACAAGATGGATCCCATGCCCGGCATCATTATCTAAACCAAGAACCAGAGGAAAAAATGCTACTGTTACTCTGATAACATAAGTTAATGTGTGTTATATTAAACAGACTCCAGTCTGTTCTACAAGAGCAAGTTCCAGGACAGCCTCCAAAGCCACAGAGAAACCCTGTCTCTACAAACCAAAACAAACCATCAAATAAATAAATAGACTCCTAATGACTTGTTCCAATAGATTAGTGAATCTTCCAAATTTTATCAGAGAGGGTTCTTTTTGTTGTCATGATAACAGAGACCCATAACTTGCCAGGGTGCTGATAGTAAAACTGTAAAGTAATCTACCCTAAAAGGGGCATCTATATCACACCCCCTTCTTCCCACTAAAACAGAGCAGACAGATCCAGCCACAGGTGATGGATGACTACAGTGAAACAATGTTTTCCTAATACAAGGCAGTTGAGCATGTAAGCCAATAGCAGCTATGATCACAAGGACACGCCCCATTCAAGCACAAGTGAGACAAAATCCTACCATAGAGCAAGGAGGTGGTAATGAAGTCCTACCTCTAGCTGAACAGTCATTCATAATTGATAGTTTCTGGGAGAAGAGGAGTTAGTTTTCTTTAAGGGCAAGGCAGCACTAATTGGGAAAGGAAACACAACATAATAAAAGACAAGTGAAAAAAGGAAAACATCTTCAACAGTATTTTCAGAAAAGAAAGTATTCCAAACTGTTTTTTATCACTTCTAATAGACTATAAAATATAATTCAGAGTAAGTGTATGTGTATATACACATATTTATTATAGTCTATATTTTATGTATACATGTAATACACATAAATCTACCCATTGTGTTGTATGTATAATTTAAATTATGTGAATATTTGCATATTTTATATTTGTGCATATAAAATGCATTTCTTAAAAGGACCTACAAAGTAACAAAATAAAGAATGAACTAGAAACTGCCTTATTTAAAGCTGAAAGCTGACCCATATCCCAGGATCTGCTACATGGCCCTGGCTGACCTCATACTTGCCTGCAGTCCTGGTTCTTGTGGTTATAATCATCCTACCTTGGCTCCCAGAGTACTAGGATTTCTTGAATGAATCAACTCACTGAACTTCAATGTTTTTAAATATTTGATAATGTGAATGCCATCTTTTCTTTCTCTTTTGTATGGGGATTTTTGTTTGGGGTACCAGGTTGTTGGGTTTGGTTTAATTTGCTTTGGTTACTTCTGGATTGCATTGTTTTGGAATAGAATTGGTTTGGATGTTTTGCTTCATTTTGGATTTACATTTGGTTCAGTTGGTATTCTGAGACAGGGTCTTACTATGTTGCCCAGACTAGCTTTGAACTCAAGATCCCCTTACCTTTCGGTTACATCATTACAAGGATACACCTGAGTCTCTCTCAATTCAGCTATAATTTTAAGATCAGAAAACTTATTTGTGGCTTGACTATCTTCAGTGGATTACTACATATATTGTCATGGCAGAAGAACTTTTGACACTAAAATTAATGGGTGCAAAAGTCAATAACTTGAAGATATTTTTTAAATGTGATGAATGAGCAAAGAAGATGCCAAATTATATGCTGTATGTTCCATTGTGAAAGAATTAATGCCTTTATTGAATACAGACTAGATTCTGGGTCTAATGCTTTGCATGTAAAGATTGTTAGAACCTCACAGTTCTATGAGGTAGTGTTGTCTTTCTTATCTTGCAGATGCATAAGCTATGGACTTACTTCCAAGCACATAGCTAATAATTCCAGAGCCCTTGATCTGGGGAGTCTAGTTGATCTAGGAAGAAGGGGATACTTAGGGAAATATATCTTGAAGAACAGCACCAAAAATTTAGAAGTAAAGCTTAGGTATAATGAGATTACATAATATATGCTCCCTATATGTTTCAAAACTTTTAGAATAAATACTCTAATTGATTATCTGGTAAACTTAAAACCAAGTAATCCTTTAATAGGCCCCTTAAAATGTTTGATAGCCAATAAAATCAGCCAGTGCTCAACTGAAAATATGAATTCTACGAAGTATTAGTCTTCTGCACCAGAAGATAAAACCTTTCTTAAACCACAAGCCATGAAATCTGCCAGCTTAGATATAGTATCTCCCACCCACCCTGACTGAAGATCTATAGTCCTGTTACACCTACTCCCACAAAGTGAATTCCCCAGAAAGAAATAAAACTCGTAAAGATTCATCCCTTGTTTCATAGCATTGAGGAGGAAAGGAAGGAATTCCTAAACTATGTTCAGAAAGCAAATAAACTCCATTCAGTGAGTTAGCACTCATCCATAAAAGAGCCCGGGAAGCCTACAAATCATGGTTTATAAAAGATTACCAAGCTTTTTTCAAGTCAAAAAGGAATCAAGAATAGGAACAATAGGGGAAATCAAGTTGATGTTCATGAGTATGTATAATACACATTGAAATTTTGCCAAACCTTAACCAATTACTCTTTTATGTACTATAGCATTTGTCTATGCAGTACAGTATTATAAAGAAAACCAAGAGAAATTTTCTCTATAAACTTGTGGAAACAGAATCAAATATGTTCTAGACTTTTGACTTTTAACGGAAAAATTATTGTTTAATTCTGCAAGTGTTGATTGCTGACTTCCATTCTAAAATGAATATGTGAATACAGAAGTAAGAAAATGAATAGAAGCAAACATCATACACAATGATAATGAGATACGTGTATTTTTTTCTGAGCCATGAGACAATTTAGTCATTCTAACTTTAAAGCAAGAATACAGCCCAAACCACTTGAGCTAAAATTAAAATTAAAGTCTTATTCTATACAATTTTTCCTTTTTCTTCCTTTAAAGAAATATTTCTTAATAAATGCAAATTAAAGCTAGAAAACTATTAAATATAGTGTCATTTTCTAGGTTAGAAATTTTCAAGTATTTATTCCCCTTGCATAAATGAGCTAAATCTTACAGTCTATGCCAATGATTAATCATGGGGAAATAATATATTTGATATGTGTTAAAGATTGTATGGTACGTTGGACATAGTGTTTTATCTTTTGTGCTTATTTTCAAAATTACATAATTATGAGATCTTCATGGTGAATTTTAGTGAAGGAAAAAAATCTATTTTTTTAAAGCCCTTGGTATAAGAAATCTGAAGCTGGGAAAGCAATTGGCCTATTGGCATCAAGCTAATTAATGTGAAAACATAGGTTGCAATTGAGACATTTAATGGAAAAGAACACTATGGGTCAACTGAAGAGGCATGCTTGCAAATAAACTTTTAGGGAAAATTCTAGCTTGCTTAAAGATGATAAGTGACTTGAATATAACAACTAACAGCTAAATAAAACACTGGCTAAGTTTTGCACATCATTAATTGTAAAACACATAATCAATATGTTAATTACTGCTTAGTAAAAAATATTGAAAGTTCCTAAAGCATGCTAAAGAAACAAATATTGGAAGGACATTGTTTAGTAAGTAACCTGATACTTGACCGGATAAGTTTCTTCTGCTCCAAGAAAATCTTGAAATAGGGAGCTGGGAAGATGCAGTTTTTCCAATTTTTGTCTTGCAAATAGGAGGGTTGAGTTTGGATGTCCACCACTGCTGGATATGGCAATGCCTAACTGTAATCCCAGAACTAGGGAGGCAGAGATGACATGACCCTGGGAGTTCACTGATTAGCTAGTCTAGCTGAAGTGTCAAACTCCAGGTTCAGTGAAGAGACCCTGCCTCACAAAATAAGATAGAAAGCAAAAAAAGAAAAAAGAAAGAAAGAAGGAAGAAAGAAGGAAGGAAGGAAGGAAGGAAGGAAGGAAGGAAGGAAGGAAGGAAGGAAAGAAGGAAGGAAGACATGGGACATCAATCTCTGGTCTCCACACCATCACAAAAGAAAAAAGTATACATCATATACACAAATGCACAGAGACTAATGCGCACCCACCAGAGGAAAAAAAAAACTTGAAATAAATTAACAACTACTCTATCAAAAATATTGTGGTGTTGCTTGTTAAAAGAATTTGTTTGGATTGGCATTATGGCTCAGCAGGGAAAAGTGACTGCTAGAAAGCCTGACTACCTGAGTTTGATCCCCACGATCAACTGATAAAAATAAAGAAGCAACTAGCATAGGCTGTTTTCTGACATCCTCATGGCACACATGCATACATGCAGAGAGAGAGGTGGGGAAGAGAGAGAGAGAGAGAGAGAGAGAGAGAGAGAGAGAGAGAGAGAGAGAGAGAGAGAGAGAGAGAGATTAAATATAGGTAATAAAGATTTATTGGGCTGGAAGATGGTTGACTGGTTAAAAGTACTTGCTGTTTTTCCAGAGGACACTGAACATCTGTCTACATGGGTTGTTTGCATCCACCTGAAACTGATTCCAGGGAGTCTGGCACTCTCTTCTGCAATTCACAGGTACTGCATACATGGGAAAATACAAACATACAGGCATAAAAACACATACTTAAAAATAAATATAATTTTTCTTCTCTGTGTATACAACTGAGCTGGCTTTACTTATTCCAAGTTTAGTAATTTTTTTAGGGTAAATGTGGGTTGATTTTAAATTGCAAAAATGGTTCCTATTACATTTCCATTCACGATTTAATGAAAACTTTTTCTGTGATATTTAAAATGAGAAAGCTCTTTTCTATGGGAATATGATAATGTCTGATAGAATAATTGTGGCCTGACAGGTTTTTTTAAGTAAAATGAATCTACATACTCAGTGGCAAGCAGCGTCTATATCAGTATTTGCACTCAATGCGCTTGAATTTGCATCAACTATTTCCAAACTTAATGATTCTCTTAAATGTAAAATGGAAAGTACTTTTTCTGCTAAGAAAAAGAACAGCATTACCAAAAGGCCTTCCATGAAACAGGACAGTAACTCATTTCCATAGCAGTGGTATCAGTACTATTTAATAGAAGCGTTATATAGCTCACTACACTATCGATTCATTCATTCAGGAAGTAGCTGTTGGGTGTTTATCATTTTACCTGGGAGTGGTGGCAGAGCATAATCCAAGCATGCACAGAGCTGCCTTCAGTACAAAGAAGACAGCAAAAGCAAGACAGAAAGGAACTTATATGGTGTGTTAGTAAACTGCCCGAAATGGAATGTATAGAGTGTTTGTCTCCTCACCTCCTTGAGCCACAGCAAGTCCAATAAAACTCTAGCTGAAGAAATCAAACTGGAAAATGCCCCAGCCAACCCCATCAATTAAACATGATGCTTCACCTATTAACAGTACCACCCACAGTGGCACAGAGACACATGCAGGCATCTATAATTATTTTGTTCCCCTAGACAGCAATGTCTCACCATTATAAAGGACGGATGTGATTACCCAAGTGCATTCTTTGTGTGGCTCCTATAGAGACAGTGCTTGGAGGGAAAGAAAGGCTGAATGGTTTGTGCTTAAAAACAAGCGATCAACAAACCTCTATTGCTGGTGGCTGTAACACACAACTGACTAGCAATGGAGTGTGCTGAGAAAAAGTGTAACAATTGGTGACCCGTGTATTTATCCCTTTGATGTGTCAACAACATACTTTTTCTCTAAATCCTTGAGGCACAAAAAAAAAAGAAAGAAAGAAAAAGAATGAAAAGAAAGGCATACTGAGTTGATACAAAACAATGCAGTTGCTTTACTGAATTCATAGAAAGGTTTGGCACCTAAAGAGAAGTACAACATCCTGTGATGTCCGTAATGCTAGCATATTAGCAGAGACCTTTGGAATATCAGAGATGGAATACCTCTACCCATTTGGAGAGAGTTGAGGTGTCAGGCTTTCTGGGAGTAATTGGTACCTGGAATGAGGTAGCTAGATGAAAGAGGAGGAACCCAAAGATGTAGAAGTGAGTCCTGCAGAGAACCGCAGTTCAGTGATGGGTGAGAGCAAGTTTGACATATAGGACTGTGAACAGCTATCCTGTATGGGATGGTGGAAAAGTCTTAGAAGCTGGACCTGAAGTTGGTACCTGAAGTTTTGATGTGTTTTCAGGAAAACTGATGTTTTCAGATTTGTGGAGAGCATAAAGCAGGCAATAGGAGTCTGTTGCTTAAGCATGAGGAATGGAACAGAAGAAAAGTCAAACCAGGTAGTATGGATAAGATGGTTACGCAGGGACGCTGGCACATTATAATGTGAAAAAAAGAAAACCATCAAATATAACTGCAGGATGTCATATTCCATGAAGAATAAGTAACTTCCAGGCAGTCTCAGCTTACAGAGGTTGTTTTCAAAGACATCTGTGTGCCGTTTAGTGAAGGGGACCTAAAGAGAGTTTGAAGCACAGCCTTGGAGTATCACTTCATCCCCTTCATGGTCTCCAGTCTTCATTGTAACTAAATTTTAATAACTTAATTAACATTTAATGGCTTATATCAAAATGTTCAGTATAAAAGCCAATAATCACAAGTGATATCCACTCTCAGCCTTGGAAACAAGTCTAGAAAGATCTCCTTAAATGTCATACCACTCCTGGGCACATACCCCACAGAGTCAGACAGCTGCTAGTGATACACATACCCATTTATTTTCACTATTACACTTTCCATAATATCCAAGTTGTCAACTCAGTATCAATGTCCCCGTTAGAGTGTGAATGGATGAAGAAAATGGGAGATGAGATGCATTTAAATAGTGAAAATAATTAGCCATGGAGAATAACATTACAGCATTTTCAGGGAAACAGTAGACATAAAGCCAGTCTCTCTCACAAACACATACCACATGTTTTTTTCTCATATATGGAATTCAGAGTGTGGGGTAAACATGACATTAAAAGGAACTATTGCAGATATGAGAAGGTGTAAGGCCAAAATAACAGGGCAAGTGAGGGGCTAAATATGATCAAAGTTCTTTATTTGTATGGATGAAAATGTCACAGTGAAATACATTGCTTTGTGAAATTAATATTCCATAGTGACATAAAAGAAAATGACTGCAGATCTGCAATTCTTGGCATTGAGTTTTTAAAAAAAAAAAAAAAAATACATCTAAGAACCTTGTACTTGCTATTGTGACTGGAGACTTCCTCTCCAACAGTGATTCATATATCACACTTACATAGGGAACAGAAACCGAAGCTGTTGTCTAGCAGAAGGGAACAGGTAGTAGTAGATACCTGGGTTCTTTTCTATATTTTTTTCTAGATTTGCATCTGTATTTTGTTATAAATACATGTCTCAAACAGTTGGGACAGGGAGGGTATATTTATAAACCAAGACATTCTTCTTGTTTGTTGTATGAAGGACAATAAAACAGCCAGTAAACTCAGCCTGTAGATACATAGTTAATACTGTTAGTAATAAGTAATATAAGAAGAGTAGATGATGTAGAAATGGCATGTGTTCATTTGCCTGGTTATCACAACAAAACAAGAATATATTACTTCTAGATAACATATGGAAAAACAAATCACATAAAATTTAAATGGATAGTTGTAGTTGACACTGAAAACAACTAGTGCAGGCAGAAATTTGTACAAGGAAAAGAACTAAGAATTATTACTAATGAAACGTCTGAGCTACACCTAACCCTCTTCCTTTATGTTTATTTATCCCTAGAGTAGATAGCTGTGCTTTGTTTCTTTGTTGGTTTGTTCATTTTTATTACACAAGTGGCTATAATAATTTGCATTTCCACCCACAATAACCTAACATGGCTTTATCTGTTTTGCTTTGTTTTAGTTATTATTCATATTGAAAAATTTACCTGCCTTTGAAAGATTTCAGAAGTTATTAAATATTTCATTTAAAAATAAGTTTTTCTTTTTGAAAACTTAATTTTAAAAATCCATTGTGAAAGAGAGTTTGGGAATTTCTTACCAGATAAATTAAATAATCTTAAAGGTGTCTTAATTGGGATTTGTCTTACTGTGAGGACCACAGTTCCCTCTCCCTACCATCCTCCCATGCCCCTCTGACTGCACCCACTGCACAGGGAAAGTGAGGCCTTCCAGGAGGGATCATCAAAATCGGCAAAGCCTAGGACTTCCCTCCTGTCTTTAGGTTAAGGGAGTATCCCTCCATGGGGAATGTGCACCCGAAGTCCTTTCATGCATCAGGGATATATCCTTGTTCCACAGTCAGAGGTTCAATAGACAACCCAAGGCCTTCTAACTGAGACCCACATTAAGGGAGTATGGGTCAGTACTATGGTTTCCCAACTATCAGTCTTGGGTCCATGAGCTCTACCTTGCTCTGGTCAGCTGTCTCTGTGGGTTTCTGTAACCTGGTCTTGACCCCTTTGCTCATCACTCCTCCCTTTCTGTAACTGGATTCCAGGAGTTTGGCTAGTGTTCAACTGTGGGTGTCTGCTTCTGCTTCCATCAGTTCCTTGATGAAGGTTCTAGGAAGGCATATAAGGTAGTTGTCAATCTCATTATCGTGGAAGGGCATTAAAGGTAGCCTCTTCACTATTGCACAGATTATTAGTTGGGTTCATCCTTGCAGATCTCTGGGCATTTCCCTAGTGCCAGATAACTCCTTAAATCAATAATGGCTCCCTCTATTATGGTATCTCTTTTCTTGTTCTCTTCTGTTCTTTCCCTGTCTCAATCTTCCTGGTCCCTCATTCCTACCTCTCTCCTTCTCTTCTCCACTCCTCTTTATCCTACCTCCCTTTCCCAATTTTCTCAGATCTTGTCCCTTTTCCCTTATCCAGGGGACCATGTATGTCTCTCTTAGGGTCCTAGCTTCTTTCCTAGCTTTTCTGGCAGTATGAATTGTAGGCTGGTGATCCTTTGCTCTATGTCTAAACTCCATATATGAGTGCGTATACACCGTGTTTGTCTTTTTTGTGTCTGGGTTACCTCACTCAGGATGATTTCTTCTAGTTCCATCAATTTGACTGCGAATTTCAGGATTCCATTGTGTTTTCCACTGACTAATACTCCATTGTGTAAATGTACCACATTTTCTCCATCCATTCTTCAGTTGAGGGGCATTTAGGTTGCTTCCGGGTTCTGGCTATTACAAATAATGATGCTATGAACATAGTCGAACAGATGTTCGTGTTGTATGAGTGTGCATCTGTTGGGTCTTAAGGTAGACTGATTCCCATTTTTTGGAGGAACCGCCATATTGATTTCCAAAATGGCTGTACAACAGGTTTGCACTCCCACCAGCAGTGGAGGAGAGTTGCCCCATTCTTCACATGCTCTCTGGCATAAACTGTCTTTGGTATTTTTGATTTTAGCTGTTCTGACAGGAGTAAGATGGTATCTCAGAGTTGTTTTAGTTATGTACCCCACTTTTTAATTGGATTATTTGGTGTTTTGATAACTAGCTTAGTGAATTCTTTGCATATTTTGGAAATCAGCCCTCTGTCAGATGCGGGGTTGGTGAAGACCTTTTCCCATTCTGTGGGCTGTTGTTTTGTCTTGTTGACTGTGTCCTTTACCTTACAGAAGCTTCTCAGTTTCAGGAGGTCCCGTTTATTAATTGTCAATCTCAGTGTCTGTGCTACTGGTGTTATGTTCAGGAAGCACTCTCCTGTATGAATTCATTCAAGGGTACCTCCCACTTTCTCTTGTAAGAGGTTCATTGTGGATAGATTTATATTGAGATCTTTGATCCACTTGAACTTAAGTTTTGTGCATGGCAGTAGATATGGATGTATCTGCAGTTCTATACACCAGTATATAGTTATGCCAGCACCATTTGTTGAAGATGCTCTTTTTCCCATTGTATAAATTTAGCTTCTTTGTCAAAAATCAGGTGTTTGTAGGTGTGTGGGTTAATATCAGGGTTTTCAATTCCATTCCATTGGTATACCTGTGTATTTTTATGCCAATGCCAAGCTGTTTTCAGGACTATAGAGTTTGAAGTCTGGGATGGAGATGCCTCCTGAAGTTCCTTTACTGTACAGTGTTGTTTTGGCTATCCTGGGTCTTTTGTTTTTCGTATAAAAAGTTGAGGATTGTTCTTTCAAGGATTGTGAAGAATTGTGCTGGGATTTTGATGGGGATTGCACTGAATCTATAGATTGTTTTTGGCAAAATTGCCATTTTTACTCCGTTTATCCTACCTATCCAAGAGGATGGAGATCTTTTTATTTTCTTTTTTCTTCTTTAATTTCTTTCTTTAAAGACCCAAAGTTCTTGCTATATAGGTCTTTCACTTGTTTGGTAAGCATTACTCCAAGATATTTTATGTTGTTTATGGCTATTGTAAAGAGTGATGTTTATCTGATTTCTTTCTCAGCCCCCTTTATTATCTGTATATAGTAGGGCTACTGATTTTTTTTTAGTTAATCTTGTATCCTGCCACTTTGCTGAAGGTGTTTATCAGCTGTAAGAGTTCCCAGGTAGAGGTTTTTGTTGTGGTGGTTGTTTTTTTTTTTTTCTGTTTGTTTTGTTTGTTTGTTTTAGTTTTTTTGTTTTTAATTTTGTTTTGTTTTTGTTTTTGGTCATTTATGTAAATTATCATATCATCTGCAAATAGTAAAAGTTTGACTTCTTCATTTCCAATCTGTATCCACTTGATCTCCTTTTGTTCTCTTATTGCTCTAGCTAGAACTTCAAGTACAATATTGAAGAGATATGGAGAGGGCAGCCTTGTCTTGTTCTCGATTGTAGAGGAATCATGGTATTTCTCTGCATTTAGTTTGATGTTGTCTGTTGGTTTACAGAATATTGCTTTTATTATGTTTAGGTATGTTCCTGTTATCCCTGATCTCACCAAGACCTTTATCATGAAGGGGGGTTGGATTTTTGTCAAAGGCTTTTTCAGCATCTAGTGAGATGATCATGTGTTTTTTTCTTTTTCAGTTTGTTTATATGGTGGATTACATTGATGGATTTTCATGTGTTGAATCATCCCTGCATCCCCGGATGAAGGCTACTTGGTCATGGTGTATGATTTCTCTGTTGTGCTCTTGGATTCGATTTGCCAGTATTTTATTAAGTATTTTTGCATCAATGTTCATGAGAGATATTGGTCTGTAGTTCTCTTTCTTAGTTGTCTTTGTATGGCTTGGGTACCAGGGTAATTGTAGCCTCAAAAAAAGTTTGGCAATGACCCTTCTGTTTCTATTATATGGAACACTTTAAGGAGTATTGGTATTAGCTGTTCTTTGAATTTCTGTTAGAATTCTGTACTGAAACCATCTGGTCCTGGGGTTTTTTTTTGTTTTTTGTTTTTTGGTTTTTGGTTTTTGGTTTTTGGTTTTTTTTGGATGGGAGACTTTTGGTTACTGCCTCAATTTCAATGGGGGTTATAGGCCTATTTAAATTGATTATTTGGTTGTTTTAATTTTAGTAAGTGACATCTATCCAGAAAATTGTCCATTTCCATTAAATTTTCAAATTTTATGGAGTACAGGTTTTCAAAGTATGACCTGAATAGTCTCTGGATTTCCTGTGTCCATTGTTATGTCTCCCTTTTTCATTTCTGATTTATTATATTTTGCTGTGTTAAGGTATAAACCCTTCTTTTTATTTTAGACAGAAAAGAGGAGATGATGGGAGATATTATTCTGTAAATATGTTTCTCATACTGGTTAATGAATAAAGCACTGTTGGCCAATAAGAAAGCAAGATAGGAGGGACTAGGAGACTAGGAGGAAAGAGGAAGTAGTTGGGAGAGTCAGCATGGAGAGAATGGAGAGAGCAGAATGCCAGCCAGCTCTCCAGTAAGATGAGACCACGTGGAAATACTTAGATTAATAGAAATGGGTTAATCATTAAGACAGAGATAGCTGATGAGAAACTAGTAACTGGCCAACAGTATTATATCAAATACAGAGTCTCAGTGTGTTAATTAGGGCTGGCTGGTGCAGCTGTGGGTCCAGGTCGGCTGGCGGAAAACAACTCATTACATTCTCTCTCTGTCTTTTGGCTTGTTTGGATAAAGGTTTGTCTATCTTATTGATTTTCTTGAAGAATCAACTCATTTTTACATTGATTTTTTTTGTATTGTTTTCCTAGTTTCTATCTTATTTATTTCAGCCATCGAATTGATTATTTCCTGGCATCTACTCCTACAGGATGAGTTTGCTTTTTTCATTCTAGAGCTTTCAATTGTGCTGTTAATTCTTTAGTGTGATTATTCTCCAGTTTCTTCATGTGGCCACTTAGGGCTAAGAACTTTCCTCTTATCACTGTTTTCAACTGGGGGATATCTTGAGACCTCAAAGCCCACCTCCACAATGATCCACTTCATTTAAAAAGACCACATCTACTCCACAAGGCCACCCTCCTAATAATTTCTTTCAAATCACCACACTATCTATCTCAGTGATCATTCTATGGCATTTTCCCAGAGAAGTTTAAAGTTCATGTCTATACAAAAATCTGCAGGGGTGTTTAGCACAGCTTCACTCATAGCTGTCAAAATGTAGGAGCCATAACATCTTTCAGTATGTGAGTAGGTAGTTATATGACTTCATAGACAAAATAAGCCATGCAGATAACGAAAATGTTAGTGGGAGGAAAAGTTAGGTGGAGAAAAGGGTGAGTACTTAGAACACAGAAGACATTTAGTGGAGAGATACCACAATGGCAGGTTCATATGGTTGCTTACATGCCCAAGTAGGGCTATGTGCGAACTTTGAACTCTGGATGATAGTGAAGTGTCAGCATGGTTAATCCATTTCAACAAATATGCTGCCACAGTGAGGTGAAGTGTATACTTGGAATAGGCACATGTGAGAAGCTGAGGCAGGAGGATAATTATCAATTCAAACACAGCCTGGGAAAGACTTTGCCTGGAAAAACAAGTGAGAATATATCAAAAAGTGGGGGAGGCTATGCTTGCATAAGAGGAAGAAATGGGAAATCTTGGACCTTCCTCTAACTTTGCTGGGAGCCTGGGACTATGCTCCAAAGACAACTATTTTGTCATCTGTTTTAAAGAGCCCCACACATTGATCCTAGATTACAGTTCATTTGTGGACAACCTTCAAATATGTGCCTCCCAATCTATTTGTGAGTGACCACAAGAATGTTTTCTTAATGCTTATGTTTAGTTATCCATGCATGCAAATGTCAGCTAGTAACTTTAAAAGAAAAATCAGACACTGGATTCAACTTCTGCAATTATCAAAGAAATTCTGTTTAGGATGTCTCCATGTACTTTACTAAAGGAAGATCGGGAAATATATTGAAGTCAGTCATCATTTTCAGCTGCTTTCTAAGTTGAGATTCCAGATAAAATTTCCCCTGGCAAGAAAATTTTACTTCAAACAAAAGCAATAATCTTTAAAAGCAGTCTAATATATGGTATGCTGTTCCTGTGAAAATGTCTCTTTTCAGTTAATTGACACAGCCCCAGTTCCAGAGAGAGATTTCTTCTCCATTACTGAATCTCCTAGAAGCCCCTGAAAGCAACAGATCATCATGAAATCTGAGAAGACTTCCTCGTGCCTGAAGATGACTCCATTGAGTATGGGTTTTCACTTTTAATAAATTTGTTTTTCAGAGCTAATACTAACCTCTGTATCCATTACACAAAATCTGAAGCTTTTAATTCTAGTTGATTGGATTTTTGAGATTCATATTTCCCTGTAGGCATAAGTTTAATAACTTTTCTATTTTCTGTAACACATAACCCTAGCAAAGATTTAGGAGTTGGATAGTTGCTGATTCGGTTTGCATAGCAGATTACTGAAGAAAAATACTGCTGTGAGAAGCAGTTTTCCCCTGACATTTGAAGTTCTTCATTATGGAAGACATTATTTTTGATGAAACTAGACACCAACTATAGCATTTGCTCTTAATTGTAACAGAAACAGGTCTGGGTATTGAAGAATGTAAACCAGCAATCAGAAGCCCCAGCTAGCTACTACTAGGGGTAATGAAAGGTACTTGAACTGACTGCAGAACTAGGGAGTCTGCTCACCTTGTAAAGGTTTGTCTCAATGCTACACTGCAGATGGTGACAGTGGCCTACCAGATGTGTGTCGGAAAGTCATCCTGGGTTGAGAACTTCTTTGAGAAATCATGTGATTATTTCCATGCAGTCTCTTGAGATTACATCAAACCCTAGCCTTCGTGGAAGCACGAATGAAATACCAGATTGAAAATAAAATAGTAACTTGCAGAGAGCTAGTGACCACTAAGTTTGCATGGGTCTCAGTGTGTGTGTGTGTGTGTGTGTGTGTGTGTGTGTGTGTGTGTGTGTGTGTGTGTGTGTTAATGTGAGTGTACATGTGGAGGCTAGAATTTAATATGCCAAGTCTATGTTTTTCATCCCCGGCCTTATTTTGGAGACTGGCATCTCTCACTGACTCTAGAACTCACTGTTTCTGTTAGGCAGTCTAGCCAGTGAAACCAGTGATTCTCCTACCCCTGCCTGCTTCCAAAGTGCTGGGATTACAGACATGTGCCACAGGGAACCTCACACTTTCGGCATCTTCCCACCTCCCCAGCACTTACTTATGTGGGTTATTAAACCCCCTTACATATATTATCAGTCTTTCTAAGTCGGAGGTCTTAGGCATGGCCTAAGGTTAATCAGCCATTTGCATCCACGTTTGCCTTGCCAGCTACATCCAGAAAGACTGCAAGCTTGCTTCTCTTTCTTCATCAGAGGTCTGTTGTGACCTTGTTAAGTAATGCTTCAGCTGCTTCAAAAACCACAGCCCAAGACAGCCTTTTCTAGAACTCACTTTCTATTTCCTTACTCAGCTCTCCCAATAAAGTGTCTGTCGATCCCTTAACGAGCAGCAAGGAAGGAGAATGTGGACCCTCAGGTCAAGAACAGCTGTCTTCTCTCCACCACAGAGCTCTGCTTGGCAGGATAGGGCAAGCAAAGAACTCAATAGTCTGGAAGGAGCAGGGCTATGAGCAAAATGTATAGGGGGCTTGGAAATTTTAGACAGAAGAAATCAGAAGCATGCCGGGTGCATCACACAGTATTTTAAGGTCGATAGACTGTTGTTAGCCCCACTAGACTTCAAGGGTACCTTGGAGACACCACCTTTGGTCCCTCACACCCTGTTTCAGGAAGCATGTACCACTAAGTGGCTAAGAGAAAACAGATAGCTCTTCCCTTCTCTGTGACCCTACGGAATGTGGTGCTAAGATGCACAGGCAGGTTTGATAAGTTGTTCTTGTGAGTGACCTTGAGGGAGAAAGGAAAGCAGGAGTATTCCAAACAGAGAGAGGCAGGAGCTGGGAGCCACTTCTAGCAGCATCCTCTGTCAATCACTCAGCCAACTCTAAAACTGGGGATCCCACAGAGATATTTATGATAGAGACTAGAGGGCTGGGACTTTGTAACAACCAACAGAAAATCAGCCATGGACTGCTCATAGGGGGCAGCACACCCTCACCAGTGCAGAATTCATTAGCACAGGACCATTCATTCCCAGAGAGATTATAGTTGGAGCTGCCAGAAGCCAAGGCAGACTTGGGATCACTTAAAATAACTGCCTAGCCCCTAGATGGATCTGGATGGGCAGAGTAATTCATGCCATCAGTAGAAATGGTCAAGACAGATCAGCTGTCATTGTATTTCAGTCACTGTTGAATATAGTTGTCCAAATGAACTTCTATGTAAATATCTGAGTTGATCATATTAACACTATAACATATCATCTATCCTTCTGTGTTCACATAAAGAAACTTTGAGACATTCTGTCACTGTCCCAAGCTCACACTACCATTTAGGACACAAAAATAGATTGAAATTCAGAGTTTTCTGAGAGCAAAATGTTATGAACTGCTCTGTGTCTTTCTCTAGCATTTTTTTGCTGTTGTTTCATTGTCATTGTTGTGGGTTTTCAGGAAGGGAGATTGAAGTACGTGATATTAACATATAAGTGATATGTATAAAACCTTGAAGGCTTAAGATTCTGGAAAGTCACCAGATGATAGTCATTCCTGGGCCCACCCACACACCTGACAAGCCAGCAAGGAGGGAGAAGGGTACTGTGCCAGGCAGGTGAAATGGGTTAATGCTGCTGTTCTGTAGTTCTCAAAGTGGATGTTGAAACAGAGTCCTGAGCTGGGTGTGGGCTGGCTGAGGCATCACCTTGAAAAAGGCAGTGTTCAGAAGGCTTTTCCTGTTGTTCCTTTCATGTCACCTTTCTCCAAATCTGAAGCTGAAAGTTTACCTCAGATCTATTGAAGGCCAGGAATGGGAATGATACTCTAGACAAGGTATGCACTTGCTTCCTCTCTCTTTTCTCATTTAACCCATGGCCTTTTCAGTTAATTCTCCTCCTATGCCTACATTCTCCCCAGAATAACCACCATGTTTATTTTAAATATTTATTGTTGCAAAAACAATTCCATTTATACTATACCAAGAAACTGTGTAATTGTGGAATATACTAGAACAGATCTGAGGAAAAGGCAAGAGAGCTACTTAATAAGAAAATAAATCAACTTCAGCAAACTAACAGGATACAAGATAAACTCAAAAAAATCAGTAGCCCTACTTTATTCAGACGACAAAGAGGCTGAGGAAGAAATCAAAGAAAGATCACCCTTTACAATAGCCACAAACAACATAAAATCTCTCGGGGTAACACTTACCAAACATGTGAAAGACCTAGACAATAAGAACTTTGTGTCTTTAAAGAAAGAAATTAAAGAAGATACCAGAAAATGGAAAGATCTCCCATGCTCTTGGATTGGAAGGATAAATATAGTAAAAATGGCAATCTTCCCAAAAGCAATCTATAGATTCATGCAATCCCCATTAAAATCCCAGCACAATTCTTCACTGACCTTGAAAGGATAATAGTCAACTTTGTATGGAAAAACAAAAGCCCCAGGATAGCCAAAACTACCCTGTACAATAAAAGAACTTCAGGAGGCATCAACATTCCTGACTTTAAGCTCCACTACAGAGCTATAGTACTGAAAACAACCTGGTATTGGCACAAAAATAGACAGGTAGACCAATGGAATCGAATCAAAAATCCAGATATTAATCCACACACCTATGAACACCTGATTTTCGATGAAACAGCTAAAAAAAATACAATGGGGGGAGGAAAGCATCTTCAACAAATGGTGCTGGCACAATTGGATGATGGTGTGTAGAAGACTGCAGATAGACCCATGTCTATCGCCACATACAAAACTCAAGTCCAAATGGATCAAAGACCTCAACATAAAGCCAGCCACACTGAACCTCTTAGAAGAGAAAGTAGGAGGTACTCTTGAACAAATTAGTATAGGAGACCACTTCCTGAACATAACTCCAGTAGCACAGAATCTGAGATCAACAATTAGTAAATGGGACTGCCTCAAACTTAGAAGCTTCTGTAAGGCAAAGGAGACAGTTGACAATACCAAATGGCAGCTCACAGACTGGGAAAAATTTTTTTACCAAATCCTACATCTGACAAAGGGCTGATCTCCAAAATATAAAAAGAACTCAAGAAACTAGTCAACAAAATACCAAATAGCCCTATTAAAAAACGGGGTACAGAATTGAAGAAAGAATTCTCAATAGAGGAAATCAAAGAGGATGAAAGACACTTAAGAAAATGTTCAACATCCTTAGTTATCAGAGAAATGCAAATGAAAACAACTTTGAGATACCATCTTACTCCTGCCACAATGGCTAAAATTAGAAACACCAATGACAACTTATGCTGGAGAGGATGTGGAAAAAGGGGAACACTCCTTCACTGCTGGTGGGAGTGTAAACTTGTTCAGCCATTTTGGAGATCAGTATGGTGGTTCCTCAGGAAAATGGGAATTAGCTTACCACAGGACCCAGCAATTCCACTCTTAGGTATATACCCACATGACTCACATCCATGCAACAAAGACTTGTGCTCAACTATGTTCATAGCAGCATTATTTGTAATAGCAAGAACATGGAAGCAACCTAGATGCCCCTCAACTGAAGAATGGATAAAGAAGATGTGGCACATCTACACAATGGAATACTACTCTGCAGAAAAAAATAACGGAATCATAAAATTCGCAGGCAAGTGGATGGAACTTGAAGAAACCATCCTGAATGAGGTAACCCAGTCACAAAAAGGGGAACAGGGTATGTACTCACTCATATATGGATTTTTGACATAGAGCAAAGGATCACCAGCCTATAATACACACCACCAGATGAACTGGGATACAAGGTGTATTCTAAGAGATTCATATATGGTCCCTCACAAAAGGGGGAAGGGACAAGTCCCCCAGAGCACATGGGAAATGGGGGGCAGTGAATGAAGAGAGAACTAGGAGAAAGAGAAAGGGAGGAGAGGAAAACATGTGTGACTAGATAGGTTGAGTCAGGGTGGGGGAAGGACATAAAAGAGGGAGCCATTATCGGTTTGAAGAGGAAACTGAACCTAAAGAAAGGTCTAGAGAACTACAAGACCGACTCCAACTAATAATTCGAGCAACCATAAAAAGGCAACCATAAATGCCCTTCTCTGGTAGTGAGATCATCAACTAAATTATCCACCATCATGGAGTCCTCATCTAGTACCTGTTGGAAGCAGAAGCAAACACCCATAACCAAACACTGAGTTGAACCAGAATCCAGATGCAGAGAGAGGGGACAAGACCAGGTTGCAGAAACTCACAAAGACAGCTGACCTGAACAAGGAGGAGCTTGGGCCTCCCAGACTGATGGCTAGGAACCCAGCAAGGGACTGACTCAGACCCACTGAATATGGGTCTCAGCTAGAAGGACTGAGCAGTCTGGGGAACTTCAGACAGTAGAAACAGGATCTATTTCTGGTACACAAACGGACCTTGCAGACACATCCCCCATGGAGGGACACCCCCTTAACCTAGAGACAGGAAAGAAGTCCTAGTCCCTACTTCAAATGACTTGACAGACTTACATGACCCAACCTGGATAGCATAGCCCTACAAGTGGAATGGGGGTTGGGGGATGGGAGGGGAGGGTGGCCAGGGTGCATGCCACAGGGGAAAGAGGGTAAGAAGGAGAGATTGAAGAAGGGATGGAGGGAGGGATGGAGGGAGGGAGGGAGGGAGGGAGGGAGGGAGGGAGGGAGGGAGGGAGGGTTGGAGGGAGGAAGGGAGAGGAAACTGGGATCCACATGTAAAATTTTTTAATTTTATTATTATTAAAAGAAAAGGAAAAGCATATATACATACATACATATATATATGCTTTGACTTCAAACTTTAAGCCTAAGGACAAGTTACTGGGGAAAAGGATTTCTAATTTTGTTTCCACAGAAAATGAAAACTCTGGATCCCTTCCAGAATAATGTGGTGTGATCGAGCAAGACCCCCTGAAGCAACATCAATGGGACAATGCAGCCTTGCAGACCACTATAGCCAGGATTTCTGCATCTTCTTAGGATTCTCCCATGACAGTGCCCCCTACCAGCAGGAAGCAGATTGGAAAGAAAGGCGCCCAAATTCCCAAATATTGTTTATAAATGTTTGTTTTCATTTTAAAAAGGCATGTATAATTATGCCCAGCATAAAATAAATAATTACTTTTATAAAAAAAGAAAGAAAAGAAAAGAAATCAAGCACAAATCACCTAAACAAAATTAATCTTAGAGCGTTTTCAAGGCAGTGTAGAGAATCATGCCTTCTTAGCAACTATAGTGCCTTGTGCCAGAATGAATTTCTATAGCAGTGTGGGTAACTCCAAGTCTCTGGTACCTGAGAGTTGACAACTGTCATTTCTGGAGAATTTTACTCCGAAGCAGAGTGGAAGTAACAGGCTTTCTGGTTCCTTTTCCTGCCCTCCCCTGTCAAGACAGGTACTCCTGGTAAATAAGGAAAATTCCTGATGTGGACATAATTACCTCATCTCAGGAAAATGAATCAGAAGATTTCTTTGCTAACTGAATATTTTGTGTCAATAAAATGTCATGAAATAGATAAAACTGTCACAGTGCAGCAGGCATTAACTATATACTTTTGAATTAGTATTGTTACCTACTCTGTGGAGTCCTCCAAATTCCTCTAGCAGAATGGATCCCTCCCTCTAACTGCTCTGTAGCATTTTTCAGTTTTTGTTGTACACTTTCACACTGACTTTTGCAGAAGTTCATGGAATTCTCTGTCTCCTGTTGCAATGTTGATAGAAACCAGACTTCATTCCATCTGTATTTTACCCACTGTCCTGCTCAGAACAGGTCTCAATATCAGTGTTTACCAACTCATAAGCCCTATTGTTTTAGTACTGCAGTATTGGTTAGCTACAGCACACAGAAACTGACAGGTGTGCCAAATTTGGTGTTGGGAAATAAGAGCAAAAGTTTAGGTGTTCTTCTCTGTGCCTGTGGCAACCTTGATGAACACTGCAATGCACCGGGGCTCCTGTTGGCACTGCTTTTCTCAGCCTGCTACCTACATGCACTGGTTGAGCCAAGATCTGGGGTTGCCATGCTGATCATGTGTTTGGACTGAAAGAAGAAAAAAATGACTATTCATGTTCAATCCAGGCCCTGCTGGCTGGAAACCCGGGTGGAGCAGCCAATGCTTCTCAGGCTGGGCCTGTGTGCAGGAACTTGGATCCCCAGGTGAATCTGGAGATGGCTGAGCTGGCTTTGCTTCATGCCTCACTGACTAACATCCTCATATCTTTGTTCATGCCTTTGCTCATGAGAAACGGCATAGTATGGCAGTTAAGGGCTGAGTCAGCTGGATCAGAATCCTGGCTCCAGTCTTTTCTAATTGTGCTCTGCTCTGTGGGTTGCACCATTGAGATAAAGATTAATTATATATTAACTGATATAAAATACTTTGTACTTGGAATAGCGCATGAGATGGAAAAGTCACCTAACAAGTACAGCTACATAGAGGCTGTATGGATAAAACAGCAAGGGTGTAACCATTTACTCTGAGGAAGTTGGTGGGCACACAGAAAGATGGAAACCAGTAAAAGGGAAGGTCTTATTTCTTTATTAAATGACGTGGAGGTCATGGATTGGAGGGGCATGAGAAGTACAGATAGGATTTAGTAGTTAGCAAGCAGAATTGTTCTCTTACAGCAGGCTGTGGCTTACTCTAAGAAGATACAGCAAGCAGGAAGTCTGTGCTATGGGAATGGAAGGATAGAGTGGGTTCATGAGAGAAGGGAGGTGGAAGAAATCTGTCATGATTCCAGCTTCCTGGCGTTGTCCACAGAAGCTTGATGACATCTTCTGCTGAGATGGAGAAGATGGAAGGAATATTACCTAGGGAGGAAAGTAAGATTCTGCTGGGGTAATTATCAGTCTCAGCTGTCTAACAGAACTTTCAAAAGGAATAAGAGTCATTATCAAGTAATTATAGAAAATCTAAATTTGCATCACTATTAAAGCCACCAACAATCATTATATCTACTATGGCATTGAGCTCATACAAAAGAAGAAAATAGATTTTTTTAAAGGACTTTACATTTTCCAAATTAGAAAGATGTATCAGATAGAGGTGACCAAGAAGAGCCAGGATGTAAATAGGAAGGAGCCCAGGGACTGTGGTGTCACAGAGAAGACAGAATTGTGAGTGTGGTGGTCAGCTTCATCAGTGCTGACAGGGTGAATTCATAAGAGGGGGAGAAAGGTGATTATTGGATAGGATCTCTGAGCCTGTGACAAGAAAGCTTTATGGACCATCTGAAACTAAAGACTATGGGGGAGGGGTTAAACAAGAGTTGGCAAAGTAAGAAAACTGGAAGGTGATTTAATAAGGACCACTTTTGCTATTTCGAATTGAGCATCTTCATGTCACTATCTCTCTTGCTCCATATCAGGAAAAATGAGAAGACAGCTCATGTACTCTCTCTTTCTTGGTCTTAGTGGGGAAGACCAAACCATGGAAGCCATGGAAGAATCCAATTGGACAGTCCCTCATTCCACCAAATTCCCCTTGTGCACTTTTAGATCATGATGGCATACCTCGGCTCATCTCTAGGACATTCTACTATGTGTAGTATGGACAATACATTTATTTCATGGATCACCAATGATGATCCATCACCTGTGTCCAGGTTTGGATGACTACGTAGCAGAGGCTACCCAGCATTCAGCACCAGACACCAAGCATGCAGACAAAATCCAAAGAGAAGCAGGGCATGGCAAGGGACAACTGGCACAGATAATATTCTATGAGGTATAAGACACTGACAAAGCAGGAAAGGAGGAGCATAACTGTAGGCAATAAACCTGATAAGCAAAGAGAAGGTAGAGTCCAGAATACGGAGGAAGATGCTGGTCATTGATAGGAAATGGGAGAATTCCTCTACTGTGACAAAATGCAAAGACAAGATTCACACATATATGGAATACATATACATATAATACAAGTGCATATACATATGCATATATAAGACTTAATAAAATAGTGAAACATTTAACTGAAATATTTGGTTGCAACGAAATACAGGTAAGGAAGCATTACTGTAGTCTCTGACCATGTAAAACAGGATTAATTACCATGAATACGTACACAAGTGTATGACTAGGCAAGAATCTTGCATTCCTTGTCTTGGTTTCTACATACAAAATAAAATAAAGCATCTAACAAAATTCTAGCCAACCAGGAAAATTGATGTCATGAAGGCCAATGACCCTCTGGTAGGCTCTTTATTTTAGAACATAATTGATTAACAGACATGTCACGTCTAGTTATGATCTGACAGTAGGAGAATAAGATCACAGAAAACTGTTTCTCCATTAATTCCATTATATTATTGCATTAGTGACATATTTAAGTAATCCCATGGGTCTCCCAGGGTATTTTCTTCATATACTACAAAATACACATCATACCACAATGAAAGAAAATCTGTTGTTGGAATCTTGCATTATTAATCCAGTGGAATTACATCCTCCTTAACATAATTTCTGTGACACAATTCTATTTTACTTACACTTAGGAATCAGAATTTGTAACAAAGAGAATATAATTGGTACTTATCCTAGCAAAAGAAAGTCGCCCTAGAAGGTAAATTTTGAACCATCTAGCTTATTGGGTGGTGCCCTTCACATCCAGGATGGGTCTCCCTCAATAGGTTCACTGGCCTGCATGCAGTTTTCTCTGGAAATATACAAGGTAAAATTTGGGTCATTCCAGCTCAGTAATAAGGAATGATAATCTCAGCAGTCAACTTCCAATTATGTCCCAAGGAAATAAGACCAGGGGAGTTGATTTTTAAAACCACAAGTGGGCAGATGTATTTCTCAATAATACAACACCCTATGTTCAGCCAGGAGTAAGTTCAAGGAAGGTGGTGGTGAAAAGGGATCTAGAACAAAGCCCCACCTGCTTGCCATTCTATTGTAATCTAGTCTCTCTTCCCCAAATCCAGGACAAGATGGATTTTCTGTTGACCTAGTCTGTTCTGGGTATTCTTTAATTTAGAAAATTCACAGTGAAGCAGATAATAATGCTTAAAGGCTGAGTAGTATTTTGTAGTAAATATAAGAATATCAAAAGCAATAAATACATTAGTTTGGGTACATGAGGTGGGATGTCATTAGCCACATAAGATAAATTAACAGAAATATTTTACCATAATGCTGGAGATAGAACCCAGGACTTTCCATATGCTAGCTAAATGCTTTTCCACTAAGCTCTGTTCTCAACAAATCATCTTAAGAATGGGGGGAAGAGACTATCATAGTTTCCTCTGATTAGCTACTTTTACATACATGACAAACAGCTTATGAATAGTAATAAAAATAAAGATGTCTAATAAACTCATTAGTCAAAGCAGAGATAGTTGTAGGTAGCCTGCTTTGAAACAGGGTATTTTAGGCAATGTCAGTACTTAAGGGCAAGGGTGATCCTTGAGAGTCTCTGTAAGATAAAGATTTATATCTGTTAAGAGAGAACTAAATCCAGTTTAACTGTTATGAGCACTAATTCCAAATTATTCATGCAAGATAGAACCAAATATCTAATTTATGATGTTGCTGAGCACTGTCTACTTTCTGGAGACATCAACTACATTGGGTATTGTTATGAGCAGTTTTCCCGCCAGCCTGGCCCACAAACATGCCAGCCCCGAATAACACACAGAGACTCTGTATTAGTATAAAGTTGTAGGCCACTTGCTAGCATTTCCTATTGGTTATTAACCAATTTCTATTAATCTAAGTGTTTTAACATGGTCTTAGCTTACTAGAGAGAGGGTTCAGACCTCTGCTCTCGCAAGTTTCTACATCTTGATCTCTTTCTACATCTCCCAGAATCCTCCTTGTCTCCTAGTCCTGCCTATCTTGCCTCCCTATTTGCCAACAGTGATTTATTCATTAACCAATAAAAGAAACATATTTACAGAATGGCATCTTCCACCAGGAGATGTAGAGGTGATCTCATAATTAATTGCAGGAAATCATGCTCCCAAATGCCTAATTCCCAGTAATGCTTGAAATCAAATTCTATACCTAGAAGAGTGTGGTTTAGGGGTTAAAAAGTGGATGATAGATCTAATTTGTCCTTTCTCAAGGTCATGCTTTAGTTAGAAGAAGAAGACAAAAACAAAGGCAAAGAAGACAGAGGAGAAAGAAGAGGAGAGGAAGGAGGAGAAGGAGGAAGAAGGGGAGGGAGAAGAAGAAGAAGGAGGAGAAGGAGGAGGAGGAGAAGGAGGAGGAGGAGGAGGAGGAGGAGGAGGAGGAGGAGGAGGAGGAGGAGGGAGGGAGGAGGAGGAGGAGGAGGAGGAGGAGGAGGAGGAGGAGGAGGAGGAGGAGGAGGAGGAGGAGAAGGAGAAGAAGAAGAAGAAGAAGAAGAAGAAGAAGAAGAAGAAGAAGAAGAAGAAGAAGAAGAAGAAGAAGAAGAAAGAAGGAAAGAAGAAGAAGAAGAAGAAGGAGAAGAAGAAGAAGAAATGTTAGTGTCTCTCTTTTTTGAATCCTTTATGTTCATCCCTTTATTTACCTGACACACATCACACAGCCTCTCTAAAACCCATTCCCAATGTCTACTATATGAACCATGTCTACTGTGGATTCTACAGTGAAATTTATGTTGCTCTCTTTGCTGGACCTAAATTGTCTTTTAAAAGAAAAAATATGCTTAGTACTACTGTTTTTTATCCTTTTACATACTGTTTTTTCTTATCTTTTCAAGGACAAGAAGAAAGAACAATTTCCTTATTATTTCTACAGCCAAAATGATACTTGGAGGTCATCATCATAAGCCCACTCTGTGATGAATGTATGGTGAAGGACATAATCATCACCTCCATACCTGGCACTGGACTAGGCATATATGTTACTTCATCCCATTACTCCTCCACTCAACACTGAAGGTATCATTCTCATTCTGTCAATAAAGAAATAATCCCCAAGGGGCTTATTAGTAGCCTGCCTGAACCTATGTAAACAGTAATTTAAAAACACAAGACTATCTGATGCCCAACTTTTTCTGCCATAGCAGCAGAGAGAAATTGTGAGGTCCAGTGGTGGTTGTGTTATTTTACTTCCACGAACCTAAATGGAGCACCATGGAAGACAAAACAATAGTGTTGATTTGCTGAGACAAACAGAACCTGTAAGAATGCAAATCCATGCATCTATGTGACCATAAATTAAATCCAGAAAACAATATTCTGTCTTCAACTAGGAGAGAGAATATTTATTCCTGGGAATAGCCCTCATCTCTCCTTTTCAGTGTTATATATTGGTATCCTATCATCTTTAGTCACTGCCCTAGTTACTTGCCTTGCTGCTGTGATAAAATGCTTGCCAGAAGCAACTTAAATAAGGTAGGGAGGAAAGGAAAGAGTAGAGGGAAGGGGAGGGGAGAGAAAGATGGAGGGAGGGAGGAGGTGAGGGAGGGAGAGAGGGAGAGAGGGAGAGAGGAAAGGTTTATCGTGGCTTGCTGTTGGAGAGCACAGTCTCTTCTGGGTGGGAATCTATAGCTTGAAGCAGGTGGTCACATTGCATCCACTGTTGGGAAACAAAAATAAATACTGGTATTCAGCTTCCTTTCTCCTTTTCACTCAGTCTAGGGCTCCAGTCCACAGAATGGTTCAAGTCACATTTAGGATGTCTTTCCACCTCAACTCAGTCTAGAAACTTTCTCATAGAGCCCCACAAAGGATTGCCTCTTAAGTACCATATCTTATCTAATTGGCAGTATTGATCATCATAGCTTCCATCTCCAACACAAAACTAGGAATGTGTTTCAAGAAAGAGATATTGTCCCACTATATTGTATCTTCTCGAACACTCCATGATTCCCACATATAAATCTTATGATCTATATATGGAGAAAGATGTATTAAACAACAGTGTAGGTTAATGATAATGGGTTTATCCATTGAGCATAAGGCAGTAACATTCAGAAGCATAAACTAGATAATTTCAGCCACACTGTTAGCCATGTTTTTATAACTACACTCCACTAAACACATACATAGAGAAATAGCTCAGGGTTTGAGATTTAACTCAGTGGTAGAGCACTTTCCTAGCAACCACAAGACCCTGGGTATGGTCTTCAGCTCTGGAAAAGAGAGAAACTGACAGACAGAGTGACAGACACACAGAGAGATAAAGGAAAAAAGGAAGGAAGAAAGGAAAGTAGGAAGGAAGGAAGAAAATGAAAGAGAGAGAGAGAGAGAGAGAGAGAGAGAGAGAGAGAGAAAGAGAATGGCTCCTAAGGACCTTATCTCTAATTCTCATGCAGTCTCATAGGATGTATTTCTGAGAACCTTGTGTAACCAAGGAAGATAAAATTCAAAGACAGCAACTAATTTAGAAAAGCCACCCAACAAGTAAGAACCAACAAGTAATGCAATAAGAACCATAACCAAAGTCCATGTACACTATAGCTAATACCCACTTAACCCTGCAGCACCTTATGAACCTTTCTAAGAATGTGCACTGCAAAGAAAAAGAATATAAAAAGCTTTGCTATCCTGGTAGGAGCAATGTACTAAGGAAATGCCTGTTAATGCACTGAGTATGTGAGTGTTATTATTGTTTTCCTGACAGAAGCACTGATTCAAAGTGTAAAGGTTTCCATGGTGAAGAGAGGACAGAGAAAAAGCACACCTAAGATCCAGCGCTGTCATTTTTAGTTGACAACACAGTAATAAAGTGTTGCTTTTAACAACCTGAACATTATTTGAGTTGTTCTGAACCATTTTAAAGCCTTCTTAGTCAAAACTAAATGTTCAATAATTCTAAAGTCTCAGGTCAACATAGCCCATGAAAATAGTTCAAAGCAGTGTTTCTCAGTGCGGGCTATGACCCATTTGGCAAACCGTTATCTCCAAAAATATTTATATTATAATTCATAGCAGTAGCATTAACTGTGTCAAGTAGCAACAAAAATACTTTTATGGTTTTGTGTCACCACACATGAGGAACTCTATTAAAGGGGGACACACCATTAGGAAGGTTGAGAACCATTGGAAGAATTCAGATTTGTAGCATAATCTATGAAACATGCAGTCCAGATAACAACATGCACTTAAAATCATACAGAAAGAAAAAGTACATTTTACAGTAAGGTGATCTTACTAAAATCAAGTACAAAAAGTTTAAAGTAATAAATTTTTAAGGAAATGATTAGTCTGCTTACATAAAAGTTGGTTGCTAAGCAACTATATCAATAGGCTGGTTCAATTATGATTTGAGGTTCCTGAGCCTCCTCAGTAGAATAAAAAAAGACATTCCATAGCTAATGAAACTGTCTTCTCATAAAATATAGAAACCTGAGACTAGTTTTCTGAAGTAATGTGTCCTAAGAACATGGCAACATATTAATAATGAATCATAGAAGGAGGATCCAGCAACTATAATCTTATTTTCCATTGAACATTGACATTTTCCACTAAAATCAACTCTTATGCAGTCTGTTACGGTCTTTGAACATTCAGTAAAATAATAGGATGCATATTTCCTTCTAGAATTTATAACGATCATCATTGAGATGAACAATGAGTCTTTCAACCCCAGGAGCAACTCAGACTTCTCTAAGGCACAAGTTCTTCACCTTCAAATTTTAGGGTTCACACTTTTGTAAATAAAAAGGATTAAGTATAAATTTGGAACCTTACTCTTAATTAGCTGTTACAAACTGTAAAATCATTTTTAAATTTAAATTCATGTTTCCTTCTGCTCCCCTCTCGGTGGGGAGCAAAATAGTAGAGGGTGGGTTCAGTGATGCCATGAATTTGTCAAGTCATTCCTACTTCTCAGCTCCTGGCAAATGAATTTTTTTTCTTCTCAACAGTTGCCTTTAAAAACAGATGAAAATTTATTTTGCTACAACTAGTTCAAGAAACAAGAGTTTTGTTTCGATTTCAGAATTAAAAATAATGTTTTGGTCTTCTTAGCTTAAGGCTACCTGGGAGTAGATCTTGGAGCAAGGACTGAGGGACCAATAATGTTAGAGAAGATCCTACCAACTTCAGGTAGAAAAGAAGGAAATGAAATGGAGGTCTTGGCCAGGCTGTGCTGGCCAATTATTATTAAACAATTTCTCACACCAGGAAACTTGAACTTGGTTATAAAGAGGAGCTCTGTCAAATGTAACAGATATTCCTTACTTCTCATCCATAATCCCTTGAATAGAACCTACCATCTAATTATTGTCTTAAAGATTTTATTTTCATTTTAATTATGTGTATATAAATGGGAATGTTACACATAAGTGAATTGCTCATGGATGCCAGAAGAGAAAATTGGATGCATTAGAGCTGTACTTACAGGTGGTTGTAGGCTGCCTAGTGTGCGTGCTTGGAGTGCATCTTGAGTCTTCTTCAAGAACAGTACACTCTCTTTAACCATTTGAGCCATCTCTCTTATTCTGACTTCTAATTATTAGTGGCATCAGAAACCACATATTAGCTATCATTTTGTTTTTGTATGACATAAGTAGAATTTTTAATCCTGACATTAGAATTCTACCCTTAAAAAAACATTTTTGTTTGTTTGTTTCTTATTGGTGTGATTATTTTTATTCCAGTGTAGAATATATTTGGATATTCCATATTTCAGTGTAATGTATTTAATTATGCATTCCCAAAATAAAGATACAGCCTCACTAGGCTAGATAAGACAGTATTCATTATTATACAGCTCATCTTGCCCCTCTCCCCTAAAATAACTTACCAATTCTTTATATTGTGTTCCTCAAGTTTGTGACCTATAACCTGTCTGCAACTATTTGCATTATAACCTTTATGGGCCTTTTTTAAAAATGTAAATCCTCATACTCCACTTCAGGGTTACTGATTACCCCAGCCCAGGAGATGGGATGCAGGAATTGTGATCTTTATAGTAAAAAATCTAACTGTTCCTCTCCCATGCCTACTATGGGAAGCTTTCATAAACACAAAGGTATAGCTTCCCACTGGACATTTCTATTACTACCATTCATTCATTTCTACAAATTCTATCAGCAGTCTCCATCATGTCTATAATATTTTTGCTCTTCTTCCATACCATGGGGTTATATTTTAATAGTCAGGTTGATATAATATACAACCACTTGAAAACAGAGTCTCAATGAGACGTTTCCTAGATATGGTTGACCTTTATGCAAGTATGTAATAGATTTTCTTAACTGTATAAATTGTTATGCAAAAACCTAGCCCACCATGGGTAGCACCATTCCCTAGTTTTGTGTCCTAGACTATATAAGCTTGAAGAAGGTGGGCTCAGAAGGAAACATTCACACACTCATTTCTCTCTGTTATTGACCGTAGAGGTGACCAACTACTTCAAGTTCTTGCCTTGATTACCCTAAAACAATAGACTATAGCCTGCAATTGTGAGTGAAAATAGTCTATTTCTCCACTATCTATCCTAGAAAAGACAATTCACATCTCAGTTTCTATGATGTCTCCTCTCCATCCAGATATAATATCATTGTTGTAACTAATGTCACTGTTAGTTAATATTCCATGCATTGAGCACTTACCACATGCCAGTCATTCTCCTATATACCTAATCACATTCTCCCTACAAACTCTCACAAAACTGTATGTGCATTTATTACACTCCAGACTTACGATATGTTGAAAATAAAGTCAGAAGATATAGTAGCTTGCTTATTTCACACTTTATGTATTTTCACTAGCAGCACTAGGTCATAGACCTGAGTCTCTCTGATACTAAGCTCCATAGTTACTTCAGTTACGGTACTGCATACCTCCTTTGTCTTTGCCTTTAGTGTCTCCACCATGATAGGCATCTGCCATTGCAACTATTGATGATAAAGTCTCCATGGATGATCTAATGATGAGCATTGAAGCACAGTAAATTATCTTTGCAGGAATGATGGAGTCTAAATGAGTCTAATCCCTCAATCCATTGTTCTGGTTCATCTCATCTAGACAGAGGGAGAAAAGTTCCCAATACGCTGAATGGTTTATTGCACATCCATTGACAGATGGCTTTCTACACACACACACACACACACACACACACACACACACACACACACACATGCAGTACAAAAACTGGTTTAGAGCAATATGTCGGCCAACGTGTAGCAACAGGGATAATAATAGTTGTAGTAGATAGCTAGTGTGTGTGGTGATCACTATGAACCAAACACAATGGGTAGAACATGTGTGCACTAATTGTTGAAACAATAATAACAGTTGACAAACATATCATCCTCTCCACCCTGAAGATAGCTAACCAAGGCTGGGAGACACTGGGTTACTTGTACAAGTTACACAGCCAGCAGTGGAACAGAAATTAATTCTAGATCACATGCATTGCCCTTCCACTCCATCAAGGAAGGATCCTATTATAGTTTACTCTTAAGCAAATTGGCAGAACTTACTTTTGAGAAGTTTAAGTACTAGCGACAGGACTTAGGAAGCTTCAGAAGTGAAAAGCACACCATAAGACGTATGTGTGGAAATCAGAGGAAACCTAGCAAATACGATTGCCTGTTACATCAGGGAATGAAAGCAATCCCTCCTTGTGCTTTGGCACCTGTCATATTCTTTCAGGATGCTACAGGAGAATACCAAGAATGGCATGAAAAACAACAGAAATGCATTTCTCTTTTAGATAGAGCCAAGAGCTAGACATGGTTAGATACCTGCTTCTTACTCTTCTCTTTGTTCTGAATGACTACCTAACAGAAACAACGTGAGTGTTCCTCATTCATGTCTAAGTGTGCCACAAAGCAAAGTTGAGATGGGAAATGGGACAGCCATAAACTCTAAGACCCACCCCTACTGACTCACTTCCTTTAGGAAGAATCTGACACCTAAAGGATCCATAACTTCCAAAACAGCATCACCTACTGGGTACCAAGTATTTAAACACATGACTCTTTTTTTTTTTATGAGATAAGATATCTATTTGTAACAGCTCTAGCTGTCCTGGAACTCACTCTGTGTACCAGGCTGGCATAAAACTCACAGGGCTCTGCCTCCTGAGCGGTGGGATTAAATGCAAACAACATCCAAATTATGATAGCCATCTTTATGCTGGGTCTCACACATACAAAAGAATGGCAATAGCAGGGGGCGGGGTGGGAGACTCTCCAATTACCCTTTTGAAAGTGAAACTTTCACCTTCCCGATGGCTTTGTTTCCAATATCACAGTGAGAATTGGTTCTCAATGTGTGACTGAGAAGGAAGAGAAGAACACAAATATTCAGTCAGCAGCAGCACTCTTATCCATCATCCCCATTTATTACAAATCAGCTTCCCTTGGCTATAGAACCGAGGCAGGTTGATATTGGTCCAAAAATAATCTAAATTTCAAGTTTTTCTCAAAATAGTAATCATTTGTCTGCCAAGAATCACTTCCTCTAAATACCAAAAAAAAAAAAAGAAAAAGAAAAAGAAAAGAAAAAAAAAGCTATGCATGCAAGACTTTCAACTAAAAACAAAGTTTCTGAAAAACTGGCCAATAGAGACAGAAAACAGAAAGCAAGTGTTTTCTAAATGTGGTTCTACCTTTAGCGATCAGTTTCATAGGAGTAGGAGGGGTAGGTGGGAGAACAAGAGCTATTTGAAGATATGACTGGTGGCACGTGGACTTCCTTTTGAAGAATTTCTATTCTCAGCTTCTAGTTTGCCCATCCCTTCCCACCCTAGGGTACAAACATAGAGACCACACAGTCTGTCCTAATTTTCTTCTCTGTTGCTATGATAAAACATTGAATAAAACCAGCTTAAAGGAGAAAGGTTTGAAGCCAGGCAGGAAGCTGGAGGCAGGAAGCTGGAGGCAGGACTAAAGCAGAGACCATAGGAAAAATGCTGGTCAGTAGGATTGCTCTGCTAGCTTGCTCAGCCTGCTTTGTTATGTAATCCAGGCCTGCCTGCTCAGGAATAACACCACCCACAGTGGACTAGGTCCTCCTACAGCCCAGGATATGCTGCACAGTCACACTCACTGGCCAACATGCCAACGGTGATTCTTCAACTGAAGTTTCTCTTGTTACTTACGTCTGTGTCAAGTTGACAAAAATTAATCAGTTCACAAGCCAGCCTCAGTATCAAACATGAGGGACAGGTACTATTTGATTTTGGGGATTCACTTAACTAGAAAAGTGATTCATGATAACAAGGTTAGAACATAACACATTATACAGCATCCATCACATAGGGAAACTTGCTCCTTGAGAGAAAGTACCATCCACCTCATCTAAAAATTTAGCATAAATGTTCGTTCCTGTGGGGAACTTTTAAGAAAATAACTCAAGTTAGTAAATGGCAGCAGAAAGTTTTCCAATATTCTGGAGTGTTACGCACACTGTACTCTCTCCCCATCTGTCACACTGAAGCTTTTTATTACTAGGGACATGAGGAAAGTTGTTTTGTGTGACTGATTAAAACTATATTTTCACTAGCTAAAGAATTTTATGGGCTGTCTCCAGGTGGGATAATGGATGCCATTCTTTTATCCTAGCATTTCAGGCAGAAGTTTCAAATGGCACTTCCTAATTGTAGTATACTTCATAAATTAATCCTATTTCCTGAACCTTCTACCTCAAACACACCACTTCCTGCCAACCAATTTTTCTTCTTCATTGTGTATCACCTACCCTTCTTTCCTCCTAGTAGTATTTCCAGGGTTTGTCAAAATGACTGCTCACCCAGCGCCTTCTCAGAAAGTCCCTTCCATTATGCACCTTCCTTGAACTCCTTTGTCTTACTTTTAAAGCATCCTACACCAGGCCATGATAATTTCATTCGGATTAGTTAATTCTATGGATGCATCAGTTATTTACAGAAGATCAGTAGAAATATGTGTTCATGTGAGATGGCTCAGTCAATTAAGTCCTTGCAACATAAGCACAATTGTTTAAATTCAGACCCCCAGGCTCATTTAAAAGTCAGATATGGTGGCATGGATCTGTAACTCTAGCCATGGGGTGGGCCAGTGACAGGAGGATCCCCAGAGCTTAGGAGTCAGCCAACCTAGCTGAAATGGGGTTCAGTGAAAGACCCTGTTTACAAAAGTAGAATATAGAGTTGTTAAGGAAGGTACTCATTGTCAACTTCTAGCCTCTACACACACACACACACACACACACACACACACACACACACACACACACACACAATGTTAGTTATTCTGTGATATGTTTCATAAAAGATGTTAAAGAATTGGATTTCATGGGGTTTTTACCTTTTTCAGGAAAATACAAACCACATAAGAGTTTTTCTGAATATGTTTATCAAGACTCCTGCAGGATTTGCCAGTGGATAAAGGAAAAAAAAATGCAGGTAAAGAATATTTGTTATGTCCCAGGGGAAAACAGTATCCTCGGGGCTCTGCCTCTACAAAATGTTCACAGAAAGAAATGACTTCTTATCCCACCTACAGCTTGAATCCCCACTTCTAAATTTTCATTGTGGTGTTTGCTTTGGGGCAAAAAAAGGAAAATTACATTCTATCTCCAGGTTTCATTTCTCAAAGTTTTTAAAGCTCTGTGTGTGTGTGTGTGTGTGTGTGTGTGTGTGTGTGTGTGTGTGTATATATATATACATATATATATATATATATATATATATATATATATATTTAGAGAGAGAGAGAGAGAGAGAGAGAGAGAGAATCTCTAGAAATAGAACTAAGGAGACTGTTGCAACCAACACTTACATTAACCATGTAGCACTGTAAAAGAAGCCTGCCTTCCCTCCATGATCTCCCACCCAGAACCTGACTCTCAAAGGGCAATCATTGTACTCCCTAGTATAGCACCTCATTAAACATTCTGGATGTTTTAAAGTAGGTTTATTTCCAAGTACTGTCCCAAACAGAATAAATAAAATATCTATATGTGGAGGCTCTGGGTATGGATCACTGGGTAAGAAGAAAGAGTAGCGTAGCAACCATGAAATACCCAAATTTGAATTCCCTATACATGCATAACAACCCAGATAGGGCCACCACGTAACCTCAGCTTAGGAGGATGGCAGGATCAGGAGAACTCAGACAACCTAGCCAAAATGGGATGCTTCAGATTCAGTTAGAGACCAGTCATATGGTCATGAATGTGTACAAACAGTTTAATCTTCTCCATGAGATTCATCATGACTAGTCATTCATTCAATATAAACACCATATCTGTCACATCATGCAGGTATGGTGATGGGTACTGGAGATATAGCATTTGAGGAAACTGATGTAGAACCCCTGCTGTCAGGGGGATTAGACTGATGAAATGAGTGTTGACCTGCATCAACTATAAAATTAAAAATAATGATAAATGCTATAAAGAAAACAACTAGAAGGAGGTTTCCTTAAGCAATTATCTTCACTGGGGGATATCTATCGCTGTGAAGAAACACCATGACCATGGTAACTCCTATAAAAGAAAAACATTTAATTGAGATGGCTTACATTTTCAAAAGTCATTATCATCATGATGTGACATGATCACATGCAGACAGGTCCATGGTCCTGGAAAATAGCTAAGTGCCTCCCAACTTGACTTTCAGGCAACAGAAAGTATTCTGAGATAGTGGAGATGGCTTGAGCATACATAAGACCTCAAAGTCTACCACCACAGTGACACACTTCCTCCAGACTTCCTCCAACAATGTCATACCTACTCTAACAAAGTGACGCCTCTCAATAGTGCCACTCCCTTGGGGGGGATATAATCTTTAAAACCACCACAGCAACATTAAGAGTTAGAGAAAGTGCGGAGGGGTACACTGCTAGCTAGTTTTATGTTAACTTGACACAAGCTTGAGTCATCTGTGACGAGGGAACCTCAATTGAGAAAATGCATCCATAGCAGAGGGCTGCAGACAGGCCTAAAAGGCGTTTTCTTAATTGGTGATTGATGTCAGAGGGCTCAGCCCATTGTAAATGATGTCACCCCTGGGTTGGTGGTTGTGGGTTCTACAAGAAAGCAAAGCTAAACAAGCTATGTGGAACAATCCAATAACTAGAACTCTTCCATGACCTCTTCATCAGCTCCTGCTTCCAGGTTTGGCCCTGTTTGAGTTCTTGTCTTAACTTCCATCAACAATGGTCTACAATCTGGAAGTACAAATCAAATAAACCCTTTCTATCCCAGTTTACTTTCAGTCATGGTAATTTATCACAGCTATAATAACCCTAATCAAGACAGATGTTGTTCCCAAGGTGATAAATAACACTTGAAAAGATTCTAAAAAGGAGACAGCTAAGAAGAATTTAAGAGATTATGAGTGTTGGCAAGGACTGGACCACATAGAGCCATCTTAAGATAGAGTTGGCTCATTGACAATCACTTCGGCAGATGTGTGCTGTTAAAGCTCAACCCACTGCAATATAATTTAGACTACAATATGGGAGACAGGAAAGTAAATGAAGAAAGTGGGAGCAAACTAATTCCAATGTGATGATAGACTAAGCAAGAGATGAAGGGCCACATGGACCAAAAAGTTTGCGATTCATTGGAGAATGGATGGACCACACATCATTTGAGACAAAAAAAGATTCATTAAAGTTAGGTAGATTTCATGAAAAGAGTACCAGTACAGAAAAATCGGTGGTACTATATTAGTCAACATGTGCATTGGGCCTTTGCCTTGTGTAGACTGTAGGAGCCAGTACTAGGTAGAAGGTTCTCATAACCTCTAGCCTCTTTCCTTCTAAAACATTCCTCCTTATTCTTTTTACCACTTACACATTGGTAATGCTAAATCATAGGGCCTATAGTATATGTAATTTTCTACATATTACTGATTACCTCCTTATGCTGTTTTATTTGCTCTCCTACCTACTTGGTTTTCCTGTAAAATTGGTAATGTGAAGGCTCTACTGGTTCTGACTCAAATTATTTTTCTCTCTTTTAACTAAAATCCTTCATAAGATTTTACTGTTACCTCCCCACTGTTCTCACATACCCCAAAGGGGTTTGAGAGAACATGAATGTCACAGAATTCTTGGTTACTAGGATTGACCTGGTGATATGAATGGGGACCACATGGTCTCCTCTTATCAAGTTCTCTTTCATCAAATGGTCTTGGCATCCACCAACAGTTGTTAGTTCAACCTATTAAAATGTCTACCTGGGAAGGAAATGTAGAAAAAGATTTTAATAAAGTGTAAAAACACCTTGCATAGTTTCTACATGGAAATCAAACTCAGGGATCTGATTAATCCCACATACTCTGAGCCCATGTCCCAAACAGATTTGGTTTCCATCAACAACTCTTGGTTTATTGTCTCAATGTCTCTCAAAGCAAAATCCTACCTCTGCCCCATTTCCTCTCTCCACTTTCTATTTAGTAAATTGTGTCCTTCTTTTCAAGCTCCTACCAGCTCTTTGCTCATATGTAACAAAACCCTAACTCTACTTCCAAGAAGAGCAGCAATTTTCAGTTGTCAACTAGCTCTCCATTATACCATAAATCATGAATCATCCTCAATCTTCTCACCATTTCCAAACACATCTCTTTCTCCCAACAATATCATGATTGTTAAATACTCCTCCCCTTTTCTAATTGCAATAGTGAGGTGACAACTCTATGAACTCTTCCTATATCTTCTGTCAGTGGAACCTTCCCACCTCTGCATTATCTGGCCAGGTACCATTGTACCAGTTCTGTACCCTGAGTCTCTACCCAGGAGAAAACCTATAATCAAGGACTCCTTCCACATATCAATGTTGTTCTGATAACCCACTCATTCTTTTGTCTAAGTGACATTGTCATTTATTTGAATTTAGGGGGCATTACTATCTTTGTAACAAAAACATACTAAACTATGTCCTTTTATAGCAAATATCAAGTTTGCTATCTAATTCTACTTTCCTGAAGTAATACTTTTGTGTATTTCCTTCCATATTATCCTTTACCTTATTTAGAAATAGTTGGGTAAGCTCTCTGACCACCAGGTCAGGATTGGGTTCCAGGTCAGGAGCAGGGTGAAGATTACTCTTCATAGAAAATTCTTTAGGCAGATGATGGTGGTTAATGCAGAAATAACTGGGCAAAGTGCAGGGGAAAGTGTCTGTGGAGTACCCGGCCCTAAATGGAACATCTGTTTCACATCTTACCCTAAGGATCAGGGACCATTGCAGAAGGAAAGGTGGAAAGATTTAAGGGCCAGATGTTGGAAATAACTATATAAAACTGTGTCATTTAAGCATGACAGGACCTCTGTACTCAAGAGCTCACAGAAGCTATTGTTGCTTACACAAGACCTGAACAAGACCAACCCAGTCAACATTTCAACAGTAAGGAAGGAGGAGTCCCCACCAATAGCTGAAGAGCTATTGACAGTTAATGGCTGATGAGAGAGGGTCAGTTTTCATTAGGGGTAGGTTAACCATACTCAAATGGATGACCCTATTACCATATGCATATGGGCAGGGCAAATTGAACTCTGCAGGTTATGTTTAAGACAGAGAGAATTATAGAGGAGAATGAGGGGTTACTGAATATGGAAGAAGTAGGGAGGAATATAATTAAAAGACATTTATGCATGCATTAAATTCTCAAAAGAGTAATAATGTCATTTATAGATGGATGGATGGATGGATGGATGGATGGATGGATGGATGGATGAACGAATGGACAGACAGGCTGATAGATATTGCCAAGACTTGGGAGCCAAATTTTATCTCAAGATCCCACATGGAGGAAGAAGACAGCCAACCATTGAAAGTTATCTTCTGATCTCTATATACATGTAAAGATAAGCATGCATATATGTATGTGCACATACACTCACACTTTCAAAATACAAAACTATAACAACAAATTGTAAAACTGTTTTTAAAGCTGCACTATGATACACGTTTGATTAAAAATTTGGCTTCCAAAAAGAGAGTATTATATGCATAACATATAATAGATGAATAGACAATCCTGCAACTAACTTTTCTCATATGGTTTACATAAACATGCTTTCACCTCAGTTTATAGAGCACTGCTTCATCTATATTAATAATTGCCTCATCTACATATGTACATGGTCCTTAATTTATTCCACCATCAGCATAAGTGAGTATTCAGTTTATTTCTGTTTTTAAATGTTATAAACAAAGCTCAAAGAAACATCTTTATAGGTAAATGCTCATAACTTATTACTTATTTGTTTCAACTCAATTCCCAGAAGTAAATTACTAGGAGAGATGGTGTGCACATTTTAAATGTAATAAAACACAGCCAGATTACTTTCCAGAAGTAATAATGTATTCCTAATGATAACAGCAGATGAAGGCAAATACTCATTCCCGCACCCTTTCTAATAATAATGTGCTAATTTCTTCATTCCTGTTGAGCTGTTATTTGAAAAATGATATTTTAGAAGTTGAATGTTACATACTCATTAGGAATTCTTTGTTCTCTCATCCTGAAAGTCTTCTTTTCCCTCTAAAATCTTTATAGCATATTTTTTGTCATTTTTGGAAGTTTTATGTTACTCTTTGCACTTAATTAAGTCTTCTATCTCTAACACCATGGCTTTAAAGGGACAGAGAGCTTCTCTCCCTATGCTTTGAACTTCCATAACATCTGCACAATGGGGGTATATGAGAGGTTTCCATTTTTTGTTTGTTTGTTGGATCCAATTGGTTGGTTTGAAAGAAGGTGGTTCCAGGTGAAAATCCAATGTGTATGAATATATATTTGCCGAGGAAATTGCAAGTATCTTGCTGCAAAATTCTATCAGTGGCAAAATATCTGGTTGAGATAGCTGCATAGTATTCACTTAACAAGTCAGCCACTGAACATCCAGGTTAGGATAAGCTAATTAAGGGCATCCTCAGATGCTAGACTTTTTATAGAAACAAATCCAAAAGAAATCAGTAGAGGAAGAAAAACAGAGTTGAAGGTACAGCATATCAAAGTAAAGTCTGAGCAAGTGTTTAACATTGTGATCAAAGATAAAGAATAATTATATCTCAGTGTAAAAGACTTTAAAACCCTCAAAAGGCAGCAAAGTCTGGAGTACATTGAGTATGGCTGTACTACATAAGTTGAGAGGTGCTATGCATACACTAACCCACTACATAGCACATGGGCACACAGAGAGAGAGAGACAAAGAGAGACAGACAGAGACAGAGACAGAGAGAGAAAGAGAGACCTACACAGTTAATAATTATTACTATCATTATATTCACATGTTATTCATGGGAACTTAACCTTCACAAGATCACAGAATGCACATATATGGGACCTGAGTTGGAAGATCTCATCTTTTGAGTCTAGGATGCCTGTAACATCAAACTTATACAGGTACAGAAACAGAGAGCAGTTAGTACCAGAGTGCAAATCCAGCCACACTAGTTATAGTTAGGTAATGGTGGTACACACCTTTAATTCCAGGACTAAGGAGACAGAGGTAGACAGATATCTGTTAGTTCAAGGCCACACTGAGCTACACAAAATTGATCTAGTCCAAAAGAGAAAGCTCACACAAAGGAGATCTCAGCACTTGGGATTACATGCCTTTAATCCCAGCAATAGGGAGGTCTATAAAAGGAAGAAGCATAGAGTTTCATGAGAGGATTTGTTTCCAGAAACACTGAGAAGAGACAGCACTCTGGGATTGAAGTCTGAGATTTGGTGGAGACAGGATTGCAGTCTGAGGTGGAAAAAGTACTGTCTTTGAGGACTCATAAGGGCAGGATTGCTTCAGTGAGGTAGAGATAAGAGCTAGTGGCTTGGCTGTCTTGCCTCTCTGATCTTTATGCAATATTTATTAAATCATAAAGAATATATTGCCATAATGAGTCTCCAACAAAGGTACTTCAGAATCATGACTTCATTGAGGAGGAGACAAAATGACATTCACCCAGTCCATAATTAGTGTTTATTATGCTAGCACAGAAGTTAGAGTCAAAACCCAGGTGGAAATGTAAACAAACAAGCAGTTTTCTACTTTTCACAGTTTACCATCAATTTGAAAGTACGAAGAAATGGCCAGAGATGACACAGATTCATTATTGAGAAGTAAAGACCATGCAGCATGAAGAGAAGCAGCTGTGGGACCTAAGTATGGAAAGCCAGCAGCAGTCGCTTGAAGCTGGCCAAAGCTCAATTCCTAATCACATTCTTGGATGACTACACCCATGGCCACCTTCCCATAATCTCAGTATTGAGTGCCATATTAGTACTTCGTGGTGGAATCTCAGTACTTCAACCAGCCCCTTCCAGTTTGTTCTAGGTCTCCTATTTCCCAAAGTTACTGGTAGCTGCTGCTTTGGTGTGCATTAATATTTTCCTCTGCTGCTCATTTCCTTCTTGAGCCAAGGAGACACAGACAGAGAAAGCAATTCCCTCAACTGTACTAAATTGGGGACTCCCAGTTCCCTAGACTGTACTGAATTGGGTTTCCTCAACTGTCCTGAATTGGGGACTCCCCTTCTCTGGGCAGACACCTCCCACAAATTCCAGGGCCCAAGCATAGTAATAACAAATGACAAAAATAGATGTCAATAACATAAGAATTTGTGATGCAGAAATATTCAAATTCATTTCTCAAGGTCCCTGCTATTTAGGGTCCTGAGCAATATTTCTAACCCATTCTCTCCCTGATGTTGACTTCATGATAGCATCCACCTCACAGAGTCTTTAAGTGGATTCAATTAGGTCCTGTATACATAACCTACAGGAAGTGTCTGTCTTAGTTACTTCTACGTTGCTGTGATACAACACCCTGACAAAGGAAGCTTTGGGAAGGAGGGGTTTGTTTTGGAGCAATTTGATGATATGCCCATCTTGGTGGGAAAGGTGGGCCAGCAGCAGGAGACCAAGGCAGCTGGTCACATTGCATCCACAATCAGGAAGCAGCAAGAAATGATGATGCTGGTGTTCAGTGTGCTTCCAACCCCGCCCCTCCCTCTCTCACCAGGACCCTATTCCAGAGAATGGTGCTAAAGGCATATTTTTCCAAATCAGTCAACCTAATCTAGATAACACCTCACAGTGCCCAGAAACTTGTCTCTTCAGTGTTTCTTGTCATGTCAAGACGTTGAACTCATGCCACCCAATTAGTACAGGGAAGTTATTGATATATCTATTAACAGGATTATCCACTTTTAGTCAGGACTAAAAATAATGTGTCTAAGATACATGAGTATATGTCTTTTAAAATTAATTTGAAGTCCCTTTGTGTTCTCTGTGTGTGAAGACAGGATTCAACAATTACCACAGAATATGAGGAGATGGCTAATAGGCTCCCTTCAGTCCTTAATGAACAGTCACAAGGGAAGGATCCAGTGCCATTCCACAGCTGGAAGAATACAGGAAAGACAAAGGGTTTTCACACAAAGCTAATGGTCTTCCAAGAAAGAAAAATGAAAGCAACAACTTCAAGAGGAGAAAGAACAGGATGGTTTGCCCCACAGCTGGTGAACAGAATCTTGTCAAATGCATTTAGAAGGCAAATATGGGGAACTATATGAAGCACTCATCCTGTTTTTTGCATCCCCTCTATGGGTTCTAACTACAAAATAGCACCCTGCTCATTACGTGCTTCACCAATAGAATAATAATGTTGTCTGGCTCATGTTGAAAGAATGATTATCTATAAGCTGTCAATCAAAGCATATGTGTTCATCATCAGCACAGAGCAAGATGTAGCAAGGTGTAAAGTAGAGATATTACAGGACAGCAATGGTCCTGATGGTTAAGTTAGGACATTAAAACAATTCCCTGCATTTCAGGATGAATATTCCCAAAGGGAAGGATCAAATTTTAGAAACTTCTCAGGAAGGAAATAAGATTGTTTCATATAGAAATTATACAGCCCAGTGGAGGGTTTGAGTAGGATTGAGTAGGCTGGGTGGAGACCACAGATGAAAAATAAAAGTGATGGAAAGATGAACTATTAATTTTCTAAGACCAAATATTTGTCAATTGAAGGCTTAAATGTCACTCAGGTGTTTGAGTGCTTTCCTAGTGGGCATGAAGCCCTGAGTTAAGTTCCCAACACCCATAACCTGTGCATGGCACATGGGAAATAGAAGTAAGAAGATCACAGATTCAGGCTACACTCAGACATATAGAGAGTTCTGGGTCAACTGGGGCTACATAGGACCCCATCTCAAAAAACAATAAATAATAAATAACAAGGAAAACAAATTCAATTGGAAGTGGAGCTATGAGCTAATTTAAAATGTTGTTGAATACCTGAGCAAGGATTTATTGAAAACTGGACCACAATGTATCAGAATATATTAAATTCTTTCTAAATCTTGTTCTGCCACTGCAATAACATGTAATCTCTCTTTTTATTAAAATCCAATTTCTTGCAGCTGGATTTCTTCTGAGTCAGAGTTCCTGATCCAGGTGACCCGCTAAGCTGTTTTAAGAAAACAACTTCAAAAGAGCATCCATGTAGACCATAGGCTACTCTCATTTGGCATTTATGCCTATCAAAGCATGCTGTTAGCATTTTCATTTCCTTAATTTTTCTTCCACTAATTAAATTCATCGAAGTAACAACACATTTGGGGTTTGTATAGTCAAAAAACAAAACCAATACTCTACTCTCTACTACCCATTACCAATAGAAATTACAACTCAACAGTCAGAGGCTAGGTTCTACATCTTTGTCTTTTTTATCTGTTAGTCAACCCTGTAGAGATGGACAGATAGAGAAAAGGTACTTCAGTATACATGAGGTGATGGGCCTTGAAGTAAATTTTAGTCAACTCCAAGAATTATTTTAGACAGAGCCTTGTGTACAATAATATGACCTGGAATTCAGTAGTCAGGGAAAATTCCTGAACTTCTGATTTCTCCTGCTACGCAGTACTGGGATTGTGGGCATGCATCTCCATACCCAGAGTTTTGAAGATCAAATCTGAGACTTTGTCTCTAAAGAAGTTAATTATTTCAAGACTACTATCAAACATTTGTCTGTAGCAGATTCTAAATGGAGAGATAGAATGAAAAGATGCATTTTAATACACATACAATCTGTCAGTGGGGTCTCCTAAAATGCAATAGATTATAGGGAGTCCAGTGCAGAGAGACAGACACTAAATGAAGCCAGCAATGAGGAAAACCTAAAATGAGGGAAGATCCCAAATGACCAGATAAGAAGAATGAGAAAATGAAAGGCACATATGCCAAGAAGTTGGTACAGAGAAGAGAGGAGAGATGTAAGTGGAGAGAGATGAGTTAGAAAAAAAATGAGAAGATGGTGGGAGAGTTAACTCTAGAACTCAGTGGTTTACTCTAAAATTCTAGTAGCCAAGAGGACCCCACTGGAAGTAACAACTAAATGTGATGCAATATGTTGTGTGATATCCACAAGAAAAAAAATTGATATTAAAATGAAAAGCAATGAATTCTGAATGGAGTTGAACTTTACTCAATAATACCATATCAGTGTTATTCATGAACAGTAAAATTGCACTGATTAGTGTACTAGAATAAAAGAAACTGGAAGACAAATATTAAAGCCTGGAAATATTCTAAAGTAAATTTTTAAAAGTTGATGACATACTTTGCTAGTAACTTTTCCCCAAGGTTCCTAACTCCTTATGAAAGGTAAAAATAAGCAGCATTATGGCTAAAATACAGACACAGGTTTGATGTCACAGAGGCAGAATTCTGGGGTTAAAGATAAACAATCAATTAAGACATTTAAAAGATCTAAGTGATAAAACACAGTTGTCCTTAACTTTACCAACATTTGAGATTTAGCTTTATTCTGCATTGTATAAATACAGAAAACAACCTTTTGTTTACTCAAGCAAATTCCCTGAAAAATGCTGCCTTAATCAGGCAATATCAATTAAATTTCTCCTTAAGCATGTTAAACTTCTGCATCTAGAGAGAGTAAGTGTTAGACCAAATGCAACTGGCTAGCACTTTATATAAAGCAGATGGATGAACTTCCGTCAAGGGGAAAATATTAACAGGATTTCAGCTCTGCCTCTATTAATGTTATCAATAAAACTCTAATGTCATTCATTATGTAGAATAAGGACCAGTGGCAACAGAGTCCTTGTATAGAGATAGCTCAATAATGTATTACTTCACATACAATAGCTGCTTATCAAAAAGTCATAAACTATAGGCACAAGAAATAATGTTCCCCACACTGCACATCTCCCTAATCCTGGTCTTCCCACATGTGACAAGGTACTCTTTTTAACAATATTGCCTCTATCATCAAGCAGGTAAGCCTGAAAATTTTGGGACGAATCTACCGCTTTCTTCAGCAATCTGAGTTCATGTAAAATCAGGCCACTTTCAAATGAAGTCTATTGAATGTCAGGTTTGTGTCAAGGTTTTAATTTCACAGTAGATTTAACCAAAGAGATGCAATTTTGCCAAATTAAAAACGTATGCCATACAATAACCCCCAAACCCTCCAGGAGTGGACTCAGATCATAAAGTTTGTTTGGAGCCTCAACTAGAAAGGAAAAGAAAAATGGCAAAGAGGCTAGATAATTCAAAACTTCAGACATTCAAAATGAGGGGAAAATGAAAGATTAACACTCTGTTTAAAAAAAGAGAAAGACATCATTCTTGCTGGCTAGAAACAAGCCCTCCAGTAAGAAGGTTACATGGCCTCAGCTTACTCATCCAAAGTCACCTTACAATCCAAATTGTACATCTCAGAGGAGTCCAAGCAACTTCAAGAAATGAGAGGGAGAAGAATGTTGCAAACACTTGCAAACAATAAGATATTACTGTCTTCTATATACATGGGCATAGGTGAGATAGAGAGGGAATAAAAACTCTATGGGGGAAGACAGTTACATAGAGGAGGAGAGAAGAAGGCAAGGGAAGTAGGGAAGAAATAGGGCATCAACTTATAAAACTGTTAAGGAAAGATGAGTAAGAGACCATTATTAATGAATCAACCCTTAGAGTCATTATGCTATCCACACAAAAGATATTACAGTCTTTGTGTCATTCAACACTTAAAATGGAAAAAAAAAAAGGTTACCTGAATTAAATGCCTTGATCTTTCAACATACAGGTACAAGACAAAGTCTCAGGTTTAACTCCTTGACCCTTCACTTTTTCTGTTATTCAGTCCTACATACCCAAGAAGGATGCCAGTATGTGGTTAATACAATCAGTCAGATAAAGGAAAAAATGGAAGACCTCACATGTGTATCTAAATCAGAATTAACCATTCGGGTCTAAATTTCCTAACATAAGGATCATATTTAGAAAAAAAATATTTTATATTTCTATCAACATGATGAACCAATTGATAAGCTTCCATTAAAAATTGAGTTTGACTGGGCGTTAGTGGCACTTGCCTTTAATCCCAGCACTCGGGAAGCAGAGGCAGGCAGATCTCAGTGAGTTCAAGGCCAACCTGGTCTACAGAGCTAGTTCCAGGACAGGCTTCAAAACAATACATAGAAACCCTGTCTCAAAAAAAAATTAATGTGAGAGGTTCGAGAGATGGTTCAGCAGTTAATAAAAGACACACTGCTCTTGGAGAGAATCTGAGTTAAGTCCCCAGCATTCACATCAGATGGCTCACAGCCAGTTGTAACTCTAGCTCTAGGGGATCTGATGCCCATGTCTGGCCTCTGTGGGTACCTGCTCTCAAGTTCATATACCCACAAACAGATGTGCATACATATACATATAACATCAACACAGTAAAGTAAATATACTAAAATGTTTTAAAAATTGAATTTGCTAGAGGTAAACTGAGATGTGTTAACAATGAAATATAATAATGCTGGCCTATAATGATGCTAGAAATTGGTATGTCAGTATATGGAGCTTGCACACTTAAAGCTATATATACAATTTGTTGTATATACATTGCATAAATATTAAAGGGGACATCCAAATGAATAAATGGTTAACAATAGGAAAGAAAGGAAAAACTAATTTCTATTTCTGATTACACTAGATCTAGTAGAACAACATTCTCATTAAGAACAACATGAAAATTCAAGCCAAACATGATAGTAAATTGTTTGAAAGAATTGGATTGCTGTTGAGAAAATGAAAACTTGGTAAATCAAAATTCAGAGGAGAAAGAAATTCATTAAGATGAGTCTGATATTCTGTGTCCAACTTCTCTCCTTGAGGTAGCCAGTTCTTTTTTTTTAATTGAGAGAGTAAGAAGCCAAGAAAGTAGCTCATGGGTGATCAAACAAAAAGGAGTGTTTAGGAATGCTGACTTGGGTTGGTCTTGAAAGTTTCAAAAATGGATTTCCCTCCAGGCACATGCTGAATACTTAAGCTGTGCAAGGAAAATGGCAACACCTCAACAAGGATATAACTGGGAGGACTGGAGCTGCATAGGTATTGAGTGCATAGAGCTATCTACCAAGTGGAAATCAGCACCCTACAGCAAAGAAAGGGACTAAGAAGTGCCTGCGGCTCCCAGGTCACATGCTCAGAGGGGCAGAAACCACAAGAAATATCTAAAAAGCATCTTCTCCAGCTGCAGCTCTTACCCAATCTATTCTAGTTCACATGTTCTCAAGAGTGAACTTGAGTGGAAGAGCCAACTAAAATTTATACTATAGTGATGAATGGGTTCTATAGAAAATGAGACCTTTTGATCAATAGATAGAAAGCCATAGGTAATCAAATAGTCTTTCATTAGACATAATTAAATTAGTGGTGAAATGTGTGTTTTCCTTCATATGTAGAAGCTAGTTTGGGTGGGTAGGTGAGTATACATGTATGTATGCAAATACACATACTTGTGTTTATAGGTCATTAAACTTTAGGGGGCAGTAAGAGTTCTTAAGTGAAGGAGGAAGAGAGAGTGAAGGAAAAAAAAGAATGAGAAATGATAATTGCAACCTTGAAACTCTACTACCCAATACAGTAGCCAGTATATTTCACCATGATTTATACTGACCATATGAGATGATATTTTTGGTAATGTATGAAAGCTAGTGAAACTAAAACCCACACTATCAAACTCATAAATGTAGGAGAATGAAGGAAGTAGCCAGAAGAAATATGGGAAGAGAAAATGGCTAAGAATAGTCAGTTTGAAAAAAAAAAAAAAAAAAGCAAGCCACTTCCTGAAGAAGTGCCAGTCATCCATAAAGCAGAGATCACAGCAAAAGCATGTTAGAACAAAACACTGTCATGTAAAACCAAAGATAAACCCCTACAAACAAAAAGAGAAATTGATTCATCTCAGAGCAACCGTAGAAGACAAAGCTGAAAGTTTGAACAAGAGCAAATCGCGGGATGGCATTTGAAGTCTCTCGAAGAGATCAGTCCAATGGAATTCTGAGTTCAAGAAATACAGCATTCAAAATGGAAGCTTCCTAAAAGGAACAGAATACATCACCAGTAGATCTACGGGGTGGGTGGCAGGCGGGAACCTCTAAACAAACATTTTCGGTGAACAGAAAATTGACAGTTGAAAAGAAATATAGAAATAGGTAACAGCCGAGTGGACTTTAAGGGTAAATGCACCAACCACTTTAGTGAAAAAGAGGAGTGTTCTGTAGTGAAAAAAAGGGTTAATGCTTTCCCCAAAATATTATTATCCTAAACTGAAAGTCCTGGGATAGGGGCAAAACCAATGTCAGAATACAAAGCCAATGTGGTGGCCCATGCTGCTGATTTCAACACTGAAGAAGCTGAGACATCCAGATCAAAAATTCAAAGCTAGCGTGAGTTACAGAGCAACACCCTGTCTTAAAAAAAAAAAAAAAAGGAGGGCAAAATGAAACACAACTAAAGAAGAACTTGCCCCTAAGGGCAACTTGAAGATCACGCGCTAACATTGACTAAGCTGACCTATTGACATGTATGGAATGTTATGTCCACCACAACAGAACTTAGACCTTTTGTGGAAATTTTGTCAGAATTAGCCAGAGTGGGAAATAATGAGATTCTTAACAAATATTAATGTATTATGACATATAGGATGCATGCTCCAACTCATTCAAGTCAATTACTCAAAGTAAGATAAAAATATCATACACTGTTTTTCTGTACTAGGCTTTCTTCACATACCACAAAATGCTCTAGGTCTATCCATAGTGTCACACACACACACACACACACACACACACACACACACACAAAAAAAAAAAAAAAAAAAAAAAAAAACAAGATTTTCTTCCTTTTCATGCCTAGATAGTATTCCATGCAAAATGTAGCACTATTTAATCCACCTATCCATGAGCAAACACAGGTCAGTTCCAACCTAACTATTATGAATGATGCTGTTACGGGAATAGGAAGGTGCTTATTTTACCTCCATTGTGGCTTCATTTCCTTTTTATATGTACCTAGTAGAGACTCCTGGCTTAGTCAATAGTCGTATTTTAATTTTTTTTTTTTGAGGAGCCTTTACACTGTTTCCTACAATGCAACATTATTACAACACAGTTTAAATATGGACATAATCACTTTAGAAAATTCAGCAATTGGTGGACTTTTTCTGCTCATATTTTAATGAGATAAATGCATTTAGCCATAAAACATTTTGCCTACTACCCTTTGCCTATTAAGTGGAACAATAAAATGATGCAATAAATACGCATGTGATAAGAACATATTCCTTGAAAATTTAGAAACCCAAGATTTTGAATCATATTTTAAGAACTTTAAAGTAAAAAGACCTGAACAGGCATGATATGACTTTTGCGGCTGAGAAGAGCAACTTGGTGAGAATGCTAGACCTTCATATGGTATACTTCAAAGCGCATGACAGAATTAAACTATTGCCCTTGCTGAAATCTGCTCAGGTCTTCATGTGTTGCCACATTTAGATACAATTTACATATCGCTCATTATCTCATTTACTGAGGCAGCTCACTTAAAAAATTATCTCATTCATAGTTTTATAAGAAGACAGAACAAAAAGTTGTATTTCTGTGTGACAAGTGAAAAAAATAGCTTCCAGTAAGTTAACTTATTGATACAGCTAAACAAGTGGCTAAAGTGAACATCTACTATTTTAACTTGCTCAAGATCTCTTTCCAACCTAGTCATGGTGATTCATGTCTATAATCCTGGTACTGGATTCTCCTGAGTCAGGAGAACCAGGAATTAGAGACCTGTCTGGGCTGTGTGAAACCTCTTAATATTAGTGTTTTAATACTAACATCCCTTTTTCTTTTGTGTAATGATCTTGTCTTTTTGCTAAACCTGAATCTCCTTATCTTAATGTGTTAGAGTCTTCTCTAGCTCACCAGGAACACCCAGAGTGGACCGCTGCTCCTTAATGCAGAAGCACTGCGGAAAATTACTCAACACTGGGTCAGTTCACAACTAAAGTTAGAAGTTAATAAAGTTGAATGAAGAAATAAATAGTAACCTGGAAAGATCTCCAAGAGCTGTCAAATTTACATTCCTGCTCAGTAACATTAGATTGTAGTGATAATGCTGTATGAGTAGTTTTGAACATCCCCAGACGTTAATTTCATCATTAAATCTCTAATAATAGTCCAAAGTTATACAATGAAAATAATTCATGTTTAAAGGTGCAAATTCTGATTGTAAAACATTAAGATTATATGCATATATGCACTTGTAGATACATATGTACTCATAAACATAACCTGGTCATCTGGTATAATGCTATTTATATGTATGTTTTCAGGCTGACTATCTAGTATTGTATAACCTATTGATGTGTTCTTCCCTGGGGAAGACTATTTCTCCTTCTCTTGGCCTTCCTAAGTTGCCTGTAGTTCTTTGCGTAGAGCTGAGGCTTCCTGGACTTTCCTCCAACTACTTTGGCATGTCTGCTGTTGGTTGTCCACGTCCATATTATGCTTAAGCAGTCATGTTGGTGAGACTTTTTGGGTGTAGCTTCTGACATTACTGCAAGGCACAATCTCACAGCAAACTCCCCAATCCGCTGGCTATTGCAGTCTTTCCATATACTCTTCCCCAATGTTCCCTGAGCCTTAAGTGTAGGAGGGTTTTGCAGATATATGGGTTGGGACTAGTCTCCACAATCTTCACTTTGGTTTTTTTTTTGTTTGTTTGTTTTATTTTGGTTTTTTTTTGTGGTTTTCTGGATTGAACAAAGAAAGTTAACTTTTCAGATTAAAAGGTTTTGCCTTTTTAAAGTTAATTGCTTCATATTTAATGTAAAAAGGTCTTGGTTCACCTAAATCACTATTTTCTCAAACCCTCAGGGAAAATGAAAGCCCTGGAGATAATGGGATTCAATTATCCAGGATATAGAAGCATAGTACTAAATTTGGAAAGTAACAAGGAGCAACATGAAAGGGGATGCTGGATTTTTTAATAAAACAAAAATTTTCTAGTAAACCTAGAATGTGTCAAAAAAAAAATAAGTCAAATCTTTTTAAAAGGTGGCAAGGTCTAAAAAACAAAATATACAGTGGGAGGCAGGAAAACTGTCACTCCTGTCAGCCGCAATTCACTTGAGAAGACACAAAAACAGGGGAAGTTGGATTTATATTTTGGCTAAGAAAAATATGACTAATTATACAAAATATCCCAAGACATCATCTCAAGAAGTCAACAAACACTTTGAGAAATCTCTCATAGTGTTCTTTGAAGGTACCCAAGATTGCAAAACAACTAAGAAAAAGTTATTGTCAACCTGAAACGTGGTTTGTCAAGTAATGAGTCATCTTTTTTAAACAAATTCTTGAGCTCCTCATCAAATCATGAGCCAATAACCAAGGTTGGAAGTGACTGAGAAAATTCATCAAAGTAGCCATTACTATCTCTGCCATACATGGACAATGACAGGAGATCCCAAGCTAGACTACTCTCCTACTCTGCACACAAACAAACACACACACACACACACACACACACACACACACACACACACACTGTTGACTTTAGAGAGAAAATTAATTTGCATTATGGTTGTGTGACTGGACTCTACCCTGGCCTCAGGTGGCAGTTCAGGTCACTCAGATCAGTATGGCCCCCTGTGACAACAGGTCCAACAGACATCAACATGACTTCAGGCTGATGTGTATTTTTTTTTATCACATTTTGATTTCAAATTCTAGTTGTTTCTTAGAAGTACATACCAATAAAATTGCTTTATGATGAATAATACTATTTGATTCTAAGTGAATCTTTGGTGTGTTCCACATAGAAAACCATGTAATGTATCAGCAATGATAGTTTCATCTCCTCCTTACCAACCTGTTTCCTTTTAATTTCCTATACACACCTGGGCATGCTAGCTTTGCTCATTAACAGTACAAACAATGTAGAGGAACAATGTATGATTTGAATGAGAATTGTTCCCACAGGCTCCTATGTTTGAATACTTTGGCCCCAGTTGATCAAATTATTTGGGAAGGATTAGGAGGTATGGCCTTGTTAGAGGAGATATATTACTAGGAGTAGGATTTGAGGTTTCAAATTCTACATTATTCCCAGTTAGCCGTCTCTCTCCCTTGATGTATCTTAAGATGTGAGGTCTCTGGTACAGCTCCAACACTATGCCTGCCTGTCTGCTATCACATCCTCCACCACAATAGTCATGGCCTCTGAGCCTCTGAAACTGTAAGCTCCCAAATAAATGCTTTCTTTTATTAGTTTCTTTGACCATGGTGTGTATCTCAGCAATAGAAAGGTAACTAAGATAGGTGGTAAGAAAGGACACCTCAGGAAACTTCATCTAAGGAAGTATGAGTTCCATCTCATGCCATTGTGTCTGGTTTGCTGTACATTTTATTGTAAGGTTTCTATAAGCATTCTTTATCCAGTTCAGAAATGCCCTACTCCTCCTAGGTCACTGCTGTGATGGATATAGACTGAGCTTTGAGTATTCAAATAACCCTCCATTCTTGAATTAATCCCATTAGTTCATTTTGCACAATGCATCTTTGCATCTAAAGGGCTAGTGTTTTACTGTGGGAATTTGCATTGATGTTTGTGAGAAACAACTAGCTTACCATTTTTCTTTGCTTTTTTTTCCAATATTTGCAATATATTTAACTTGTTTTAGAATTGGGGTCTCAGAGAATGAACTGGGAAGTGTTAAATATTTCAAAGTTTTTAAAGAGCTTGTGGCAAATGTGCAGTAGAATTCACCAGGAAAAAAAAAAAAAAAAAAAAAAAAAACACCATCTGGACTTGGTTCTTTCTTCATGGAAAGGTTATGAATTGCTAATTAAGTCTGTAATAAATATGAGACAGTCTGATTATCTATTTCTAGTTGTGTGGTTTTGGTTTTCTGTTTGGAGGAATGAATCCCCCACTTTACAGATATAAAGTCACAGTAATTGTAATTTGTGAAAACCCACAGCTAGCTATCAGAAGGTTCACTCTTCTGCAGAAAGTTGAATTTGGTAGTCAAAGCTTTCCTCTCAAGTCTCCTGTTATCATCTTCTACCTCTAGCATCATCTGAGTCTTCTCCTTCAGTGAGTAAACTAAGTAAGACCCTAGACCCAGTCCACTAAAAGCCGACCAACTCAGCAACTGTGACTTGAGGAAATCATGAGAAAATCAAAACACGCCTGAGAAGCTGTCACTCTTAAGCCTACACAAATAAAGATAGCCTGAAATGACTCCAGCCTCACGTACAGAATAATGACAATTTCATATGATCTCAAACCAGGATCACTCAGCTAAGACACTGGGAACCACTTAACCCAAGAAAGAGTGGGGTTTTTTGTTTGTTTGTTTTGGGGTTTTTGTTGTTGTTTGTTGTTGTTTTTGTTATTTCAATACATGACCTTTTAGGGTCCTCATGCATATTTGGCAATCCATTCAAATAGCTACCACACTGTGTTGTAGTGAGAATTGGGTTAAATTATGTAAGCAAAGGTTTTAGTGTAAAGTCTGAATCATAGTAAACCCTAAACAAATGTGACCTGCTAATACTGGATGAGGGTCTGAGAAGGAAGGACAGCAGAAGGCAATATGCACAGAAGCTGGCAGTAGCCAGACTGACTTCCAGTGATGGCAGTCCACAGAAAGGAAGGGGGCATTTACCTCTTCTGGGAGAGCCAAATGCACTTAAAAAGCCAGGGTAGTTATTTCAGTTTTGTTGGATCAGTGATTGCATGGGGCTACCTTTTGTTTAGTAGGACAGTTAATGAGACTGACTTGACAGGCACAACTTTTTGTTTGCTTGCTTCTGCATTTTTGGTCATTCTTTCATACAGTAGTCTATTAGTTTGTACTGTGGCAGACCATTATGTTAGGATAAGAGTACATCATGTTTTAGAGGTTCCTAGTTCTGATACTGTTCACTGAACAGGTTTTTATAAAGTGTCTGAGAGTATTTAAGTCTCTTGTGAAAATTGATGGAGCCAGAAAGGAAACACTATACTGATTTTAAAAGGTGAGTAAAATACAAGATTCAAATGTTAACAAGCTCAAATGGATGAATGGGATTCTCAACTCGGATTGCAACGGAAAGAAAACGAGAAAGAAAACAATTACTATCAAGTCTAAAAAATTTAAAACCAGGAACAAAATATATTTCAGGAAGAAAAAAAACTCAGTAAGATAGATGATCTCTGTTCTAAATATAGTGCAGGGTTTTCACTGGCAGGCCTTAGAGAAGACCACTGATTACCAACATGTTCCCAAGGCATATTGGAATTACAGGTTTTTAAAAAGATGGTCTCAAGTTGAACTATAATTCAAAGTTATTTCTGAAGCTTTCAAACCTGAAGAGAATAGTCCCCTGTAGTTGGTAGGATGAAACAATGCATTGAAACACACACCTAAATAATCAAACCTCACAGAATTGCTGCAGATGAGCAACAATTTGAGGTCATTTTATCAAGCTGTAAGATCTGTTTTCCCTGTGTGCCTTACCTTGGATCTTATTCTGTGTGTGATAGGCAGTGGCATCCACACTCTTCATATGGGTCATAGTCAAAAATGAATCTTATTTTGTAACTCAGAGTGTTCTCATACTTACATCACACACAATTAAAATAGAAATATTTTTGTAAACCACTGAGCTCAATTATTTTCCTACAGGAACATGAAGAAGGGGCTATTTACAGGATCATGGTCACCTTATAAATGGCTATCCCCTATAGTACATGCCCTAACTGTTACCATCAGGTTTTTACTGGCGCCAGCCTGGTCCCACTCTTTGTTCCTCCCCGCCGGTCACCTGGTCCCACCGCTGCACCAGCCCCAAATAACATGCAGAGACTCTGTATTTGATATAATTCTGTTGGCCAGTTACTATCATTTCTTATCGGCTAGCTCTGTTTTAATGATTAACCCATTTCTACTTATCTAAGTATTTCCACGTGGTCATCTTATCAGAGAGCAGCAGACTGGCATGCTATTCTCTTTTGGCTCTCCATGCTGACTCCTCCTTGCTCCATCCTCTTTCCTCCTCGTCTCCTAGCTCCACCTATCTTGCTTTCCTATTGGCCAACAGTGATTTATTCATTAACCAGTATGAAAAACATATTTACAGAATAACATCTCCCATCATCTCCTCTTTTCTGTCTAAAATAAATGAAGGGTTTTAACCTTAGCATAGCAAAATATATCACACAACAATTATCAAATAAGAATCACAATTAACAATATTTAGTACATTAACATTTAGTAAGATTTAATAAAATATTTTATCATCTATCCTATCTTTGTGAGTCTGAAGTCTTATATGTAATTTATCTTTAATCCTAATTAAGGAAATCTATAACCATAACTATCTGTCTTCAACTCCTTTAAAGACCACAGAAGGATAATGTATAAACTCTAGAAATGACAGTGACAACTCACTGCCTGGTCAGTCTCCCGAAGTTCTTCTGTAGTGTTTAATCTTCAGCCCATAGGCCATAGTGTGTCTGTCAGACTCCTCAGCAAAGCAGAAAACTGTCCATCTGTATTGGCAGTTTGTCAGTCATTTTTCTCTGTGTCCTGTAGACTGTCTGGCAGCCTCTTACATGAAGCAGGAATCCTGTAGCAATGTCCATCTTGTTTCAGCAGTCACTTTTTTGTGGGTCCTGTACGTCCAGTTTATACAGCATAAAGTCAAATAATCTAGACAAGAGAATTATCTTGTCCCAATGGCTAGTCTTTCCATATTGAAAGCAAACTTCATCACCTTTTTCTTCTATGTTCATATTCCTTTCTGATACAGGTGGTATTTCCAGGAGCAGCTATGTCTCACTGTCAAGAAAAATCCCTAAATCATTTTAAATGCCATAGGTCTTTGAAAGGTTTGAAGAATGCCTATCCATCTCAAATACATCTCTGTATACCTACAAATCTTAACTTACTTAACTATAACTTTTGACTATTATAGGTACCTTTATAATCTGTACTAAATTATACATGACATTTTTCAATGAGCTATATAAACACAATACCTAAACAAGAGGAGAAATGTACATATTACAAAATTGACCTTAAATTTGTATCAATAAATGAAAATCCATTCCAAAACAAAGCATTTATATCTATACCATAATTCCCTTTTTACCTTTAAAAATATTGCTTGTGGTAATTAACCATTTATAACCAAGCCAACTTAAATGAAAACAAACATTTATAAACAATATTTGGGAATTTGGGCGTCATTCTTTCCAAACTTCTTCCTGCTGGTTGGGGTGCTGTCATGGGGATCCTAAGAAGATGCAGAAATCCTGGCTATAGTGGTCTGCCAGGCTGCATTGTCCCATTGACGTTGCTTCAGGGGGTCTTGCTTGATCAAACCACATTAGTCTGGAAGGAATACACAGCTTTTCATTTTCTGTGGAAACAAAAATAAAAATCTTTTTCCCCAGTAACTAACTTATCCTTAGGCTTAAATTTTGGAGTCAAAGCATTTTTAAAATATATAAATTGAATTAATCCAACAGCATTTCTTTTATCAGTAGTTGTTATTTTCTCAGCAGTCAAATAATTTAAAGATAGCAGAACAGCATATAATATCCAAAGTTTCTCTTTGCTTTCCATCTTTACGTGGCTTTTTTATTACTCTATTTCTTCTACTTCTATTTTTACATATTTTGAGACAGGGTTTCTCTGTGTAACTTTTCTCTGTCCTAGAATTCACTCTGCATACCAGGTTCACTTTGAAATCAAAGAGTCCTGTTTGCCTCTGCCTCCCGAGTGTGCTGGAATTAAAGGCGTGTGCCACCACATCCAGCCACACTCTATCTTTTTAAAACCATTTTATTGTTTTTCTCTCCCAAGCCTACATATATTTTAAAACACACTGTAAACTTTTATTACCAGCTCTCGGACACACCAATGAATTGTTAGCAGGGCTCTTTAAAAGCAATGCAGTTTTTTGCTGCTTATGGTAATTTTGGAAACCACTGTTAAAGGAGCCGCGAAAATCTCTGTCTCTAGCAAACAAAGTCCAACTGAGAAAAATGCTGCTATCAAGAAGTCTTGTTACCAGCAGGTTTTTCCCACCGCCGGTCTGGTCCCACTCTTTGTTCCTCCTTGCCGGCTGCCTGGTCCCACCACCATGCCAGCCCCAATTAACATGCAGAGACTCTGTATTTGATATAATTCTGTTGGCCAGTTACTATCATTTCTTATCGGCTAGCTCTGTCTTAATGATTAACCCATTCCTACTTATCTAAGTATTTCTACCTAACCATGTACTGTGCTCTAAGGGTTTTTATTTTTCCTTCTCTTACTCCCTTCTATCCTATTTCTTTCATTTTAAATGCCAGTGATGATTTTTAACAAGCCATAAGTGCTTAGAAAACATTGTACTAAAGGACTATTCCATATATAGTAAATTTTGTTGCCTTTTATATTAATTGTTCGTACTTTTAGTCAACAAATCCATCCCATCCAATGCATTACATATCTGGACATATAGTTAGAGCTTCATCTATTCATTTAGCAATTTTTGTCACCTCAAATGTCTTCATACATCGAATATGTCCAGCACATAGGCATGAAGAGCATATAGAATGAAAAACAAGTAGTGCTACGTTCAAGAACTTTAGGGTCAAAAGAAAACAATAATTAAAAATTTTAATCCCAAAATATAAAATGTGAGCATGATAATTGATATAAAGAATGACCAAATTCAGTAATAAAGCAAACTATCAGTTCAACAAAATTATTGTTTAGACAAGGTAGCCAAAGGAAGCTTCTTTACAAAGACAATATGTCTTAATTTCAGTTTTATTACCGTGACCACAGCAACTCTTATAAAGAAAATCATTTAATGGGATGTTTTATAGTTTCAGAGGTTCAGTCCATTATCAACATGGCAGGATCATGGTGACATCCAGGCAAACATGGTGCTGGAGAAGTAGGAGAGAGTCCTGCATCTTTCAGGCAATAGGACGTTAACTGAGACAGTGGGTGGTATCCTGAGTATAGGAAACCCCAAAGCCTGCCCCACAGTGACACACTTCCTCCAACAAGGCCATACACATTCCAACAGAGTCACACCCCAAATAGTGCCCCTGTTTATGAGATTATGGGGAGCCAATTACACTCAAGCTATCACACATCTCAACATAAGCCCCAATAGCTGCTCTCTGACAACTGGTCCCTTCTTATCTTAATGCTTGCCATGTTTCCAAGTTAAGCATCAAATGTCTGAGTTCAAGGACAGGAAAGTGGAGCCTTTGTCTAAATTCTGGAGAATGGGATGTGAGCAGAAGTCATCTGCATCATATCTAAGTGTTGTGATCAACTCCGTGAAGGCACTGCCCTGCTTTGGTTCCCATGACAACTAGTTGAAAGCATGCACACATGGGGACATTACACCCAGGTCTAGAACATAGGCGTGAACATTGCTGACCTACCTGCCAAACTTGCAGCACTCATCTTTCTTTGGGCTCTCCCATGAAAACTAAAGAAGCTTCCATGTGATTAAGCCACTGTATTGTAGACTGTCTTTGTGCCATCCACAGAACACAAGAAATCAAGATCTTAAGGATGAAAACAACCAGCCACTTATGAGTCAAGCTTTGGTCACTAAGTCAGCTAAGGAGTTGAGGGTGTCAGACAGTGCCTGAATTGCACTGGACAGGTGAAGCCTAGAACAACTGGAATCAGATGGAATGAAAGCAAGGCTTGTGATGACAGTGGTTGGAATAAGAATGATACTAATTCTGTTGACTCTGGACTAGAAGTCCCTAATACCAATAATATGAAACATTTTGAATACTGGCTGTGGTACTTGGACCTGGAAATTCAAACTCTGGCTAAAAACATGTTTATTTCTTGAATTGGTAGAGTGACTTCGAAACCCACACAGTCCAAATACTCATTTGAAACTTTTGGAGAATCTTTATTATGGATAAAAGTTAACAGCCGATCCCCATCCCAATTGTACATGAAAGATGTATAGAGACTGTGAGTTTTATTTCCACTAATTTCTGTAAATGGTCACATCATCGCTTTCCTAACTATTCAGGACAATTAATGTCAACATTTATTTTTGTTTTATTTTTATGAAGTGACAATATTTCTACCTCAGTCAGCTTAAACCACAAACAATATAATCCAATTTACTTTCCTTCTCACCGATTATTCCCTCTGCCTCTTATGCTTAGCCTGTCACTAAATCAATTTTAATATTTAATACTTTAATATTTGCAGGTGAAGAGTTCTGCTTTTATTTTAATCTCAATATGTCCATCATGTATAAGTCTTTAAAATTATTTGAAGCACATCTTACTGACATGCAGAGATTAAAATAAGAAATTTAATAATAATATATGAAGCCTCTTTTCACAGATAGAAATATCCAACTGTTTCCTCAAAAATATCAAGTTGAAAGATTTAAACAAAAGGCTTACCTAATTAGCTGGATACATTTGAAACTATACCACCGGGATTGTAGATCCAATGAAAAGCAGACTGTTGTTTGCAACTGGGATAAAAATATAATTTACCTTTTACCATAATGAGAAAGGATTCAATGAGAATAACTGCAGGACTCTATCAGCATTCTAGACAGATGTTTTTATATGTTCATTTTTAATTTTTTATTGGTTCTTTCACAATGTCATGCAATGTATTTTGACCATATTTGCCCCTCTTCCAATTTCTCTGTGATCAAGTGTCCATATGTTGTTTTAATATATTAATAAAAAATCTATAGCAAACAGAGTTAGCAGCATTAATAATATCTTTGGGGTAATGACAAAATAAAGAATTATTTAGGTATCTTGGGTGGAACTCAACCTGCAACTTTAAATAATGACATTAAAGAAAAGGCAATAAAATACCTAATTTTCTTTCACATACCACTCTTCTATGCCATCCACTAAAAGGGTTTGCATAGTGAGGACAGAGGAAAAAGCAGGGTGAATCATTTTCTATAACTGGACCCATGGTAAGGGCTCAAAATTAACATTGTTACCTGAAGTGATTAGAAAGGGCAATACATAAATCAACCTCTCAAAAATAAATTCCAGTTGTAAGACCATGATGCCACCAAAATACCCAGGACTTTCTTTCTAGAAGTGAATCATTCTATATAAGCTGTATGTTCAAAGCATTCATTTTTGCACTCCGTGGTTTTCCTAAAATAGAGTATATAGAGAGTGTGTCTCTCCCAGCAACTGACTCAAAGTTATGATTGTGAAGCCAATAATCGTATCTCACTTTAAGAGAGATCAAAGGCCACCACATCTAACCTCATGGTAGACAACAATCTGCCAAAAGCTTTGCCTTTGGCATAAAGCACACTGATCTGGTTTCCTTATATCCTTTATTTGCCAGCTCTCCCTGTCACTCATCAAATATAAAGAGGGAGAAAGAGGAAGTTGAATTCAGTTTCAGAGTCCTTAGCACACTTTTGGCTCTCACTTCGCACCTCAGTAGCTTACAAACACACATGTATATGAAATTCACTTGGGTTTTATACTGGGACACAATCAACAGCTGTTTTAAATGTAGTCCTCTCCAAGGAATAAAAATCATACAATATATGTTATATTTTATGCATAGTGCCAATGTGTTTGATGCTCAGCTGTAGCCAACTGAAAAAAAGCAGAAGACTACAGCAAAACAATAAAGATGTTAAATATGTACTTACATATTAAAGGGGAACCTGTCAGTTTATATGGTCATTGCCTGGGGGTCTTTGAACCCTGCTTTTCTTTCTTGTTTGTGAAATTTTAGAGGACAGTAGAGAAATGGAGACCAGGAGACAGTAACCCAACTGACCTTCCTTGGGTAAGAAGTTTTACTCTGCTGGCTGTAGTTTTTGTGATTTAAATGGTAGTCAATATGAAAGAGTTTGCAATCCCAGATTTCTAATTGATAGAAAGGAATGTTTTGAATCAGTGTGAGTTGTATGTAACCAGTATAAAGCAAGTCATTTTTCAATGAATTTAAGAATGCATTCATTGAAATCCACTTTCCAAGATATGACTTTATGGCTTGAGATAGTTCAACTAGTAAAACCACCTGTGTCAAACCTGAACTCAATGCCCAGGACTCCTGTGGAAGAAGAAAGAACTGATCCATGAAATTTACCTCTTCCCTCCATGGACACTATAAATAAAACACAAACAAATTGCTTCAACATCAGTGAATATAAATGATCTGAATGCCTAGCCTGACCCACATCTGAAGTTCAGCCATACCACTTACACACTGACTGACAAGAAGAAGGTTATTTATATTTTACATGGCTTGGTTTCTCTGCTATAAGCAGAGCCGATTCGATATGAAGAGTGTGATATCTCTGCAACTGTCCTATAAATCTAAAGCTAATCCTAACTAAAATGTTAACTTAGTATCCCAGATCAAAACTCATTGATTCACCAAGTTGTACTTTGGTGCAATTGTTATAAATAAATAAATAATATAAATAAATAAATGTTTAAGAAGATCAGGGGCTGGAGAAAGAACCAGAGTTAAGTTCCAGGCATTCAGGTCAGGAAGTTCACAAACACCTGTAACAGAGCTCCAGGGATCTAACACCTTCTATTGGCCTCTGCAATCAACTGCACTTCTGTACACATACACACTAGCATAGACACACATGCATACCAATAATTAAAAATAAAAGTCTAGAAAAAACTAACAATATGTTGCACATTATAGAGTTGAAAGTGTTCATGACAGCTGTTGTTGGGAAGGAAATTTTGTTTACATACCAATATTTAGTTTTTATAGGCAGTACAGCTTGCTAGCTAAGAGCACCATTCTTGGGTTCAAATCCTAACTTGGATAGTTACTAGCACCCTAGTATTTCATAATCCATACTTGCCAAATGTAAATGATAATAATAGTACTATTGTTTAGTATTATTATATAGATAAAATGTGTTTGTATTTAATATGTAGTAAGATCTTGGTAGTATTAGCATTTATAATAATAATAATAATAATAATGCTGCACAGGAGATAAATAAGTGTGTATCTCTGAGTATGACAACATGTGATAAACACACATTGTGAATTTTCCAACATAGTCTTGATAGATAACTTTTAAAGTTTGTCCTATTACTTCATCAAACACCATGCCGGCTGCCATTGTTACAATGCCAGCAGTCATTAATTCCTTCTAAAAAAAAAAAACAAATAAATAAAATGGAACTGCAAATAGAGTTATTGACTTCAAGGAATGGGGTCTTCCCTACAGTTACACCATAACAGAGATGGGCAGTATAGCTCACATCAGAACTCTGAGAAAGAGTGTACTACCAGGCCCACTAGTATTCTTCCCCAAATGTGATGCAAATGTGTAAGTGTGTAAGTGAAACCATCTCCCCACAATTCAGGCTTGTGATGCCCAAACATCACCTCTCAGGGCTATCAACACCGGCTTTGAAAATCCACCTGGAAAGGAAAATGTACTGAAGCACTGTCAGGGAAAAAATGTAAATGTCAACTCTAGATGTGCAAGAGGAGGCAGGCTGCATTTGCTTCAGCCTGAGGAGAAAGCCCAACTCAAGCTCATTGATTAGTTATGTCACCTGACCCACAGCACATTTTACCATAACAGGTCAGGAGAGACCTTCCCACAACAGTTCTGGGAAGACTGAAGGGAAGTGTAGAGTACCAGTGGCAAGGATGTACAGTGAAGAAAGAGCAGTGTCTTTAGAAATTGTGCATGGAAATGATATCTATGCTTCAAACCTCGAACTGTCTCTCATAAACAAAAAAACAAAAACAAAAACAAAACAAACAAAAAAAAACCCTCTAAGAAACAGCTAGAAGAAAACACAAAGGAAATACTTCAAAACCTTGTATTAGCCAATGCCTTGGGGAGTAAGATTTCAAAACACAGGCAACAGAACCAAAAAATGGGGTAATAGAATTACAACAAACTAAGATCTACATTGAAGAGGAAAATTCACCAGCGTGGAGAGACAACATACAGGATGGAAAATCCTGTCACTTTCATCCAAGTGGAAGGTACTAAGAGATACTGTGCCAGTGTAATATGCTGAAAGACAAATATTTCCTTCTGTAACATCTGAGGGAGGCAAGAAAGAACATCTGTTTGGTGAATAGTCATTTCTACCATTTGGAAAAAGTAGAGGATTACGGATAAGAGAATGTTGGGTAATGAATTTCAAAATACAATAAGCTAGGAGAAATAAGTAGTATGTATACCAGATCACAGTAGAGTAACTACAGCTCACAGTAACCTATTATACATTTTAAATTACTAGAGGAAAAGAACTCCAAATACACAAATAGGAAGGAAAGGGAAGTTTTCTTTGCCCTTATTTAACCACACAAACTGTATACATGTATTGGCATATCACACTGAATACTGTAAGTATGTACAATTACTACATGTTTGTCAGCACCAAAAATAATGAGTAGGGATATCCAACAAACATGAATATAAATTCCAGAACAGAGGAAATTTGTATTTAAGTTTTCCTGACCAAATCAGAGTAAGTGTTGATGAATCCCAATGTCTTTTAAGTTTCCAGCAAATCTGTTGGGGTAATATAAATATATCTGTTTGTAATTGCCTGAAGAAAAAAGGCAATTAATTAGTAATTACTTTGACATTTACTTCAATTTCTGACTGAAAACAAGTTTAACTTCCACACTTAGATTGTTTGGGAGCCAAAACTTCCCATAAAATCCTTTGGCTTAGAAAAGCTAGGAAACAAGGAGGACCCTAAGAGAGATATACATGGACCCCTGAGAAAGGAAAAGAGACAAGATCTCCTAAGAAAATTAGGAGCATGGGGGAGGGGAGAGGGAGTTAGAAGAAAGAGAGGGGAAGAAGAGGATGGGAGAGGAGGACATGAGGGAGAAGAAAGATTGAGTCAGGGGAAGGATAGAGGAGAGCAAGAAAAAGATACCACAATAGAAGGAGCCATTATAGATTTAAATGAAATCTGGCACTAGAGAAATGTACAGAGATTTATGAGGATGACCCCAACTAGCAATCTCAGCAATAGTGGAGAGTCTACCTTAAATGTCCTTCCCTGATAATGAGATTGGTGACTACCTTATATGCCATCCTTGAGCCTTTATCCAGTAGCTGATGGAAGCAGAAGCTGACACCCACAGCTAAACACTGAGCTGAACTCCTGGAATCCAGTTGCATTGAGGGAGTAGTGAGGAGCAAAGGGGTCAAGACCAGGATGGAGAAACCCACAGAAACATCTGACTTGAAGAAGGGGGCACTCATGAACCCCAGTCTGATAGCTGGGAAACCAGCATAGGACTGACCCAGACCCTCTGAATGTGGATGTTAGTTAGGAGGACTGGGCAGTCTATAGAGCCTCTAGTAAAGGATCAGTATTTATCCCTAGTATATAAATTGACTTTGGGAGGCCATTCTACATGGGATGGTCTCTCAGCCTAGACACATGGAGAAGGGCCTAGGCCCTGCTCCAAATGGTATGGCAGACTTTGAAGACTCCCCATGGAAGGCCTCACCATCCCTTGGAAGCAGAAAGAAGATGGGATGGGGGTTGGTGGGACACAGGGGAGAAGAGGAGGGTAAGGGAACTGGGATTGACATGTAAAACAAGCTTGTTTCAAATTTAAATTTTAAAAAAATCATAAAAAATCATTTCGCTGGAGACATGTTACAATTAAGGGAAAAAATGGGTGTCTTATGGATGTTTGTGTTTCATCTTTCTCTTGACCATGACCATGGAGAAGTCTTACTCTATTCAACTGACACACATTTGAGTAGCTCCTGTTAGCATGTTTTCTACACTCATCCCCAGGTGTAAAAACCAACTTGACATAACATCTGCACCCTTCATATTGCTCTGACTTGTATTTTGAGTACATGATTGAAATGAGGTCTTAAAACAAATCTTTAAAACTTAAATTCATTTTAATATTTCTTAATTTTTGGCAGGTAAATCACTTTTATTGTGGAAAACAGTGTGCTGTTCTTGCCATAACATGAATCATGAAAATCTTATCTGCAAAGTCTACAATTATTTGCAGTCTTCATGAAGGTTAAAAATGTTGCCTAAGGACCATAGCATCTCACTCAGAAACTATATCCAAGATGTTCATTCTCAAATCTTGGTCCTATAACTCAGATGTGTGGTCATGAAGAAACCTGAGCCTGTCAGATCACCAGCTTTAGTGCCCAAAACTTGGGGATATTAGCCTGAATTCCACTGACAGAAGACTGAATGCAATCATTTACAACACGCACACACACAAACACACACACACACACACACACACACACACACGCACGCACGCACGCACGCACACACACACACACACACACACACTAGTTTAATTAACATTAGTTTAATTACCAAGTTAGTTTTCCTGGTAGAATTTTTTTTTCTAAAAGCAAGACAGATATGATTATTTTGGTGCAACAATGAAACACATAATCTCAGAGTGTTTTTATTAGTCTCCTTATAAAATGAAGTATCTATTCATAAAATGAAAACTCTATTCAGCAGTTCTTTATCTCCCTAAAGTGTGTTTTCACCCTTGTAATAACATTCAAATTTTGGAAAACCCAACCTGTGCTTGGAAATGATAATCACTGTTTGCATAGCTCTCTGGGAAGGAAATCCTAGGGAAATCAACTAAATTAACTAAATTCATATCTCTGAACACCCAAGTCACACGCTTGCCAGACCACCCCTGGTGACTTGAGAGATAGAGGCAACATCATTACTTAGGTGAACTTGGAATGCATTTTTCATTAACCTGCTCATTACCTTTGATTAGCAAGCAGGCTTTGTGCTTCCCCATTGTTAATTGTTAGCTAAGGAAATGTGGTACCACTGAGGGCTGCCTTTCATTACATCCCACTAACACTGATGCAGAGGCTGATTAGAAGGAAATCGAGCACTAATGCCCAGCAACACTCTGCCCAGGCGATGAGCTTACGCACAAAGAGGCTCTTGATTGTTCCACTAAACATGAATTAAATCAAGTCTTTGTGTGCACATGACTTAGGCTATCAATAATATTCCCCATTCCAAATATCCTCTTCCTCTGTCCCCAAGACCTGACTTCTATCTGTCGCTTAGCAGAACTGTTTTTCACTTCAGGAAATGTTGTCACTCTATTTCCATATGAGCTAATGCATGCAGAGAAAGGATCTTGTCTCTCTCATCGACAGCCTTGAACATGCAATTTTCATTCACTGATGTTATAGTTGATATGAAAAAAAAAATTCAAAGATTGAAGTTTTAAAGTCTGGCCAAGCATGAAGCAGTGGAGCAGAAAGCTTTGTTGCAGTGACCTTTGGAATAGATTAAGTGTATTTTCCAAAAAGCCTTCTAAAGTCTCTCATGAGCAAGAATATCAAAAGGACATGAGTCCCAGGCAGCGGACTCTCTGAAGTGTCCATTTGTTTAGCTCTTTCCTTATCAACATACCAGGGATGAAGAGGTGACCCTTTGATTACCTGTCAGGTTTCAAAGCCTCTGTCTTTTTTACTTAAGGCCGGTGGTGACACCGGTGAACCAATCAGATATGGCACTTATTAGAGTAGTTAGCCTGCAGGGAGTGGAGAGCGAGCGCGGCCCCTTGAAGCCCTGTCAGGAGATGACTGGTCATTTTGCGAGGAGGTGGGAACCTGGCCAACCCCCACCTGTAACTGCACTCTGCACACGCAGACACTGCATGCCTGGGGTCATCAATACCAACGAGGGCATTCCTTAAGGCCATAGAGAGCCCTGCGCTCTTACAGGACAGAGAGCTTGACTGTCACTCAATGCCCAAGAGTGCTCCATGTGAATACACAAGGGCACAGAAATGTCACTGTGTTCTGAAGAAGCCATTCTTTCAACTTTGAGCTACGCCTCTGAGTCCCCAGTCCCTTGATTCGGAGGATGGCTAACGGTCTGTCTGAACCAAGTTGTGCTATTCATTCACAAACACACAAAAGGAGCTGCTCATTGATGTTTTGCCATCACATTTAGGAAACAATAAGGGGGGAGGAGTCCAGATTTGGAATGACAAGACATATGTTTCTGAATGTGATGGAACATATTTTAATATCTTTAAAAATTGGACACCATTGCTTAAGAAATCATCTTAAAAAAGGAATTAAGGAGTTCGGTGTTCAGGAAAGTACTCTGCTGGGGAAAAAAAGAAGAAGAAGAAGAAATGGTGATATTTGTGACATAGACTTTCATTATGTTGAAGTTCTTTTTAATAACTCAAATATTAATGAAGTGATAAAAGACAAGTAAAAACTATTGAAGTTTAATAAAACTATTGACTCTTTTCTTCCCGACCCAGGAGAGACTGACTGGGGAGTGGTACCTACATTTTACTATATGCATTTTGCGGGATATATCTTGCTGTGTACATTTTCCTCTATTTAAAAACATAACAAAAGGAAGAAGGCATTTTCACCTTCTCATGGGAGAAGTTATCTATGGGAGACAAATGAGGACAATCAAAGAGCTGGCTGCGAGCTTTGTAAACTGCTAGCCGAAAGCAAGAGCTTAAACTGTGAGTTCCTGTGAAGATTCTGTTTCATTTTACTGAGTCTGCATGTGCCTGAGCCCTGCTTCGAACCTTTCCTATTATGGCTCCCACATCATCCCTGCTGTGACAGTGGATGGATTCATCCATTTCCAAGGCTACTTGGGAACCTGTTAAAACACTAAAGGGTCTCCTGCCAAACCACTCACTAAGTTCCTATTCCATTTCCTGTTGTGACCTTGAACTTGAGTTCCTGAAATTAGACACCCTCCCCTTTTTTTTTTACAGATGTGTGACTTCATATCTCATGTGAAGTCTTTATTTTTCTAACCCAATGTAGTGGGTTGAATACAGACCAAACATTTGATGCCCATGTCTTAGTCACTCCATACTGTGAAAGTAAACCTATTTGAGCTTAGCATCCTCTAGACCTAATTTAGAGTCTCAAAGTAAGATAATAGATTGAGAGTAAGCCCTCATCCAATTGCAAGGTTCATTATAAGAAAGCAGGAAGAAGACTGAGAAATGGAGAGAAGAAACAGGAAAAGGCCACATGAAAACGGATATGAGCCTGCAAGGGTTTATGTCTATGCCATCAGCTACCACAAGCTAAGACGCTGGTATGAAACAGAATCTCCAGAAGGAACCAGCCTTGTATGTCCTTGGCTACACAGTCCTGGCCTCCATTGCTATAACTGATAAAATAAATTTCTATGTGTTTTAAGCCACCAAGTTTGCAGTACTTCGTTGTTGTACCCATGGAAAACTAGCTGAAGTGCTGAAGTCTTCCCAGGGACTCCTTACTGGACATGGTCATGTATGGCATGAACTACTCAATAATCAGAACATACATGGACATTGACATTTTACAATTTTTTTGCTCATAGATGTGGCTCACCTATATCTAATATGCCTAGTTATGAGTCCTTCCTAAGCTTCATCACCATATACAACTCATCTGTCTGAACATACACTTGGGATGTCATGTTTTATCAGACAGCCCAGAATTCTGCTGGGCCTGTTGCCCAGTGGCTTAACAGAAATACAAGGATAGTTTTGCTTTAGGGAATAAAACTCCAACTGAGGTTGCATTTTGTATTTCTGCGGTCAAGAATAGATAGCTGGATCCCCTCAGGTTGCCTGTCCATCCCCATTCTGTCTGATCGCAGTCTGGGTGTTGTGATCAGATGTGTCACTGCTTCTTCAGCAGGATCTGTAAAAGCAGAGATTTTAGCAGGAAACAAGAGTAGTTGGGAATACATTAGCAGAGAAACTGAATGACTGTGGTATCTCCAGCTAGAGGTGACTGGCTGAGTCCTCTACCCATTGAACAACCTCATTAGGGAAAGATCTCCACATGAGTCCTTGAATGTCTCCTGTTAAATGTAAAACAGCAACTATAATTGGTTCTTTGTTTTTTGTTTGTTTGTTTGTTTCATTTTTGAGACAGGTTTTCTCTGTGTTTTTGGAGGCTGTCTTGGAACTAGCTCTTGTAGACCAGGCTGGCCTCTAACTCACAGAGATCTGCCTGCCTCTGTCTCCTGAGTGCTGGGACTAAAGGCATGAGCCACCATCACCCAGCAACTATGATTGTTAACCTCCCTGTTATCACAAACCTTACAGTCTAGAATAAAACAGCAGCAGTTAAATATGCAATCACGTTCTTAATTTCATTTTAATGTTTAATTTTTATTTATATGTGTGGGGGGGGTGTGCGTGTGTGTGGGCCACCTATTTGTGGGTCCCCAAGGAGACCAGAAGATCAAGTCCGATTCCCCGAAGGTATACGCAGTATAAGCTGCCTAACATGGGTGTGGAAATTGAACTAACATGGTCTGGAAGAGCAGCAAGTGCTATTAAGCACAGAGCTATCTCTCTAGCCTCATACACTTCACTTAAAAAGATACAGTTCAAAATGTGAGGAAGGCATAGACCAGAAGGAAACAGACATAGATCAGAATGCATGAAATCCAGAAGTCTAAAAGGGAATGTGCAGGCTGGAAAAATATTCCAACTTTTTGTCCATCTTGGTACTGGATGAAGCCATCCATTAGAAAGATGATGCTAGATTTGTGTTCATAAAGCTTGAAATATGCCTGAGAATAATCAGACAGGACCACATATAACTTGCTGTCAAAACAAAGGCTGAAAAGACCTTAAAGACAAAAAAAGCCACACACTCAACAGTGTGAAATCTAGGGTGTATAGCTTCCACTCAAAAAACTGCAAAGATGCCGCAAAGAAATCTGACCCAGAACCAGAGCAAAAATCAGCCAGTAGAAACAGACTCAAAAATAATGAAGATAATGGAATTGTCAGGCAAGGGTGTTAGAACAGCTGTTAGAAATATGTTCACAGATTTTTAAAAGAAGAAAAAAAACAGGAACAGAGTGAGAAAGGAAATAGAAGTTATTTTTAGAAGAACCAAATGTAACTTCTAGAGAAATGTGAACTTTATAGTCAAGGAAAGACTTGTTTAGTTGAACCATGAAGGGAAAAAAAAATCCATAAAATTGGAGCAGGTCATATTGAGTTATACAGGCAAGTGTCAAGACAGTCTTGGGGAGAGGGTCTGGGGAGAGCCAATCATATGGAGCATAAATGGGAGCATTTTAAAGAGTTGAAACAAGAGGGTTTTTTAAAAAAAAAAAACTTTTTGTTTCCTAAGGAAAAAAAAATAAAATAGACCTGTGGTAATTAATATTGATGGTCAACTTGACTAGAACTAGAATCAACTGAGTGACACACCTCTAGTTATATCTATTAGGACTTTTCCTAGATTCTAGGATCTAGAAGGACTGAGTCATGGAGCAAGACACACTCGGGTGAAGGAAGATGGTTGAAAGAGATGTACCTTCTGACTGTGGCCTAGACCTAAAGAATTCCAAGTGGGGAGCTGTTGCTTTTTGCCTGCTCACCTTTGTCCCTAGCTGATAAGCACATCTGCCCTATTGCATATCATGTTTTAAGCACTGACCTGTAACTGCTAAGGCATCTAGCCTTAGAGACTGAGCAGCCATCAGGTTCTCAGTCTCTCCAAGTATTCCAACAGGCATTGCTAAATTACCCCAATCTATGATGCAAGCCATTGTAATAAACCTCCTTCTTATTATAGCCAATGTTCTCATTTCTGCTGCTCTAGAGAACTCTGACTATACAGAAGTCCCTTCTGCTTTGTTATTGTAAGTCAGTTAACAGGCTTGAGATGAGCTGTATTGTACCTCTTCAACTCAATCAAAATCTGCTGTTCCACAGTGTCCCCAGAGTCAGGAGCCAAGACATGCTCTTGTTCTTGACATTCATCAAGTCATTATTGGATGTCTGGTATTTCACAGATATTGTTCGTGAGCTCAAATATAGTTTTGAACCAAGGATTGAAATCATGAGAAGTTTATGTTTATAAAAGAGAAGGCTTTTTCAAGGGCCATTTTCTTGGTGAGAATTGATGCCAAGTTGATGGGAGATGTTATTCTGTATATATGTTTCTCATACTGGTTAATAAAGCACTGTGGCCAATAGAAAACTAGATAGGCGGGGCTAGGAGACTAGGAGGAGGAAAGAGGAAGTAGAAGGGGGAGTCGACATGTAGCCCACGGAGGAAGGAAGATGCCAGCCGTGGCTCCCCGATAAGACAACCACGTGGAAATACTTAGATAAGTAGAAATGGGTTAATAATTAAGGCAGAGCTAGCCCATAAACAATAATGGTAATTGGCCAACAGGATTGTATCAAACACAGAGTCTCAGAGTGTTATTTGGGGCTGGCGCACTGTGGGCCCAGACTGGCGGGCTGGCGGGCTGGCGGGCTGTTGGAAATATACACGTTACAGATGGCGCCCAACGTGGCTATAAGAACTTTCACTTAAAACTAATAAGAGCTTAAGAAATGTTTTAGAAACAAAGGAACAGAGACTAGCAAGACTTCTTAGTAGCAGCATTTTCTCAGTTGGATTTGTTTTGCTGTAGACAGAGATTTGGGCGGCTCCTTTAAGGGAGGTTTCCAAAATTAGCATAAGTGGCAAAAAAGCCGCCTTGCTTTTAAAGAGCTCTGCTAACAATTCATTGGTGTGTACAAGAGCTGCAATGAAGGTTTACACTGGGTTTTAAAAAATACGCTGGCTTGGGAGAGAAAAAGAAACAGGGTACAAGGTTTAAAAAAGAAAAAAGAAAGTAGAATGAATGGGTATAATGGGGCATGCCATTAATCCCAGCACTAGGCAGACAGAGGCAAGCAGATCTCTGTGATTTCAAAGCAAACCTGGTATGCACTGAATTCCAGGACAAATAAAAGTTACACAAAGAAACCCTGTCTCAAAATATGTACAAATAGAAGTAGAATAAATAGAGTAATAAAAAAGCCACATAAAGATGGAAAACACAGAGAAATTTTGGATACTATACGCGATTCTGTTGTCTTTAAATTATTTGATTGCTGAGAAAATAACAACTACTAATAAAAGAAATGCTGCTGGATTAATTCAATTTATATGTTTTAAAAATGCTTTGACTCCAAAATTTAAGCCTAAGGACAAGTTACTGGGAAAAAGGATTTCTATTTTTGTTTCCACAGAAAATAAAAAGCTATGGATTTCTTCCAGACTTATGTGGTTTGATCAAGCCAGACCCCCTGAAACAGTGCCCCAGATGATCCAACATTCAAAGCAGTTGAGACAAAGCCTTGCAGACTACAGCCAAGATTTCTGCGTCTTCTTATGGTCCTTATGACAGCGCCCTCTACCAGCAGGAAGTAGTTTGGAAAGAACGACGCCCAAATTCTCAAATATTGTTTATAAATATTTGTTTTCATTTAAATGGGCTTGGTTATAAATGGCTATAACCAAAAGCAATCTTTTTAAAGGGAAAAGGGGAATTATGGTATGGAAATGAATACTTTGCTTTGGAATGGATTTTCTTTTATTGATACAATTTAAGGTCAATTTTGTGATATGTATATTTCTCCTCTTGTTTAGGTATTGTGTTTATATAGCTCATTTAGAAATGTAATGTATAATTTAGTACAGATTAGAGAGTTACCTATGATAGTCAAACTTGGAGTTAAGTTAGTTAGGATTTCTAGATGTGCAGAGATGTATTGGAGATGAATAGGCATTCTTCAAACCTTTCAAAGACCTACAGAATATGGCATTTAAAATGGTTTAGGGTTTTTCTTGACAGGGAGGCACAACTGCTCCTGGTAACACCACCTACATCAAAAAGGAAGATGGACATCGGAGAAACTCGTTATGAAGTTTGCTTCTAATATGGCAAGACTAGCCATTTGGGCAAGGTACTGCTCTTCTGGACTGTTTGACTTTATGTTGTAGAAACTGGACATGCAGGGCCCACAAAAAGGTGCAAGATGGACATTGCTACAGGATTCCTGCTTAATGGAAGAGGCTGCCAGACAGCCAGACAGTCTACAGGACACAGAGAAAAGTTTCCTGCCTTGTTGAGGAGTCTGGACACACACTATGGCCTATGGGCTGAAGATGGAACATTACAGAAGAACTTCGGGTGACTGACCAGGCAATGAGTTGTCTCTGTCATTTCTAGAGTTTATATATTATCCTTCTGTGGTCTTTGAAGGAGTTGAAGACAGATAGTTATGCTTATAGTTTTCCTTAGTAAGGATTAAAGATAAGTTACATATATAGGACTTTAGACTCACAAAGATAGAATAGATGATATTTTCTTTGAGTCTTACAAAATGTTAATGGACTAAATATTGTTCACTGTGATTCTTATTTGATAACTATTGTATGTTATATTTTGCTATGTTAAGGTTAAACCCCTTCGTTTATTTTAGACAGAAAAGAGGAGATGATGGGAGATGTTATTCTGTATATATGTTTCTCATACTGGTTAATAAAGCACTGTGGCCAATAGAAAACTAGATAGGCAGGGCTAGGAGACTAGGAGGAGGAAAGAGGAAGTAGAAGGGGGGGGTCGAGATGTAGCCCGTGGAAGAAGCAGCACGCTTGCCGCGGCTCCCCAATAAGACGACCACGTGGAAATATTTAGATAAGTAGAAATGGGTTAATAATTAAGACAGAGCTAGCCCATAAACAGTAATGGTAATTGGCCGGCAGGATTGTGTCAAATACAGAGTCTCTGAGTGTTATTTGGGGCACACACGTGGCTGCGGGACTGGCGGCAGGACCGGGAGGCCGGTGGGGAGGAACTTGCCGTAACAGTAGGCTTTTTCAAGGGCCATTTTCTTGGTGAGAATTGATGCCAAGTACTGTAGCATTTTCTATCCAGGATAAAATGCATTTTGAAGCCTGAACTGACAAATACTCCTCACTTTCTTAATACTTACTAAACTAGGTGGTGGCATTTCAACGAAAATTTTCAATCTTTAGAATTGCATTATCTTGTGAACTTAAAAAGTCAACAATTAAATGGTTCCATTTTTCAATGAATAACAACAAAAAAAATTAGGTACATTTTGGTTTGATTCAAGCCAATTAAATTTTACCCAAACAAATGAAGCACAACCCTCAGTGGCTCTTTCCTTTCTTTGCCTTAGGCTTTTGGCAGTTGGCAGTCCCTTTTGTCTGAAGGTATTTATCTTGATATTAAGTGATGGCAAGAATAGAGACATTAGCAAAAGTTAAATCTCTATATATTGTTCTTGGAGATGTCTCAATAAGAAGTGATATCAAGTGAAAAATTTAGCTGTGAGCTGTTGCCACAAGGAACTGGTCTGAAAGCTAGCTTCAGTAAAGAACATCTTTGCTTAGCACCTTATCCAATCACTCTCAAGGGCTGGGTCTTTCCAGATGACTTAAGTCTTTCAAGAACTTGGCAGCATCTGAGAAAGATGGATACTTAGCAGCTCTTAATTATTCATGCTAATGGTGGCCTACAGTTTGTGAAATTCAACCAGGCAGTGTCATGTCAAGTGCCGGACATTCCTGTGACTGAGAGCATCACCCAGAAAAGCAGAAGTGGAAGGTCTGTTGACAATCATGAGTGAACAATTTCTTATTCTCATTAGATGGGCATTGATTAGAAAAGAAAAAAAATCAAACTAGATCGGGACATTCAGAGTGGTATGGCTGTAGGTAGACACGGCTTTGAGGAACCCAGTCCCCAATCTGGGTTGCCTTCCTCAACCTTAATACAGAGGGAAGATCTTGGTCCTGCTTCAACCTGATGTGCCAAGCTGTCTTCACTCCCAAGGCAGGTCTAATCCTTTCTGAAAGGATATGGAGGAGAAGTGGGTAGGGAGGGCATAGAAGGTGGGGGAAGGGAACAGGAGAAGAGGAAGGGGAAACTGTAGTTGTCATGTCAAATGAGAAAAATAAACAAAAAAGAATGGTTTTGAAAGAAGAGCTCATGGTCTTTTTTAAAAGTCTCTTTTCTTTGGAAACCCCAAAGTCCTTGTGATATTTCTGCAATAGATTCTTCACCAGTAAAACTCAGTTTGAGAACTGAAATCAATAAGGAAGCTTGAGTTCATGATCTAGGAGCTATCAAGGGATAAACTATGATATCAATTGCATTTCCGTATTTATATCCAATCCTTATTGACTACAAGTTTTCTACTTAATCTGACCAGATTGTGGCCAGAAAAAAAATCTAATAATTCATTGGTTGACAAATATGCAAAATTAATTTGTCAACCTTAAGTTTTAACAATGACTATAACTCATTGCACAGAAAGTTATTGTTTTTCTAGATGTGCCAGATACTACATTTACTACTGAAGTTAAGTGCCTTTGTTGAAGGTGTACTGAAAATTCAAAGCTATGCACTGTGGGAGAGTTTGACGGATGTAATAAAGAGCATTATGAGACTACAAATAAGAATGAAACAGGGTGATCTGCAATCTGAACAGGGGTCTGAGAACTGTGTTCCAGGTAAGGAGGCAGCACGCATAAGAATATAGAGCCCTACAAGTGGACAATATGCAGAGATGGAGTTGAGAATTGATAATAAAGTGGGTGAGCTGAGGTTGAAGATGAACACAAAGACAGAGGTAAAGGGCTTTCTATAAACAGGGTGACAGCATTTCCAGCATTGTTTACAATTTGATATTCAAAGTCCCCTTACACTTCTAATGTAAAAGTAGCATATAACACTCATCACTAGCTCCACTTTTGGGTGGGGAATCATGTGCCCAGATTCCCCACACTGAAATTTCACCTGGCTTGTGCTTATACAGGATTTGTGTATGCTATCACAACCACCCTGAGTTCAAATATGCAGCTGCCTTGCTGTGTCCAGATGTTGCCTTGTAGCCGTCCACCACCTCTGGCTTCCACACTCTTTTCCTGAGCAGTGGAGAGGCTTGCAGTATAAATGTTCCCTTTGGGGATAGATTCTGGAAAGAGTTAAGGAAGGGTGAATGTAACCAAAACACACTGTGCAAAACTCCCAAAGTACACACAGGAAAAAAAATAGATGAAAATAGTTAAAAGAGGTGAAATGTAGCACATGCTACATAAAAAAGCAAGGCTCAATTTATGTCTAACTTATGTAAAATGAGAATGTCCAAATGCATGGATGAAAGAACCTGTACTCCGCTTTTGAATGCTTCAGATGCCCCACCACATAATACATAAAAGAAGCAGGTGAGCTGCTGATATTACCATAGCACCACTTAATATTCAGTCTGCTCATGGACCATGGCATCTACCATTACATGGGACCTTATCAAAACTGCAAAGCTTGGGCTACAACACAGACCTAACTAAACAAAATTTATAGTTCCACAAGGTTCAAGGTGATTGCTATGCATGCTGGAACTAAAGTGCCGGTCTATGGCACAGCCTCAGGCCAAGGTGTAGATTATAAACACCTAGGAAACAACTACCAAGGCCACAATTCTACATAGATGGGTAAGCAGATCACCAGGTTTCTTAACTTCTTTGACTAGTGAGATGGCACTTCCAAGCATGATATAGATGATGAACAAAAAAAGAAAAAGGAAAAAAAAAAGTGTGCCACATCAGGGACAGAAGGCAGAGTTTGCACTTGATACATTTATGACTTTGTTAAATATACAAATGGCAGTGGTGAGTGAAGGGATGAATGAACAGGGTGTGTAGTTTTTATTTTTCTCTAACCAACTAGTTATAGAAGGCTGTAACATAACAGAATGTTCTCAGGTGAAGCGTAAAAATATGTGAAATCTTTAGAGCCCTGAAGTGCAGAGGTGATGAGGGAAAGGAGGAGACTGAGAGCACGAAGGGAGTGAGGGGGAAAGGACAAGAATAAAATCTCCTGCATCATCAAGTTTTAAAGGGTAGGCCAAGTAAATTGAGCTCCATAAATGAGATTACCATCAAGCACCCAGACTAGGGAAGGACAATACACAGACCAAGGAGGAAGATGACTGAAGAGGGCAAATCAACACTGTTAAAGCCTAAAGACCATCAGAAATGCAGGAAGAACATGTCATTCGACTTTCAGAATTCAACGCCCATGAATGACCTTGTCAGGAGAGTGAGTGGGATTAAAGCCAGGCTGTAACTCATTAGTTGATGGGTGAGAAAATGAGACAGGATAAACACTTGAGTTTCTACTGCTCTTTCAAAACTCTTAGTAGCAAGATGATATGGTGATAGAGAAAGTATAGAATTTTACATTTTTAAATGCATTTGGAGAATGAAAAGGTTAAAGTCTTAAGTTTTTGTATGCACTGATTAGAATTAGCATAAATATAGACTTTGACAAATGTATTTTGGAAGATTTGTTTTATTTTTATTTCTCTGTATGTGTGTGCGTGTGTGTGTGTGTGTGTGTGTGTGTGTGTGTGTGTGTGTGTACATGTATATGTGTTTATTCAGGTACCTATGGAGGACAAAGAGGACACAGCACTCTCCTATCCTGCAGATAGAGTACAGATAATTATGAGCTGCCTTATGTGGTGCTGGGAATTGAATGCCAGTTCCCAACAAGAGCAATGTGTGCCCTTAACCACTGAACCACCTGTCCAGATCCTGTATTGTTTTTCTTTGTAACTATTTATGATACTAACATTCAAACATTCTGAAGGTGGGATCTGTGTAGGCATCTCCATCATGACCTTCTACCCATGCAACCTAAACCACAATGTGGTCACACAGTTTTTAGCTTCTCATAAACTGACTAGCAAATTAAATATTTAGATGAAAAAAAAACATAACACCCATATGGTACTTTATCATGCCATATAAACACTATAGTTTGGTTGTAACATTTTATGACATGAAGCTGCAAGACTTAGAAAGTTATTATTTCCATAGACCCTCCTCTATCGTAGAAAAACAAAGACAAAGAAAATGAGGGACAATAAAAAATTAAGTAAAATCCATGATTAAAAATATTTACTTCTAATTAGTGAGTCATAGTTGTGTATTAATTTTGATTAATTAATTTTATGACAGTCACTTGCCTTTACATTGTAATTTTTCATTGTAATTTTAAAGAAAATTTTACACTGATTTATTTATTGCATTTATGTGTGCACATATGTGTACATTCCACAGCACAACATGTGGAGGTCAGATAACAACTCATGAGAATCAGTTATTTCCTTCTACCATGTGGGTCCTGGGGATTGAACTCGGGTTGTCAGGCTTTGTGGCAAGCTCCTTTCCCCATCAAACCATCTCACTGACCCAGTCCCCTGATTTTAAGCAGTAAAAGAATACTGTAGAATATGTAGAGAAGGTATTACCAAACTTTTATGAATATGGAAAGAGAGGGACCAGGCAGTTGAGAATGCAAGTGACAATGAGAAAATTATGGCAAGCCAGTATTTTCTTGCTTTTAAATTATAATCAAATATACAAGCCCTTTCAAACTCCGAAAATCAACCTATCACCCAGTGAGTTATGCACATTAATGCAATGTAAACCTCTGAAGTATTATTTGATCTAAGTCCAAGAATTACTGAGTCATTCAGCCCCAAGACCAGAAGCTGACACCAAAATGAATGGTCTCAGAATTTAATAGAATGTGCATCTAAGTGAGCACCAGGTGATATTTGCGTTGTTGTCTATTGCAAAGGACAGCGGGTATTTCTTAATTGTTCTTCAGCATTCCCTCATAATTTATAGTGTGGAAAATACATGTTACCTAGACAAAGACACTTAAATTAGTAGGGTGGCTGGTCTTGACTGTCAACTTGACTGGATTTGGATTCCTCTGGGTATGTCTGTGAAAGCATTTCCTGGGAGGGTAAAATCTTAAATGTGGATGGCACCACCTCCTTGGGATTGGGACATAGTTCTGGAATGAATAAAAATAGGAAGGGAAGGAGACAAGCTGAGCACCATTGTTCATCTCTCTGCTTGCCAAATGGTGCTGCAATGTGGCTGTCACCTTAAGCTCCTACTACCTTGACAATACACCATATTGTTCTGAACTGTAAATCCAAAGAAACCCTTCCTCCAGCACATGATCTTCATTCAGGTGTCTAGTCACAGGAATGAAAAGAAGAAGCTAACGGAATCAGGATGGTTGGGACAGTCTTGCCTGAACCTCTTTTGATTTCTGCAAATATACACAAAGGAAAGAGTAATGGTTGTGGCTCAGGAACACAGTAGTTGCCTCAAATTCATAAAGCCCTGGACTCCATCTCCAGTACAGAAAAAAATAAAGAATGTATATAATAGTCAAGAAGGTGTCTCCGTAGTTATTGAAGTAGCAGATCCTAATGAATTTTGTCAGCATCCAAGATCAGCAATTTCTCTCCAAACTTGTACCAGATTCTTTTTTTTTTTTTTTTTTTTTTTTTTTTGTATTCATGTTACAGTGTTGCCCACTTGGAGAGGTAGAATGCTTGCTCCCCATGAGCTTCCTAGAGCTAGCTCAGAAACTGAACTGCTTCCAGACTTGACTCTCCTATTAGTCACTTGTTTAGCATTGTGACAAATACCTGACAGAAGGAAGCTGAGTGAAAAGAGGATAATTTTGACTCAAGACTTTAAAGGCTACCATCCTTCATGGAAGAGAAAGCATGGCAATGTGGGCCACTCCATCTATGGCCCTGGAAGCTTATAGGACTTCATCTTGTTTACGTAAAACAAAGTTGTTTTTGTTTGTTTTTTCATATTTATTATTTTTTCTTATTTTACATATCAATCCCAGTTCCTCTCCCTCCCTTTCATTTCCTCCCCCAACCTCCCTTCCTATTCCATTCCGCCAATCACTCCACAGGGAGGGTAATGACTTCTAGAAGGGATCATCAAAATCTGTCAAGTCATTTAGAGTAGGGTCTAGGTCCTCTCTCCTGCCTCTAGGCTGAGGGAGTATCCCTCCATAGGGAATGTGCTCCCAAAGTCCTTTTGTGCACCAGGGATACATCCTGGTTCCACTGTCAGAGGTCCCTTAGACTGCCCAGGCCTTCTAACTGAGACCCATGGGGGTCTGATTTGGTCCAATGCTGGTTTCCCAGCTATCAGTCTGGGGGCCCATGAGCTCCTCCTTGTTCAGGTCTGTTGTCTCTGTGGGTTTCTGTAGCCTGGTCTTGACCACTTTTCTTATCACTCCTCCCTCTCTGCAGCTGGATTCCATGAGTTCAGCTCAGTGTTTACTGGAAACAAGGATTTTTGTTGAAAAAAAAAAAGATGAAGAACCAGTCAAAAAAAAAAAAAAAAAAAACAAGAAGAGGGGGTTTGACCCTCAAAGTCCACCCCTAGTGATATCTACTTCCACCAGCCAAGTCCTATATACTAACAGTTCCACAACTTCCCATATAGCACTACTAGCTGAGGGACAATTGGTCAAACACATGAGCCTGTAGGGAGAAGGCACATTAAATAGATTTCTTATTGCTGGAAGTAAAACACAGGACAAAAGCAACCTAAGAAATGAAGGGTTTACCCTTCTCTCAAGGCTCAGGAATCTAGACATGAAGATTATAAGAGCCAAAATGATGGCTGACTCCAATGAAACCGTGGTCTTCACACAACACGGTTGGTATACACATGGGTTCTCAGAGACTGTGAAAGCATGTGCAAGACCTGCACAGCTTTAAGCCAGACATGGTCCCAGCACTGAGGTGGGGAAGTGAGCGTGGGCTCCCACCACTACCCAAGAAGCTACATATACCTGATACTTGCTGGCAATGAGGAAATCAATTTTTTTCTCTAATTCCTTGGAGTAGTTGGCCAAAATAAAACATAGTTCATAATTTTTTTGAAGGTCTTTTGTTTCAGTTTGTTGTTTTTTATTTTTGTCTTACTGGATTCTTATTTGTTTTAATTTTAATTTTTGATTTTTCTTTTTTTATTTTTAGAAAGAGAGGAATTAGGGTGAATAGGAAGGGACAGAGGATCTGGAAGAAGTCAGGGGAAAAGAAAACATGATCAAAATATATTGTATAAAAAAACCCTTTAAGTAAAAACAAAAAAAAAAAGTCTTTTTAAAAAGAACAAAGTTAATGTTGGCTCGGAGTTTTCCAGTATCATCCATTGGAGCAAGAATGGCTTGGTGGCAGGAGGACGAGGCAGCAGGTCACATTGTGTCCACAGTCAGGAAGCAGAGAGAAATGAATACTTTTGTTTAACTCTCTTTCTTCTTTTTAATTCAGTCTAGAACCCCAGGCCACAGAAGGGTGCCACCTGCATTTAGCATGGATTGTCCCACCTCAGTTACACCAATCTAGAAACTTCCGAATTAATCTACAGACCCAGAAGTTCCTACATGATAACATCAAAGTGACAGTAGCAACCACCACAAGGACATTTCTTACTCAAGCTCTAACAGTTTACAAGCAAAAAAAAAAAAAAAAAATCACACAATCTCTTTGATGTGGGCTAGATTCTCTTTGTCTTACCTTAAAATGACACCTGAGATAAATTCGGAATCTTAGGTGAATTGTGTGTACCAAGTCTTGCTTGCAATGAAAACCTTACTGCTTACTGCCTTCTGTAGTCAGCTTCCCTTATATTGACCACTCCTTCCAAAAATCTATGGACACAGAGAGATATAAAAAGAAAATTTGAGCTTTCAAGTCAGGTAGAAAAAAGAACTATGTGTGTGAGTGAGAGAGAAAGAGATACAAAGACACACACACAGAGAGAGAGAGAGAGAGAGAGAGAGAGAGAGAGAGAGAGAGCGCATAAAAGTCAGAACAAAGACCTACATTTGAGTCCTAGCTATATTACTAACTCTGTAAATTAATTTCATCTGGTTTCCTCTGAGTCTCAATTTCCTCATTTAAAAGGAGTTAAATGCATTGACTTCTTGATAGTGTGGCAGGCAATTAAATGACACAAAGGGCACAGATCACTTAACGAAGTTCCTAGCACTCAGAGACCTCATAGTCATCTTCTGCAAGCCACAGGGCTTCTGCCAGCAGCTCCACTGTCTGCTTCTACCAAAGTTGCAGCCACCATGGAGGCTGAGTGCCTACTTTTGAAACACCACCCCAGGGCCACTACAATGAATTTTGTGCCTGACCCATAGGTCATATTTTAAATTGAATCATATCTGACATCTACATGTTTTCACAAGGGAAAGTAATAGACAGCCCTAAGCTAATTCTTATTCATATGGAGTCTAAGAAATTGACTGGCTTTGATTGCTGCAAGAGTCCCCTTCAGACCATTTCCATATTTCTCTAGAATCACGTTTTTCATCACCATGTGAAGGAAGCAGTTAAACTCTGAAGTCCCACTTTTGTGGGTGACCAGGCAACCTTGATCAGATCACATGAGATCACATGACTTCTCTGTACTTTAGATTCTTTGACTGTAATAGATTATAGTAACAGTGCCAGCTTTGAAGCATTTTTTGTGGGACTAAATTGCATTTACATATGGACTTGTATGTGTATGTCTGTATATACACACACACACACATGCATACATACACTATATATATATATATATATATATATGTTTTTTTTTTTTTACTTAGGATGGTATCAGGCACACACACACTATTCTGTATGTTCTCTCTCATTAACTACTCATGAAGTGGGACATGTTTAATTAAATCTATAAATATTCCTCATTGGTGATTATGAGCCAAGGCTACATACTCAAAGACAATACAGACTCTCCCCATAGGAGCTCACAATTAAAAATAAATTCTGCTACACATATGTACATAGGCACATGTTCACATAGCACATGTCTTACTAAGTATATTATACATATATGTATGCTTACATGTACATATATATCACATTGATTGCATATCAATTCATACAATCAAGACACTTTCCCACAGTTACACTCACCTGTCAACCTGATTTATCTAGCTATTCAACATCTTATAATCAGAGGTCATTAACCTGTTTCCTGTGGTTCTTAATTATTATTTAGAGTGTTCTGTTTGTTTTCTTTCTCTGACCAATAATAGATGTGGGGTTTTATCTGCGATCACCACCATAATCAGCCTCATACACAAGATTGCAGCATGAAGCCACATCATTTCCTAATCAGGCCATTGTCTGAAGACCAGCCATTACTGAGGCTGAAGAACTCTGATCAATGCTTAACTCTGTGAATGGAAGCATAGAGGATCACCCTTAATTTCTGCTCACAAAGAAGGAAATTGTTGCTGATTTTACCTGAAGCATAGGAATGATTTCTAGACAGAAATCATATAAAACCTTGGATCTGATTGCTGGACACTGAGTAATACCAATTTCAAGGCAAAGCTGGTATAACCATTGTGATATGGGAGAAAGGTCTGTTCGTAGGTGGCTGCTGTCTGACTTAGCAGACTGACTCCTTCTCCTAGCAAGAAGTTATCCCTTGCCTCAGTGACCTTAGGCCATTCCACATTGCAAGGCAGTTTTTCAGTGACCTCATAAGCCATGGCTTCAGGATGCAACTGCTCCAGTCCCTAGAACTAGTAACTGACTTACCTAGTTTTTAAACAGGATGGAATGATGGGAAATTAGGGAGCATAAGAAGGAAAACAGTACCTTACTCAATCCTGGCTGAAGAATCTCTCTAGCTCAGAATCAAGAATTCTAACATAATTCACAGTGTTTGCTTAAGGCCTTTCTCCATTCCCAGCAGGAAACAAGCAGATATCAAAGCCTCTCTCAACAATTTAAAGATATGTCTATCCTCCCTTGTGCTCCTGATCTTATTTGATTATAGTCCCACCCAAGACACTTCCACAGTGACCCTGTAATATCAATTATTGAAATGTAAAATGGAAAGAGAGGAGGTCCATTGAACAGCTGAAATCCAACTGTCTCCAAAGTCTTATAAGCAGTGAGCCTGGGGACACTTAATCACAACTCTTCCTGAAGAAGTCTGCTCGTGCCCTTAGGTGAGGCTTCCTCCCTTACTAGGTACCTCTTCCTCTTAAAGCTTGTCCTGGTTTCAGTTCTGTCACTGTGATAAAACGCACTGGCCAAAGACAGGTTAGGGGACAGTGGGTTTATTTTAGCTGACAGTTCCAGGAAAGTCAAGAGAATGAATACATGAAAGCCTCATATTTAGTTTGCTATCTCCACAATTGAGGGCTCAAATCTAGGGAATGGTGCCACTCACAGTGGCTGCTGTGTCTTCCCACACCAATCAGTACAATTGAGACAATCTCCCACAGATGTGCCTACAGGCCCATCTGATCTCACAATTGCCAACTGAGACTTTCTTCCCAGGTAGTTCTCTATTGTGACACATTGACAATTAAGCTAACCATCATAGCTCCTGTAGTTAGTCTATTCTTAAATATCTTTTAATATATTCTAACTCTGATTCATACTGTCTCATCCTAAAATTCTTCTCTTCAGCAAAGACAAGGACACAGTTTTACCTGTCTCCAACTCCCTGAAAGAGACCTTTTCCGGAGACAGTGCAGAACTCTGCCTGTATGCAATCTCCAGTTCGCCTCCACAAAGCTCTGCAATCTCAGGAATGTTCCCTGGACTTTTCCTGATTGCAGCTCACTGTGAGAGGTAGATTCCAGCCTCGCTATGGCCTTCCCATGTTAAAGGCTGCCTCTGACACCTGGAACCTTTATCCTTCTTATCACTTCCTATTCTCTACTGTGAAGAAGCATAGTCACAGTGGCAAGCATTGAGCTGCCCTGCCCTCTGAATGGTCACTTCATCCCTGGGTCCTTTACACTTCCACTTGTACACGCCTGCCCTCGCCAGCAAGGAAGACACGACTCCGGGTAGATCTTCTTCATGCAGTTTTAATCAGGATCCTTTAAACATGTTACTTCTGGCCCACAGGGAGGGAGGGAGGGAGGGAGGGAGAGGGGGGAGGGAGGGAGGGAGGGAGGGAGAGGAGGGGGAGAGGGAGAGGGAGGAGAGGGAGGGAGGAGAGGGAGAAGAGAGGGAGAGGGAGGAGGGAGAGAGAGAGAGAGGGAGAGAGAGGAGAGAGAGAGAGAGAGAGAGAGAGAGAGAGAGAGAGAGAGAGAGAGAGAGAGAGAGAGAGAGCCCGGGGGACCCCTGAACAGGCTTAAATACCCTTGAGCTAACCAACCCCAGTGAGCCACGTGGACCCTGCAGATAGGCTACTCTAATGCGGAAGCAGACAGGCTGAACAGACTTAACCAATTAAGGGCTTGTTTACCCAGTCTTTACCAGTGGGAAGGTGTAAGGCAGAAGCCAGCGCCAATTTAAGGCGTAGCACTACACGGCTGTCTACATCCAGAGTTGAAAGAATTCATGAATGAATTCATGAATTCAGCAAAAGACCACTGAGGCTTCCAGAAGACTTTGATGTCAGAATGCTACCTTTCTAAGGCCGACGACACATTAACAGTCATGGTAGTTATGGGGCTTCAAGCATTAGAGTTTATTAATCACCTATAGTGCATAAAGTTCTCATGTTTCATTTTATACACAAATGCTCCTAAAATTAAGGATTTAACTCCACTATAATGTGAGGAAACCAAAATTTAGAGTTGTTACATTTTGGTTTTAGTGTAGGGTGTGTGTGTATGTGTGTGTGTGTGTGTGTGGACATGCATGTGCCACAGCATGTGTAGAGGTCAGAGGGTAACTCCAATATTAGTCCTTGCCTTTCTGATTGATTTGAGGCAGGTCTCTTTGTCTTTCTAATTCCACTCATCTGTCCATATACTCTCTGCCTCCATACTTCCCCCTATGGCAGGATACATGATGGAGAGCTTATGGGACTCTCTTGATCCCTCCTTCCATGTACCCATAGTAAGGTGGAGGTTACCTATGTTCATGCTGCATCTCTGACCTGGACATGGTTTGTGGGGATGTGAATTAAAGTCCTCACATTTGCACAGCACACACTGTACCCACAGAGCCAACTCCCCAGCCCATAGTGTAGTAGTTCCTAAAACGACCAAGTCACAGCAGAGTGTGTTCTTGCTGACTTTAGCTGAGGGAGTTTGGGGTTGGATTTCTTTGGGGGTTTTTGTTGTTGTTGTTGTTGTTTTGGTTTGGTTTGGTCTGGTTTGGTTTGGTTTGGTTGTTGTTCCTATTTCATGCCATCAGTGGCTTCCAGCTTGTCCTGTGGATGAGCCTGACCCCTGTAAGCAAATATAATGAGCTAAACACAGAGAGACTTTCACTTCTGAGTAAGAATTTTTGATCTCAGTGGAACCAGCCTGCAAAAGGAGGCAGTAGCCTGAGTCATCCCAAAATTCAAACAATTTGAAAGGGAAAAGAAGAAAAGCCAATTGCAGTGCTAAATATAAAATAACCCAGTGAGCCACACTACCAAGGTCACGCTGCTGCTGTTGCCATACATAGAGACCTTCAAAACTGCAAAGAGGTCAGTCCCTGCTGAGGGAATCTTTTTAAGTTAATTGACCGGGTGAAAGTAAACAAATTAAATACTATATGTGTTTCTTCGGCTGGGGGGGGGGTTGTTGCTTAGGTTGTCTGGTTTTAGTTTTGCTTTTTTTTTTTTTTTCACTCTAGCAAAATCATGAGGCAGTCTGTCGTATTAGTTTACATACTAAAGAGCAGAACTCAGAATCAACAATGACCACATACGATACAAGACATAAAATCTATGTAACTAATTTCACGACTAATGAAGAGAGTTTCACACTTGCTCACCTGCTTTGTTCCTTGCTAGATGGTGGCAAATAATGCCTGTGTTTTGAAACTGAAATAGAAAAGTCCCTGCTAAGAAAGATTTTTATCATCTATTAGGTTTTCAGGCAGTGTTCTTATACCACTTTATACTAAATAAATGTCTGGCATGTGTTTATGATAACAAGAAGCAACAGAGACAAAAATACAATAAAGAAATTATTTCTATTTTAGAAGGTGAAGTTATAATTTGTGTTCTTGGGACAGGATCTAGTGAAAGTGTGTGTGAAGCATGATCAGGTCACAGTTGTACACGCATGACTGCCAAACATCAATCCAGACTTGATGCTTGAGTTTAATGCTGGTGTGTGTGTTAGTAAGGCAGCTGCTTAGACGTTAGCAGATTGGAAGGGCATTGAGGACAGACCTCTCCCTCATAATCAGAAGCTTATAAAACCAGGAAATAAATCCTCAGAACTTTCATTACTAGTCCAAAGAAGGAATTTAAGTTGAGTCTCTGGGCACAACTGAAGATATTAATTTGGTGAACTACCAAGAAGAAGTTAAGATTATCTAGCAAGTAGCTTCTGTAAAATAAAAACAGACATACCATTGCCCCCTCCCTAAAGAGTTAATACAAATAGACCTGTAAGTCACTTAGACAGAAAAACTCCCCTTAAGAAAGCCATCTTTTTCAGAGATTTTAGGAAAAATAGTATAAAGTCTAGCTAAGCACAATGGTCTCTCTGACCACTGCCCCTGCCACCACACACACACACACACACACACACACACACACACACCACCATGTACAGTGTTTCAAGTCAGTCTTGCCTCTCTACCACACCACATTCTGTCTCATCTGAATTCTTTCAATGGCAACCACAAAGATGGAGGAGAGGAAAAGGAGAACCAGAGAAAGAGCCCACTACCATTCACATTTTAAACCTTGCTTAGTTATTTGGTATACAATAGATCTGAATTCATCCCTTCTAGTCCTAGACAATAATCCAATCAAACAGCCCACAGTGGAAGGGTCTGGGCCACCTATAAGTTTTAGCATCATGAATGCCAGATAGGTATTAGCAGCCCACTGGGTTTTTAATCCTAACTGCACATCCATCTGAAGAGGCAACTGTTTCTCATGAGAAGCATCCTGAAGAAGCACCGAGCACTCCAGAAAGAAATCGGGAGATCCAGGTGAACACAATGGCCCAGTCATTTACCCACTTAGAAGCTTTGGTTTCCTTTTCTGTGCTAACAGAAGCTTGACAAAGATGATCTTGGACCCCTAACAGATGACCTTGGATCTCTAAGGGGTCTTCTGACGGTGGCTGCTGAACAGAACGGTGATATTTCTCCTTTCTCGGGCCTCACCCCACAGCCATTAGCACTCCTTAACCAAGGTTGCCAGGCACTGTTCTTGTACAGGGAAAACTGACCTAATTGGCACCCTCTCTTGGTTTAAAATTGATAGCAATAAAGTCTTTAGAGGTGATTATTCCTGCTACACAGGGGTGCAGCTCCAATTTGTGGCAATTACCTATGATTAGTCCTTGCTTTCTTACCCCTGTCCTCTTAGGCTTGTAGTGTTCAGGGAAGACAGTCACAGAGAGTCAGTGTCTCTGAGTAAACACATCTGGGCTTCCATTATGAGTCTCCCTCAATTTTCCCTGATAATTGTGCAGCAAGAGATGGAGGTCCTTGTTTTCCACATCACGGGTGAAATTGCCCACAACTCAGGCTGGCTGAATATTTACCAAAGAGAGAAATAAATTGAAAAAAAAATCTTGGAGGAGCTTCAGATTAATTTTCTATATTTTATTTTAAAATTACCGCTGATAAATTTTTTTGTTGTTTGAGGTTTCTGTTGTTATCCAGTGGCTTGTCTTTCTGTTTTCATTTCAGCAGATAATTGCTTGCCTCAGGATATTGCTCTTTTTTTACAGAGAGAAATTTGCCGTCTCAGATTTTAAGTGCTTTCTGAAATTAACTCTTGAGTTCCCATCTTCACACAGTCAGGAGTCACTCACTCTCTGGTGAAGGTCTGTGCACAGAGTGTTACTGTGTCTACTATTTTGTCCCTTTTCACCAGATGTGAGCAGGGCACTGCCCTACTGGTGGCAAAAAGAAAAGAAAATGTGTTCACAAAATTGAAACAAGCTGTTTAAGTGTAGTGTGACTTCCCTTGCATTTAGCTAGAAGCATCTAACCTCACAGATAAAGAAGCAAAGGACAAGCACTAGATAAATGTCCATTGATGGGATAACTGAATGGGTACATACATGCACAATGAGATTTTATTCACAGTTCTTTTTTAAATTAATTAAAAATAATTGCATAATTTCTCGCTCTCTTTCTTCTCTCCTACCCCTCCCTAAACCGTTTCAAAAAAATAACAGCATTCAAAAAATAACAGTGTTGCCTGCAAGCAAATATTTTTTGAACTGATATTTGGTATTGGGTAACCAAAAAAAGGGCTTATCCCTGGAAAACATTAATTCTTCCTCTTGGCAATTGTAAATTTCTTAAACTCTTCATCTAAGGGTGGGGCTCTGTGAGATTCCCCCCCCCCCCGTCTACATTGGGATGTCAACTGGTATAGTTGTCTAGACCTGGCTTATCAGCCTATTGTTCATATTTCATGGGTGTAACTTCACTGTCCTAGCTAGAAGGCAGAACCTCCCAGCAGAGTTCCTGGTCTGCTGGCTCTTACTCTTTATGCCCCCCTCTTCTGAGCCTTATGCTCAGGAGTCATCTGTAGGTGCATCAGTTGGGGCTAGGCACCCCACAGTCAGTTGTTCTTTGCAGTTCTTTGATGAGTTGCAGTCTCCATCTGCTGCAAAAGAAGCTTCCTCAATGAGAGTCAAGAACTAACCTCATCTGTATCTATAGTTCTCATCTAAGTAGTAAGCAAATACTCTTAGTCCTCCTGTGACCACAACAAGAGCTATTTGGTTGATCAAAACAAAACACGTTTTGCTCCATGCTTCAATTTGCTATCATCATTAGTGTGTTAACTTTCCAGACCTTTTCACGTTATATACCTAAACATTGACAAGGCTTTCCTAGGAGAAAGCACCATGGGATATTTCAGATAACAGGAAGAATACACTCTGCAGCTGAAATAGATCTCGGACATCATTTTATTTCAATGCTCTTAAGCCATCATCTGCAGACCGAATGTGACCCAGACGCACATTGTTCTAAAGTGTGACTCTGAGTCCTCTAATCAGGGTTTGTGCTTTAGCAGTCTGTAGATCTCTCTTCAGTTTGATGTCTTTCATAAGCCAATTCCATATCTGCTCCCTGCCTGGCTCTGCCTGCAATGCATTTGTGAGTTTTGTTTTAGTTCAGTGCCCACAAGGTTTTCCAAACAACTGGAGGAGAGAGCTAAAACTTTTGAATTGCTCTCTTATTTCAGAGCATGCTAGGAATGTGTATTAGATTCTGAAAACAGAGTTCATTTAACTGCAAAGGAAATTAGGCCCAGAATAGCTGTGACTTGCTTAAGGTCACAAAGGCACCACTCAGGGCAGAATCACTCAGCTGCCAATGGCACTGAGCAACTCAGCAAGTGCAGATGCCAGTTAGTTACTCAGAGTGATGTCTCAACTCGGGGAGAGGATACCTCCAATGGGCAATGGATCAGGATATGTCTGGGGACATCTTCACTTGTCATAACTGGAAAGAAGTATGTGGAATCTGGAGATACTGCTAAACATACATAATGCATAATAACAGCTCTTCCAAAGCAGTAGAGCAAGGTTAAGGAACCAGGCTCTAGATGGCAAACCAAGCAGAAATAGCAAAGCTGGTTGGGAGGTGCAAAAAGCCTGGCAGGGTATGGCAAATGGATCCAAAGAAATCAAAGTCTGGCTTCATTCTCTGATCACCAATGTGTGTGTGACTTTCTTTTATTCTCTATCTGGCAAGTATGTGTAATAAATGCAATGGGAGATGATTTGTTTGAAAGAGAAATCAGGTAAGATCACATTTCAAAGGTCATGGGCTCTGAAATCAAAATCCTTAGTTTAAATTTTGGCATTGCCATTTACCTTCTAGGGTGAGCCACTTAACCTTTCCCATCTCAGGACCATTCTACACCTTCACCTCTGAACTAGAGAGGAATAATGAAACTTTCCTCATGGGACAATGACCTGTACTGTGTCAAGTCCCCGTCATATTCATAGTACTTAGAAACATTAGCACTACTCTAATTTCACTGCCCTCTCTCTGCAGAAAGGTAGAAGAGTGTCTGAATTTTACAGATGTGACTTTCTTAGGGGGTTGCCAAAGGAAGACTTCCAGACACATGGAGACAGGGAAGATGTGTCTTTTTCTCTCTGTCTCTCTCTCTGTCTGTCTGCTCTCTCTCTCTCTGTCTCTCTCTCTCTCTCTCTCTCTGTGTGTGTGTGTGTGTGTGTGTGTGTGTGTGTGCGTGCGTGCGTGCATGTGTGTATGATGTGTGCTGTCACATACCACACATGTGTGAATATGTGTCTGAAAGCCAGAGGTTCGTGATGGTTCACTCCCTATTTACTAAAGTATGGATTCTCACTAAACTCAGAGATCACAAACTCTACTACCCTAATCACCAGTTTGCCCATGATCCGATCCCTGTCTCTGCCTCCCAATGCTGGGATTATGGCTACATGCAGCCATACCCACCCAGATTTTAAATGGTTAATCATAGATGGAAGCATAGTTTACCACGAAGAAACCCAGTACATAATCCTTCAACTAAATGATCAACGTTAATCAACAATATTAGAACAAACACTGTGTCTTCTAATAGAAGCTGTCAAGGACATGATGCTCCTTAAATTACATCCCAGCCAGACAAAGAAAATTCGGCATATGCTGACAAACTACAACCAAAGGGCATCTTATACAGCAGTGTCGACTGTGTCTCCAAAACATCAAGGTCATAAAGGCAAAGAATAGAAGAGACCATAAAAGATTTTGTTGAGCTTAGCTTAAATAAAGAATTGGATTACATAATGACCTGAATTTCTTGTAAGTTATGTATGAAAATGTTCATTCTTAGAGGTACAAATATTTAGGGCTAATGGTGATGGAGTGTCAGAAAATGATCTCCCTGGAAAAAGAACCTAAAAGACCCAGAACATGGTATATGATTTTTTGCTATGTCAATCCTGTGACCACAGTAAATTTCAACATAACGTGTGTGTGTGTGTGTGTGTGTGTGTGTGTGTGTGTGTGTGTGGAAAATTCCAATGTTCATTAGGGAATTCCAATGATCTGAAGGGCACTGAGAATATAGCTCAAGAGAACTGTACTGATCTAGTATTCATGGGGCCCTGGGTTCAATCCCTAACATCACAAAAATAATAAATAAATAAAATGCAAGAATCTAATGGAATGAATATGAATTCTGCCTAAAATTACTGTTAATGTTGCACAAATTTAAAGATAGCACCAAAACACTGAAGCTCAAAAACATGTCAGTGCTACCAACAAAATGTCTATCCAGATCCCCAGAATGTTCTTGCATGCTCTACAGGATGGTTACACCCTATGAGAAGGACATTTTTATGCCGAACTTCAAAGACACAGAGTAAAGTAGTCTATGTCAGCAAATTTTCTCTTACATGGGGGACCTAAAAGTCAACGTCAATTCAAATCTTAAAGAATCAAAATACTCCCAAGGGCCGAGTTCTTTTATGAAGACAAATCAGTCTTGCTTTCAGTTAATCCATCCCAGGAGGGTTTTCTATCAACCTGGAGATATTATTTTCCTGGCACAATTTTAGACAAAGAAGTTTAGGGACCTCATTGAAAATTACAATTAAAAATTTAACAATAACTGGAAGAAATTAGGACCATTTGAATCTAAGAACCACACTCGGCCCTGAGATATATTTAATGTGAGAGTCTGTACTTAAACTAAAGGGGTAAGAGATTCATTGTGCCGCACTCTGGCAATTTGGCAAGAGTCCTTATTGAATCTCATCTCCTCTCTCCTCCCCCCTTCCCTCCCGCCCAGATGTTGAAGTTTTTGAACTTCTCTAACTGAAGACTCCACTTCCACTAACTCACAGTCAGTTGGGAACCACTTTGAGGGACCCGCAGTGTCAAAGGAGAAAGAGAAAGACTGGAAAAGACTAAAAAAGGCTAATATTGCCCCAATTTGTGGAAGCCACAGAGAACAGAGAATTTGAATTCAATGACCGATATCAAATGGTTTTATAATAGTCAGAAAAATGAAGTACTTAACAGTTAGGTGATTATTTGTTCCATCAAGATACAAGTTTTGTCAGAGTGATGTTGACAAAAGCCAGATGTAAGCAATGAGCAGATGCTAGGGACGAAATGCTGTGATTGTCAGTTGCTGTTTGAGCTAGGCAAGGATTGTAGAAAAACAAGGAGGCCTCCTTAAAATCTGCCAGGCTGCCTGGCACAATGCTCTCTGGGATGTTCCAAGCAACCCATCCTTATCTCAAAAGCCTTCACGATTGTTGACTTCTAACCACCCAGGTGGTGACATTTCTAAAATTAATCTTTAAACTTTTTTATCTGGGAGAGCCCCAGTGGAAACCAATTCTACCTTTTCTGAATTGAGGAGTATATACACATGTATTCTTTATGGGTGGCCATTTAATCTCTGACTAAATAAACCAGAGCTGGCTAGGCATACAGGACCTAATCAGTCCTTGTCTCTTACCTCAACAGACATCCCTCTCACTCAAGCATAGCATTAGGGCTTGTGGGCCCAGGGCCAGCAAGCCCCTGGAGTGCTTCCTGAAATTAGAGGCTGTTTGTTCACACATCCTGGCCAGCAGCCTTCCACACTGCACCTTCACCAAATCACTTCAAAATTCTCATTCCAGCTTGACAAAAGCCAACCCTACCTCAGCCCCAAATCATATCATCAGGATAATTTCCTTAAGAAGTTCATTCATGCACTACTATTTCAGAAGCATGTCAACAAGCAATTGTTACCCCTACTCAAACTAAGCAACAAACAAAAAGCTATGTGATTTGTAGATAGAAATTACAACATTCTAGAGTAGTAGTTCCAAACCTTCCTAATGTTGGAACACTTTAATACAGTTCCTCATGCTGTGCTGACTCCAAACCATAAAATTATTTTTGCTACTTCATAACTATAATGCTGTTACTGTTATGAATTGTATAAATAGCTGATATTCACAATTTTTTTCATTGTTATAAATTGACCCAAAGGGATCACAACCCACAGGTGGAAAGCCACTGTTCTAGAATATGTGCATTTCTACTCTGGGAGTAAATCAAAGAGATGGAGAAATTAAATCAAGAGACTGGAGAAAGAGCTCAATAGACAGGGCTTGTGTTGGAAGGATGAGGATTTGAGTCCCATCCCCAGGACCCACATAAAAGAACTAGGCACTGTGGCACACTTTTAATTCTAGCTCTGGAGCAGCAGAAGCAGGCAGCTTCCTGGAGAGGTGCTCACTGAGCAAACACCATAGCATTTTTTGGCAAGCCCCAGGCTAGTGAGAGATGGTTCCCGAGGAATGATTTCTGAAGTTGTCCTCTGGTCTACACATGTACACACACACACACACACACACACACACACACACACACACACACCAGCTAAATTAGTAAAACCTTATTACCCCCTAAAAACTAGACTGGTAACTCCTTCCATTTGACAAGCCCCAGGCTAATGACATTTTCCATGCCATTCTATAGCTCATATCACCCTCCTGAGTAGAAATTTTCCCATCATAGGACAGTGAGTGTTGCTGTATTTTTGGTTCATAAAATTAACATCAAAAATACCTGGATGTGTACCAAACATCTGATAACTTAAAAAGTGTTGAATAAGTTTGGTTCTTGCTAAAGTGCCTTGCACATCTACAACTTACTGAAGGCCCAACTATTCTCAAAACAAACAATAATTCATGCTGATGTCATCCCTAAGAAACCTTGTCATGTTTCCCCTTAAAGGCTTTCTTTGTTGCCACTGTACATTATTTTCACAATATGCTTAGCTGTGATATTGGATAGCTGGTGATATCATTTGGGCCATACACCGATGGTGTTAGCTCTTGTTGGTCATACTTTCAATTCCCTTTTCTTGCTGGTGATATACTTGTGTTTTGCCCCTAGTTTGTAGGGTCATGAGAGCAAAGTTCCCGTTCTAGAACCAACTGCCCTCATTAGTACAAACATCACTACTGCCAAATTGAAAGAATGTACTATTAAAGGCATGTGTTTTTCTTTCTGTGGGTTGTGATGCCACAGGACAAGGGCCATTGTGCTTTGTTTAGTCACCATGCAAATACTTCACCTGTATGACATTAAACATCCCCAACAGGGAGGTCACCTAGAGGCCTTACCAGTTTTACTTTGTGATACTTCAAGGACTCAAACTAGAACAGGGTCTTGAAAGACTAATTTCTATGAAATAAAAATTACATCTGAGGTCTTTTGTACAGCTACTGCTTTCTATTTATTTATTTCACTTCTTATTTCAAAAACAATACAGATTAATTGCAATATGTCAACAATATAGAACTGTATAAAGAATGTATTACCTACCTCCCGTATCTTCAATCCCATGCCTGTGAGGAAACCAAAATCAGCATCCCCTGTTCTTCTCAGTGTTCCTCAATAACTTTTGACATGCATGAGATGTTGTGAGCTTTTCAGTTACTATCAATAAAAAGATATTGCACATAGTCATTTTCAGCTTGGTTTTCTTGCCTAACATATTATACCTTTAAATATCAATATTAATAAACTTTTGAATCTCGATTCATCATTTTAAACATGAATATATTGTCCCTGAGTATTGCCAATCCACAATTAATTTAACCATTTTTCTAAGCTAGGTTTTCTGAGAATGTTTCAGATGTTTTCCACAAAAACTATTATTGCCTTTAACCATGACTGTCTAGAGTTAGAGTCAATTTCTATATAAAAACAAAACAAAACAAAAAAACACATGTATATTTCAGGCCAGGAAGGCAGGTAGGCTAATTGCACATCTTCAACTCTCACTCCTCTCTGCCAAATCCAATACCCCAGCTCTATAGCAGACCACCTTCCATAGCCTCCCTTCACTGTCAGCCCCCATCTCCAGGGGACCCCTCCAACTCTACTCCTCTATCCCATACCCAATCCTAAGTGTCAGCTCTCAATATCTGGAAACACATTGTACCCAGAACCCACAGTGACCACACCTGGCAAAATCCCAAAAGCATTCCCTACCAGGCAATATACAAATAGCCACCACACTCTCCTAAGAACCAGATAGGGCAACAGAAACCAAGGAACTAAACATGTACTCAACAAAGACAAGAGCAGATATCAGCACCTAGCATTGTAATCTTGACAAACTCTGATGCCTAGATTCCAGTATAAAAACAGAATCAATAACATCCAGAACAAAATGTCTCTAGAGCCTAGCAACCCTACCATAGTAGGCCCTGATAAATGCAACATAGCTGAAGCATAAGACAAGGACCTTAAAATGGTCTTTATAAATATGATAGATGTCCTTAAAGAAGAAATTAATAAATCCATTAAGGAAATCTATGCAAACAAACAGTGGAAGGAAAAGAATAAAACGGTTCAAGGCCTGAAAGTCAAAATATAATTAATAAAAAAAAAAACCCAAACTTAGGAAAATCTGGAAATGAAAAATTTAAGGAACTCAAACAGGAATCTAAGAGGCAAAATACATCAACAGAATACAAGAGACGGAAGAAAGAATCTCAGGCACTGAACTCAAGAGAGAAGAAATGAATACCTCTCAAAGAAAATGTTAAATCTAAGAAACTTCAGGCACAAAGCATCCAAGAAATCTGGGACACTATGAAATAATCAAATCTAAGAATTATAGGAATAGAGGAAGGAGAATAAACCCAAGTCAAACTCAAAGAAAATATTTTCAACAAGATCATAGAATAAAATGTTCCTAATGTACTAATGTAAAGGAGGTGCCTGTCAAGATTTTAAAAAAAAAAAAAAAAAAAAAAAAGCACACAGAACACTGAATAGACTGAGACTGGACCAGAAAAGAAATTCCATTCAGCACATAATAATCAAAACACTAAATGTACAGAACACAGGAAGAATATTAAAAGCTGCAATGGAAAAAGACAAAGTAAAACATAAAGGCAGAGTTATTAGAATAACATCTGACTTCTTAATGGAGACTCTAAATGCCAAAACGGCCTGGACAGATGTTCTACAAATTCTAAGAGAGCACAGATGCCAGCACAGACTACTACACCCAGCAAAACTCTCAATTTCAATAGATGAAGAAAATAAGACATTCTATGATAAACAAAATTTAAGCAGTGTCTGTCCACAAATCCAACCCTACAGACAGTGCTAGAAGGAAAATTTCATAATGGAGAGTTTAACCACAGCCAAGAAAACACAAGGAATAGATACTCACAAACCAGCATATCAAAAGAGAACACACACATGCACGCACACACACACACACACACACACACACACCACCACCACCACCACCACCACCACCACCACCACCACCACCACCACCACCACCACTACTACCACAATCACCATCACAACAAAATAACAGGAATCAACAAGCATTGCTCATTGGTATGTTCATAGCAGCTCTATTCATAATAGTCAGAACCTGAAAACAACCTAGATACCCCTCAACTGAAGACTGGGTAAAGAAAACATGGTACATTTACACAATGGAGTGTACTCAGCTGTTAAAAACAATGACATCAGAGAATTTGAAAGTAAATGGATTAAACTAGGGGAAAAAATCACTCAGACCCAGAAAGACAAACATGGTATGTACTCACTCATAAGTGAATATTAACTATAAAGTAAAGGATAACCAGGCTACAATCCACAGACCCAGAGAATCTAAGTAACAAGGAGGGCTCAAGGGGAAAACTTGGATCTCCCTGGAAAGGGGAAATACACATTCTGATGAGGTTTAGAAAAGATACTGAGGCCTTTTTAGAGCACAGAAATTTTTATAATGATTTTCTGCTTGTGTCATTCCATAATATAACCATGTCTTGCTATGTTTCCTGAAGACAATAAAAACTTTAGAAGGAGGGTTTAGTCTTTTTAACTGAGATGATAAGATTTTCTTTTAATTTGGAAAAGGTTAACTGAATAGGTACATAGGGTATTTAAGTCTCATATAAATAGATAAAGACAAATATTTGAGATGACATCAACTGAAAAACAAACTCAGAAAGAGGTCAGTAGTGATATATATATATATATATATATACATACATACATACATACATACATACATACATACATACATACATACATCTTCCTTTAATCCCAGAACTTGGGAGGCACAGACAGGTGGATTTCTGTGAGTTTGAGCCCAGCGTGTTCTACAGAGCAAGTTCCAGGACAGGCTCCAAGGCTACAGAGAAACCCTGCCTTGAAAAACCAAAGGAAAAATCAGGATGGCTTTATGGAAAAAAAAATCACATTCAAAAAGATATTTTAAAAATATTAAATCTCTAATATAACTTTGATTTTGAAGTAATGTATCAAAGTTGCAGAATAGTCTGTAATTAGCTCCAAAACACAAAGAAAATATAGTGGAAATGTAAAATTTGCATACAAATTTGAACATGATATTTCAAAGCTTACAAACATGTTATAGACAAGAGATGAAGTATTCATATCAATTTATAGACAACCATGAAGACATGGAGGTATTGAATAAAGGCTTATCTAATTGAATAGAAGTTTCTAATTTTCAAAGCTGCTTCCAGTCTTTTTATGAATGGTGTGATACACCGAGATTATCAAGGATTTCTACTTCATATAAACATAAGTTAGGATTAGGTAGAACGGAAACATCTCATTATTTCATCTTGACACAGCAATATAAAGCCCCCAAACACTGAATAACCAATTACATCGGTGTCCTAATTGCAAAGTCTATCTACCTAATCAGATACAGGGACTTGATTTGTCCTGAAATGTGTAGATACATTTCTGAAGGAAACCCCTGTCTTCTCTCTTAGTCATTGACTACCCCATGCTTCAGAGCAAAGACCTCAGTGCATGCCTGGCTTTCCCTACATTAACCAGGTAGGTGCAGTTAACAAGTGAGGGTTGATTAGACAACCCACCAATTCTTTCCTGAATCAAACAGTAAATAAAGTGAAGCAAATTATTTTAAAAATTAAGCTTTTCGAACCACACTGTTTCCTCTTAAATGAAGAGTGAAATTGTTCAAGAAGCTGGTGAGGTGTGGTGACATTAACAGTACCCCCCGACAAAAAAAGATTTCAGACCAGGCCCTCTCATGGTTCTGCCTTAGGGCCTGGCTCCCATCCATGGGTCAGTTTGGGATCTGACTCAAGCAAGCCACAGTCCACAGGAGTCTCTCTCTCCCTGGCAATATGGATGAATAATCAAAGCTCCTTTCACAAAATTCTACCTGAGGGGTTCTCTTTTGCTTTTGTTTCCTTTTTTGAAACAGTGCAGACTGAATGGATTCTCATCCTCCGTCACTATGGTGGGAGATGGAACTATCTAGTGCTGTAAGCCATCCAGCTGGAATTAACTGCAAAGATGATTCTAAGTGGGCTGAAAACCTAATAATTTTATGACCCGCCAGTAATTCTGAACTCAAGACAAAGTTTTTAAAATGTTACCTACAGCCAATTTGAAAATAAATTTATAAATACAAACATACTGGTCTGTTCTTCTGTTTTTTTCTCTAACGCTTGTATTTCAGCCTTGATAAGCTTTTAGGAAAGGCAGTCTGAAGGTTAATCCAGATCTTAAATCAAAAACCTAACCAAAGATCATCACATAAACTTCACCCCACTCCATCCCTTCCAAAGTGGGAAAGGTTTACTGAAAAGAAACATTACTTATCTTTAACAGGAGTGAGCCTGACCTCGCTCTGCTTATAGGCCCATACATAAACAGAAAACACAGGCCCCTGTCCTTGAAAAGAAGTGAGCTAACGCAATTTGTATGGCTTCTTTTAATTCTCTGAGAGTTTGCATGCAGAAATTGAAAGGAATCTCCTGGAAAGTGTTTGGCCATCAGTACTCCATCTGCCTCCAGGACCCAACAGCTTCATCTTGCACTGACATAGGGAGGTAAAGAGCCAAGGTTTCTATGACATACCATTGGCTACCATACTGGAAACATGTGGCCCAGCTATAAAGGCCATTAAAAAAATACCTCAAACATTTACACCCATATTAGGATTAATATTTATCCACTTTATTCTACCTTTTCCATGGTGCAGCCTGGCTATGATCTAAAATACAACCCGGGAAGTCTGTTCTGTATTTACTGCTTTGCATCAGCAATGACCTTGCTCCAGCTTCCACTTCTGTATCATCATCAGAAGGAGGCAGCAGCACCTTCCCTCGAGATGCCACTGTTCTTAGAGCTGGTTGGACCACAGGCTGTAACAGGGGTGTCTCTTGAGTCTCCAAGGCCCCACTACAAGGGAGAAAATCTCCTCTGCTTGTTTGGTGGTTGCCCTTACCAACAAAAGAATGCTGATCTATAAATTGCATTAAACAAATAGAAATTCAGGAGCTAGCCTGGAACTATCTAGTATCTTGTTTGTTCTTATTTTAATCCTCTTACCCACTTAGCATATGCATGAAACCTTGATCATTTCCAGCCCGCAGCTTTTATGCAGTGTCAAAGGCAGACAGCGGGAGACTCTGAAAAGCTATGAAGCCAATAAAAATTTAATGGGTCAAAGCAAAATCTTAGCACCTGTTGGTCTTTACACACTTTTTGCAAGTCAGCCCCACTCTTCCCAGGAGACTCATGGCTAGTGTTCCTGCATTGTGTGGATTTTTCATGGTCTTTTACCCACGATTCAATGAGTATAATAAAGTCCCATATACATTTTTCCTTGTACTAATAAAAAGCACAGATCAGTGCTTTTTGAGACTTGAATTCCAAACAGAAATGTTTTGTGGAAATTCAATACTTAGGAAGCTGATTTCTACATATTGATTTTATATGAACTTCAAAGGGCATAGAAAAAATACGAAGTGGAATTTCCAAAAAGATTTCCACAGGTAACATGAACCAGTTCCAAAAGAGTTGGAGGCATCTGCTGCTTTTGTTTTTCCTTTTCTCCAGCAATCTGAAAAGGCAAATTCCCGATGCTAAGGTTTTGTTTATTGTTTGTTTGTTTGTTTCTGTTTTTTTTTTTAACCTCTCTCAGGTTATGTCTGGATGATATCTGAACTCAGGTATCTAAATGAAGCAAGATTTAGAAGAATCTTGGAAAGGATGAATGTCTCATTAGACATTTTCATTTGTACCAGTCTTCTTTTCTCAAAACCAACAACAGCAACAATAATGACATATGAGGTTAGTGGGTATTGGATATTAGGCTAACCATCCAGGCAGTGCTTGTGTCTTTATTCCTATGGCCTATCCTCAATCTTACCACCGCTCCCCAAGGTGCATTCATTTACTGCACCCCTGTTTTCTTGACCTTGTAGAGGCATTATTTGGGCAAAGAGAAGTTAGCTTCCTGAAGTTTATAAAGTTAATAAACTATATTAACGTATAGGATTTGAGCACAAACCCCATCCCCAAGCTGACCCCACAGTCTGTTTTCCTATAGTGACTATTCACATCTGTTGTGTAATGTTCACTGAGGAGCCATGAACCAACACCCATCTACCCTGGATGGGGCATCAACAGTAGATAAAAGAGAGAGTCCACTTGGTGGACTCTCACTAGCTTGGTGAAGAAGTGCGTTTAGAGAGGTTACTTTGAGAAGAACAAGACGGAGGTTGGGTGACTTACAAAAGCAGAAGTTACTCAAAAGCAGCTACATCATCAAAAGGCCCCCCTGGGTGCTGTCAAGATGACTCAGTCTGTAATACCACTTGCAACCAAGCTTACACTGAGTTCAAACCCAGGAACCACGTGGCAGAAGAGCACCCCTCCTGCAACCCATCTTCTGGCATTAAAAGGCCCATCCCCGTGTGGATGACAACTCCTACAGCATCACCCTTCACTCTAGGAACTCCTTGTGTAATTTTCAGGCAGCATGGCTGCCCAGAAAGCTCCATCTCCCTGCATTCATCACCACTTATTTAACCTTAGAGAAGGGCCCTGTAAATCCCGTGAGCTTCAGGGGATTCCCAGGTGTGTCGACTTTCTGAGTCTTAGGTACCTTCCTCTAGAAGGGACTGTTTCCATTCAGAGGAAATAACAACACAGTAGCTCATACCAATATTTTTTGTATGTTCTTGTTGATAATGTTCCCATTGGGGAAGGTGTTTCCTGGTGTATGGGGATTTTCTTTGGAAAGAAAATGGTTATATTGGCAGACGCCATTATATTCAGCTTTCCTAATGTTTTGTTTAGAAAATTCTCCCAAATATCAGGGGAAAAAATGTTTTTAAGTGTTTTCTATCACATTGTGTTAAAATGGTAAGTTTATTAGAAAACACTCCCTAGACATCCATTTTTCTAATGTAAGGATTATCAAAACTCACTTTAAATGAGAAAAAGAATATGAAAGAACACATAGACTGAGCTTGACATTCCAGTCACAGTAATGGGGTTGGTGGCTTCTTGGCAGATACCTGTTCCTTCACAGTCAGACCTTGTTCTCCTAGAGGCGTGGGGGAAGAGAAATAACTTTATTACAACTTCCTGGGGGCTTTTTCTGTTCCCAAAGTGGGAGCCTGAACCTTTACTTCAAAGAGAGAGATTACAGAGCAGCAGACAGGGTATGGTGAATATAGACAACATCTTCTCAAAGCAAGCCAGACTGGGTCCTCTATTTCAGAGGCAACAATTTGCAATGAGGCACTTAAAGCTTTAAGATAGAAAGAGATCTTTGGTAAGACTTTGGTTTTGCTGGGCCTCTTCTTCAAAGCACAAACTTAGACTAGCATCCCAAATATGACTCACTTTTGTGTCCCCATCCCTCTCTCACACACACACTCACACACACACACACACACACACACACACCCTCCTAAGTGGGGAAGTGGCTGAGGATTGAGGTGCCACACTGGACACACTGGAGGCTGTATTATGCTGTAATTGTGGCCCACCCTATGAGGAGAGTATATACTATCCCTCCTCCCAAGACAAGTAAAAAGAGAGTCACTGAAATCTAGGAAAGGGAGAAAGAATTAACCAACAACACCAAGTAATTGTACAAATTGTTAAACCACAATTTTTAAAATCAATTACTTGGTAGAACTTGCTGCTCATGATTATGGTATCATTTACACAAATTACTTAAACTCCAAGGCAACACCAGGAGTAGACACTGTTAGTATCCCCATTTCTCAAATGGAGAAACAGACTCTAAGATTTAAACTGATGTTCTCCAGATCACACAGCCAAGGGATCATAGACCATCTCATCCTCCCATTTCTTCCCTCACAAAGTGTGGAAGACACACAAAGAAATGCATGGTTATTCTCCATTTAATAAAGCAGGCACTGTTCAGCAACCCTCATTGCTCACCTTGCCCTGCTTAGTGAGTTGTCAGAGAAAGAACTGGAGCTCTATCCCCTTGACCCCTGGTGCTGTGTGCTTCTCACTCTGTGATCATTAATCCTGTTAACTTGATTGGATTGAGGAAGAGCTGGGAGAAGGGTAGGGCATACCCCTGGGTGTCTCTGTGAGGGCATTTCCAAGAGGACTGTCTAGATGACACACCCTAAATGCTGGCAATGCCATCCCACATCTGGGACCCACATAGAATATAAGGAAGGAACAAGTTAAGGCGTTCTTTCTTACTCTACTTCCTGGCTACCTACCACTCCCCACCATGAAGAGTGAACCCTCTGAAGCCTGGGACCCAAATAAATATTTCTTTCCTTAAGCTGTTTCTGCTAGGGTTTTAATTTTTTTTTTTTGTCACAGTAACAGAAGTCCGACTGGCACACATGCTATCATGACTAAATAAAACAGCAATAATTAGGGTCTTTGTGAAAGCCATTTTACTGGTTGATATAAAAGAGAGCCTGGTGGGGTTGAGAGATCCTGATTCCAAAAATCTTACATATCTCAGCATTATTGATCTGTCGTTGCTAATTTTTCTAAACATTTTTGCTGATGCAATATATGTCAGGACCTAATTCAGGTGCTGGAAAACGATAAAAGCCAGGCACCCCTCTCCACCTGAGCAGTGGAGGGAAAGGCTGGGTTAAGAATTACTTCTGTGATGCCGTACGGGCAGTACGAGGAGTCTGGAGTTCTTCATCTCCATGGAGTATCTGGGGATTCACATAAGAGGGGGCACACCGGGCACATTGAAACTGGTAAACAGGAACCTTCCTCGTGAGGAACATAGGAAAGGTGGATAGTGAACTGTGCATGCGAAAGCTCGGAAGAAAGGCACTCCATCGCGTGCAGATTATTTGGGGACCAGATGAACATCAGAGGAGCCTGACCAGCTAAGCAATGAGAGAGAGAGGCGATTGAGAGCCAGCCATAGACTGCAACCAGGGTGAGAAAAGCCCTCAGTGCCCATTACAAAACCCCTGAGAAACAGCAGGATTACAAAAAGAAATGCAAGTACCAGGAAGAAATGCAGATACCAAGAAAGGTCACAAAGCTAGAAATGTATTTTATCTACTCTGTGTGTGTGTGTGTGTGTGTGTGTGTGTGTGTGTGTGTGTGTGTGTGTGTGTGTGTTATGCATATAGGGCTGATCCTGGAGGACAGACCAGGGTATCCAATCTCCTGGAGCTAGAATTATGATTAGGTATGCATTGCCGATGAGGGTGCAGGGAATCAAACTCAGGTTCTCTGGAAAAACAAGAAACACTCTGAACCACTGAATCACCTCTCCAGCCCCTCCAACACTTTTCTTTTTAAAAAGAACTGTCGTGGCCAGGGAAATCCAATTTAATTTAAGCAGAACCAACTGACCACTGGGTGAAAATAGTGAACTTCCAAGCTTATGATGTGAGACTTACAATCGAATTAAGTGGTTAGCAAGCTGTATGTTTTAAGAAAAGCCTCCATGGTGGCCAACCAGTCAGACACATCACTGCCACACACATGACAAGAGAAGGAGGAAGGGAAAGCTCTTAAATGTCTCCTGGGTGTGACTATGTTTGTGTAAGGAGGTAGAAATGATTGTTCTCAAAAAAGAAAGGAGGAGAGAGGGAGAAAGGGAGGGAGAACAAGGGAGGGAGGAAATGAGGGAGGGAGGGAGAAAGGGAGGGAAAAGTTAACTGCTTTTACTCAGTATGTACAGAGGATGTGGAAGTCGATTAGCAAGCAAGGAGAGCTGAGGGATGATTACAATTAAGAAAGCACAGATAAATTTGCATTTTCTACTGTGGTTACTGCTAAGTCCAGACCTGCCTTCATTTCCTGCCTCAGAAACACAATTGGAAGCCTAGTTTTTAATAACAGGCATTGTATGTATTTGCCTCTCTTGGGTCCCATTCAGGAATAGAGAATGTGTCTTACATACACATGCATACATGCATGAGTGCACATCCATGGACTTGTGTACACACTGGTATGTATATGCATGGGCTAATGCCAGTGTGTGTGTGTGTGTGTGTGTGTGTGTGTGCAGGAGCATGTGCAAGCAATTAGAAGTGCAATTCTTATGCTGGTGAGATGACTCAGGTGGTGAAGGGTGACATAGCTTGTGTTGCATTCTTACATGATAAAAGGAGAGACCCGAATCCCATAAGTTATCATCTTCACAGGCTTGTTATAATATGCTCTCTCTGCTCTCTCTCTCTCTCTCTCTCTCTCTCTCTCTCTCTCTCTCTCTCTCTCCACTTGCTGTCTCTCTCATACACACACACTCACACACATATACACTCACATAGTAAATAAATGTAAAAGAACATTTAATATTGCTGAAGATTATTCTGCATAATAGTTTTGTACAGAAACTTTTCCCATCCTACCAGCTAATGACATATATATATATATATGTATGTATGTATGTATATGTATATATATATATATCAGTTAACATGTTGAATATAGTAAAATTCTTCACTTCCAAGTATTTCATGTGCTAGTGTTCTGCATACATAACCATTGGTAGGAAGGTTATAGCAAAGCCATGTGTGAAGGGGCAGTGTTTTGCAGAGTGAAGCAGAGGAATTAAACTTGACTATTTTGGGACTATGACCTAACTTGAGAGTTAAAAACCCTATTTCCTGACTTAGGTTTTTCCTTGGTCAGTCCCCTAACTGTAGCTTCACAGACAATAAATGATTTTTTTGTTTGTTTGTTTTCTTCAAAAGAAAGAGTGGGTGGTTGATTTAGAGAATGTTGAGCCTGTACTGTTTCAGCACAAGTGATTTACTGGGGATCTTTCAAAATTGTTCTTTTAATAAGTTTTTGGTTGCTTTTTTCAAAGAAAAGCAAAGGTAACTGAGGGACTCTGTGCCTCTGACCAAGGAGATGGAAATCAACTGTGGCAGCAACATCATCGGCTCCTCTTATCCCATTTGTGTGCACAAAGACACAAAAGAGGAAGAGGAAAACTTCTCAATTCTGAAGAAATCTAACAAGGGCGCGAGCAGGATTCTATTCCCTTGAAGGTCAGTCTGTAACAACCCTGGGCACCCAGGAAGTGATTCAATTTAGCTTAGGGATTGTATCTGGTAATTACACTCTCCTTAAATCTGTACCTGAGTTATAAATTGAAGAGAACGCCCCCAGAAGTCTCCTCATGATCCTTTCCTAAAAGGCAATTTCAAAACAGTTTAAGATGCTTCAAGGTACGGGCAGTTCTTTGATATCTGGACATATTGCAATTAAAGGTTGTTCAGTGTAATTATGTGCAAATAATAATGCATCCTTTAAAAACGTAAACGCATCTAGTAAAATATCCATTCTGTACACTTTGCCCTGAGTGTGTTTGCAAATGCAGATAGAACAGGGTGGCATTACTAAACATCTGTTGTCCCAAGAGATAGTTTCATTACCTCAGAATTACTGCAGAATTCAGATTCATCAACAGGTCAGTCAGACTAGAATTTGTACCACCATGAAATTGGCTTATTTCTTCTACTCCCTGATGGGGTATGACAAGTCAACATGAATGCCATAAATTAGGGGAACTGAAGAGAGGACTTGAAGTGTTCTTGGGAGTAATTTGGCTTCCTAATTGTGCTTGAGTGGCATCCTGTCTCTGTTCTTTGGTCCTGCATCCTCCCACACATGCTCTTGATCTACTGTTTCCTTCTGCATTCTGCTGGTATGTCCTTCTCAACCTATGCTCCTTCCCTTAATTGCTTACAAAAGGGCCTCAAATTCTAAATCTTGTTGTCCTTTAAATACATGGATGATCCTAGAGTGAAACAGAACTAATTAGAGAAATCAGCAGAACACCTCATTCTGTAGTTGTGCTGGGAATTCCCGGAAAAAAAATGTGAAAATGAAAGTATTTCATTTTCTTAGTGTGTGTCCTGGCTAGTTTTATGTCAACTTGACACAAGCTAAATTCATATGAAAGGAAGGAACTTCAATTAAGAATATACCTCTGCAAGGTCTGGATGTAGGACATTTTCTTAAGCAGTGAAGTAGTGAGTCCATTGTGGGTGATGCCATCTCTCGGTAGGTAGTTGTGGATCCTGTAAGAAAGTAGGCTGAGCAAAACCATGAGGACAAACCAGCAAGTATCACCTATCCATGGTCTCTGCATCAGGTTCCTGCCCTTTTTGAGTTCCTGCCTTGACCTCCTTCAATGATGGACTATAATGTGGAAGTAATGTGGAGCCAAATAAACCCTTTCCTCCCCAGCTTGCTTTTGAACATAATGTTTTATTGCTACAATAGACACCCTAGTTAATACAGTACAAAGCCTCTGCCTGCATCACTGTACATAGTGTGAACCTTCTGCCTCACTACAGTCGTTTCCTGTATATATGCAAAACTTTGATCATACTGTAACATGGCTTTGGGAATTGTCACACTTCTGACCTGTTGTAACACAGACAAGTATGAACAGTAAGTTCCTTCATTGACCATCTGGGAACAATGGAACTCAGAGTGACATATCCCTGGTGCCAGTTATGTTGGTCATTATTATTATTATTATTGTTGTTGTTGTTGTTGTTGTTGTTATTTATTACCTGTTAAAACCATAAACATACCTTCATCCTGAAAATCTCTATATGGCCATTTTGCTATATCAGGTTTGGCCAGGAAGGAGAAAGAAATTTATGCTTTTCACAAAGGGTTAAACAAGTCTATGATTGGGACTGGATGAATGATTCAATAGTTAAAAATACTGTCTGCTCTTCCAGAATCCAGAGTTCAATTCCTAGCACCCCTGTGGCAACAAAAAATACTTGTAACTCCAGTTCCTGGAAATTTGCCACTCTCTCCTAGCCTCCTTAGGCACTGTACACATGTGGTATACAGACAGGAAAAACATGCACACATACAAAATAAAAACAAATCTGAGTTAGTTGACTGGAATCGGTGAACAATTTGGAGGTGAGGTAGAAACCTAGAACAATAGAAACTCCCAGGAATTCATTAGGTTGACCCTAGCTAAGACTCCTAGCAATGAGGGGTATGGAATCTGACCGGTCATCATCTGTAACCAGGCATCCAATGAAGGGATTGGGATACCAATCTAGCCACAAAACCTTCCAACTACGATTAGTCCTTCCTGCAAGATGGGCTGCAATAAAGGGGCTGCAGAACTTGTGGGAACAACCAACTAATGACTGTTCTAAATTGAGACCCATGCCATGAGAGAGAGACCATGCCAGACACCACATGGAGAATCGGGAACCAGAGTCTGGATAGCCCAGAGACCAAGGACAGGACTAAAGGATCAGGGGATAGGGACAATCAATGGAATGATTCCTATGATACACTGTTATACTCATGGACCAGAGCCTAGCACAATCAACATCTGAGAGGCTTCATTCAGCAACTGATAGGACCAGATGCAGAGACCCACAGCCAAACATTAAGCAGAGCTTGGAGAATCCTACAGAAGAGGGTAAGGAAGGATTGTGGCAGTCAAGACCTACAAAATCGACGGACCTGGGCTCACTGAGAGTCAACCAACAACCAGGGATCCTGCATGGGACTGACCCAGGCCCTCTACATATATGTTACAGTTGTGTAGCTTAGCATTCCTGTGGGACTCCTAACATTGAGAAAGGGGGTTGTCTCTGACTCTTTTGCCTGCTTTCGGGGCCTTTGTTCTCATACTAGGTTGCCCCATCCAGTGGATGTGGAGATGTGCCTAGTTTTATTACAACTTGACATGCTATGTTTGGTAGATATCCCTAGGAGGGCTTTCTTTTTCTAAAGGGAAGGGAGGAGAATTGGATCTAGGGGAGAGGGGCTATGGGGGAGGGGAAGCTGGGAGGAGAGAGGGGAGATGAAACCAAGGTTGGTATGTAATATATCAAAGAAGAATACATTTCTAAAAAATCTTTTTTATTGTATGGCATGATAAAAATACAAGAAGATATAAACTCTGGGAAAAATTTTGGTCTGAAAAAAAAATTCTCATAAATAGCCAACCTTGAAGAATTGAATTTTTGTTTTGTTTTGTGTAGTTATTTTTTAATAAATTACAAGGACACAAGGGCATTTTGGAGAAAGCTTATGCTTTATTCTTCTGAAATCTTGTTTGCTTGCTTGCTTCAAGCCTGCCTGCCTGCCTGCCTTGTTAGTTTTGTCTTGTTTGATACAGGGTCTCATACTGTAGCCCAAGCAGGCTTTGAACTCTTGCAATCCACCACACTTGGCTGTTTATTTTGCTTTTCATGCACTTTGTTGCCACCTGTGTCCATCATAATGCAAAAGGGCTTTTACACCTTTCTGGAAAGATTACAGGAAGTTTTCTTTAAAAATTTTCTTTCTCGGAGTTGTCCTAAAATCACTGAAAAACACAGCAAATAACTGTAGCATTTGACTCCATCTAGGTCAAAGAACAACTACACATGAACCATACTAGGAGGCCCTAGGCTTCACTGAAAGAAGGGAGGGGAGGGGAGCATGCTGGCAAAGTCACCCAGACGATCTTGTGAAGCAGTTCACTCCAATTGATATCCACGGAGCAAGAAAATTAACCCAACTGAGTCCTACTGAAATTATTGATTTGCAGAGTCACAAGCTATAAAAACTGCAATGGGGATGGAATGTCATTTGTTAAGAATCAGGAGGCACTAAAACAAATGAGTTAGGAATTTTGTTTGGGAATCTTCCAACCTTCCACTTTCCTTTTAGTAAATATGATTGGAATGAAAGAGCAAAGAAGCAAAAGGAAATATAATTACAGACTGTTGTCAATGTGAAAATTAATTCAGGGAAGTTAAGCTTTCCTTGTTTCAGTACAAGATGAGCAGCCATGCATTCTACAAAGTGGTGATCACATGAGAAACGTCCAGGCAAACTCTGGCTGTTACAATGATCCATTTCATAGTAGAGAAGAAATATTAATGATGAATGGAGAAGAGATCACTATTGCTAATGTTTTCTTTTTTAATATCCATTCATCCATTTAGTAGGCTTGACGTATGTGACACAGTTCACATGTGGATGTCAGGGTGACAGTTTCTGGGCATTCATTTTCTCCCTCCACCATGTGAGTTCTGGGAATCAAACTCAGGCTGTCAGGCTTAGCCACAAACACCTTTACCCACTGAGCCATCTTACCAGACCCTACTATCTTCCCTCTATAACTCTTTGCTCTGTGATACTTTGCCTGTGATACCTGACACCATCTCATATATCTCAGACACCTGATTACTATTCACTGGATAAAAGGAAGTTGAACTAAGAAATGGAAAGATGGATGTTGGAACAAAACCCAGAGGAAATCAGTGAGAAACTACAAGGGAGAACCAGTTATTTGGTCAGGCAGCCAATAAAGTCTCTAGTCTCCCAATCAGTTATGTTCTGCTCTGTCATCCAAAGGGCTGTGAATGGCATAGCTACAAAGGTGATGAAAATAGCCCGTTTCTAACACTGTTCTGGGAAAAGAGCAAGGAGTTGGGAAAGTACCTTTAATTCCACTATTTTGTAAGAGTTTGACAAATAGCAGAAGAAAATAGTCCATCCAAATCAAAGCCCATGTCTCATTTTCAATGTGTCCTCATGGGTTTGTATGTCATTTACCACTAACTATGATTTACAAGTATTTGAGTTTTGGTGTTTGCAGAGATCAGTCCCCAACAGACCCATTACATAACAAGCAATTGCATTCAGCTGGGAAATTGTACTTTGTAATTGCACTATCCCTCAGCAGTCACTCTGACTAGAGTGTAAATAATTCAGGGAATTATATGACTTAAAATACTTATACATTTAAAATAAAGCTAGATTCAAAATTTAAAGCAGGGGATATGAGCTGATGCCCATGTTAACCTTTTCTGTAATACCCAAACCCATACCCAAGCTTTTCAGTTACTTTGGTATACAACATAATCATTTAAGCTCACAGTGTCTCCTACATAGTTCTCTTGGGTTTTTTGTTCATTCGTTTGTTTGTTTGTTTGTTTGTTTTTCAAAATAGTTTTAGGGAGAAATCTATTTGAGTATGATGTCTGAAGCCTTCATAAAAACAATAGGGGAAGATATTCTTTTCTGTGTAGTGAATAAACATTGCTTTGACTTGACTTTGGATTTCTTTCCATCATTTGGTATTACTTACTATTTACTTCCTATGTTTCTTCCCTTGTTAAATCATGCACATAATACCTATCCCCTGGGGTTATTGTGAAAGTTAGAATCGATACATATGTATGGTGTGTGTGTGTGTCTGTGTGTGTGTGTGTGTGTGTGTGTGTGTGTGTGTGTGTGTGTGTAAGCATGGAACCATACTCTACACTTGTTACCTGTGCATCCATGGATGAACAGTTGATCTCGGTTTCCTCACATGTAAAAAATAATTGTGCTTCCTATTACAAACTTACAACATAGAGTTGTATAGGGACCAGACACAATTCACATACATATACACATATGTACATGTATATATACATATATATATATATATATTAATCCAGAAACATTGGCCTTGTTGATGAGAACAATTACTCAATAAATCATAGCTATTGTTGTAACAATATAAGATCCAGTAAGTCCTATCCCATATGGATCCAGTAAAGAAAAACTAGGCTATAGATATCTACCACTACTAATTCTGATTTAGGGTCTGTGTACTAAAACATTTTCCAGGTTTGGAATTAGTTGAAGATCTGAATCTATTATAAAATGTCTATAATGATCAATTTTCAATAGCTTTCTTCAGCAATTCTCAATCTTAACAATTCATTAAAACCAACAATAGACCTCACTAGATTGACAGCCATATATACTGCATCCTTCCTTGTCAATAAAGCTCTTGACTATCTAATCTTAAGAGTCACCAACTCAGTCACTAGAGATCTGTCTCCTGAATTGCATACAGCACAGCTAAAAATTGTACTGAACCGGAGCCTCTTTGATTGAACAAGTCAATTCAAAACTCAAAGATCTTTTCACTCTTCCCTCCTGAACCTTCTATGAATTCAAGACCCTACCAATGTAACCCTGTAACTCAGCATAATCTTGGTCCATGAGTAAAACATTGACTAAGCAAATTTGTTTGTCACATGAGTTCAATTTCATGAATTAATTGTTATGGACACTAACTCTTCTAAGAGTTACATATTTGGTTAAAACAATTCGTCTTGAGATAAAAATTTATGCTTGGCCAGAAGTTATCAAAAAAATTTCTCAGAAAATTTAGCAGCTTTAGGTAAATGTATCTCATGTTGGAAAATAGAAAGCCAAATTCCCCACCTTTTAGTCAATGACATCAGCTCTTACCTTGGTGGTTTTATATTTTGCCATGCTGTTAAGGGAAAATAAAACAATAAAAATGAATTTAAGAATACTATATAACTACTTTACTTATTCTTTATGTACCACTAGATATTTTTGTATTTGTATCTCAATGCTTTGGTTATTTTGATTCAAGTCAACAATGCCTGGGGGGTTTTTTAATGCCAAACAAGAATAACGTTTTTAAAGTGCTTAATTAGTCTGTTTGCACTGGCATAGACCAAGTAGACCAGGTGGTTGCCAAAATCCTCCTTAGTTTTAGTGTGCAAACAATCATAGCATGAGGTTTGCTGTGTTAAATTCCTTCCTCAGGAATCAAGCCAACTGAGAGTACGACTTCTAATAGACCAGTGATGGCACTGAGGAATTGAAGGTCCCAACCTCTCCTTCTGGGAAGGTTGAATACCAACATTTACAAGGTTTTTTTTTTTTTTTTGTTTTTTTTTTAAGAAAAGCTGATTGGAAATTGCTCCTGAGAAAAGATCAAAGGCTTGGGCTCTGTGGAAGGAGAAATGGGATAGTTTTTAAATCAATTTTTAAATCATAAGGCTTTGTCAGTCCGCTCAGCACAAAGCGTCAAGGCCTTTTCAGGCTAGAGAACATATTTGACATACAGAAGGAGATGGAAAAAAATAAGATGTCAGAGGAAAGTTTAATGAACAATTTTGTGTAGATATTTTTAAAAATTGAATTTGATTTCTTTTTTTTTCAAAAACTCAAAAGAAAAAAAGGAAAAGAATTGCCAGTAATTTTCAAATAAAAGGTAAAATGCAATAGGAAGCATAAAACTATCCAGCTGTGACTGCTGTGTGGCACTCAGACACACACATAAACAACACACACACACACACACACACACACACACACACACACACACACCACCTATCAAGCCAGACAGCTCAAGGTTCAAATCTTGCTCCCCACTTCCTAGGCATGGCATATTGCTTCTGAAGCTTTGCTTTTTCACCTAAGAAAGGAAGGTTCTCGTGTGTGCTTCACATGGAATGGCTGTTGTAAGACAGACTTCAGGGACAAGGAAAAAGAAAGGTGCCAGAGTCTAGCTGAAGCCTCTCATTTGCTAAGAGTCAAGAATTCCAGCCCAATGAACTTTATCTGCTGGGCAGGATGTAAACATAGAGGGAGGGTACCTTTTCTATAGCTATATGTGAAATAATGCTAAAGGAGCAGGCTGGTGAGGTGGCTCAGCCAGCCAACACACCTGCTGCCACGCCTGACAACCTGAGTTTGATCCCCAGAACCCACATAGTAGAAAAAAGGGGACTCCCACAAATTGTCCTCTGATCTCCACACTTATGTCAAGATACACATACACACACACACACACACACACACACACACACACACACTAAATTTCATAATTTTAAAAGAATATTTAAAAAGCAATGATAAGGGGCTAGAGAGATGGCTCAGAGGTTAAGAGCACTGGCTGCTCTTCCAGAGGTCCTGAGCTCAATTCCTAGCAAGCACATGGTGGCTCACAACCATCTATTATGAGATCTGGTGCCCTCTTCTGTTGTGTAGGTAGATATGCAGACAGAACACTGTTTATGTGATAAAAATAAATAAATACTCAAGGAACTCAAAATTTTTAATTCAGTGTATATGAAAAGAATTATTTCTTAAGAAGTTATAATTATATGAAAGTCATTTTAATGCTCTATTATTTTTCTTTTGAACACCCACGAATGGTCCTAAAAAGTGAAGAAATTTGCATTAATTGTTTTTGAGAAGGAAGCCAAAGTAGAGGTCCTTCACCAAAACAAAGCCTGAAGTCTAAGCAAATGAACAGGAGTCTCCTTGTAGGGACTTGGCATCCTGAAACTGATGCTTAGAGGAGAGCAGAGAATTCTCATTTTCCAGACCAGTGAAGCCAAGGTAACCCCGAAGCAGGGAAGGCAGCCAAAGAGACAGGTGATGAGCACACACCTCTGAACTATGGGGAGACAATAGAGAGAGAGAGCCAGACTGAAAATAAGAAAAGCCTCAATTCATAACCAGGTCTTCCATGAGCTCCTTGTGTGGCTCTGGAACACTTTACCTTGGTTTCCTTTTCTGTAAAATGACAATATGACCCTCCCTGCATTTGATGGGACTCATAACACAGTGGGTTGAATATATCAAGCATCCAGTGTGGGGCCTGGAAGATAGGAAGTACACTCAATACACCTTGCTTGCCGGTGTCGTTATTTGGGAGTGGGAACTGACATCTTCAACCAGAAACACTGGGATGATTAATAGTGACGGTCAATGGGATCTATAGTTAGCTAAGAGACAAATTTCTAGGCAGGTCTGTGAAGGCATTTATAGGAAGGATGAATGGAGAGGAGAGAAATCTATCCAGAGTGACTGGCAATGTCTGGTGAGTGACCCATATGTAAAGAGGTCCATGTTAAAAGCAGTTGTTGGCTAGCACTAGGCTGAGTAACTGGAGTTCAGTTGAAGAGAGGGAGGAGGGATCATAGAAACAAAAGGGGTCAAAAGCATAATGAGGAAAACCACAGAGACAGCTGACCTGAGCTAGTCGGAGCTCATAGACTATGGACTGCCCACAGTGGAACCTGCACAGGACAGAAGTAGGCCCTCTGAATATGGGTGACAGTTATGCAGCTTCATCTGTTTCAGGGAAGCTGGCAGTGGGACCAGGACTGTAGTGGGATATTCACTGTGTCTACTTCTGTGGCACTGACCACACCCATTGAGGGGTCGAGCCAGGGGCGGAAGTGGCCTGTGGAACTAGGGCTCCCAAGGAGGCGGGAACGCTCTCTTGCTGGCAGGATGTGGAGAGAGGGGTATCCAGTTCCAACTGCTGCGTTCATCTATCTGTGTTGTGAGTTGTTTCTCCCTTAATAAACATCTATTCGGCCTATTTGTTTATCCTGACCCTTATTAAACCGCAATACAGGACCTATCCTGGGTGTTGTCTAGATTAAAGGTAGGTCTTCCTGCCTCAAGATCCAGATTGAAAGCATATGACTTCTCACCTTAACATCCAGATAGGAAGTGGATTTTTCCCACTTCAAATTATGCACACACAAAAAAATCTCTCATTGGTGTGCCATGTCTGTCCATTTCAGATATAGTCTAGTTGACAACCAAGAGTAGCCATCACAACTTTTAACTAGTGAGTGAGTCTGTGGTGGATTAAACGAGAATGCCACTGAGAGGCTCATATGTTTGAATGCTTGGCCTACCTTGGTGGAACTGTTTGGGAAAGATTAAGAGCTGTTACCTTATTGGAAAAAGGTATGTCACTGGGGGGGTAGGCTTTGAGGTTTTAAAGATCCACACCATTTCCTACTTAAGCTAAATATCTCTCTATCTCTGTGTGTCTGTGCCTCTATCTGTCTGTCTGTCTGTCTGTCTGTCTGTCTGTCTGTCTACATCCCTACCAATCTGAGCTTCAAGCTTGTGGATCAGATGTGAGTTCTTAGCTTCTGTTCCATCATGCCTGATGTCATGTCTGTCCCCACCCATAATGACCATGGCCTCTAATCCTCTGAAACTATAAAAAAAGCCCCACCCCCCAATTAAATCCTTCCTTTTACAAATTGCCTTGGTCGTGTTTTCTCTTCACAGATAACAGAAGAGTAACTCAGACAGCATCTAACCTGTTGATACTAGGATATTCTTTATAACATCACATCCCAGTAATCTAACCTTCCATCGGTGACTCTGCATCTTCTATGCCTGCAATGTCAGATTGGAACTGACAAGTTCACCCCGTTTTGTGGCCTCTGTCTAGTACATGGATGGCTGCTGTTGAACCACCTGCCCCCCCCCACCATGTAACCTGTTCTAAATTCCCTGTAATGATATACTTTACTGGTTCTGCTCCTCCACAGACCCTAATACAGATGTAGACCATGCTTCACTGCCTGACAGTCAGGTGTTTTCCCCTTAGGCACCACAAACACACAGTGAAATTTACATAAGGAACTACACTACTTAACTGGTTCCAGGGACTTTTCAGAGTGCTTTGCATATTTTTAATCTTTGGATATATGTAGTGATCACATATATAGTGACCATTATTCTCTCCACTTCACAGTATTAGAATATGAAAACAGAACCCAAAAGATGCCTGCCCAAACACACAATAAAGTGAATGTCATGGGCATCTGTAATGCTTGTTTGTTGTTGGGTTTTTTTTTTCTTTCTACTCACAATCGTTTTCTTTATTTAAAAAAAATCATACAATGTATTTTGATCATGTTTTCCCCTCCTACAATCCCTCCCACATCTATCTTCCCCACCCAACTTTGTTCTCTCTCTCTCTCTCTCTCTCTCTCTCTCTCTCTCTCTCTCTCTCTCTCTCTCTCACACACACACACACACACACACACACACACACACACACACACACACATACACACACACATACATACACAGAGAGAGAGAGAGAAAGAGAGAAAGAGAAAAGAGAGAAGAAAGGAAGAAGAAGAAGAAGAAGAAGAAGAAGAAGAAGAAGAAGAACAACAACAACAACAACAACAACAACAACAACCACCCCATAAAAACCACTTCCTACTCAGAATCTTAAATTTAAGAACTATTTGAAAAAAAGTCCCTATAAGGATTGAACAGTGCACTGGTAAACTGCATATCTCAACCTGACTGAACTAACAAGTCCATTTGCTGAGTTAAAACCTAGTCTAGGTGCCATCATGAAGGTATTCTTTAGATGTAATTAACATTTTAATCAGAAGATTTTGAGTAAAGCAGATTATGCTCCTTATGGTGGGTTAGTCCACTTCAAGGTTTACCTAAATATATGTCTTGATGCTCTGAGAGGTGACCTGATAACCTTGATGACAACTAAGTGTCAATTTGGGCTGGAAGCTTATACAAAGTGGATACACTGGACAAAGACATGACTCCCAACCACACTGAGTCAGAAGTCTCCCAAAATGGAGTATGTTAGAAATTGTGAGTTGCTTATTTCTGGAATATGCCATTTCATACTACAATGGACTGCTAAAACTACAAGTGAAACTTCATTTAAGGGAGGTCTACTGCACATTGGAAGTAATGTGCACTAAATCCTGAGACACCCCCCCTCAAAAAATTCAAGGTACCTACTCCTAGCATAAGGCTTGAAACACAAATCATGCTCATGAAATTAGTCTATACCTCCCCAGGGATGAGTCTGGGCCAAGCAAAAGGACTATGGATGACAGATCTGAGAGTACCCTTATAGAACAAATAGACCCAATGGTGGTAATGGTATCAGTTGAATCTGTTGGTAAGTTACTACCACACACACAGCATGTCCAAGCAATGTCTCAACACCTCACTCTTCAATCCTAACAGATCTAACAGATACTCAAAGGCTTCCAGATGCCAGCAAAGTCTGAACTAAATGAGGCACTTTAGTTCTCGGTAATCCAAAAGGGACATCCCATATAAAGTAGACCCAGTACCTTGATTTTGGTGGCTTCTTCTGGAAAAGCCTAGAAAAACTTAAAATGAAATCTACCACCAGGACAATGATGCTTGGTGGCACACTATGGATGCTTTAACCTGGGCTCCTTGGTGACATGTTTCAGAGAGGAAATTTTGTATGAAGTTTTGTTTGTTTCTTTGTTTTGTTGTGTTGTTGCTGCTTTTTAGTTTGTTTTTTAATTTCCAATCATTTAACCTAAAAGTGGAGTTATGTTAATCATCTCATTAAGTTTTTAGAAAGGATGAAGACTTGCGAAGAGATTAACATTCAAATTTGGCAAATCCCTGTAGGATGTGACCTGTTGCTAACCAATGAGCTACAAATTAGATTAGAATAACCCCTCATTCAATATTTGACTAATTCCCATTTCACTGACTCACTGCCAACTAGAATGAGCAAGTTAAGTGTCTCTTTTACCTTGCTTTCATCAATTTGTTTATTGTTGAGGAGGCATGATATTTCTGATGAGGGCTTTACACAGCTGCAAAGAGCATCTGTAGTGTAAAAATCCATTTAATATAACTTCCCTAGTGATTACTTAGAAATTTTAAAGGCAGCAATAAATACCAGCAATTGAAGCAAATGCTGAGCATTGATCTAGATTACAAAATGATAGAGGATGGTCCAGTCATCCTACTTTCCATCTCATTCTGCCTCTTAACCCTGGGCAGGGCTAAGTCAGGGGAGACTCTCCAGAAGCAGCAGTAAGAGCTGGAGGTATAAGAGAACTTCATGTCTATGCCTGCTGGAGAGAAAGCTTTTGAATGCTTGAGAGATGGACCCAGAATGTGAGCTTCTGAGGCTCAGAGCAAATATGAGAAAAGTAGATCATCATGGCTGTTAAGTAAGTAGATCCAGAAGAAATGAAACCATTAGGGCATTTTCTAGTACCACCATACAGTAGCTAAAAAGTGTGCCTTGACCATGAGTGGTAAGTGTATATGTCTGTCTGTGTGTGTGTATATGATTGTGTGTGTGTGTGTGTCTGTCTGTCTGTCTGTCTGTCTGTCTCTGTGTGTCTCTGTGTGTGTATATGTCTGTCTGTGTGTGTGTATGTGTGTCTGTGTGTATGTGTCTGTGTGTGTGTGTTTGTGTGTGTGTGTGTGTCTGTGTGTGTGCGCGCGTGCATGTGTGTGTGTTGATGAAAAAGAGACCAAATCTCATATTGAGGAATATATAGGGCAGTTGGAAAAGTAAAAACCCTAGAGGCAAAGAGATCCCAGGGATAAAGAGCCAAAAACAGCAAGCAACTAGGCAGTGCCCAAAGCCTTGTAGGTAATTCTTAACTTTGAAACATGGACCAATAAGATTCTCAAGAAAACTCTTACAAAAACCAAACTGTGTTCCACAAAATAGACTAAATATAATTTCTCCTTTGACATATTGAATTTATCATCCAAAGCACTGGATTCCACTTTTGGTTTGTGGGGAAATTAGGTAGATCAGGATATGACCTCAGAACCAGGTGGCACTCCATCCTTTGCTTTGTGGAACACCTGAGATACAGTAACTTCTTTCATTTGAAACCTGCAGTTTTTTCCAGAAACTTGGCTCCTTTGCAGCCAGTTACCTAGGAGGAGGGATTGAATATAACATAAGAAAGGCTCAGTCAAACCTGCCTTGTGCATTCTTCTATTTGCATCCTTGTTTGTGTCATCCTAACCTGAATCTCGGCAAGAAATAGATATGTATTCCTGTTTAATTATGTCTGCATGAATAATCCTTTCTCCTTATAGAACACTTATTCATTTCCTGTACCTCAATGATGTTGACGTTCCATTGCATTTCCCTTTTGACTTCAGATATTTTATGTTTAAAAAATAAATTACTGTTTCCCCTAGTCTAGATAGAAAAACTAGTTCTTTTCAGTGGGTTATTGTTTATTCTCTGTGTTTGCCTTTGCTTATTCTTCTGTCAAAACATTCAATAATTTTTTTCTTTTTTTAAATTTTTTTCATTTTATTTTTATTTTACATATCGATCCCAGTTCCCTCTCCCTCCCTCCCTCCTTCGTTCCCTCTCTCCCACCCTCTCATGACACCCGACCACCCTCCAATCCCACCCACCCCCACTCCACATGTAGGAGGATGCCATCACTGAAGCCATCTGGCCCTGGGCTTTTTTTGGTTGGAAGGCTTTTGATGACTACTTCTATTTCATTAGGGGTTATAGGTCTATTTAAGTTGTTTGTCTGTTCTTGATTTAATTTTGGTGATAGTTATCCAGAAATTTGTCCATTTCCTTTGAATTTTCCAATTTTGTGGAGTACAGGTATTCAAAGTATGACCTGAAAGTTGTCTGGATTTCCTCAGTGTTCCCTGTTATGCCCCCCTTTCCATTTCTAATTTTATTAATTTGCATGTTCTCTCTCTGATTTTTCATTAGTTTGGATAAAGGTTTGTCTATCTTGTTGATTTTTGTGAAAAACCAGCTTTTTGCTGCATTGATCTTTTGTTTGTGTTGTTTTCCTGGTTCCTACTTTATTGATTTCAGCCCTCAAATTGATTATTTCCTGGCATCTACTCCCCCCCAGGTGAGTTTGTTTCTTTTTGTTCTGAAGCTTTCAGTTAATTCTCTAATGTGACTATCCTCTGTTTTCTTCATATGGGCACTCAGAGCAATGAACTTCCCTTGTAACACTGCTTTTAAGGTGTCCCATGTGTTTGGGTATGTTGTGTCCTCATTCTCATTGAATTTTAGGGAGTCCTTAATGTCTTTATTTCTTCTTTGACCCAGGTATGGTATAATTGCGCAATTTCTGTGAGTTTCTATGAGTTTGTAGGGTTTCTGCAATTTGTGTTGTTGTTGAATTCAAACTTTAAAGCATGATGGTCTGATAAGATACAAGGGACTATTCCAATTCTTTTGTATATGTTGAGGTTTGTTATGTCGCCTAGTACATGGTCGATTTTAGAGAAGGTTCCATGTGGATCAGAGAAGAAGGTATATTCTTTTGCATTTGGATGGAATGTTCTATAGATGTCTGTTAAACCCAATTGAGACATAGCTTCTGTTAGTCCTTTTGTTTCTTTGTTAAGTTTCTGACTGATGGTCCTGTCTAGCGGTGAGAGTGGTGTGTTGAAGTCTCCCACTATAAGTGTGTGAGGTTTTATGTGAGCTTTGAGTTTTAGTAGCGTTTCTCTTACTAATGTGGGTATCTTTGTATTTGGAGCAAAGATGTTCAGAATTGAGACTTTGTGCTGATGGATTTCTCCTGTGATGAATACGAAATGACCATCTTCATCTCTTTTGATTGATTTTGATTTGAAGTCTAACTTCTTAAAAATTAGGATAGCCACACCTGCTTCCTTCCTGGGTCCATTTGATTGGAAGACCTTTTCCCAACCCTTTATCCCGAGGTAATGTTGAAGCTTAGATGTGTTTCTTTATGCAGCAGAAGAATGGATTCTGTCTTCATATCCATTCTGTTAGCCTGTGTCTTTTTATAGGAGAGTTAATACCATTAATGTTGAGGGAAAGTAAGGACCATTAATTGTTAATGCTTGTTTGTTTTAGATTTGTTGTTGCCAGTGGTATTGTGAAGACATTTGCCCTGCTTTACCCTTGGGTTCTGGTGAAGTGCGATTATCTATTGCCTGTATCTTTGTGAGCATAGTTAACTTTTCTTGGGTTGTAGTTTTCCTTCCAGAACTTTCTGTAGGGCTGAATTTGTAGATATGTATTATGAAAATCTGGCTTTGTCATTAAATATCTTGTTTTCTATGCTTATAATGATTGATAGTTTTGCTGGGTATAGTATCCTGGGCTGGCATCCATGGACTCTTATTACTTGTAGAACATCTATCCAGGACCTTCTGGCCTTGAGAGTTTCCATGGAGAAGTCAGGTGTAATTTTGATAGGTGTGCCTTTATATGTTACCTGTCCTTTTTCCTTTGCTGCTCTTAGTATTCTTTCTTTATTCTGTATGTTAGGTGTTTTTTCTTTGGGGTCTTTTTTCTTTGGTCCAGTCTATTTGGTGTTCAGTATGCTTCTTGCACTTTCATGGGCATGTCCTTCTTCAGACTGGGAAAGTTTTCTTCAGTGATTTTGTTGAATATGTTTTCTGCACCATAGAGCTGGGCGTCTTCACCTTCCTCTATGCCTATTATTCTTAGGTTTTGCCTTTTCACTGTGTCCCACATTTCCTGGATGTTTTGTGTTAAGGATTTGTTGGATTTATGATTTTCTTTGGTCGATGAATCTATTAACTCTAGTGTATCTTCAGCACCTGAGATTCTCTCTTCCATCTCTTGAATTCTGTTGGTTATGCTTGTGTCTGTAGTTCCTGATCGTTTACCCAGTTTTTCTATTTCCAGCATTCCTTCAGTTTGTGTTTCCTTTATTGTCTCTATTTCAGTTTTCAAGTCTTGAACTGTTTCCTTCACCTGTTTAATTGCTTTTCTTGGCTTTCCATACTTTCCTTAAGAGATCTGTTCATTTCTTCCAATTTTTGTTTGTTTTTTCTTCCATTTCTTTAAGGGATTTTCTCATATCATCTTTGAGGGCCTCTATCATTTTTATGAAGATATTTTTCAAGTCGTTCTCTTCTGCTTCATCTGCTTTTGGGTGTTCAGGTCTAGTTGGTGTAGAGTCCCTAGATTCTGGTGGTGTCATGCTTGTCTTTCTGTTGTTAAGTGTTTTCTTGTATTGCCGTCTTCCCATGACTTCTTCCAGTGGGTGTAAGTAGGGTCTCTCTCTTTCTCTTTATGGTACCCCCCGGTGGGTCAGAAGTTCCATATCTGTTGCTCTGAGTGGTTCAAACTTTCTAGGAGGTCTCTCTTCAGGCAGGTGCCCTGTGATAGGAGTTAAAGATCCAGCATACAGGGACTCAGGATGGTCCCTCAGAGATAAGCGGATCTCTGGCAGGGGGCCGGAGCTCAGGCAGAGGACTGGTAATGGGGTTAGAGATCAGGCAGGCAGGGATTGCATAATAATAATTTTTTAAAAGTCTTGTTTAATAACTAGCAGGCTGAGTTCATTTTCACATAAATGTATTCATTTCACAGCAGCTACTTGGCAAAGTATTCACAGACCTTGAAAACCATCAAAGGATGAGGAATGCTCAAATTCTTCATACAAAATGGAGAAATAATATTTACAGCATAGTGTATTGTAGATCCTGGAGGCCATGTTGTACATTACTGAAACATTGCTGCTTATTACACTCCTCAATGTATTCCCTGTGGATCATGGGTTTATCATGTTTACAATGACCTATTGGTAGTCATTTGCTGCTAGACTAGTATGTAGTGTCCTGTAACATGGGCAGAGAGTCCTAAACTGGCAGGTTACCTTAATTACCATGATCCACATAGCCAAGTGCAGTCGGGTGAGATCGGGAAAAACAAGAGCTGGTTAACGAAGAAAGGCAGGAAGGATTCTGAGCATGTTCCGGTTTGTTCTACTCTCTTCTTTTGCTGGTCTGTTTGATATCACTTCTTCAAATCTAATCTAAGTCCTTCTCCTGAGTTGTGTCTTTAATCTTCCAGGTGTTCTTAAAGAAAAACAGAAGTATCATGGTTTATGGAAAACAAAATGGAGACGATTCCATAAAATCCCAGTTGATGAATTCAATACAAAGGAGCATTATTATTTTTTTGTTCTGGAGGTATCTTGGGAAGCCATTGACATTATAAAAGAAACAGTAACAACCCTCAGAAGCTATCAAAGAAGTAAACTCACATGAAACTTCTGGTCCTTCAGCATCCAGCAAGGGCAATGTGACTGTTTCCGAAACAGTAACAACCCTCAGAAGCTATCAAAGAAGTAAACTCACATGAAACTTCTGGTCCTTCAGCATCCAGCAGGGGCAATGTGACTGTTTCCTCAGATTCATCTGGGAGCACATGTAATGTACTTTATATCAGTAAATTACCATATGTCATTGCATCCCACTGAGAAGCTGGCACTGGAAGCACTCTTGGTCCTTCCCCATGTCAGACCCAAGCCTTTCTGTCTCTAAGCATTCTCCAAGTTCCCTTGTCTGGAAATAGGATTCCCACCCCCCGACTCTGTGCAGAGAGAAACAAGAAAGACAAAACAGCCCAAGAGCAAAAGCATTGTCCTTGAAAATGGCAAAATGGTGCTACTGTTTATCACCTGATATAAAGGTACCTATTACAGGCATGTGACGCAAGAAGCACATTCATTGAAAGGACAGAGAGGATCCTCGATCCTCACCACTCTCTTCAGTAGGGAGCCCTAGATGACTGCCTCTGCTTCCCCCATTGGCTTCTGCTTTTTATGTTTATAAGCTCCTGATTTGATGATGTTTCCAGTTTTTGTCCACAGTTGGGCTTCTCCAGTTGCCTCTGATTGATATTTTGGATGCCCTATTTATTCGATGATATCTTAGTGTCTGCTGCTTTGCAACTTGCTATTTATTCCTTTATGTTTACTTACTATATACTTAGGAAACTCATTCAAAACCAACAGCTTGGCTATTGTAGATCATCCTCTGGAGCATCCAGAACAGCATGCACTTGTAATTTAAATAAATGGACTGAAATCCCAACCAAAGGTCTTTATCACAGATAACTTGCCCATCACTCACAGAGCAGTAAGCCGTGTGTGTGTGTGTGTGTGTGTGTGTGTGTGTGTGTGTGTGGTATGTGTGGTGTATGCGTGGTGTGTGTGTGTGGTGTGTATGGTGTGTGTTTGCGTGTGTGTATGTGTGTGGGGGTGTGGGTATGTGATGTGTAGGTGTGGTGTGTGTGTGGAAGGTATACATGTGTATGTATGAGACATACATATATGGCCCAGCTGCAGCTTCTTCAGCCATCAGGTGAGGGTACACAACACAGAGGCATGCATCTTCTTCCATCTTGAGCCACTGAAGACAGAAGCTTGCTGCCGATGTGTCCCTCTCCATTGGACACTTTTTTAACCAAAACTCCCTGAGTCACAGCTTTGGCAGAGTTCCCAGGGAAGCATATTGCTAAGGTTTAAATTATAATTCTCTCAATCAAGAGTCTAGGCAGGTATTATTAGAGGGATGATGTAGAACAAATATAAACACAGCTCTTCAGTGCCCTTCATGTCATTGGCTGCAGCCATTAACAGGGTCATGCATTCGTGAAGATGCTCTTAGAGGGACATACTCCCCATCTCTTTCCGGTGGCCACTGATAAGCACCTGTGCTCAGACCATTTGATCGGTTGCACTTCATCTTTTTCCAGTGAAGAGGTGTGCCTCATTTTCCCCATCTTCAAAGTTCATCCCTCACAGGGACTGTTCATTTACTAAGACTGCCAAAACAGAGTTCCAAAAACCATGTGCTCAGACAACAAAGATGTCTTGGCTCATAGATTCATGGGCTAGAAGTTCAATGTCAAGCATGAGACCAAGTGCCTTCTGAGAGCTCTAGCAGACCCAATCCCATGCTTCTCCTCCTGGCTTGTAGTTCTTCCAGCCCGGTGTCTGACATCGTCTTCAGCCGGCATTTACTTCATATTCTTTCTGCATACATCTATCCCTGCATCTAGGTTCCATTTTTAACAGTACTCTAGTTGTATTGGAACAGCACATATCCTAATGACCTCGTATTACTCAATTAGCTCTAAAAAGGTTCTACTTCCAAATGAGGTCACAGTCTGTGGTACTGGGGATTAGGAAGGACTTCATTATCTTTTTAGCAGAGATACAATTCAACTCCTAAGTGGCGTTTTATAAGAAGAAGACTAATTGGTATAACTGAGTGCTTAGTTAGCATAAATAGCAGTTGCATGTTCTTCTCACAGAGTTAAACAATACAGTTAATGAAGGAATCTAGCAAGCAGCTTGGCAGACCCCATGTTGTAACATAGTGGCAGATTGTATTACAGAGTATTTGGAGACATCTAGAAAGTTCTAAAAGGTTTAGAAGGGTGATCATGGGGCTAAAGCTCTGTGCATGTGGGTGTTAATTTTAAAGGACTTTAGATAATGTACATAATATAGACTTAAGAAAAATAAAATTTTTGCTATTTTTTTATGTTTTGTTTCTGAGACAGTGTCTCATGTACTCCAGGCTGGATTAAAATTTATTATCTATCCTCTGATCCTCCTGCCTCTCCCTTTCAAATACTAGAATTACAAGAATGTAGAACCACACCAGGTTTGTGCGGTGCTGGGTGTCAACCCCAAGGATTCATGTAGATGCAAGCCATCTACCCACTGAACTACATCCCCAGCCTCCCCTTACCCCATTTTTTAAAATTCCCAAACTGGTCTTCACTTGCAAAAGAAATCAGTGAAGCATCCAGACAGCAATCTTACTATGGAAGAGTCCTAAAGTCAAAGAGAATTAAGGACTGACCAGGAAAATACAGAATACAAAACACATGAGGGTCAAAGAAGGGTGATGATACACAGAAAGCAGAAAGCCAAAGCATTCATCTGAAATACAAAACATCAAGTGGGATAAAATGATAATGTGATTCTGAAATACTCACATTCCATAAATGCAAGGAATGTAGAGGGAGAAATTGTTCAAGGCAGCTGAGGGTAAAACTGGAATCACATGAGAACTACTGTGTTTTAAATGATTCACGGCTACAAGTTCAATGATGATATAGCGCATCTCCCTAACATGAATACATAATTGCCTAGGGGCCAGCAGAGTGGTCACACAGGGATGTTTGTATTCTGCATAGTCCATCTATAGCAGACCCAAACACCTGTCCTCCCTGTTGCAACCTCTCCACAGCACCACTGTACAATCCACTGACCATCTTTACATAAATGATATTGTGGATATTAACCAATGGGATTGTCTCCAACATTGTCTGGTAACCCCTAAGCCTCACCCCACACTAGCAGTCAGCAAAGGGAGCATTCTGTAGTCACCAACTCAGAGGACAGGCTGATAGAGCAATGAGGAGAGGACTTCAAACCTCCACACACTGTGGGGAGTAAACCCCTGCCAAGACAAGGAATTAGGGAGAGACTGTAAGATTAACGGAACCAAGTTTCCCATCTCAGGCTCTAGAGAGTTTTGTTTGTTTTGTTTTGTTTTTGTTTTTTATGTGAGAGAAAGAAGTCAGAGTGCTAATCCATGAAGATATTAGATGCTAGTCTGTCCTCAATTAAATGGGACCTGGACTCTGTCCCTGGGGAAAGAAACAGGGCCAAGAACCTGAATTGATAGAAATTAAATCTCTACCATTTAGGAGAATAGCAACTCAAAAGGCAGAAAGCAAATAGAATTATAGAAAAAACATGTCTTCCTTAGTGGTAAGCATGAGTTTATAAGCAGTTTCTCAATCTAAATTAATCCTGCCAATCAAGCAATAATTTAGTATCACTATGGCCAAAAGCCATTGCTCCTCTGTTAGGGAACCGCAGCTCTCTAACTGGCACATTAGGATTGCACTCACTGTGGAAACTAGGGAAAAAATTACTCTTCCCTGGCCTCATTTTTTCCTATAACTTTCAATTGACTACAATATACTGCCTATGTCATCATCCAATAAACAGTACTTTAGCTACTAGTGTGGCTAAATATAATAGTTGAAACGAGAACATCAAAAAATACATAACATCTGGTTTATATATTGAAGATAATATGATACAACACATAATATAACCTACTGCCTCAATGCTCGATTTTTTAAGTTCAGGAACTGAAACTCATTCATATTTTACACATCAATTTACATAAGCACATCTGCACAACATCTATGAAATGCTAGTTTGTGATTACAAATTTACAACCAAAATGTTGAATTCCCAGACGTTTTTCTTTTTGATATTTCTAATTTGGCTTCATTAAGGCATTTTATTGCAGAAAAAAAAATTAAAAACTGTCTTCCAGCAGAAAGCTCCCAGAATGTAGGAAAGTACTAAAGACAACCAACTTTGAATTTTTAATCCTGTGGCTTAAGCACAAGGTCACTATTTTTAATGGGTTTCTCCTCTTGAAATGTTTTAAATGGTTCACTCAGTCAACTTTAATAGCCTGAAAATAATTGAGAGAAAAGGCATCTCTCTATCTTTCCAGTTGCCCCAACCTCAACCTCACACACAAATACATAAGCTCAACCCAATTAAGTATGTGCAATGTAGGAAAAAGTCAAGACTAAAAGGTTAAGAAATGCACTATTGATCAAAAGTCAGAAATTTTCAGCTGAGAGGAGATTTTCAGAATGTGACAGAAGACTCTAAAATAGGAAATTTATTTCACAAGCTAAACGGTAGCAGCAGCTCATACCACACCATGTTCTTCTTAAAGTATACTGGTCGCTTTCCAATTGCTCCCTCAGAGGTGACACCAATAAGCTTCCAGGCTGAGCAGTGGGATCCAAGGATTTGAAATCGCAGGAACAATACCCCTGGTATGCACATTTCATTTCTCTTTAAGCATTTTGGCAAAGATCACAGATTGGTTCTCCTAATACTTCTAAAGGTGAAATACATTTCTTTAGACACAGAATTTGGAGGATAGCTTTATGACACAGGAGTGTTTTGTGTTTAAGGATAAAGCCCCATTGAGTTCAAAGAGAAGCTGAGACAAGGGGAAAAGAGAAGCTCAGAAAAGGAGAGGTGAAATAGTATCATTCTAGTCTTTCTAATGCAATCATTACTTTCCCTCCAGGGAGGTAGACATAGATAGATTTCTTCTGAAACCAGATTTTTCTTCACTTTGGCAGGAGATAGAATTGGTTTATGAACACTTTGTGCTGTAAAACTTGACTTGGGGCTACATTTCTGTAATGCTGAAGGGTCACAACAAGTCTACATTCAAAGGGAAAAAAGAAGCCACATGATATAAACAAAACCATTGCCCTATCTGAAAGGAGTCCCAGTTAAATGGTAGTCATCTAAAATCAGTAGATCCCTTCCAAGATGCAGACCCCTCCTGTCTGAACAATACGTCAACCCCTTCCAATTGAGCTGTTTGACAGGCTTCTAAAATTCACTCTGAAAACATGTGCCGTTTTCCATATTGCCTATGTTCTTTTTTTCCTTTCTTTTTCTTTTTTCTTTTCTTTCTTTGTGTGTGTGTGTGTGTGTGTGTGTGTGTGTGTGTGTGTGTGTGTGTGTGTGACACCTTGGTATTCTGGCTGCATGTATGTCAGATAACCAGGATGTCAGATAACCTGGGACAAAATTACAGACAGCTCTAAGCTCCCATGGGGGTGCTAAAACATGAATCTGGGTCCTTTGGAAGAACAGCCACTGCTCTCAACCACTGAGCCATTTCTTTTAACACAGGAGAGCTAAAGTGGTTGTAAAAATCTAAAGAAGAAAGTAATAGTGCATGTTTGAGATATTTTCAAACTTAGTTCTTATCTTAGTGTAATTCAAAACACAGCTCATGTTGCTACTCAGAGTTGGGCTATTCAGTAGACAAAGGCCAACAAACATAATCAGTTATGACAGAGATACAAATTAAACCTGTGTGGGATAACCCTGATCCATGCCTCACACAATAACTAAAATGAAAAGACTGCCTATAGCCCCAGCATGATGGAGGCAGAGGCAAGAAGATATTACAAGTTTGAAACCAGCCTGAGCTTCACAGAAAATTCCAGGCTAGCCAGGACTATACAAGGAAAACTTTTCTCAAATACAAAACAAAAAAATTAAAAAGGAAATAAAAAAGGAAGGGAGAGAGTGCTGGCAGCCTAAATTAAATGATGAGGAAGATATGAAACAACTTAGTATAAAAATCCTGGTAATTTCTTACGAAATTTAACTGTTGCCTGGGAATCCTTCTCCTAGGAATTTACCTACAAGCATGAAAACAAATGTTTGCAAAAAGCTCTGTGCAAGAATGTCCAGGTCATCTTTATTTCTAAAAACTGTCTAGGTCTCTAACAACCAGAAAATGGATCAATAAAAACACAATGTTCATAAAATAGAATACTACTTACAACAAGAGGAACAAACTATGGATTTATCTAATAATATGAACAAACTTAAAAAAAATTGTTCTGAGCTGGGTGGTGGTAGTACACACCATTAATCCCAACAGTTGGGAGGCAGAGGGAAGAGGAGCTCTGTGAGTTCAAAGCCAGTCTGGTCTACAGAGTGAGTTCCAGAACAGCCAGGGATACACAGAGAAACCCTGTCTTGAAAAGAAGAGGAAGAAAAAAAGAAAGAAAGGAAGGAAGGAAGGAAGGAAGGAAGGAAGGAAGGAAGGAAGGGGGGAAGAGAGAGAGAGAGAGAGAGAGAGAGAGAGAGAGAGAGAGAGAGAGAGAGAGAGAGAGAGAAAGGGAAAAAAGAAAAGCACATTGTCCTGAAAGAAAGAAGCCTTACACACAGGAATAATATACACATCACATTACCACATTTCAATTGTCATAAACTTATATAAAGAGACGGAAAGTGATGACAGATACCTGTGGAGATGGGGCATGAAGAAACTCTAGAAAGGTGTTTATCACACTTCTTGTTATTCTCATCACTGTCATAAAACATCAAACAAAAGCAACTTAGAGGAAGAAGGGCTTATTCTGAATCACAGACTGAGGGTATTCATCTTACATCATGGCCACCATAGCTGTAGAAGCATGAGGCAGCTGATCACAATGTGTCTGCAATCAAGAACAGAGCGGGATGAAGGCTGGTGGTCAGCTCACCTTCTTCATATTTAAGCTGCATCTTCCAAACTCAATAAACATAATCTAGAAAATCTCTCACAGATGTGCCCAGAGAGCCAATCTCAGGGGCAATCTTGATCATCACAAATGTTTGTATTTTCCATCTCTAAAATCATGTTAATTTTCCTCAAAAGAATAAGAATGATAAAGAGATACTGAACCCCCTGAAGACTGGCACACAAAGGTACTAGGAGAAGTACTTGGTGTCTGCAGCTTGTTTTCAAGTGTACTTAAAAATGAAGATGAACTGAGACAGTGTGTTTGCTTCTTCTTGCTCCTCTGAGAAATGGCCATACTTTCAGTAGTTCTGAGCAACATGAGGGTGAGGGTCTTAGTAAACAGTTGTAGAGATGAGCAATCTACAAAGAACTGCCCACGAGTGTGACCAGAGTGGGGGAATATGCTCCTTCTAGAACAGTGGTTCTCAACCTTCCTAATGCTTTAGTGCAGTTCTTCATGTTGTGGTGGTCCCTCCAACTATAAAATTATTTCCATTGCTACTCCATAACTGTGATTTTGCTACTGTAATGAATCATAATGTAAACATCTGTGTTCTTAGATGGTCTTAGGTGACCCTGTGAAAGGGTTGTTTGACCCCTAAAGGGGTTGAGAACGGCTGGGCTAGCAGCTCTGAGGAAGAACGTGCCTCTTAGTCATTCCTGCATCTTCAAGCTTCATGCATTTGTTTGCTTCTGACACCTTCCTCCATCTTCAAAGTCATCAGCATAGACCCTGATCTCTGACTCTGCTCCTTGAGACACACCTTTCATAACCCTGGCCTTTTTCATGACCCTCACGAAAGTACAAGGTTACTAAATGAGTAGCATAGGATAACCCTCCCTTCGAATATCCCCCATGTGAGGGAACATATTCACCCCTTGTAAGCACTGGGACACAGACATCATGGTGTACACTGATAACCCACCTGTGAGAAAGGACTTGGCATTTGACAAAGCGAATGTTAACTATAGAATCTAAGTTCAAAGTACAGGGTTGTTCAGTCTAAAAAAAAAAATTCCATAATAAAATATTGAAGAAAAAGTATCCAAAGCTTAAATTTTCATCACTGACAGGAACCTAGCAAAACTTTATGAGTCCACAGCAGGGACCAAGAGAATAAATAGAACCCAAGTCTGTTAGTTAATCACCTTGACGCTATGACAAAATACAGGATGAGAAGCTATTTAAAAGAAGATGTGTTTATTTCGGCTTCCAGTTCAAGGGTTATGGTTCATCACTATAGGGAAGGCATGGGGTGAAGGCACCATGGCAACAGTAGGAGGCAACTGCCCACATTCCATCCACAGCCACCATGCAGAGAGTGATTAAGAAGAAGATCCACCCCCAACCCCCCAAGCCCCACCCCACCCACTCCCACCCCCATTAACTGCTCCATCCAATGAGGTTTCATGCTCTAAAGGTTCTACAGCTTTCTTAAATAGCTTCAACAGCTGATCTCGTTTCAATCACATGGATCTATGAAGAACATTTCCCACTCAAAGCACAACAAAAAGACCTAGTAGTCTAGATTACATACAAATGGGCTGGGATACTGCAATGGACTTAGAATCAAAGTACAGACTGACACAATGAAGTCTCAATAAGAACCACCTAAGACACAGGCACCAGGGACAGCTGGATAAACTAACACCAAATTCTAGTACCTGTGTTCTCCAGCAATTAGAGTGACCACATGCTTAGGCACAAGAGAGACTTAAAGAATAAACAGAGTATAAGGGCGACACAGAATGGTAGTTAATGCATTTAGTCTAATGGGTCACTTAAACACTCTCCTGTGCTAACCAAAGCACAGCTTGGCATAGCTGGCACTGTGGTCTGAATAACTCCAGGTCATTTGAATGATATAATGGATAGCATTCCACATTCTGAGACTAGACCACCATTGTGTTCTTAGTAAAAGGTGGGATCTCTGGGGGAATGGTTAAGCAGAGAGCAGAGATCGTGAATGGAATGGTGCCTTGTAACAGGCTGGAGGGGCCCACTGCATGTGTCTTCTTTTTTCTTCTTGCCAACACCCCCCACCGTGTGTGTGTGTGTGTGTGTGTGTGTGTGTGTGTGTGTGTCTTTGTGTGTATGTACACACGCGTGCGCACGCACTAGGAGGCCAGAAGAGGCCATCATTCCAGGCTTGTTACATGGGAGCACTCTTGGGCTCTGAGCCATCTTCCCAGTCCCGCCACTCACTCTTCTGAGCCCTTGCTCTGTGGGGGCACAGAGTTTGTCCCCTTTGATGTCTATTCTCTCTGCCACATGTGGATACCTTGACGGTACCACCAACAAAATCATATCTTCACCTAATGTGCTAATAATGCTCTTACCTTGAATTTCCCACCCTGAGTAATTGTGAAAAAATGCATTGCTGTTTTTTATAAATTACATAGTCTCTGGTTTCTTTGTTGTAGCAGCACAAGATTACTCTCCCTGGATGAGAAGGGATATTTAGAGCAAATTACATGTTTGTGTTTATTGCCCTTGTGCTTAGAGCAGGGTCATGTAGATAATACTATACTATTATAACATGTGTTTAATAAATACGGTTGAAGGCATTAAGAAAAGAATGAGCCAAAATTACTACCATATTTTATGTTCTCAAATGAATTCATTCAATTCACCTTGAGAAAAACTTTTTATGCAATAGCAAGGTTATAGCTTCCACACAGGTTCAAATATGAGGTAGATTGGAAACATGGATTTTCCTAGAATAGAACAAGTTTAAAATGTAAAAAGATTAAGTTCATTCATGTGGAGAAAGTTGATTAGCCTTCTGAGGCTGCTGGAAATCTCGCCAGTGTCAATGAAGAATAGGAAAAGTTACCACATGGGAATGTTTTCTGAGACTCAATGTTTAGAATATAAGCAAAGGCTTATAGACTAGAAAAGATAATAGCTGTGTCATTACTTATAAATAGGATTTTGGTGCTTATAAGTTTAATAACTAGCATACATAGAAGGGTACCAAATGTATCAATCTCACTCATTAGGAATTGAGTTAATGAAGTTATAAAACTGGAAAACCATCTTTTACCATAACATCAGGTCACTTATGTCATGGTCAAGATAAATACCCAAGAGGTGGCTTTAAACAAAATAAATATCTACCCACCTGATGTCATATCACATAGGCTCTGCTAATGTTGGGGAATAAAACCTAAGATCATGCTCTTCCATGCCATTGCAAGGTGGATAGAATCAATGCCAGCAGTAAACAGGGAAAATTCATTCATGTTTTTCACAGACTTGGGAGAGGATTCAGGATGGTGCAGAAATAGAGAAGCTAATATGCACTGTGGTCACGTGGAAATCTGCTAATATTCGGAACCTTTTATTTGGGCGATTGATACAAGATGAGAGGCTCTGGGGCTTGGGGAATTTTTGTTCTCTTTCCCTTCACTTTATTTTCAAAATTCAGAGCTCAGACACACATGCATGTATTTTCAGGACTCAGTTCCTTGACAGTTGCTGCCTGGAGTTTCCTTTGGTTTCAGTATGTCAGGTTTTAACTCCTCCTCAGCCTTTGGTTCTTTCTGGTAAACACTGTCTCTGGAAAACTTGACCAGCCCTGGAAAAACAGTATTTTTTTTTCCAACTGTTGATGTTCCAGCATCACTAAAAAGACACTCCCAGGGAAGTCAAAATGCAAATATTCTATATTAACAAAAAAAAAAAACCAGACCAGGCATTGGGTACAGGAATTATTGGTATTCTTCCCCAAATGTTAGGGGTGTTACAGGGCCGTGTAAATATCCTCTTCCAGGAAGACTGGCATACAGCTCAGTTGTTATCATGCACAAAGCCCTGGGTTTGAGTCCAGCCCTAGCATAAATGGGATGTATGGCACACATCTGTGATCTCAATGCTCAGGAGATAGACCAGAAGTTCAAGTCCACCCTCCCCTACAATAGTACATTCTAAGCTGTCCCGGGATACAAAAGACCCTGTCTCTAAAAATGTAATGTAAAAATGAACTCCAGAATGAGAGGAAGAAATAATGTCAGGGCACCTTCCCAGCATGCTCCAGACACTACCTACCATCACCAGTAATAAAATAAAAATGGAAACAGGGTATGTGGTGCACTTCTGCAATCCATCACATGGGGACATAGGTAGAAGAATAATAAATCCAACGTCATTCTCACCTACATAGTGACTTTGAGACCAGCCAGTGCAATGTGGCACACTATCTCAAAAAGTAAAGCATAAATATTGTGTTTTTAAAAGCCTCTACAGTAAACAGGCTCTAGGTAAGGTTCATGGATCTTCAACTCTAATACAGTCAGAGACCCACTCATTAATATAACCTATGAGGCTCACTGAACATTTTGTGAAGGAAGAGAATGGGTCTTATGAAAAGAGAAAAAAAAGTAAATTTCAATTAAAAAATTAGTTTGAGGGGCTGCAGAGACAGCTCAACAGTTAAGAGCACTTGATGCTTTCATGGAGGACCTGGGTTTGGTTCCCAGCATCCACATTATAGCTCACAACTGCCTGTAACTGCAGTTCCGGGCATACTGATGCTTTCTTCTAGCTTCTGAGGGCACTGCATACATGTGGTGCACAGCCATACCTGCAGGCAAACACTCATCCACATATAATAAAAATAAAGAAATTATTGTAAATAAAAACCCAGAAACCACAGTTTCCAACTTCAGAATTAAAAGGAGTCATCAAAAGAGATAACCCTTTTTTTCCTTTTTAACTAGAGTGTAAACTTTCTTAGGCAGTCTAAAGAAGAAAGCCACCAAAATGTCCTCATCTGGTAATGTAAATACTGATCAAATAGTTGAGGGGGAGATTGTCTCCTCACTGCCTGAGGTCTCTTAACATTAGACAAAATGATAAGTTGCTGAAGGCCTCTTGATAAATATTTTCCAAATGATTTGTTTATTCTGCAATTACATCATTTCTGTGCTGACTCTTCTCCCTGAACTGACAGCCAGTTCTGTTTACTCCATTGTACAACAGAAGCCATGATCTTATGGCCCACCTAGTTTGGGTTACTATGGCTGTGAGAAAACACCATGACCAAAGGCAAATTGGGGAGGGGAGGGTCTGTAGTTGGTTTCTTCTACACTTTGCTCCTTGCTCTTATGGGGCCCACAACCCAGAACCCAAATAAATACCCAGAGACTTATTATTACTTATAAATGCCTGGCCTTAACTTGGCAGTTCAGCTCTTTATTAGAGCAATCGGGTGTTTTAGACAGGCACAGTAACACAGCTTCACAGAGTGAAACAAATGCGACATAAAAGAATGCAACACATCATTGCATCAATAAACAAATTTTCCACAACATAAAAGAATATAGCACATCTTTGACTAGTATTCCCCAACAAGGGTTTATTTGGCTTACACTTCCATATCACTGTTCATCATCAAAAGAAGCCAGGACAGGATCCTGGAGGCAGGAGATGATGCAGAGGCAACAGAAGAGTGCTGCTTACTGGACTGATCCCCATGGCTTGCTCAGTCTGCTTGTAGAACTCAGGAACACCAGCTCAGATGTGGCCCCATCTACAATGGACTGGATCCTGCCACCGAAATCACTAATTAATAAAATGCCCTACAGCCTTACACGTAGTCTAATATTACAGAGGCATTTTTCTTAGTTGAAGCTGCTCTGTCTTGGATGACTCCAGCTTGTGTCAAGTTGACATAAAACTAGCCAGCACATGGGGGTTCTACAGCTCTTTTCAAGCGAGGTCCATTATAAGTCAATCAACTGGGCAAAGCAATTAATGAAATATTCTATAGAAAGTACCAGCATAATACATTAGTGACTATTTTCTTTTCTTGGTGAGGTGAAGCTGGGAGGCTGAAGAGGTGCTTATTATGATCTGTCTCACCCACCACTTCACAGCATTTTCAATTTACATTCTTTACTTCATGCACCAGGTGAGAATTGTAAAAATTATTGCACTGAATCTTACCAAAGGCATCTGAGTTCATATTTACTGGTGTAAATAGCAATTTAGCAGGGTGATGGTATTTGTTACATGTGAGTAATTTGAATTCAGTCAATTTTCTTTGAAAAATTCAGATCACAGCTGATATTAAATTCTCCACAAGAAGTCAAACAAACAGAAGCAACGTGTGCTACGGAATGAGAGAAACCCAAACAAGCTCAGAGTAAGTTTGTCACTCCAAGGTGATTTGATTGAACTTGGCATTGTGAAAAGAGGATTTGAAGAATACAGTTATGCCAAGCTCTTGGCTTTCCAGAGATGAATTTAGAAGATTTGAGGATGGCCAAGAAACACAGGAAATACCCATAGCCATTCTGTGGGAAATTATCTTGGTTGCATTGAATCCGAAGAACTGACCACTGTGGTTATCATCATTTCTCTGCCTGGCATCTTGGACTCCATAAGCAAACAAAGGGAGCTAAGCAGGAGAATGCACTCACTCATGGTTCTCTGAATCCTGATCGTGCAGGTCATGTGACCAGGTGCTTCAAACTCCTGCTGCCTTGCTTGCCCTTGAACTGTGAACTAGAATGATCCTTTTCTCTCATAGTTTGTTTGGTTGTGGGTATTTCAGAAGCGCAATAGGAACAAGACATTGGCCTCTAAGTTTCCTTCTATTGTTCATATGTCCTATCTCTACTAGTCTCCTTTGATTCCTGAAAATGCCATGACATTTGTCAGCCTGAAGTTGAGCCCTGACTGTTTTCTCTACTTCAAGAAGTGCTGATAAGAGTTCAAATTGGTGCGGCCATTATGGAAGTCAGTGTGGAGGTTTCTCAAACAAATAAAAATACAATTGCCATAGGATCCAGCTCTCCCCCTTCTGAGAACACACTCAAAAGACTCAATATCCTACCACAGAGATACTGGCAATTTATGTTTCTAATGCTCTGTTCACAAAAGCAATGAAATAGAATCAACTTAGATGTCCATCAACAGACAATGGATAATGAAAATGTGATGTGTATATACACAATGGGATTTTATTTAGCCATGAAGTAAAATGAAATTACAAAACATACAGAAAAATAGATGGAGCTGGAAATTATTATATAAAGTGAGGTAATAAGAAACATGAAAGTGCCATGTTCTCTCATATGCAGATCCTAAATTTAATATATACATATATGTATATATATGGGACCCTAGATTTAATACATGAATATGTATATGTATACATACACACACACACACACACACACACACACACACACAATATATATATATATGGGTATGAGGGTGTACATAGGCCATGAAACTAGAAAGGAGATCATGAATGGACTGAAAGAGATTCCGAGAAAGGGATGAGAATAATATAGCACATATGACATGAAAGTTCAAAGTAGATTACTGGGTGTGAAAGTATATGAGGAGGAGGAGGATGGTGTAGAAGAATGTAGTTCTTGTCATTTGCTCTTGTTGCCTCACTGGCGATAGGTCTTAAGTGTTTGTTCTTACTTTTCCTTTCCTAGAGCATACTTGATATTTGCTAACTTTGTATGTAGTTTCATATCATGCCTAAATCTTTTTCTTTAGACTAAAAGGGGAATTGTAGTGAGATATCCACCCCGTCCACACCTGTTTGGGCATGGTCTCGAGTGTGGATGTGATGGAGAATGTGTTTTAGGTTGGGGACAGGGCTTTCTCTTGCTTCTGGTCAGGTGACAGAGGGAAGCCTTGGTGAATCCTTGGAGCTGGAACTTGCAGTGGTCACCTGCTTCTTGTATAAGTGTATTCTCCCCGAATAAACTTCATTTAACCTGTACTGAGTCTAGTGAATCTTCATTCCCATGCAATAGAAGAATAAGAGAGGAATACAAAAAAGTGCTTAAATTTCCATGATAAAATCTAATGTCATTGGCTCTAATTTAAAAAAAAATAAACAAACAATAAAAGAAAATAGAAATACTGAGAAGGTATGAGGAGCAAATTCTCCCGTTCCTTTTCGGGAAACTAGTACATTTGACCCTATGTAGCTCAGCTTAATTATAATGTCCTCCAGTAAGCATTTCTGATCAAATGCATAAGCACAATATGGAATGAATGTACTAGAATTCTGTTAAATTTCAACAGTGCTTTCAGTTCAAACACTAAAATTCAGTAACAGGGTTTCCTGGTGGACGAAATCTATGAGAACATGGGTCTTATATACATAACTTTTTGTCACAACATTCCAAGAACCAAGAAAGTGCATGAAATAGTTTTCAGTATGTTTGAGGTTAAGATAAGGGGGAAATTGTTTGAGAATTGTAGTAGGCTTGGGTCCATGGTGGGAGCTAAGTTTGCAGCAGTGTGTTTCTAATCCTATCTCTGTTAAGTATCCTCACAATTCAGCCACACTCTCTCACATGGACTTGGAACTTCATGAATTCTCTCTGGCATGCACTGAAGATTGGCTCAATCCGTTCCTGTTTTCAGCCCCTTTACTTTTCTTTTGTTCACAGTGTGGATAGATTGGAGGCACCTGAATATGAAAAGACCTCCCATGCTTGTGGATTAGTATGGTCAAAATGGGATACTATGAAAAGTAGTTACAGATAATGTCCATCAAAATGCCAACACAAAATGCCATATAAATTTTATATGGAAACACAATGGCCCAGGATGTCTAAAATTCATCATAAATTTTAGACAGAAACAAAAATGACACAGAATATCTGAAACAATCCTGAACAATAAAACAAAATAAAAACATGATTTAAAAAAAAAAAAAAAAAAAGAACCACTGCACGCCTTTAGTCCCAGCACTCGGCAGGCAGAGGCAGGCGAATCTCTGCGAGTTCAAGGCCAGCCTGGTCTACAGAGCAAGTTCCAGGACAACCTCCAAAACTACAGAGAAACTCTGTCTCAGAAACCCAAAAGAAAAAAGAACCACCATCTTGGTCTTCAAGTTATACTGATAGGCACAATAAAGAACTTTCTGAATGGGACTCTGGCATCAAAGGCATTAAGACCAACAATTAATAAAGAGACATTATCATGAAACTAAAATGTTTCTGTGTAACAGAGGACACCATTGTTCTAATGAATAAGCAGGCTACAAAATGGGGGGGGGGAAAGTTTACCAGCAATATAGCTGACAGAGGGTTAGAATCCAGAATATATAAAGGGAGAAAAAATAAATAACTTCCTTTAAAAATAGGTTATAGAACTAAACAGAGTTCTCCAAAAAAAAATGAAACACAAATGATTGAAAAACAATTTTTAAATGTCCAACATCTTTAGCCACCAAAGAAATTCAAATTACAACTACTTTGAGATTTCATCTTACCTAGTCAGAAAGGCTAAGCTCAATAGAAGAAATGACAAATGTTCATGTATATGTAGGAAAGGGAAACATTTGCTCACTCATGGCTGGAGTGCAAATTGGTGCAGCCACTATGAAAATCGACATGGTTCCTTAAAAAGCTATGAATGAATCTACTATGTTATCCAGCTATATTACTCATGGTAGTCATGTACCTAAATGACTCTATACCTTGCTGCAAAGACCCTTACTTATCCTGTGTTCATTGCTACTCTCTTCACAACATCCAGGATATGAAAACAGCTTTAATATCCATTAGCTGATGAATGAATAATGACACTGTGGTACAGCTACACAATGGAATATTATTTTCAGCTGTTAAAAATTATATTTGCAGGTAAATGAATGGAGCTGTAAATAATCACCCTGAGAAAATTCAGACTCAGAAAAACTAACATTTAATTTTCTCTAATTTTTGAATGTTAGTTTTGAATCTTCAAATGTGTTCATTTCACCTGAATACCTATAGAGATGAGGAAATTAGTAAGGGGGATATAACACAATGGTGTAAATTACTAAAGGAGAAAAATGGAACATAAAAGGTTAAAGTAGAGAGTGGGAGAGGAGGATAAAGGAAGAAATACTTGGAGTCTAACACTCAGTACCTTCCTCGTGCCTATTTGGAAACCTACTGTAGAAACTTCCTAAGATACATACATATATAAAAAGAGTTTAAATGGAGTTACCCTATAAAGAGGTGATGATGTCCCTACCAGACACCACAAGCTAACAAATAAAAGGCCAACTGACAGGAATGGTGATGTTTTAGAGTTGATGGTTAGCAAGGTCCCATATACCCCCAAATGTTGAAGACTGTCAGTGTTATTGTTTGCTCCACATAACTTGATGGCAAGCCCCTGTTGCTGACGATACTATGTACCTGAGTCATAGAACGTGGAAAAATCAAGCTGGTGTTTGCCTGGAAGCTTCATCCCTACTAACTAGCTTTCATAGAACCATAAGGTATTATGTATGCTTCAAAGGGAGAAAAGTCCTGTAAGCTATGATAACAACTGGCCTGGCAAGATATGCCCTTGGATGCAATAGTGACAAGAATATAATGAGAGTAACCAACCACTTTCTAATTGGTTTTAACACCTACTCCACAAGATGATAACTGTATCTGGTGCTGCTACTGGGGCTAAGAACCTCTGGATAGATAGGTCATAGGTCCTAGGGAAGAGCCTACTACCAGTATGCTAAATGGATATCGTATTATACTGACTCATAATAATTATTACTATACCCGTAGATGATCACATCTCTTAACCCTCTTCAGAGAAGTTTCCTTATGAGGTGCTTGACATTGGCTCACACTTGATCAACATGAAGAGATTATGAGACTGTGGAATGCTTAGCTCTAAGTGGGACATGTGAATCACACCCCTCTTCCCAAGCCTCAGGGATTAATGTAAAAGAGTAGGTGGAAAACTTGTAAGAGCCAGTGGAGGTAGATAACTGAAAGGAAACAATGTTTTATGGGCAGGGAAGGGCATTTGTATAGATGAACTCTTAGCAGTTATAACAGCATACATGTGTCCTTTACAAGCTCAACCCAAACAAAAACCAAGCATGGAGAATTAGGTAGGTATCGATCCCATCTTTGTTGGGGAGCTATTGGCTAAGGAAAGGGAAAATGAGTTTTCTTTAGTGATGTGGCACCTGATAGATCAATAAAGCTCCAGTGAAAAGCCATATATCCAAGAGTATATGGACAGCAAAATTGTTGTTGTGATTGTTGTTTTAAAGAAAGAACATAAAGTTAGGTGGGTAAAACGAAAAGGGAGGGTGGGTCCAGGAGGAATGGGGGGGGGAAAGAAGTGAATATAATCAAAATACATCTGCATGAAATTCTCTAAGACTAATAAAAATGAAACAAAACAACAAAATCAGCTTGAATCAGCTACAGTATTTCTGTACCTTCAAGAAACAGAAGCTAATATTGGCTTAAGCAAAATTGAAAATGATGCTTAGAAATGTATTTCCTGGCACTCTAGAAGTCCCATGCCAACTCTAGCAGCTTCCTATCTCTGTAGCTCTTGTCCTGTGAGACAAATAAGCTTCTAAATTCCCTTAAGCCAATTCTTTGGGGAAGTTAAGAACATAGCAGTCAAGGATTTACTACTCCAGTGCCATTCTCATTGAGTTAACCAGCCTGAAAGAAAATGGCAAACCGAGAGAGAGAGAGAGAGAGAGAGAGAGAGAGAGAGAGAGAGACTAATGATGGAGAGGAAAATGGCAACCTGAGAGCACTCAGATTTGAGTTTCTAAGCTATGTTGTACAGCAAGTTATATAGCCACACATCACTCCCCAGCCATTGTCTAATCTCAAGCAATAGCTCCAGCAACAGGTAGTCAAGTGTCACTAGCAATGCATGAGGAAGACTGGAAACAGAAGGCCACGTGTATCCCAGCCATGCACTTAGTCAAGTCTGAAAAACAATAGCAAAATCAAGGGGTTTGACTTGGTCAGTCAAGGCAAATGTGAACTCAGCCACTGATTACCAGACATGCAATATTCAAACATGGTGGTTCATGACTACAAGCCTAGCACTTGGAAAACTGAGGGAGGAAGATCGCCATAAGTTGAAGATTAGCTTGGGCTATATGGCAGTTCCAGGTCAGACTGGAAACAGAGTGACTCTGTGTGTGTGTGTGTGTGTGTGTGTGTGTGTGTGTGTGTGTGTGTGTGTGTGTGTGTTATTTAAGATATGTAAGATCTAATATTTAAAATCTTTCCATTAATTAATTAATTTTATAACTTCTGGTAAATCCAATTAGCCCGTTACTTGGACTTCTATTGCGGTGAAGAGACACAATGACCATGGCAATTCTTATAAAGGAAAACATTTAATCGGGACTAGCTTATAGTTTCAGAGGTTTAGTCCATTATCGTCATGGCAGGAAGTGTGGGGACACACAGGCAGACATGATGCTGGAGAAGGGAACTGAGAGTTCTATATCTAGATTGGCAGGCAGCAGGAAGGAAGACTGTGTCATGCTGGGAGTGGCTTGAGCATCTGACACCTCAAAGCCCACTCCCTAATGATGTACTTCCTTCAATAAGCCACAGCTATTCCCAGGAGGCCATAGTTCCTATTAGTGCCACTACTCAAACCACCATTTTTATTCAAACGACATCATTCATATGAAAAACTGTTATGACAATTAAACAATTAGAAGAAAACAATGAGTGAGCAAGATGGTTTAATGAGTAAGGGTACTTACTACCAGGCCTGACAATCTGGGTTTTATCCTGAAGTCCCACATGGTAGAAGAAAAGAATGAAAATAATAACCCCTGAAAGCTGTGTTCTGCTCTCCACAAGCACAGCTGCACACACTAAACAAATACAAGTAATTTGAAAATTAATAAAGAAAACAAAAACACCTAGCATCGTTCATAGCCCATAATACATCCTCAAATAATCCTTATTTCTCTGGGTTTCCTTTACCATAGGTCATCAATGTATTGAGAACTCGACTTGTCAGTCTAGCTAGCCAGGTGTAAAACAGGGTGTTACAGATACCCAGTAGTATTTTAAATTAAACCACATGTCCTATTCAGAAATAGAAAATTTTATCCAATGTTAATCAAGAATGAAGAACATTCTGTCTGTTCTCTTTACACTGTTCCTTTTGGTCAAATGTAGTGACCACTTGCTTGCTCTCAGGGAAACAGTTCCTTGTTCTTGTGTGTGAGAATGTTTTCTTTCTCCTCTCTGCGGCTCATCAATTAAATAGCCTATAAGCAGAGCAGATTTCATTGGCCACACACTCTAACCAGTGGTTCACAAAGTTTTCACAGAAAGACTATATTGGAATCATCACACAGAAAGCTTCCCCACATCATCAACCCCACTATTACCAATCCCACAGATCCCAAGTCAGGCCTTGGCAACTGACGTTTTAAAAATTCTTCCAGTTTTCTGTAAGCTTGAAATCATTAATCACACTAACAGTTTAAATAATAATTATATCAATTAGCTCAACAAGAGTGAAAATAACTATTTTTAATACAAATTTGCCAACAGTAAGAAACTTGAACCTAGAGCCTCATGCATGCTAAACAAGTGCTCTACTAATCTACTATGTCCCAAGTCCCCTGTTTTACTTTCTGATTTTTGTTTTGTTTTGTTTTGTTTTGTTTGAGAGAGGATCTCACTAAGTTTCCCAGCCAAGACTTGAACTTCTGCTGCAGTTTCCCTCAGAGCTGTGATTACAGGTCTGTATGTTCAACCTGGTTCCATTTTCCCTTGTCCATGTCAGAAAGGTCCAGGTACATTTAAACTTGGTTTGGAGAGTTATTCCAGATTTTATTCTTTCTTCTTTGTGGTCTCTGATGTTACTCTTGAATCTTTTTTTTAAATTGATCTATGTGAACCTACACCAGTTTTTGCCTTAAACTGTTTGAAGCCCACTCTTGCACACTGACAGAGGACAGATGAGGGGGGGCTGAAGAGATGGCTCCATGGTTAACAGCAGATACTGTTCTTCAGAAGACCCAAGTTCAGTTCCCAGCACCCAAGTCAGGAAGTTCACAACTGCCTGTAACTCCAGCTCTAAGGAATGAGATGCTCTCTTATGGCCTCTGCAGGTACCTATGCACACATATGTGGTATGCCTGTACATACATAAACAGAAAAAGAGAAATATTTTTAAATATTAGAAAATATAAATAAAAATTAATAAATAAATGACACAAAAATGAACGCACATATGAACTAATACAGATCATGTCTGTCACTGCATGCACAAGACATGTACAAAAGCAAGCTCAAAAATATCCCAGTATAGAACAGAGATACTCAGGAAATTCCATCCTAGCTATGAATTGCCCTCTGTTGCTTTTGGTTAGCATGTTTTATCACTATGAAATAACTCAGAACCTTTAAATCAGAGGAAACTCCAGCTCCCATTTCTGTAGGAAAGTTAGAGACACATCAAGGGCTTCTACAAGACCGTATAAAAGCAGGTTATAATTCAAATGTTTTCCGATAATGTGCAGAACAAATACCAATTTCAGAATTCTTCTGAGGGGCATAATTAAATTGATTTTACATCATCTAAACAAAATAAGTAAGCCTGTACCATATAGATACTAAAGCCATTACCGTTCTTGCCGGTTGATACAAAAGCAATTCTTGTGAAAACTTACATTATCAACAAAACAAGAAGCCAATGAGCTCATTTGTATGAACTGGTTGTTAGAAGCGCTGAATTATTAATTTTATTGTAGCCATTGATGGAAGGCCTTTTTATAAAATCAAAAGGAAATGTCTGAGGGGCTTTTGAAAATTGAAATGGCCAACCTGCTAATCATAACTATCAATAATTATTACAGAGTCCCAAGATAATCCATCTTTGTCAAAATTAAACCACCACTCAGAACGAGTTGTGCAGAATTTCAGAGAAAGCACTCTATGCACACTATGTTTAGGGCAACACAAGAATGCATCCTGTGGTGGAAGAAAAAAAAATGAGCTTGGGAACCTGCTCTGGGATGACTGGAGGACCAGACACTCAGAAATGTTATGGAATGTGACACATCTTTTTCACATCACTTCAGATTTATTTTGTCATATCAGAGGTCTCCCCCAATAATGCTTGTTTATATAGACAAATTAGGAAGCAAAAGGGGGAAGCCAAACACGTGCCTATTTCCCAATGGGAATAACTACTGTTCACCTTTGGTTTACGTCCTGCACTAATGTCTATCTTAGCTATCTATCTATAGATACATGAATTTCTTCTACAATAGTATTGCACAGATCTATAAACTAAACTATTTTCATATGAAGGTATTTTGAGATTCAGTGTCAGTATGTTATCATCGTGCATTACTACATGAAATTCTTGTGTTTAGACTTAGTATTGTATTTTTCACTTGACCATAAACCCACAGCTTCATGTAATGTTTTAATACATATATGCATTGTGTAATATTCAAATCTGTATGAATGTATCTAGCTCCACAAATATTATAGTTTTTATATGATAAATCAATTTAAGTTGTTTTCCTGTGGCTTTACTTTCTAACATACAGCACATGATCAGCTGTACCACATTCCTGTATTAAGAACCTATTTCCCTCAACTATAACTTCAAATCTATTAACCAGTCCTTCCCCAGCTTTCCCTCTGCACTCCTCTCCCAGATTCTGGTAACTATTCCACTTTCAGCTTTGATGAGATCAACTGTTTTGAATTCTACATGTAAGTGAGCCTTCAGAGTGAGTGTACCTATGCCTGACTTAATATGATGGTCTCCCATGCTCTCCTGATGCATAATATCCAAAACAGATCCGCCATTGCTGTGTGGCTTAGTGAGTCCACTGGATGTTATAAATTATCTAGTAAAATTCTTTCGAAACAGATAATTGCTCACTCTGACCATTTCCTCTACATTTAATTTTTTCCAAAAAGGAAGTACAACTTAGAGGATTTGGGATCAGATTGCCCTGACAAGGCTGTGCCCATTTTAGGCTTTTACACGCTCTTCAGGAGACCAGCAACATTCCTGCCACTCTCTAGCTTTCAGGTCTTGGCCTTCCAAATATTTATGGTTCAGTGTCTGAGCAAGTCTCCATTACTTAAACCAGAAGGGAGATCCATGAAGTTCAATGTATCCAGAAGTTCTCTCAGATGGAGAGATACACAGCATGAATGGAATCCTGGTTGGTTTTTAAGTTCATAGAACACAGAAACAATCTCATTCCTTCACCCAAGTTTATCAACCTGAGTTACTTTGAAGTTGCCTGAGCTACGTCTGCAGTGACTTTCCACAAAGCGTGCACAGTCTGAATGGACTAGTACTCGAATGTAAGTTCCTCCAAGCCCCACAGGAACTTTCTCCTTACTGAATCAAACAATACACAGGTATCTGCAATTTACCAAGTGGCATCTTGGCATCAGATTGCTGAAGCCCTCTTCAATATAAAGTGTTGGCAAGAAAGAATTGGACTAGCTCCTGAGACTCTAAAGAGAACTTAACCTTTTTGCCTGAGGATTTCCGATGTATAAATTAAAGGAAACCGGTTGCAATTATAAATGAGCATTGTGAAACACAAATTGTGAATGTCAAGGCTGAATACCACTGAAAGGAGCCATGAATATCTCTGTATCTCCAAAGGGTCGGTATTAACTAAAATCTTTCTTTGCACAGTAGCTGAGGTCAACAGGCAAAGGTATTTACCTTGGTTCTGTAATTCCACAACAAAAAGCCCTCTAGGGTTTGGAGATAAGGAATATGGAAAATGGGAGGCATGCCCTTTAAATACCAACTCCTAATTGCAAAAATGTGAATATGCAAATCCAATTACATACATTTAGGGATTAGATATTAATTGGATCTTCCTTGATATAAATGGCAAGGCAATTCTTCTATTGGAAGTGATTATCACTTTCCATTTTGCTATTTGGTAATAATTGATAAAATACCACAGGTACCTCTTGCTAGGCAATTTACCAAAATGACACTGCAGGTCACACGATTAAATATCTTTGTCCTGAGCGCTGGAATCAAGATGTACATTGAAACTTCACTTGAAATGGATAATAAAAAAATTACATAATATTAATATGACCTCTAAGCACAGGATATGTAGATAGATGTAAGGGCATACATCCTGACTTACTGATAGTGAGTGATAGCTGTGAGCAAGTGGCAGTGAACCCACCTCCACACTTTGCAGACTATGAAGTCGGGACCCATGCCCTCCTACCACACAGATATTAATATGGGTTCTTTGAGAACAGCAGAGCTTTTCTCAACTCTTGGTGAGCTTAACTCGGGAGCTAGGGTGGAGGACGATCAACAGTCACAAGGGCACCCTGAGTCAGTGGCTTTCCAGGTCATTTGCTCGGGTCAGAGCAGAACACAAGGACAAGAAGTGACCCAAGTGAAGGTGATTATTAAGGGAAGCTAAGAAAGAACTCCTGAGAGTGGGTAGGACTCCAAGGGAGGGATACTGATGCTCTGCCCTGCCCAGTGGCCTTCCGTGGATCTTATGGAGGGAACCAGATGGAAACTGAGATAGCTAGACAATGTGGGCAAGATGAACCTGTCTTTTGTAGCTGCATCCCCAAAGTGATTTGCTTCTAATAAATAAGAATGTGACACTAATCCAGCTCTTTCAAACTACACAGCAGAAAAGCAAACAGTGATGAGGATGACTTCTGCCAACTGACCGAGGGGCATGGAACCTCTTAGTCTAACAGCCTCTGATTATACTGAGCTCTGCCAGCAGCTGTGTGGGCCAGTTTAGAAGTAGATCCCTCCACAGTCAAGCTTTCACAAGTGACTACAAACCTGTGTCAACCTCCTGAGCACACAGATGGGGCTGTGAAACAGGACCGATCATGTTTCAGAGCTATGCTCAGATTCCTGACCTGCATGAAGTAGGAGAGAACCAACATTTTAAGCAACTAAATTTGAGGTCATTTGTTACCTGAGGTTAAATTGCAAATGTATTAAGGAAGTTAGATTGCAGAAACAGCAACAGCGCAACACAATATCTATCTGGGTTATCACCCCTGATGCACTTCAGGTTCACACCCTTGTGCATTTTCTGGTTCACACCTCTGATGCACTATGATAACAATCATAATTATATAAGTATGAATTATCATTGAGTCAACTTTTCTCTGATAGAAATGCACCTAGGTTTTTAAATCTCAAATTGGGGGATTAAAAAACAATCAAGGAATAAGTCGGTAAAGATTATTTTTAATGAAAAGAACCTTTCCTAGAACCTCTGAATTAGCATTGCAGAATACAGACCAAGTCTTTGGCCCTGGTTTAAATACTTTAAATCTTCTCATTTGTGTTGAAACTCGTCTCTTCTTCTCCGCTGACTTTTCAGCCTGTCCATTCCCACCTTGGTGACATAGCTCTAATTTAAGCTCCTATCAAAACCATTATGATTTTCACTCCACTGCCCTTGGATGCTACTGGATTAAGATGCCAGCATAATTAATGGGCCACCTTGCTTACACTCTTGCTTCTTCACATCCTAGAGAAAATGTCAAGTCACATATTTCCTGTGGAAATCAGGACAACTAGCAGATTTCCCTGTCACTTATAAATTAGTTAAGAAGTATCAAAAGGCACAGACATTCAGAGACAGCAAATCCAGTGATCTGTTCACACAATGACCACAGGCACCCCTAAGTAGAATCTTTAAAAGAATGTCTAAGGGTGTATGCATGTGTAAAACTGTCAGAGAAAAAACATGGAATATAAAAAGTGTTTGAGGGGACTTCATCACAAAAATTAAAACAAGCTGATTTAATGCAACTTTATTATAGTCATCTTTGGGTACCTTTGGGGGATTGATGCCAGCACAGGTGCTCGTACCAAGATATTTCAGGAATTCATTCAATATAGAAAATGTTGTAGTATTTGCCTGTAACCAGTGTACATGGTCATGAATCCTATTAGGCATCCCTAGATTACTTACAGAGCCTAACCAAAGGCAGATGTTGACTTTGTTCAAATAGTGTTGTGGAAGGAGTCCATGTATCTTCAGTACAGGCATGATTTGGTCTCAGACTAATTGAACCTGAAGTTGTAGAATCCAATGTGCCTGGCACATTCCCTAAAACAGATCGTAGAAATTCTGGATGAAATATAATAAAACTCAGGCTGTACAGATGGCTCAGTTTTAAAGAGCTTTCTAGGCAATCAGCCAAGATCTCAAATCCCATGTAAATGATGGGTGGGCAGAACAGCCCACCTGCAATTCCAGCCTCAAAAAGAAAGACAGAGAATCTCCCAGAGCAAGCAAGCTGGGCAGCTAGTCTAGCCACAGCCACAAGCTCTGGGTTTGATGGTGAATCTGCCTCAATGAACAAGGCAAAAGAGCAATGGAGGGTGATTCCCAGCATCAACTCTGGGCCTCCATATTCATGCATGCCAAACACACACACACACACAGAGACACACACACACAAACCACATGCATGTACACACATGAAAATGGAAGATGAAGAAAATACTATATAGATAAAGCACAACTTTATCTAAAGTAGGTAATTAAACACAACACTAGAATGTTCTTTTATTATTAACATGGAGGGAACAGACATCCAGAGTAAGGGCTGCAGATTGCTCAATTGCAGTGACATTTACACTAAGCAAATGGCACTCAGGGAATGAAACTGAGAGGTGAGAACGGAAGGGCTCTTATGCCCGAGCTGAGGTCCTGCAGGCTGACTCTGACATTTGAAAATTCTAGAGAAGCAAGAAGCCCACCACGTCAATGTATTCCTGTGAGGCTGTGACAAATGACCACAAACTCAGTGGCTTAAAACAACAGGCCATTCTGGAAACCCATCATAAAAGATAAGCAGGACTTCACCCCCTCTGGAGACTTCAGCATGAAATCCATAATCGGGATTTCACTTTTTTTTTTAAATATGAGAGTTTTATTAATTTCTTTGAGAATGTCAGATAGGCATCTAAGGAATGTGCAGCAGACAGAACTAGTCAAAGTGTAGAGAGTAAGTGTCTATGGCGTGCTCCACCACAAAGGAGACATCTATATCACACCCCATCCTAAGGCTCAGCAACCATTCCAGAAGAGGGACGCAAAGATTGGGAAGAGTCAGTCAGGCACGAACAAAGTGAAAGGGTATCCTCTAAACATGACAAGGCTGCTGGGCTCGCCAACAGCTATAGTTGCCGGTATAAAACCTGCACAAAGCCAACCCACTCAAGATTCCAGCACGAAAGAGGTGAGGGGCTGACAAGCCCTGATCCTTACTAGGGAGCTATTGACAGTTGATGGTTTCTGGAAGAGAGTCACTTTGCTTTAAAGGTGTGGCTCCTAGTAGGTCCACCATTCTCCAGTGGCCAGCCCTGAGTGTATAACAGCACAAATTGGACCGTGTTTTGTTTTGTTTTTAAGAAAGGACATGAAGTTGGGAGGGCATGGGAGGGTGAAGGTTCATCTTGGAGGCGTTACAGACTGGAGTGGGGCAGGAGTCAGCTCCCATATATGGTATGTGCAGCTGTTCTGTGGCCTGTAGTGATAGCACACCGATTCTTGTCTCCATCTCCAGAGTCTTCTCTGTATATCAGGGTCTTCCAGGGAGATCTCCCTCTGCTTCTGTCCTATAAGGATGCTTGTCTACTGATCCAAGATGAGCCCCTCATCTCAAGAGCCCTGACTTTACCACATCTGTAATACTTTCCCCAAATAAGATAACATTTTTAAACTCCAGGGATTAGGATGTAGCTGTATCATTGGAGCTGTCACTCAGACCACATTGTTATGCTATTTCCCCCTGTATGCATATGTGGTAGGGATACTCATGTGTGCACTGGTGGAGGTCAGAGGTTGATGTCAAGTGTCTTCTTCAATCTCTCCTCCACCTTCTCTCACTGAGCTTGCAACTGTAGACCCCTAAGATGCACCTGTCTCCATTTCCCCAGATGCACACTGCCTGACCAACTTTTACAGAGGCTCTGGGAATATGAACTCAGAGTCTCTTGTCTGTGCAGCAGGAATTTTACCCCCTGCCCTATAATGAGGTCTTATCCCAAGTGAGGCATGGAGCTAGCTATAAAGACACCTCTCAATTAAGTGAGAAGACAGCCCAGTCTCTAAAAGACAGCAAAAGGATGAACAAACAGACATTCTCAATAGTCAGGAGGGTGACTGGGTAGTTGGAAGTCCGTTGCAGGCTTTAAGTCGGGAGGAACTAAGAGCCTTAGAATAGAGAGAGAACAGATAGGCTTACTAAGGCAACCTGTCATGAGTGCAGAGTTCAGATGTGTGCAGAGAAAAGTGGCATGAATTGTAATCCCAGACATTGGCAACATCTCTCCAGAACCCATGAAAACCCTAAAGTCTTAGAAGTAAATGGCAAAACACACTGTATAGACTCCACAGTTCGGGGAGCTTATGATTCCCACTGAAATGACTGTGCTTCAAAAACACTAGAATATACAGGTTCCAGCCCATGTGATCACTGAGCAGTGTCAGCCTGGGTCCCTTACTTTTATTTATATTTTTAATTATTTATTATTTATTGTTGTTTGCCTGCATGAGTTCATATGTGCCACATGAGTACAGGAGTCTGCAGAGGCCAGAAAAGGGCATCAGATCCCAGAGGAGTTACAGAAGTTATGAGGCTCCATGTGGATGTTGTGAATCAAACCAGGGTTCTCTACAAGAGTAGCCAATGCTCCTAACTGCTGAGTTATTGTTCCTGCCCTGGATTCTTTACTTTTAAAATCAAGGCTCTAGTAATCCCACCCCCGACAGAGATGGCATTCTAGGAACACAATGAAAACTTAGGAGGCAGTGGGGAAATAGATGAAGGCTGTAGATATAATTATAAAAATATATAATGTGTGTAATACACAAATATATATGCACATCGTCATGGTCCAACTATTGTGATAAACACAAAAGTTGAAAGATCCTTCTGGATAATCTGTCTACTTTAAATATATTTAAATAGTACAGATTGTTCTGTACTATAGAAAGCCAGACTAGCAATATAAATGCAAGCATTTGTCACCTTTAAGCATCAAAGGGAAAAGATTTTTTAATATGTAGAAACTCGCTGACATTCCCTCTAGAAAGTCATTTCCAAGCACCCTTTAAAAAGTGAATGTGTAATGGAAATTTCAAGTCTCCTATTCACAGATTTTGTGCCACTGTGTTTCCTCACTTCTGAAAATCAATAGAGGCTATTAATCATCTCTCCTGCAACCCAGAGTCTGGAAGTGTTTTAAAGGTGAAGTACAGAGTTTGAGAGGGATGTGCAAAGAATGTGCCCACCTCTTACAGAAAAAGCACTCTGAGTTACAGATGATCGTTGTAGGTATTTCTAGTTATCAAGTTATTGTAGCCAGGTCCCCAGGCTCAAAGAAGAGACCTTGAACCTCGGAGGTGTCACAATAAACAATTACAATCCTTACCTCATAGGCAATGAACTGCAAGCTAGGGTTTTTCTCATTTACGCACTATGTGCGTTCTTGTGTGTACAGATGTATGTGTATACATGGGTGTGCATGAAGGGCCAGAGGTCAACCTTGCATCAATGTTATTCCTCAGCCAACTCTCCAACATTTTTTTGAGAGTTGCTCACTGGGACCTGAGGCTCACTAAGTCAGAGATTCCCAGGGCTCACTAAGTCAGAGATTCCCAGGGATCTGCCTGTCTCCATCTCCCTTCACTGACTGATCGACCCACTCTGTGATAAACTGGGCCCTTAAACAAAGCCCCTGAATCATGTGCCAGGGAGAAGATGCCCTGGAGGGTACTGCTGGGATTGTCCTTCTTTCTTCTCTTTGTATTGCTGGACTCCTCAGAGTTGGTGTGTAAAGTCATAGACAGGGCACAGGGAAAGCTTTGACAAGAGCATATGAGGCAAGAGAAGCATCCTTCACTGGGGGATGCTTGTCAGAGTGAAAGAGTTGGAAAGAAAATCACAGGAAGACCGGCAAGCTGCCACACCTTTTACCTGAAATCTAGACTTGCCCATACTCACACAGCATATAGGGAATCACTAACTCAAAGAAGTTAGGTGAATAGATGGTTAAGTTTAGAGCTTCAACTCTCAGTCTCTAGTACTCATCAGAGTTGCTACAGAGCTTGTTCAAACCTAGAGATTCTGATTCCCTCCATTCTGGGCAGGGGGCTAATGACCACCATGTTTGACAGCCCCCCACATTCCTTACTCTACAAATATGGGATGGGATGACAGTTTCCATTTCTAGTTCTTAGAAGAAACAGCTCCTGCTGGTCCAAGGATCACACTTGCAGAAATGCTGCTTGCATGGAGCTTTAAGCTCCACCAAGTATCATTCTTCAGCTCAGTGTTTAAGTACAGATAGTGCTCTGGAAGAGGACCAAGTTCTGTTCCCAGCACCAATGTCAGATGGCTGGCATCTTCTGTAGCTTCGGCTCTAAAGGGTCTGATGCCTCTGGTTCCCACAAGCATCTGCACTCACCTGCATCTATCCAGCCTTATCACTCACCCACCTATCCAGCTTTGTGCTGTGATCTTACTCCATGTGGGGAAGGAAACTGGAAAGATGCCTCTTCACAAAGTGAGGTGCCCCAGAAGACAGCCCAATCAACCTAGGCAAAAACACAAGTGAGAGAGGAAACACCACTAAGTCAGAAGAGTGACTTTATAAATGGTGATCTGTTCCATGCTGTACATAGGGAGGAATTAAGAGCCTTATAAGAGTCATGACAGACATAAATACAAAGGTCATGAGGCATGGGTACAGAGTCCAATATATCTCCTAGCACTTACTATCAACTCTTGATAAGCTGATACACGGTTCAAAACACCCATATAAAGTGACTGACCATGTGTGTTGTTGGCGCTATTTTTAATCTCTTCTAATTCCTCCAAATGACTAGGCGAAATTCACCAAGATAATACTGAAAACCTAAATGATATCGTCTCAAGGACTTTTGGAGAATCATTCTTGTCGGAATAGGTCAGGTAACTAAGTCTTGGTGGAATCTGTGCCCCGCCATGCCTTGTCCTCGCTGAACCCCTCACAGCAATATTCGTTTAAAGCAACATCTCAACATCAGGACTGACAATGAGGTCAGCTCACACCAAAGCTTACAGCAGTGGTTCTCAACCTGTGGGCCGTAACACCCCTAGGGGGTCTAATGAGTCTTCCAACAAGGTCCCCTAAGACCATCCAGAAGCACAGATATTTACATTACAGCTCCTAACAGTAGCAAAATTACAGCTGTAAAATAGCAACGAAATAATTTTATGGTTAGGGGGCACCAGAACACAGGAACTTTACTAAAGGGTCACTGCATTAGGAAGGTTGAAAATCACTGGCTTAGAGCCTTTGTGTTCCCATCATGTAGGCAAATAGGCAGGAGCAATCAGAGGCATTGAATCCAAAACAGATTCTGATTGGCTATGGCAGCTGAGTTTCTACAGTACTGATCAGCAAAGATACATAGTATCAGCAAAGGACTAGTTGGACCATTGGAGGGAGGGAGACAGATGCCTTGACAAAAGTCACTCATGTCAGGAGTATGGGGAAAGTGGCAAATACCAAAAAGGAAAATGCAAATGGCATGCATGTCATTATTCCTGTTTGGCTGCAGTTTTCTGTTTAGTTTGGGTTAACTTTTCTTGGGTTGCCCTTAAGAAGAAGCCATGTATCAAGGAAGCATCATCCACCAAATGAAGGGAATTGTAAGATTAAAAAAAAAAATCAACTCTTCAGTGTAAATTAACTCATTCAACTGAAGGAGGGGAAGTCACTGCCAAGTAGGGCAACTTAAAGTTGCAATTAAGGGTAACTCTCCATGCTGTGGGCTGAGTGGCATATGGTGCCTGCCCCAGAAACCAAACAGCTCATCAGGAAGACACTTTAATTAGTACACATTCCACACTCAATGATGATGCTGTCGCTTATCCAGAGCAGGGCAAGAGGCCACGTCTGAAGGCATTGCCCTTTTGCCAGACTTTTCAAACACACACTGCCATCCCTCCAAATAGGAAAAGGTGAAATAGCTCCTTTTTCCCTTTAGAAACACAAAGGTGTTTCAGATGGCTATTGATCCAGCTGATGTACACGCCAAAGGGGAGAGAGGCAAAAGATTAGATGGTTTTTCCTCCAGCCACCTATGATGAGACTGGAAAATTCTGTTACCTCAGCTAAAATAACTAGTCTACTGTCTCTGGCCCAGCCCCTCCTCCCTCTGGAGGACTCCCCGGTTTCCCCCAATGTCACCGTCACATTGCAGACCTGGTTGAAAATGGAGCCCTCAGGCTTGGTTGGTAAAGTGCTTGCTTCTCAAGTATGACTACCTGAGTTCAATACCCATAACTCACACAAAAAGCCAGATATAGTGTGCACGCTTGTAATTACAGAGCTGGGAAGGCAGACACAGACAGGCATCTGCTGCTCACTGGCCAGTCCCAGGTGGTGTGAGAACTGTCTCAAAACAGAGACAAACCCAGAGAAGAGGAGGAACAGGCAAACTGGAATCCTGGTAGCCTGTACAGACACAGAGGGAACGAACCAAGAGCAAAGAGTGTCACCGCGGAAGGGGCTCAGTCCCCTTTCTAGGAAAATTTGCAGACTCAGACTGGCAGGCACATTTACTGCGACAGCTGGGTGTTCATAGTTTCTATCAGCACATGAGGTGAACACTGGTCCCTTACACCAGAAATGTGTTCCAACAGAAATTCACAACACTCTTTGAAACACGAAGGAGTAGGATGCCCTGACAGTGATGCCTTATCATGAACGGCGCCAGTGTAAGAATCCACGGAGGCAGAACAACCCTCAGACCATACCAGTTTTCTAGTGACTCCTGAATTTTCGTTGCGCCATCCCATAACACTTTCGGTGATGGGGAACTTACAACTTCCCACCTCCACTCGAGAAAGTAACCATCTTTTATGTGTCCTAAACCATTTCCCTTGATGGAAGAAAAGAGTAAAAAATGACTCTTCACCGAACATTCAGCTTGAGAATAATTTATGGCAGTTAATTAAACCTTAGCCTGATATTTTCTATTTTTAAAGGGGTGACCAATTATTTACTCATTCATTTCCCTGGGTGTGCTGAGGAGCACTTCAGTACGGTGTCAGATGTCAAATAGAGGTGAGTGGCAGCCTGGAATTAAAGCAGTCACTCTGCCTGGGGCTCACTTTCTCTTGGTTGGCTGGCCACTGTGACTTAGAAATGAAACTGTTATGCTCTGGTGCTCCATGCCTTTTTTTCCAAGTTTTCATTTTAATAACTTTATTGACATGTCAAGGTAGGCACAGTTGTCAAAGGTGGTATCAAATGGTCCAATAAATCAAAGCTCCATCTACCTTCATTTCCCATTACTTTTGCGTCTAGATCTAACACAATCAGGGTCCTTCCACGAACCTCTGATGCTTTACAAATGTCAGATGGACTTTCAGATTATCCTTGAAGAGTCTTCCTGTCAAGTTATAGATCAGGCCTCTGTTATTTCAGACCTAGGAAGGTGTCCCAGTTAGGGATACTGTTACTGTGACGACACACCATAACCAAAAAGGAAGTTAGAGAAGAAAGGGTTCATTTAGCTTACACTTCCACATTGTTCAAAACAAATCAGGACAAGAACTGAAACTGAGCAGAAAACTGGAGGCAGCAGCTGACGCAGAGGCCACGGAGGGATGATGCTTACTGGTTTGCTCCCCCATGGCTTGCTCAACCTGCTTTCTTATAGAACCCAGAACCACCGGCGCAGAAATGATCCCACCCACAAGGGACTGGACCCTCCCTCATCAATCACCAATTAAGAAAATCCTCTACCAGCTTGCCTATAGCCCAGCCTTATGGAGGCATTTTCTCAACTGAGGCTCCCTCCTCTAATGACTCTAGCTTGTATCAAGTTTGCATAAAACTAGCCAGTACATAGAATTTGGCTGGTCTTTAAGCACTAGGCTATAGCCAAAGGTGCTGGTTCCTATGCATTGGCTTAGTTTCCAATATAGGAGATCTACAAGGTTTGAAAATGTGAGAGAATACCTTCTATTCTCTCCAGTATGCAGACACATCTAATTAACCTTCACCCTCTTTCCCAACTAGCCCAACAGGCCTCAGCCTTTATCAGAACTGGCTATTAGACACTAAAATCCAACCAGAGCTGGAGCAAAACTTGAAAGCTATTGGCTGCATCAGAACCTAATAAAAAGTCACACTAGGTCACCAAAAAGAATGGCAGGATGTTAAAGCTGGTGGGATGTGTGGTTCATTAAACACAATATCCTATTACAGAAGCAACTGCACAGGAAGGACTGGGGGAGGGGCCACGTCCTCTGACATCAACCTTAGAAGCTATCCTCCCTCTGTCCCCAGCACTCCTCACAGGTCTGCAGTTTCTGAAATCTCAAGGCCATGTTGCCTTCTAGTTTGTAAATGTGTAATAACTCAGTCAGCAGAAGTCTTCAGGCATGCAAAGGGGCTGCTTGTGGCAACCAACTGATAGAAACTCCTCTGAGATATAACATTCTTCTGCAGTTTTGAGGTAAATGATGCTTTCATTTTGTTTATGTTGTGTTTTTATTTGCAAGCCTGTTCTCTGTGTCAATAGATTTATAATTCCCTGTGTAGGACCCTGAAAGTATCATATTTTTGTTCCTTTATTCATAGCAAGTCACAATGGGGAACCTGATGTATAAGAAATGTCATCACGTTTGCAGATCCCCTGACCCCTGTGTACACCATATTCAGACACACAGCATGCCAGCCACCTTGGTACAGCCAGCTGCAGAAGTCCCTACTCCAGGACTAAATTGTTACTTTCAGGAAAGCATCCTCAGTATAATCCTGCTGCCATAACAAAATACAACCATGAAAATGTAGATGACAGAGTAATTTTCTTCCATGATTCTGGAGACTAGAAAGTATATGATCCAGGTACCAACAGATGAAGTTTCTAGTACTGTCTCACTCTTTGCCTCCCAGATGGCACTTTGGTCTTCACATGGTAGGAGAGATGGGAGGGGGGAAGCTTAGCCACCTCCCTTCTGTCCCTAATCCTACCTATCCACTTGTGAGGACACTTGTGACATAACCACCTTTAGATTTCCACTTAGGTGTTTTGTTTTGTCTTGACAATTATGGTTTTTGTTTTATTACAGATTCACTTTTATTTTTACTCAGGTGTATACATGTCTCTGAATAAATGTATGATATATGTATATATGTTTGGGTGCCTGTAGAGTCCAGATGAGGGTGACCGATCTCCTGAACTGGAATTGTAAATGGCTGTAACCCACCCAAGGTGGGTGCTGGGAACTGAGCTGAAAGAGCAGCAAGTACTCCTAATTACTGAGTCATCATTCCAGCCTCTGTAAATTTTTAATTGATACATAAAAAAAATGTACATAATAATAAGGCTCACTACATTGAGGTGTGAATTTGGGATGGATTCCAAACCACAGCACCTTCTGAGCTGCCAGCCATATCTGGTCCATTTTCTCTTATTCACCCCCTTCTGACACACTGTGCACCAAAACTGTGTTTTTCACATACAGTCGTCATCACCAGAACACAAGTGGGTGAGAATGTCTTTCTGCTTTGCTCATTACTATATAATATATAGCATTTGAAAAGCAGGCACTGAGCACAGTTGATGAATTAATGGGATTAGCACCATTCTGTAGTTATCATCACTGTCATTATACCAGATAAACAAACGGGCTCAATGAGGGCAAAGACGCTTTCTTAAAGTCATAATCGCCCTTTCATAAAGTAAGAGGAAAGAAAAAAGTTCTGTTGGGGTCAAAGAGATGGTTTGGTGATTAAGAACACTTGCTGCTCTTGCAGAGGACCTGAGTGTCGTTTCCAGAAATCATGTTGGGTGGCTCACAACCTCATGTGACTCTAACTACAGGAGAGGCTACATCCCCCACAGGCCTCCATGGGCACTTGCATTCAGTTGGCATACACAGACACGCATGCATACTTGCGCGCGTGCACGTGCGCGCGCACACACACACACACACACACACACTCAGATGAATTAAAAATGGAAATGAATCTTATTAAGTACTTCTGTCAGTAACATAATATCACCACACATGCACTGGGCTCTTTGTGCGTCTGACCAGAGCCTCTGACCCTGTGTTTAGAATGTGTTCCTACTCTTGGGTTCAATCTTTCTTTTGTGACTCTCAGGACCCCTCCAAGTTTCTGTCTTTTGTGATATTGTTTAACTTAAAAAAAAAAAAAAGACAGCAAGTATTCCAGACAGTTAAAAAAAACACCTAATTCCATCCCTCTCTGTAACAATACTACTCACATTTGTAAAACTCAGAACCCTGATTCTGTGAGTTTTCACATCCACTTAATTTTATTACTGATAGTGTTTGCCCCATTTTACAACAGAGAAAGCAGAAGATCAAAGCAGGCACTGATGGGCTCAAGCTTTTGTGAAGGGACAGTCCTGAAGACAGGACTGAGGGAATCAGGCCAGGCTGGATGCCACCCCACAGCCCTGGATTCAAACCCACAGCTTACCTGCACCTCCACTAGCTGTGTGTCCCAGGAGGTTGAGCGCCATCTCTGTGTCTCCTTCTCCCACTCTACAAAAGCACTGATGTGAGGAGTAAGTGGCATGACGTATGAGACACTGGACGCCCAGTGACAGGGGTGAAATGGGAGCACCCTAGAGCAACACTCATCACATCCCTTCCCTCGTCCCTGTGTTCTCCTCCCCCTGTAGCCATAGCTCTTCGACTGGAACAACTACACAACTCCGAATGGAGACTACTTTCATGGGCTCATTTTAAAGGCTGGTTCATATTTCAGTGAATTTATCAGTAACTCGGTCAGAGAATTCGAGGCTCAGTAGGGTATTTCACAGTCTAAATGCCAGATGTACTTATAAGAGGCCAGAGCATATGTGATTAGAGTTGGGAGCAGCTACTGACTTTCTCAAATAAAATCTAAGATACTGTGGTTTAGTGGAAGGCTTCCTGCGAGAGGTATTTCTCACTATAACAATACTCAGTTTTTGGGTAGCAGGTTACAGTAGTCTGGATGAGCTCCAAAGCATGTCCAGTTTTGCAGCTCATTGAGAAAATCCATTTTGATATTAATTGACATTCATTGGTGTCTTCTCTTCGTTCACCAATTGTTTATGCACACAGTATACCACCCAAGAAGGCATCTGTAATAAGAGGAATCTGCTGTGTGAGCATTTACTGTGTTGAAAGTGAAGTCAGTTAGAAGCATGTAGCATGATGTGGGTGTGAGACCATTTTGAAAAGCAAAGACTCCCATGGCAGTTTACTAAATCTCATCCTAGTGCCAAATTCTTCATCCCTGGAGAAGTGGTGTGCATTTCTACTATCATGCATTCCATCAAGCATGCACAAAACATGTGGCATCTGTTGCAGACCCCTGCCATCCATTGACCCCTGACATCTGCTGACCCCTGACATCTGTTGACCCCAACTCAAGGATCCTTGCTGCCTCATGCTTCTGCTGCCATGACTTTCCTTCCAGTAGTCTGTGTCCCTTTTTAAATCATGAGCCAAGATGAACTCTTTCTCCTTTGAATTGCTCAGATGTTTAGCCACAGCAATGATAAATGTAATTAATGCAAGAAGTCTCTTCAGTTTTAAGACTCCTTATTACTTATACACAAGCAAACACACACACACACACACACACACACACACACACACGTGTGGGTGCACACACCACTCTTTCATAATCACTTCTTCCCACGACGCAACTTCAACTTGACTCATTGACACTTTATCTAGGCATCTCTGACACAGGTTTTTTTGAGCTTTTTCTTCCTGCAACAGTGCAGTATTACTAAGTCCTCCTTTGTTGTACAGACTTGAGTTTTTCTTTCTTTCATAATAATGCTCAGCTATTTTCTTTTTAATATCTCAGCTTGTTAGATTATTCTCACCTGAGCACAGTGTGGTGGTTTGAATAAGAATGTCCCCCCATAGATTCATATATTTGAATGCTTAGTCACCAGGTGGTGGCACTGTTTAAAAGAATTAGAAAAATTAGGAAGTTTGACCTTGTTGAAGCAAGTATGTCACTGAAGGTGGACTTTGGGGCCCATGCCAAGCCCTGCCTTTTTCTCTCTGCCTATGGATCAGGATGCTGGTCTAGCACCTGCCTACAAGCTCCCATGCTCTCTAGCATGATGATAATGGACCAAACTGTAATAGCATCTCACCTTGCCAGTGGATTTGTATTTGTGGCCACAACTCTTTGGGTGTGGCTTCAGGTATAGGCGTGACTGGAAAGAGAGAAGCACTCACCAATTGAAGATGGGGTTTTAATGACTTCACTAGAGCCAAGATAAATGATAAATGGGTGTTTTATTGGGGAACACTTACACAGATAACAGTAAAGAACCACAGCAGCCTTCCTGCTCCAGAAGATTCGGTCTCTGCTCTCTGCCCTTCCGATGTGATTTAAGACCCTAGAGAGAGAGACTGTCCCATGCTTCTCTCTTTCTGGTCACGACCACACCTAAAGTGTGACCATTAACACAAATTCACTGGCAAGGTGAGGCACTACTACACCAAACCTCTGAAACTATAAACAAACCCCCAATTAAATACTTTCTTTCATAAGAGTTTCCTTGGTCATACTCTCTTCACAGCAATAGAATGGTGGTTAAGAAAATAAACAATGACTGTGCATCCCATTCTGGTACTGGGTTGTTATTTCCAAGTCATCACCAGGCTGGACACTGCCTAGGGCAAAAAGTACGTCTGTCTTTGTCCATCATTGTCCCTCAGCACCTCGTAGGACAGCAAACCCGGTGTACATGTTCAACTGAGGCCTGAATGCTTGGCAAATTCCTTTTAAGCAACATTCTTTATTTGGTGTTTACCATGAGCCAGGAATTATTCTTTGTGGTGGAAATACATTATAAACTAAGCAAAAACTCCTGTCTTGATGGAATGTATATGTGATGGCAGTGGCAGAGAATAAAGAACCAGGACATGGAGACAAGGCAGGTTTTCCATTTAAATAAGATGTTCAGGGTGCGTGATGTCTAACACTGAGAGAAGGTGAGAAGTTATTTATCCAAAACCGGGATATAGGGGTGTACAAAAAGGGACGGTGGCTGCACAAGGTTCTGAAGGCATGGGCATGGCTGGAGCAGGGAACATGGGTGAGTACTAAAAGAAAACATTCGTCTCCTACACAAAACTGATAGCAGAACTCAGTGACAGAGTGCTTACCTAGTGTTTGTGAGGCTCTGAGTTCAATACCCAACACCACCCAGAAAGATAAGAAAAAATAAGCTAGGTGAGCAAAGGCTCAGTAAGTCATTGTGGAATTTTGACTATACTCAGGATGAAGTGCAAAGCTGTGTAGGCTTTAGATAACAACAGTGGAAGCGCATGATCTACTTGTCCTTTCAGAGGACAACTTCTGCCTAACAATCAAGTTAACTGAGTCCCCAAAACTGAGCACTTTTCTCTTTGGTTTAGGGTCCGTAGTAGCCTTGTTTTCCCCAGCCAGAGTAGGTGGCCCACTCATCTTCTCCTTGCTCTGACTTTATAATCTAGCTTTTCTTCCCTGGGCCACTCCACCGTAGTGTGTGAATTCATAATACCCTGTTTGAGAGTCACCCCTAGTTTTGTTTCTAGTGCTGTGTATGGAAGAAGCCCTCTTTGGAACACTCGGCCTCATGGGTTTTATTTATTCCATCACAGACAACAGGAAACACATGATGGCCACATGATGGAAGGAGCAGGCTAAATAGGGTCTGCAAAGAGTCTCTGCAACATGGCTCCACAAAAGGTCCTGGCCCAGCCAAGCGGTGGTGTCCACACCTTTAATCTCAGCACTCGGGAAGCAAAGGCAGGTAGATCTTTGAGTTCGAGGCCAGCTTGGTCTGCAAGAACTAGTTCCAGGACAGCCTCCAAAGCCACAGAGAAACCCTGTCTTGAAAAACAAAAACAAAAGTAAAAAGGCCCTGTCCTAGGCCACCCTATATCTAGGTGTATTCCAAGTCACACTCTTCCTTTAGGGGACAGGAAGGCACTTGGAGAACATAGTCTGTTCATCCAGTGACTATCTTCCAAGAAATGAGCCAATGGAAGGTAGCCAGTTCTGAGATTTATGCCAGTGGGAAACCAATGCATTTCAATGAGGAATGATATAACCCAAAACCTCTCCTCTTCCATTATGCTGAGGTACAATATTACAACATTTGTTATATTTTTTAAGACATAAAGCATTTAGAGTCATTATCTTACAGACAGACCAGGAAATACTGCACAAGGCTTCCATAGGAATAAATCAATACACTATTGGCACTTCATATAAAACTCTCGGGGTACCAGTCATTTTTTAATGGAGCACCACAGAGATCTCAAAGTGTGCTGGGTTTTATTCATTGAGTTGCAGTTTTTCACCCAGATTAAAACATAATTCTTTGGCAATGAGATGTCAAATACAATCTGTCTGGACATTTCCTTATGATACGTATATGTGGTGTGTCCTTGTGAACACATTTCCATGTATTTTATTTCATTTAGTAGTATGTGGAATTAACTTTGCACCATTTCACAGAAGAGGAAACTGAGACTGGGAGAATAAAAGTGACTTTTTGAAAGCAAATAAGAAAATATTAGATGATCAGTACCAAACTCTTTAAGGTGTCCCCACATTTGGTAAATTTACTTTTCATTACAAATTTCCTGGGATGGAGTATGTGGCTAAGTAGATGGAGCACTTGCCTACCATTGTAATCCCCACCACCATATGTAAAGTAGATGTGGTGGTATACACAAAAGGACCAGAAGTCCAAAGGCATAGTCAGTTGGGAGCTGGTCTGGGATACATGAGACACTGTCTGTAAATAAACAACTATTCCACAAACACTTAAACAACTATCTGTAACATCATTTAACAAACCCAACACACTCACTGTGGACTTACCATTACACTTGGGAAAGCATTTGACAGAGTAACTTTCCCCATCACTCCTCCCAGGAGCCTTATCTACATAGGCTGGGATGAAGCCCCTTTGTTCTTTGCTACCCACCAGGTTCAGCTAAGGCGGAGTACAAGCAAGAGACCAGAAAAGGGTTAAGAAAGACTCTCTGACCTGTCCTTGTCTTCCATGGATGTCCCAGATGTGGTAGTCTTACAACAGCTGGATCCTGCTAAACTCCCCACACTTTCTCATTCTAGGTTGAGTGGGAAGAGTAAACAGCAGCAACTGATAGGGGCTTCTCATTACTAGTAGTTTCTCTAAATCCTGGCTCCATTTTCCCTGATAATTCTTTTGTTAAACTCTCCATAAATTATCCAATTTGAGGCTGCCATCTGTTTCCTGCTGAGACCCTGGCTGACACATAGGACTCCTCATTGGGTGTCCTTTCACAGCGAGGATTGGTGGCTACATGCCTCTGGAAAATAATCCCCAAGCAAGTGCTCCATTAATGAGGAAGCCAAGCTGGTATATCGATGCTGGGGAAATGAAGACAAATGGACAACAATCATGTAAGGTGCATAATATGGACCATCCTGCTGGGGGTTGACAGACAGGGGATAATAGAAGCAATTTTGACAAGGGCAGAGTGATGGGCCAATCAATGGCTGCCCTTCAGAATAGCCTTACCCACATATCCAGAGAAAATCTCGCCAACAGCTGCTAAGAGGACCACAGAGTAACACTGCTCACATAGACTGCAATTACACCAGCAGGTCACCCACATGACTAACAGTTAACAGAAGTTATTGAAATCTGAGGAGCAGAGGACTAAACTGGTCACAGTCACATATCTAACGATCAGAAGAGTCAGTGCAAACTAAGTCCTGTTCTACTAGGAAGCTCACTGGACAGGCTCATGAGCCCTAGACTATTCCCAAATTCTCCTTCCATGGCTTAGCCCCTGGTTTGGGCCTTGTTTCCGACATTGATTCCACTGCTGCCATCCTCCTCAGCTCCTACTGTGTCTCCAGTTCTCTATGATCAGCTTTCCCCCTTTCCCTCCACTCACCTCTACACTGAAACACAGCACCTCCTTCCTAAAGTTTTTGTTTTAATTTCGTTTCATTTTTCCTAACGGGTCTGTTGAAATCATTGAAAACTCTAACAGATTTAAACTGCAGTCTATCAAGTGCATCCTATGTCCAGATATTTTCAAAGGAAGAATTACACACAGGAAATGTCTCTGTAACAAACATTGTTCTGTGGCAATAGGTCTGAGACCCATAGAAACCCAACTTCATGCACAAAATTAGATGACATTTTGTTAAAACTACCAGTCCAAAAATGGACATAAATATCACAATTTACAGGGTCCTGGAGGTTTGGGGAAGAATGCAAATAACAATGAAAATCCAAACCATCCAATCCCAAATGATCATTTTTCTCATCATTGTTGCTCATCTCTGAAAAAACACTAGTGCTATTTTGCTTTATATTTACATATAAAGAGTGTTTAAATTACCACAGACACACCCAAAGTTCACAGAAACAAGTCTCCTATATTTGTCATGTGAGCTGTAAGTTCCTTAAGACCTAGAAATGTGGATGTAGATAGTGTGACCTGAATCTTGGGATAAAATGCCTGAAAAAGCATTTCCTGCCTGGAACACTGTGTTCCTTCTCTAGAACCACACAAGGATGCTGACAACAAAGGGGGAATTTAACACAAGAGAAGTATTTTCTGTACACTTACGCAGCCACAAAATTGACCCCTTTCACTGTGGTGCCCACACAGCTGCTCAAACCCCTAAATTTTCCGATGCCACCCAAGGCCTATAATCATGACACTTCACAGGCTGCTCTGGCTCTAGTCTTCCAATAATGGTGAAGTGGCTTCCTGAGGATGGGGGAGGGGTGCTCCCTCAAGTTCTCCCATAATTTTCTTCACACTGGTGGCCATAGCTTAGAAATCAAGTCACAGAAAACAAGCATAAATCATCCCACCTTAATTCTTATACGGAGTAACTGAAAGATTATAGTCTGGAAACTACTATTAGGCTGGGATACTATGTGATTCAGAGGTACAGAACTTGCCTAGCAAAGGAAGGAAGGAAGGAAGAAAGGAAGGAAGGAAGGAAGGAAGGAAGGAAGGAAGGAGTCACTATTAAAAACAATTTCTTCGAGATCTATAGACCAATATCCCTCATGAACATTGATGCAAAAATACTCAATAAAATACTTCCAAATCCAATACAAGAACACATCAGAGAAATCATCCAACATGACCAAGGGATGCAGAGATGGTTCAAAATACAAAAATCTATCAATGTAATCCACATGAACAAACTGAAACAGAAAAATCCTATGATCATCTCACTAGATGCTGAAAAAGCCTTCCACACAATCCAACACCCTTTCATGATAAAGGTCTTGGAGAGATCAGGGATAACAGGAAAATACCTAAACATAATAAAAGCAATATACAGCAAAACAACAGCCAACATCAAACTAAATGAGGAGAAACTTAATGTGACTCCTCTAAAATCAGGAACAAGACAAGGTTGTCCACTCTCTCCATATCTCTTCAATGTTGTACTTGAAGTTCTAGCTAGAGCAATAAGACAACAAAAGAGATCAAAAGGATACAAATTGGAAAGGAAGAATCAAAGTTTCATTATTTGCAAATGGTATAATAGTTTATATAAGTGACCTGAAAAATTCTACCAGGGAACACTTACAGCTGAAAAACATCTTCAACAAAGTGACAGGATAAAAGATTAACTCAAACAATTAGTAGCCCTACTATATACAGACAATAAAGGAGCTGAGAAAGAAATCAAAAAAGCATCACTCTTTACAATAGCTACAAACAACATAAAATATCTTGGAATAACACTTAAAAAACAAGTGAAAGACCTATATAATAAGAACTTTGAGTCTTTAAAGAAAGAAATTAAAGAAGATATCAGAAAATGGAAAGATGCTTTCTTGTGTTATAGCTTGGATCTTGACAACCTCACAGAGGCCTATATGTTAAAGGACTGACCCCCAGCATGGTACTGAGGGAAACATAGACAGGTAGACTAATGGAATCAAATTGAAAATCCTGATATTAACCCACACACCTATGAATACCTGATTTTTGACAAAACAGCTAAAATTATACAATGGTAGGAGGAAAGCATCTTCAACAAATAGTGCTGATATAACTGGATGATGGTGTGTATAAGACTGTAGATACATGCATGTCTATTACCATGTACAAAACTTAAGTCCAAATGGATCAAAGACCTCAAAATAAATCCAGCCACACTGAACCTCTTAGAAGAGAAAGTGGGAGGTACCCTTGAATGAATTGGTACAGGAGACTACATCCTGAACATAACACCAGTAGCACTGAGACTACTTCCTGAACATAACACTCAGTAACACTGAGATCAACAATTAATAAATGGGGCCTCCTGAAACTGAGGAGCTTCTGTAAGGCAAAGGACACAGTCGACAAGACAAAATGGCAGCCCATAGACTGGGAAAAGATTTTCCCTAACCCTACATCTGACAGAGGGCTGATCTCCAAAATATACAAAGAACTCAAGAAACTAGTCACCAAAACACCAAATAATTCAATTAAAAAGTGAGGTACAGAACTGAACACAGAGTTCTCAATAGAGGATTCCAAAATGGCTGAAAGACAATTAAGAAAGTGTTCAACATCCTTAGCCATTAGGGAAATGCAAATCAAGGCAACTCTGAGATACTATCTTACTCTTAGAATGGCTAAAATCAGAAACACCAATGACAGTTTATGCTGGAGATGATGTGAAGAGAGGGGAACACTCCTTCACTGCTGGTGGGAGTGCAAACTTTTACAGGCATTTTGGAGATCAGTATGGTGGTTCCTCAAGAAAATGGAAATCAGTCTATCACAGGACCCAGCAATTTCACTCTTAGGCATATATCCAAATGATCCATATCCATTCAACAAAGGTAGCTATTCAAGTATGTGCATAGCAGCACTAGAAGCAACCTAGATACCCCTCAACTGAAGAATGGATAAATAAGATGTGGTACATTTACACAATAGAATACTACTCAGTAGGGGTTGGGGGGAAACAATGAAGTCTTGAAATTCACAGGCAAATGGATGGAACTTGAAGAAACCATCCTGAGTGAGGTAACCCAGTCACAAAAAGAGGAACATGGTATGTACTCACCCATATATGGATTTTAGCCATAGAGCAAAGGATCACCAACCTGCAATTCACACAGCCAGAGAAGCTAGGATGCAAGGAGGACCCTGAGAGGTCCCCACAGAAGGGGAAAGGAACAAGATTTCCTGAGCAAACTGGGAGCAGAAGGGGTGGCAGCGAGTAGAGAGAGACTTAGGAGAAAGCAAAGGAGAGAAGAGGAGGGGTGAGAACATGAAGGACCATGAGGATTGAATTGGGAGATTAAAAAGACAGGAGCAAGAAAAGAGATACCATAATAGAGGGAGCCATTTTAGATTTGAAGAGAAAATTGACACTAGACAAATGTCTAGAGACGTACAAGAATGACCCCATCTAACAATCTGAGCAATAGTGAAGAGGCCACCATAAATAACCTTCCCTGATAATAGATTGATGACTAACTTATATGCCATCCTAAAGCCCCCATCTAGTAACTAATGGAAGCAGAAGCAGACACCCACAGCAAAACACTGAGCGGAACTCCTGGTATCCAATTCCAGAGAGGGAGGAATGATAAGAAAAGGGGTCAAGACCAGGCTGCAGAAACCCACAGAGACAGCTGACCTGAACAAGTTGGGGGGGCTCATGGACCCCAGACTGATAGCTGGGAAATCAGCATTGGACCAACCCAGACCCCTGAACATGGGTCTCAGTTAGAAGCCCTGGGCAGTCTACAGGACCCCTGACAGTGGAACCAGGATGTATCCCTGGTACATGAAAGGACTTTGGGAACTCATTTCCCATAAAGGGATACTCCCTTAGCCTAGAGACAGGAGGGAGGGCCTAGACCCTACTCCAAATGACTTCACAGATTTTGATGATCCCTCTTGGAAGGCCTCACCCTCCCTCTGGAGTGGGTGGGGAATGGGATGGGATGAATGTTGAGTAGCATTTGAGGATGAGAGGGTAAGGGAACTGGGATCCATATGTAAAATAGGAAAAATAATAATTATTATTATTAAAAAGCACAATTTCTTCTCATTGCTCCTTCATATTTATTGTTTCATTTGAGTCACACAAAAACTTTAGTGGTTAGTGGGTATTTACAGTAGATTTCCCCCACTGAGGAATGATGGGGGATGTCATTCTGTAAATATGTTTCACTTATTGGTTAATGAATAAAGCACTGTTGACCAATAGGAAAGCAAGATAGGCAGGACTAGGAGACTAGGAAGAGAAAGAAAGAAGTAGGGAGGAGTCAAGATGTAGAGAGTGGAGAGAACAGAGGTCCGGGCCCTCTCTCAAATAATATGAGACCACATGGAAATACTTAGATTAATAGAAATTGGTTAATATTTAAGACAGAGCTAGCAAACAAGAAACTGGTAACTGACCAACAGCTTTATATCTAATACAGTGTCTCTGTATGTTATTTGGGACTGGCACGGCTGTGGGACATAACCAGCAGGGAAAACCCACTCTTAACAGAGGACTATGTATTAACATGATTGTCAAAGACCACCATAAAGATGTCTCTATGTATTTACTAAAAAACAAAATAATAAATAGCATCTGTCAACAAGTGTGGCTCTGCTAGATGACTCATTATATTTAGGGTCATGTTGCTGTTATGTACATACATACAAATTAGAAACAGACCCATGAAATCCCACTGCTCCTAGGCTGTTCACAACATGAATAGCATGCAAGAACTCAGACACTAGAGGGAAGACCATACTTATACCTCCTATACATGCTTGCCTATGGTCTATGCTCACTGTGGGTGCAAGTGAATTGAAATCATCATGGTATTTTAATCCCTCTTCCTTCTTTCTGCCATCTTTCTAGACTAGTCATATAGTCATAATACATATATGTGTATATATATATATATACATATACATATATTGAGCCTTTGGTTTATATGTGAAGACACCAAGATTATCGATGCCAAGTGTTTTAGTTAGCTTTACAGCACCATAATGAAATACTTGAAGTAGTTAACTTATAAAAAGAAAAGGGTTATTTGGCTCAGTTTTAGAAGTTTCAGTCCATGGCTGAAGAAACCTACTGCTTTTGAGCCTGTGGCAAGGCTGCATATAATGGTGAGAGCTTTATAGCAGGTCAAAACTGGTGCCTTCATGTCAGAAAAGCAATTGAGGGCAGCGAGGAAAAGGAAGAAGGGAAAAAAGAAAAGGAGCAGGAGGTAGAATCAGAGTTCCACAGTCCCTTTTAAGGACACACCCACAATGAACGGAAGACCTCCCCCAATAAGTCCTCACCTCCCAAAGCCTCCACTACCTTCTACCAGACCATGCTGGGGGCCAGTCCTTTGACATACAGGCCTCCGTGAGTTTGTCAAGATCCAAGCTATAACACAAGGAAGCATTATAAGGTTCGTGGGGCCTTGAGCAAGGCTGAAGCTGTTGGCTGAAATATCTTGTCCCAAGTTGTTATTGCTACTCTTCCTGTCTTTCTAACACACAGGAGAGGAGCTAAGCCTGAAAATTTACACTCTTGACCCTGGGTTGTTTTCCACCATGCTGTGAGTCAGTATATAAGCCCGCTCCTTCCCCTCAATAAATGGCATTTTGACATTCCTGTTGAACAACCCACTGTCTTGTCTCTTATTTCAACCTTTAGGCCTTTGACAGATTACAGGAACAGATTGTAGCATGGGCACTACAAGTGGAGGTCCCACAGAGATTGGGAAGAAAGGATCTCCTAAGAGATCACCCTCAGAGGCCGGCTGGCAGAGTAAGTGAGTGAGGGTGTATTGAAGGATGGGTGCCAGTAACTCTAAGGAAATGCTCAGTGGGCAATTAGTGGCCCTATTGAAAAGGCAGGGTACAACCCCTTTTCTTGTGATCCCTTTAGTAGGGCCTCTGCACCTCGAGGGATAGAGGAAGAGGTCAAAGATTTAATAACCAAGGTAGAAGCGTTAGGAAAGGAAAGACAAGCTTTGCCTGTGATTGAGACTGTGGATCCTCAGGATAACAGGGTTGGAGAGCACAACCCACTAAATTTCAAGGATATAAAACAACTTAAGGAGGCTGTCACTGCTTATGAGCCCCATGGTCCTTTCACTCAGGCAATTTTTGAATCTTACGCAGCATTAAATTGCACCCCTAGTGATTGGATGCAGCTCTATAGAGCCATGTTGAATGGGGAGCCAGGTGCTAGCCATTACCTTTTCTCAGAAGGTTCTCAGATACTCATAGGTGTGGCCCTTATTCTGACCACTAATTATAGCTTGGGTAAAGCAGCTATAAAATTACACTTTGGTCCAAAGGATAAGAACTTCGCCTTCATTTCAGGCACTTGTGTTCTGGCTCCCTTCTTTTTTATTGTAACTAATGCTACTAATTTTGGAGAAAGTCTAAATTGTTCTCAGCAGGTCTTCCTACTGTTTAGCTGATGGACATATGAAGTAACAGCTGTTGTGGTCCTAGTACCCAGGGTGGTACCTATGCCAGAGACCTCCTCTACAGATGACCAACTTGTGTGCCATAGAGGAAGTACCACTTCCGCCACTGAAGCAACAGTTTCAAGGATGGCCCTCTCCAAATCTGTAAATACTTCAAGCATAGTGGATAAACTTTTAGGTGAATTGGCATGTTAAAACTAAATCTACAAACTAGCCCCCTACAGGAACAACTGGATTTATTGTGGGAGGCTCATGTGGCTTCTTGTTCTCCCTCTTTCACACATATCTATGTTACACCTGCTAAAGTTAAGAATGCATCAGTTGTAGTTACTTTTCTCCAGGGGTGCTGGAGTGATCAGTTTTTAAATTATACACATGCTTCAGCCATGCAGATCATTAACATCAATGAAACCCGAGTACCACCTGCCAGTGCAGAAGACCTTTTACAGGGACTTCAACTTGCTGGTGGATTAATTAAGAGAATGGCCAAGCTCTCTCTCACTGGGGCTCATAGTCCTTACCCTTGGTGCTATCTACCTACACTGCCTACACCACCACAGCATTAGACAGGCCCAGGCCAACTTTCGAACTAGATTCTACTGTCTTTAGCTTAAGAGAATGCCTCTGCCCAAGTATGGCTGAACTTACATATGAACTAATCACCAGAGATGGGTAATAAAGAAGAGGGCAAATATCCAACTTAAGGTTACGTGCCTGGGTAACCTTCCCATGATAGATAAGGAATTATGCTGATATCCTCTGCTGCCTAAGACAGATCTTAGTTTATATTAAAAGAGGGGGGCCTGTAGGGCCCTGCATGGACCCCCGAGGCACCTTGAGCAAGCCTGAAGCTGTTGGCTGGAACATCTTGCCCCAGAGTTGTTATTGGTACTCTTCCTGTTTTCTTGCCCCAAATTTGTTATTGGTACTCTTCCCGTTTTGCTAACACATATCTGCTGGGGAGGAACTAAGCCTGAAAACTTACACTCTTAACCCTGGGTTGTTTTTCACCACGCTGTGGAAAACAACCCATGTATATAAGCCCACTCCTTCCCCTCAATAAACAACATTCTGACATTCCTGTTGTACAAATGACCTGCTGTGTTGTCTCTTATTTCAATCTCTAGGCCTTCACCCAATTAATGGAACAGATTGTAGCGCAGGCTCTACAGGTTGACTGGCTATTGACCACTCTCCATCACAGTGGAGGGCTTCCCATTGACACTATTACATACCTCCATTGACCTGAAAGAGAGAAGGCCTCACATGGGAGAACACTCCTATGTGCCAGGCAGCATGGTCTAGACTAGGTTTTCCTTTCCTCCTCATAGCAACCCTATGGAAAGGTATTGATACCATCATTTCAGAGAGGACAAAAGCAAAACCTGAGACATGAGGCTTGAACCTACTGTAGAACTTCACCATTCTGAGACCCCACCAGTCTTTGTTTTGGGTTATCGAGTGAAGATAGCCTCCTAGAAACTCTATGCATCCCCTAGCACCACCACCACTGTTGACAAAAGTGTGGGTGGCTAAAGGAATAAAGAGCCAGCTGAGAGGCCCACCACCAGCATCCACAGATGCAAATCCCTCACCCTAAGTGCTGGGGGATCTTCAGTGCATCAGTACCCCCCTTCCTCACAGTTGTCCCTAATGTGTGATGAATTTAAAAGTTACTCCCCATCTATAAAAGAAAAAAAAATGCCTGGTGGTCTATGTAGCTCATTGGTGAGGAGGGGGTGGAGGGCTCCAGCAATGTGGCCTACTGACTCACTCAGACAAACCTATATCTAAACCAGACAGCTCTGCAGAGGGTAATGTGTGCTGCACAACTCATAGATGGCGTTTTAGCAAAGCACCAATCAACTTCCCAGTATGTCCTTTTTATTCCCATGACAAACACACTCAGATCCCTCTGATGTCGTATTCCCATGAATAAAAGATGTTCCTTGACACTAACTCCCTGCTCTGTGACTGTCCACCATGCCCTCTGCATTTGTCTTCAGGGTGGGTGAGTTCCTGAAGAGACCAAATCTCTATTGATCATACTGTCCAGGGCACCTCATTAAGCAATCGGCATAGTCTACGAATGTACCATTTGGGATCCAGTTAACAGCTGTAGATTTTTTTTTCCCCAGATTTCGGCAACAGAGAAATTACTGCTTTTTCTCAAGCTGAAAGTACCAAAATACAATTTCTGAGAATATTTATGCTATTGAATTGAGCTCCTCCATGAGAGAGGGTGAAAGAGAGAGTGAAGGAAAGGAAGAGGAGAGAGAGAATGCCATGCTTCCTTATCAGCTTGTTTTCCAGATTTTTGCTGATTAACAAAGTGGGGGGGGGACACTAATTTTGCTTTCTGCTTCCTGAAGTAAGTCAGAAGGAAGCGAGAGGCAAGCTAGGATGAAGATGGATTGGGATAGGGAGCTCTGCCTCTAACTAGCTGTGTATCTAAACTACTATCTAGGCTTCACCTGCCTAGATCTGTTTGCATTTTGGATCCTTAGCTAGTACACTGAATAACAGGATCGTACAGTACTGATTCTTGCCTTCTCAGATTTAAATCTAGCCTTACCTTTCAATGTTTCTTCATTAAAGTATCCTTGTCAGGTGACAGTTTTTCCAGATATTTTGGGTTTAAGATATACCATCTTTTCATCATCAAGTTGTTTAATTCCACCCCCCCCCACCCATTTACAGTGCTTGTAACCCCTCTGAACACACCTCTGGCAAACTGGGGTAGCAAACAGTTGCTTTGTTATTACCCTTTTGTTTTGTTGATAGGTTTCTTAATGACAATTAATACATCTTTAAAATAAAAACAGAAGCATTCTAAATGAAGTATATTGTAGAAAATTGCAGTTACATGGTAATTTCCTGTTGGCAAGTATTAACGAGCATTTCCACATGTTTCTAATTGCCTCCAAGAAAAGTGCTGGGTTTTTGTACTTTATTCTTTTATTTTTAATAATTTTTTATTCTTTGAAAAGTTCATGCCTTTATACAATCTATCTTGATCTTATCTACTGCCTTCCTCTCCCCCAAGTCTCCCTAACAGTTTTTTGTTGTTGTTGTTGTTTAGAGGACTGTTTGGTATTCAGTTTTATTAACCATTACAGTTTCCTTTGCACTTGGAATGTGGCTCTTTGTATCCATTCTAAGGTCAACCTTGGGACACAGGTAATAAACCCATGGGATCACAACAAAAAGATGCTTGCTTTCCAAAGACCACTCTTGCCTCTCTTCCTCTCCATGCTGCTCTTATTCAATTTGCTGGAGATTTGCAAGAAAATTCACTGACAAGATACTCCTTTTCTGTTTTTGTTTTTTGCTTGTTTTTTTTGTTTTGTTTTGTTTTTTTTTTTTTTTTTGAGCTTACATGGGGACATTTATTGGGGGAAGGGAAGGGAGAGAGACAGGTGCAGAGAGACAGAGAGCTAAAGAAAGGGGGCGAGATGGACAGGGGAGAAGAGGAAGAAGAGCTCCTTTTCTATTTTATTACACTGACCTGCAGAAGTCAGTTCTCTCCTTTACATGTGGGCCCCACAGACCAAAGTGGGGTTAGCAGGCTCGGTGACAAGCACCTTTACCCACTGAGACAGCTAGCTGGATAAGACCATGTGTTTCTTCAAAATTCCAGAAGACCCACATCCCATGAGCAAAGTATGAATGGCTTTTGGCATAGCAACTAGCGTCTTGCTGGGTCATGAATGTGCACTTGATGGATACCAGCTGTTTGGTTGAGAACGCTGTTGCAGAGATCTGTCTTTCATGCCTGCTCCACATGGTGAAAAGTCTCACTCAGCATTTCCCACTCAAGTCCAGGCAGCAGGTTACCACACACATGGTATTTCTGGGAGCAAACAGGATCTTACCTGTGAACGATGCCAGGCTCCACAGAAGACCTATATCACTCATGGAGAAACCCGATGTGTGGGAAGTGTTTAAGCATTCAGTAGATGTCAGCATTCCCCTGGGATAGCCACAGCAAATTGGAGGGCCAAACACACCCAAGCATGAGCATGCTACAGAAGCTCATGAATTATGGATTTCTGACCAGATATGAATAATTCATTGTTCCCATTTTAAAATGCAATGAGTAAACTTTTAGATGGCATTAGTATTGTGTAGATAAATATTTTAAGAGCTCCATGTAAATATCCCATAGTCACTTTAGTTCATTGTGATCTAAAGAAACATATGTCTTCAAATCTACACTGAACCAGGGGAGGCAGTTTGGGGAAATGTGGGATGACAGCAGAGCTGGAAGTCATCTGCAAACCCAAAGTGGAGGACCCTGGATCTTTTTTCTTTATAACCTAGCATGGAACCACAGTACCACAAAGAGAACAGGCTATGGTTCAATCTTTCCAAAAGAAGGGGAACAGAGTATGAGGAGGGAGGAATAAATGGTCCATTCAGGCTCCTAAACTTGTTCTAACCTATGAAAAAAATGGCCCAAAAGTTGACAACACAGCTACAGATCTTCAGGGGAGACAATAGGTAACTGCCACACAGAAAGGGCACTGTTCCACATCCATCTCTCACAAGTCACAGACATTGTGATGTACAATGGGGCGGGGCAGGGGGAGACCAAGAAAATGCTTGCCACATAAACACAACAACCTGAGTTCAGTTCCCAACACCCACACAAATACCAGGTAGAGTGGTACACACCCGTTATCTCAGAGCTGTAGAGTCAAAGATAGGCACAGGCAGATGCAGCGGTCTCACTGGCTAGCCAGCCTATCGAAATCAGGCTCAGATACAGAAGCAATTGAAGACACCTGACACAAACACTCACAAACCTGGCACTGATGAACTCACCTAAAACCCTAATCTCATACCCAACTTCACACTCATAATTTAGTGTTCCCATGATACTCAGACCTAGGTACCTTAAAGGGACCTCTTAAATCCAACCAAGATCCCAATAAATTAGAATTCACAGCCAACATGGTAACTCATAATATTATGGTGAAAAGTAACTCCCAAGCAGACCTGATATCATGAGTTGGCTGGACCAACTTACTCTATCCTTGTATGAAAAGGCAAAACATGAGAAAGTTGCTTAGTTATCTCAGCAGCTACAGGAGATGTTTTTCTACAAAAGGCCAAATGGTAAATATTTTCACTTATCTTGGTGATATGGTCTGTGTCATAGCTGCCCAAAAACAAGCCAAAATTGGCCCAGGCAGAGAAAACAGGTGGGCCCAGGAAGCTCAATTGGCAGGGCCATCCTAACCAAAATCAATGAGCTTCAGGATTGCAGAGTCCCTGCCTCAAAAAGTAAAGGTGGAGACTTAGTAGACTCCCTAGGGGAGGCCTTCCCCTACTCCGAGGAGTAGATGGGAGCTGGGAAAAGGGGAGCTGGAGGAGACAAGGGAGGGGGGGCTGGGATTGCAATGTAAAAAATAAATAAACAAAAAAAGAAGATATGAGTTCAAGATAATATTCGACTTCAGCTAGCTCCTGGCCCACCTGGGCTCCATTAGACTCTGTCTCAAAGAGCCACACAGGCCCAGGTGACTAAGAAATAAAATTGGTATTTACAGGGAAAAGAAAGTAAGGATAGAGAGGGGTTAAGGGAAGTCAGCCAACCTCTACCCTTGATCTCTACAGACACATGCATACATATGCATCACACCCATATTCACACATGCATATACCTGTACCAACAAGTACACAATCACACACACATCCAAGATGCTAGAAGGCAAACAATAAAGGATGGGGAAAGCCTGAATGCAGATGCCAGCTTGAACTCCCTGCTTGAACGGCCTGACACCCTGACAGCACCACCCACTCTGACCCCACACGATTGAACTTTACTTGTAGCAAAAGGAACTTACTTGTTCTGTGATTCAGTCAAAACCCTGAGGTTATGTAGCTTGCTCAAAAATAGCCATGCTGAGTTTCCAAGACAAATTACTATTTTAGAATTTCTCTTCCAAGGCATTTCACGGTTTTTAGACAGAACTCACAGATAATACTATAAGTATCAAACGTTTAAAATAGACTAGAATCCAAATCCATCCTTCTTCCTGCAAGACCAAATCTAAGTCTTAACACTGCCCTGGGGTCCCTGAACCTTTATGAGCAAATTATTTTTCCCTGTTCTCTAGGAACCCCACCAGCATTGTCCATTCACACATTCACTTGGTCACCCAGAACCTTCTGGGGTCACTTCTCCTGATACTGTGGATACGCTTGAGCTTGGGGAAGCCAGAGCTACTCCCGTACCTTAATTCACTTCCAGCTGCTACCTTTGCAGGGTATACTCAGAATGTAGTGTGTGGTGAATGAATGAATGAATGAATGAATGAATGAATGAATGAATGAATGAATAATGAATGGTACTGACTAATAAGAGAAAATGGAACCACACACAGAGGTGTCCTTTGATGAAACTGGAAATTGGCAACCAGCATTAACTAGGTCAACCTGCTATGTTCTAAAGGCAAAAGGGTGAATGTTCAATGCAAACTTCAGTGTCTTTATTCTCTGCCTTGCAATTTGGGAAGCTAAGAAGAGAGTAAAAGAGCAATTGATATAGCATGGGGACACAAATGACACATGTGCATATATGCATATATGCATTACATGTACAAGCATAGGTGCTTGTACACAGACATAGAAAAGGGAAAAAGACAGTGTATACAGCAACAGAGACTGAGCCCAGAAAGGGTCTGTGAAGCTAGGATGAGTCCACCCTGCTCCCCTGGAGAGTTACAGACAAACTATGCAAGACTAGACAGTGTGGCCAGATGCTTTTCTGTTGTTCTGCCTCGTCCAACAGCCACTTAAATAAATAATCACTCAGAGGCTTAATATTAACTATAATTGTTTGCTGATGGTTCAGGCTTGTTATAGCTAGCTCTTACATTTAAATTACCCCATTGCTATTAATCTATGTATTGCCTCATGGCCATGATGTTACCTCATTCTCTACATGTCTTGCTTCCTCAGTGGCTGCTGGCATCTTCTCTCAATTCTGCCTTCTTTCTCCCTGTATCTCTGCTTGGATTTCCCACTGTATTCTCCCCTGCCATAGGTCAAAACTGCTTTATCCATCAACCAATAAAAGCAACATGTACTCGCAGCATACAGAAGGACATCCCACAACAAGACACCCCACATCAAGACATCCCACATCAAGACATCAGCCCAACTTCACAGCATGATGCAGCCACACCCACACACTCTCAAACTGGGGAGCTGCTCAATAGGACAGTGACCAAAACAAGTAACAGCCGACACCAGGCCATTGCCAGAGGGACACGAGCGTGTCCCAGTGGGACCCCAGCCACAGATGTGAAGGCAGCAGTAAGGTGGGCCTCATTACTTGAGTGATGAGGCCACAAAGAAGAGCCCTGGGTGCACTGAGCCCTCGTGTAGACACAAAGGGGGAACTCCATGTGAAGTTTTATATTCCCAGGATGTAACATGGAATCTGCTTCATGTCACCTAGCATAATTCTAAGGAAGGAAGAGGAAAAGAGACAGAAGGGGGAAAAAGGGGGAATGAGAGAGAAAAGAGGAGGAGATGGGAGATGGGGGAAAGAGAGGGTTTGCCTGATGGCATCTTCAACATCAAATGGAAGCCATCATTGACTAGAAGCCTAGATTTTTTCCATCTCCCTGGCCTGGAAATAACACACTTCTGCTGAAATACAGATAATTATTATTAGAAACTTCTATCTGGCCAGGCGTTGGTGGCACATGCCTTTTAATTCCAACACTCAGGAGGCAGAGGCAGGAGGATCTCTGTGAGTTTGAGGCCAGCCTGGTCTATAGGGCAAGTTCCAGTACAGCCAGAGCTACACAGAAAAACACTGTCTCCAAAAATGAAAGGAAGGAAGGAAGGAAAGAAGGAAGAAAAAAAGAAGAAAGAAGTTCCATCTGAAGAGATAAGCAGTAAAACCATAACTACACTCTCTTACTGTGTGCCATTGTTAATGGTGGATGACGATAAAACTCACCCTGATGTGAGCATAATAAGCACTAGGGAAGTCAAGGACTTTCACATCAGCTGGTGAAAAGTCACCAGGTTTTTTTATGAGGTCTCTCTCTGCCCAGGAGGTACCGCAGCCTGTTTTTGAAGAGCCTTTTCAAATCTTTTCATCCAGGAAACAAACACAAATATCAAGCAAGGACATAATAAGTCTTTTTTTTTTTTCTTTTTTTTGGCATTGTAAGGTGTGAGTCGTCTCTGAGCACACTTGGCCAAAATCACCTCCCTCTCTCTGACTCTCACCCCTTGTACCACCTCACAGCAGGGCTAGCTGGCCCATATATGTCCTACTGTCCCTCCCTTATACTCACATATCCCAGCACACTCAAGTGTTTACACACCCAGAAGGCACATGATGTTGGCTGAACAGAATCTCACTCAACACACAGATTGATTTTCTCACCAAGTGAGCTTATAGCACTTCCTTCATGATCAGAGAGAGAGGGAGGAGTGCGAGACCATTTGTAAGATGGAACCGTGTTAGGAAGATGTGGAACACAGGGTAGATACTACATAGGCAAAACTGTGGGAATTGCACGGCTTGCTCTTTTGTGAAGGTGACAATCACACACAGTTTGTAAATGGCCACTTGATGATGCCTTCCTGAGAATCATCAAAGGACACAGCCTGTCCCCTTCTTCCTCATCCATGGTTTCATGGCACTCTTTGGAGAACGGCAGTTAAAACCTATACAGCCATTTACTTATTGGTTGGGATATTTAGTGGATAGGAGATGGGTTCGTCTCTTTTACTTCCATTCTAGAACCAGAGGCCAAATCAAAGCCCAGCACAATTGCCTTTCCTGGATGGAGACAAGTATACTATGCCCTGGACTGGGGGGCAGGGCTGTGCAAAAGCTCCAAGTTTGAAACAGTCATCATAGAAAAGCCTCTGGGGTCCAAAAGAAGCTAGAACACCTGATAAACAGCTGTCAGGAGAGTAGTGACAGAAAAGCAGACGGATTCTATATGGGGCACCTGTGGGTCCCCAGTAAAGAACAGGGACATTCACCCAAATAAGGAAAATCCTGTTTAAAAGACACAGTCAGTAAGGTTCCCAAACCACAGCCCACTCTGCTCACTTTTGACCACAAGAGTACAATGAGAAACTGTGAAGGGATGCCAACCTCAGCCAGTTCGCCTAGGCTCAAGGCAATCTTTTCTTTGCCATTAACACACCTTGAAAGGGGTTGGAGGCATGTAGGAGCAATTCCTCTAGTCTCTGCTGCCACCTACAGTTTGATATAGGAACAGCAGAATAAAATCCTCAGCATGAAAATTCTGCTCCAAACTGACCTACATTCGCGTTGTTATATTTGCATAGCTTTTAATGTATGCACTCACACACACACAGGACCATTTGGTTCATGGAGTATACACAAGGCATCGCTTGCATTCAATTAAACTTATTCTAGGTTTGTTTGGCACTTTCCCCCACGGTAAGACAGTGTTGTTGAAATCAGATTTGTCACTTAATTAAGCCTGGGCATTAATAGTCCCACGGCCTTTGGAGATATCCTCATGTCTAACTGAACCAGTTTGGATTGTCAGCGTAAAAAGACATACTTAAAAGGATGGAGATGTTGCAAATGAGACCAATTGCAAAGGCTTCTGTCTGGAGAGGATAATGTGGCAATGTTCTTCTCATCACAGATGGAGGGGGGTTTTGTTTTGTTTTGTTTTCTGGTTTTAGTTAAGTGCAGTTGGAGCTTGAACGTTCTCAATAATTCCTGGGCTAGGTATCACAACCGCAACTGTAAAGATGGTAGGAAAGTAAAGATTATCAATGAGATACAATTTAGAGGTGCCATGGAAACAAGCTTCTAGAAGTGTCCAGTGAGGGAGTCTCTAGATGGAGCTGGGGTAGGAAGACCCACCCTAACTGTAAGCTATTCCAAGGGCTGGGATTCTGAACTGGATAAAAAAGAAAGTAGGCACACATCCGTACGCTCACGCACTCGCTTTCTCAATCCTAGCTCTCTTACTTTTTCATTCACTTTCTCCGTCCTGCCTTCCTCACCAGATAGACTGTCCCCAAGAAACTAAGAGCCAAGACAAAACTTTCCTTCTTTGGGTTTCTTTGTTCCAGGTGATTTGTCATAGCAACAGGAAAAGCAGGAAACAGGGGGTTCAGGGGCACTTTCCTACAATCACAAGTATCATGTAGAACTTTCTGACCAGTGCTCATTTTTTTAAATAATGTTTAAATGCTACCAACAGTACCAACAAAAAGGCAATTCCTCTGGAAGAAATGATTTTCATGTGAACAGGGTTTTGTTGCTTTGTTTTGTTTTGTATTGCATTGCAGGGTGGTATATATTCATTCTCAACTTTCACCATAAGGTTTGAGCCAACTAGCTCATAACATCCACAGTGGCCAATACACAGTTGTTTTGTTGGCATGACAAAGTATCTGGGGAAATGACTTAATGAAGGGAAGGTCTATTTTGGCTCACAGTCTGAGGGTTCAGTCTATCATGACAGGGAAGTCATGAAGGTAAGAGTATGAGGCAGGCAACTGCATTGTGTCTACAGTGAGCAAACAGAGAGAATTGCGCACTTCATTTAATCCATTCTACAAACTCCTTCCAAAGCTCTGGCCAGAGATTTGTCTCCAAGGTGATTCCATATCCTCAAGTTGACAGTCAACATAAAACTTCACAGCCAGGTATTCCTGGGATAGAGAAACAAGGTCAGGCCATGTTTTGTACCACACTAAAATCCCTCCAGTGAGAGCAGGGATGTATAGCTCTATAATCCCATTATTACCATACTGAAAAGTATAATGTTATCCTTACATTAACAGAAACTATTCTGAAATATTCCAAGTCAACAAGAAGTTCAATATTCTGCCAAGATGTATAAAGACAAGGGCAAGGAAAATTGACAGTGATTTCAGTATAATCACTCCGTACAATCTGATAGCAACTCCTTCCCAAAGAATGCATCATGTCCGGTTGATATCCTAAAGGACATTCTCTGCAGGACATACAGGACACCTACATGCCAGGCTAGAAAGTGATACTTCAAACTCAGGCCAAGCACTTTCCATATGATCAGCAAGGCTTCCAAAAAAAAAAAAATGGCATCCAAAATAATCCAGGTCGTCTGTTATACTGTGGGTGAGGCCACACAGTACCTCCAATCTGAAAGGTACCCTGAAAATCTCAGTACGATTTTGTGAAAGCCAGGGTGCTTGGGTTCAAGTCATCACCGAGACACTTTTCTGAATTCTGTGACTCTGGGCAAAGTAGTAAGCTCTCCGTGAGAATGGTGAAACCACTGTGTGATGGAGAATGTAACTCTGAAGGTTGAAATCTGCCAGCATGTTCTTTTTTAAATCTGTGCCGAACACACCGTGAGGCAACCCATGAATATTGTCAAGGTTGTTCAAAGAGAGCAATTTTCTTTTTTATTACAATCATCCAAAACTCAGAATGGGAGGTTCTGAGTGGGGAAAAAAAATCCAATAGAATAAAACCAGACAGAAATAAGTTCTGGCCTTACAGTAATGTGACCCTTTTGTGTTAGGCAAGGTCACAAGATTATTCGACAGGAAGCCAGCACCTGCCAAAGGTGTGAAAATTGGCTCCAAACCTGAGAAAGCCAGGCCAAATACTGATCTATACTGCTTTTCTTCCTTCTTTAAGTTGAAAATTTAACTCAACCCATGTCATGTTCACCGAAGTCAGAACTCCACTGTAAAGTTCAAAATTCAATTAGCAGAGACAAGTAATCACTTCTCCATGGTGGGCAGTTTTCTTTAGAGACATGCTCCCCTCTCACTTGGGCAGCATTTGCAAAATCTGCCGCTGTAAACCTTGAGATTAAATGGGATTGTCTATGAAAGGAAAGTTAGTAATGTGCAAATTGTTCTCTATTCATCAGTCTGTAGGGTCAGTTCCAAAATTATAAAAATAATAATAATAATAATAATAATAATAATAATAATACTTTTAACTACTCTACCACCTTGCATACTTCACACCTCATGCATACTATTAGGTGGCAAGTAGCACCTTTCAGCTTTTAGCACAGTAACTAAGACATGGTAAAGAGTTTGACACAAGTCTGCTGTGTAAATGAAAAAGCCAGCAGTTGAGTTGAGAGCAACTGAGTGGCTGGGGCAGATATCAATAATTGTGAGCTTATCTAAAGATCTGGATTTGTCATCTCAATTTGCCCCCAAGCCTGAAAATGCAGATAGGATATGTCTAAGCAAAGACAGAAAAAAACCAGAAGTGCACAATACTAAGCTTGGGATTCACATCTAAATCTTATTTTAATATAGCAAAGGACCTAGAGGCAATGGGGAAGAGGAAAAAAAGAACATTTTCCCTATTTAATTTTAAGTACTAAAAGCATTGGCCTTCAAATCTGAGATCAGTTCTAATAAAAAAAAAATCACAGTGAGACTGAGCGACGTAATCTGCTTGTGCAGGACTATGTGTCTAGATGTCTACCTGGGTCCTCAGTCTTGAGTCTCATCACCAGGGCTCTGGAGCTTAAGAGTACACCAGGAGTGGCTTTGAAAGGACTCTGAGGTTCCAGAAGGTTACTGCTGTAGTTGTTGGGGAAACACCTGACAGAAGCAACTTAAGGAAGGAAAAATTGGATTCGGCTCATGGCTAGAGGGAACAGTCTACCACTGTGTGGAAGTCATGGCAACCAGATCTTCAGCAACTGGCCACATTGTCCCCACAGTCAGGAAGCAAAGAAAAAGGAATGACATAGCTCAGCTCATATTCTTTGTTCTTTATTACTCATTCTAAGACCCCATTCTACTTTGGATGGGTCTTATCATCTAATTAACCCAATCTAGAAACTCTGTGAAAGTCATTCCCAAGGGTTTGTTTCCATGGTGATTCTAAACCCCATCAGTTGACAGTGGAGATTACCTATGAGAAGTTATGGTGATACATTGTTTATGATCTAATAAAGCATGCCTCAAGGATCAGAAATGCAAAACTAGCCATAGCCATAGAAGCTGGGCATACACCTTTAATCCCAGGACTCAGGAGACAGATGTAGATGGATCTTTGTGAGTCCAAGGCCACCCAGGACTCACAAGAGTGAATCAGTCTAAAGGACTAACAGAGCTCACACCTTTAATCCCAGCACTAGAGAGGTCTATAAGAAAGAAGCAAAGGATCTCATGTGGTAATTAGTCTCCAGCCACGTTGAGGAGAGCATGGCAGTCTAGGATTCTGAGGCTTGGTGGAGAGCTATGCAGTATGGAGATTCATCTGAGGTTCAGTGGATTGCCCCTTTGGTCTGAGCATTGGTGGAGATGAGACTCTCCAGTGGCTGGCACTTTGCTTCTCTGATCTTCAGCTTGAATCCCAATATCTGTCTCTGGGTTTTTATTATTTGTGTTGTAAGAAATCATTTTTATGCTTAATCTTGTGAACCTGATAAGATTTGGGATGACCTAGGAGACAAGTCTGTGGACATGCTTGTGAGGGATTATCTAAATTAGACTGAGGTAGAAAGATCAACCCTGGATGCTGTTCCCCAGCCCATGGATCAGGGACCCAAGTTGTTATAAAGGAGATATCAAACTGAATGCCACTATTCATCTCTCTCTACTTCCAGACTGCAGGTGCAGTTTGACCAGCCATATCACCGTTCCTGCTGCCATGACTTCTCATCACAATGAACTGTAAACCCTCTAAGCATATGCTGAAATTAACCCTTCCTACATCAAGCTGCTTTTGTTGAGATATTATCACAGCAACTGGAAAAAATAACTAACACAACCTCAAACCCCGCAGTAGCCATCAGCACTGACTTATTCCAGCTCCAAGTAATGATTCTCTGAAGCTGAAATGGTCCAGCACACCCAGTAAAAGGCTGCTGAAAATGAGAGCCCGGTGGCAATAGATGTCCCAACCCCACCAGCAGAAGCAGTATGGAATTCCTGTGGAACAATACCTGAAGGACCTCCAAGACTCAAGTAGCCATGATCACAGGATTTCCCAGAGGAGTTTCTGTGAGCATCCAGTGAGGATGGTGTACCAGAAACCAGAGGCCTTGAACCAGACCAGTGACTCATTGCAATGAACATTTGCTAATAAAGCTGATAGGAGGAACAGGTGTACTATGTGACACACAGAGGTCCCCAATGCCACCAGGATGGACGATAAGGTGTTAAAAAGGAGGGAAATAAGGAGACGCAAAGAAGATTTTTGGTTGTTTTGTTTTGTTGTTTGTTCGAGGGTGTTGGTTTGTTTTTGTTGGATTGCTTGCTTACTTTATTTTGTTCTTTTGTGTGTGGGCACTGCAGGGGTGAGGAGAGGCTATGAGGGTGGACTGGGAAGTGAGCAGATTTGGGGTACATGATGTGAAACTCCCAAAGAATCAACAAAGAAGCTAACTTTAAAAAAGAAAAAAGAATTCTTACTTAGTCCTAAGACCCAACAATGCAAGGTACGGGTGGTCTTCTGTATATGGCATAGTCTCTTGACAAGGAGCATCCTCTTAGCCCCAGCCCAAAATAAAAACAAACCAGATTCTTAACCCCTCCTGCTCCCCATCACACATTAGACATGAATACCTGCTGAGAAGTAACTCTTCAGTTTCTAGCAGTCACTAAGGCCCAGTAGGGTTTTGAAACAAGAGTGTTGGATGCACAACATGGCAATAGACAGAGAATGGTTGTCTGGGACTCTGTACCAGCTCCCAAGAGGAGATACTGGTGGGTCCATCTCCCTAGGAGACTTAACCAGATCCTCACTAACTACAAACATCTCCAGAAGCACCATGGTCCTCCTGACCTCTAAATCAGGCCACTGATCCTCACAGGAGCCCAGGAGTCAGGAGCCAGATTGGTACCTTACCAACCTTAGCCTCCATCTGTTCAGGAACACACCCATATCTGCTTCCTTCCCGTCTCTGCCTCCTTCAGACTCCCAACATGCTCTGTGACGATGGCAGGTGCCTACAACGACAAGATGTTTTATGTTTCCTACTCTAACTTTTACCTCAACTTTACAGTGAAAACAGCCACTGTTATTTAGTGGGACTGACGTCTCCATTGGCCGCTTATTCAGCAGCTCAATATATTCATGCCCCTTTTAGAAGCAATCAGCTCCTATAAATTAAACATCCGACATTCTTACAGGACTCACAGTCGAGGCCCTTCAGTGTCAAGTCGCAGAGAGCTTTTTGAAGAGCTCTTGAATTTTCTTATCCTGTTTCTACAAACACTACTGGACCACTAGTCTGGCTTCCATCTCCCCCACCCCCACCCCCGCTCCTGAGAACCATGTCCTGGAATTTGCTTTGTAGACTATACTGGCCTCGAACTCACAGAAATCCACCTCCAGCCTCCCTCTGCCTCCCAAGCGCTGGGATTCAAGGCGAGTGCCACCACCACTGCCCTGCCTCGCTTCCATCTTTACACACAGAAGTTTCCCCTCTGGTAACTCATAACTCCCGACCTCAGAGCCAGTGTGGGTGGAATTGTCTCCCACGGTTTGTGCTTACCCCTGGTACCCAGACCTGAACAGAGTCAATATGGGCCTGAGAGAATTAAGAAGGGATACAATGAGGGCTATGGTGTGTCTACAGAAGTCATGGCTGACATTTGCATGAATGTGGCGTCCTCCAGCCCCGAGTGGAACCATTCAGAAGGCTTGATCTCAAGGCAGGGAATAGAGCTCCATTTGACAAGCCTAAGCTTTTGATGCTGAGACCAGCTACTTACGAACTACTTGAAAGGCTCAATTAAAACACCAAGAGCTAGAGATTAAATTATTCTTTAATGCCATCTTTACAGAGGAAAGGAAAAATCTAGGTCAGATGAGCTAAACCACAACTAATGGCCTGTAGGAGAAATTTATTGCTTGCAGGGTCCCACAGGGCCTTTACCTGTCTCCTAATTTAAATATTTAAACTGCCATTGTTTAAAGGGTACACTTTTATGAATCTGACTTAAGACGGAGCAAGTCAGCACCTAAGCATCTTCAAACTATCACCTTGCCTTATTCTTAAACATCTCACCTTGGCATCGTTGCTCTCTGGTTCTAAAAGAGAAGGAAGTCCTTTTGCAGCAGTGGCATTCTGAGCTCACTGGGTAGCCCTTTTAGAGAGCAATTCTGCAGTTAAGGAGAAAAAATATCAACTTCAACAACACTACAGGAACAACACTCCCGTGCATAATATGTTCAAGACATATCTTTGGAGGGAAAGCTGTCTAATGCCCTCCATTAACAAGGGGTATTGACTGAGTAAAGCAATTGGCTAAGCTTACCTCTATATTTACCCTGTAACATGATAAATGTAAGGAGAAGTAAATTTGTCTTGATATTCCACAATGTGATAAATGACAGAAAATGTAATTGTGTAAGACCAATAATAACACTAGAAAATTGCAAATCTTCAAATGAAACATTCCTTTCAATCACATAATCAAGTGACTGACTGGGCATCAGTGATATTACTGAAATTACAGCTAATTTTCCATGAGGACTTTTCTGCACCTTGCTCTGCTGCACTGGCAAGAGGCAGGCAGACAGGAAAGCCACTCATCACATCAAAGGCGTCTCGGTGGCCTTGCTGGCCCTCCTGACACCACCTGCACACCCTCCATTCTTCATACCACACACATCTGCAGCTGTGCATGCAGCGTACTCCTCACCAGGCAGATGTTATAGGAGAATCTTTATCACCATGGAGACAGCAGCTGGGGACCAGAATGTTGTTGTCTTAATAGAGAATAAGAAGACACAGTGGAGATTCTGGGCTTTGGATCACAACTGTCCAAAAAAGACCTCTACCCCTTATTAATTTTAAAAGATAGAAACCTCCTGTGAGACCAAGAAACTCCCTGGGTATTCTTAAACCTATGGGGCAAACATGTTATTAGAAAATGCATCACACATATCCTTTAATACTCAATTGAAAGAGGCAGAGATCAGCTTGAGTTGGCTTTGGAATGAATGGAAATGTGTTATAAGGACATGAGACTGTCTCAACACCCCCAAGACAATGATGCAGCAGGGTCTTTACCCCCACAAAGCAGCACCACATTGGTTCTCTGCTTCTTTTCATGTATGACTTTTTTACTTCTCACATTTGCAGCCACTCAGTGGGTAGCATGGATAGGAGAAGATGGCTGTCCCTGAGTATCCGTTCCTAATTACAACTTCAGACAAGGGTGGCTGATTCACATGCATCTCCAAAGTCCTAGGACAGAGAATTTGGACAAATGGCTCAGTGGTTAGGAGCACTTGCTGCTCTTCCAGAGGACCCAGGTTTGGTTCTTAGCACTCACATCAGGCAGTTCACAACCACCTATAACTCCAGCTGCAGGGAGCCAACACCCTCTTCTGGCCTTCATAGGTACCTGCACACAAGTGGTGCAAACACATGCATTCAGGTATATTCATATATACATAAGACAGGAAATAAATGGATCTTTGACAGATGTGGGTCTTTAATCCCAGTACTTGGTACTCAGGCTGAAGGATTTCTGTGAGTGTGAGGTCTATATAGGAAGTTCCAGCCAGAAAAGCATTGTCTGTCACATGGGACCAGGAAAACACCAAGGATCACTGGGTCTGCCATAGTGTGTCTACTTAACCCTTGCTCCTGCAGATAGGAAATCCAGGGCTGGTGAGAGGAGCTTCCTGGAATCGTAGAGTCTACACACCTAGGCATCAAACAAACCAGATATGCAGCCAGGGTGGGGGTAGAACATGAGACCAACAGTGATCAATGCATCTCCAGAAGGCCAATTTGGATGAAGGTGGGTCTCACTTATAGTGCAAGATGTCTTCACACTCTCCATACAACCCAGGATATCCTCAAACTCAGGATCCTATTGCCTCAGTTTTCCCTGTTCTGGCATGGCATGCCTGCAGCACTACAATTCACTGCATTTGTATCAGGAACCTCCCTGGGCCAGAAAAACACTGTTTTTAAGATATGAATATGTGGGAAATCCTTTTCACCATGCCCCACCCCCAACTATCTCCTCATCCAGGCACTAATCAAACCTAACAGTTTCTGAAGTAGCAAGGGGTTATCTAACCTTTCCTACCATTGAAAACCAGACCATAGCTGCTTCACATGTGGCTCATACTACAAGACCTGTACCTAACTATCAAGGCCAAGACAAGGAAAGAGTCACTTGATAGAGCATTTAGATTTGAGACCAAATGCACCTAGACAGTCAAAGAGATGCTGTGTTCATGAAGCGAGGCCCAAATAGCTCATCTCTCATTTTAAGGCTTTCCCATAAAGGAAGGTGGTTAGGCTACAGGCACTGAATTCACTTCCCAAAGTGCACAACTAAGTAACACCTGGTACCATAGACACTCTGCAAATGTCTCCGTTTCCTAAAGAAAGGAAACTCTAATTTAGATGGCGCACTTGCAAATGGTGACTGCCTTGCTAAAGACCAACCGTTCCCTTCACAGCCCATGCAGGAGCCCAAGGGAAGAGGCTGAATTGGTTTTTCAAACCATTGACAATCTCTAGCAAGACTGCAGTGTTTACTATTTTAAAATTAAACATCTGTTTGTAAGATCTGTCGTTTTATGATTTTTTTAACAACAACTCGAAAGTCACGTTTAATTTTGTCCTTCTTCTATCAGTATTGCAAGTATCATGATTTTTGACCATGCCATGCTGGCTCCATAAGCCATGAGTTCCCAAAGGAAAAAGATAAAACAAATGTCCTACTTAGATTATTCCTGGTCACTTCTATCCCTACTTTATAAAACTCCTCCTTGGAGGCAAAACAAACTAGTTTTAACATTTTTTTTTCCTTCTGAATGTCTGCAGCAGTTGAGCGTGACTGTGGGTTTATAGTGCCTCCAAAGATTAAAAACAATCCCACTTAAAACGTTCAAATCAAATCCACAAGCCGCCTAATGAGCTGTGAATGTAAATGTAAATGCTTTACTAAGTGAGCACCCATAAGAGAATTATGCACCCTGAGTAATTCTGTGCAGATGCTGACTCTCTGGAGTTCAGTTTGGGACATTTCTTAGCTATGGGGTGTCTCCTGTTCAGCCTTTAGTGTCAGCTCACACGTTAAGAAATGGCATTTCTTCTTCCAACCATAGTACAAGTTGCAATTTGTTCACTGTGGGACTCCTTCATGCTCCCAGTTCCCAGGAAGCCTCTTCCACGTCTCCCCATATAGAAAACTCCCATAAGGGAAGAGAGGATGGTTTGTTCGGACAGAACCTCACTTTGGAGCATGGTTCCCATGGAATTGGACAGAACGGAAAAAAATATCTGGCCTAGTTGTTGGGTCCAAGATGCCATGCTCCATCCCCACCAATCCTTGCTAGCATCCCCTCCCCTCAATGTGCCAGCAGACACCGACCTGGCATCTCTATTTAGACTTCCATAAACACTCATGCTCCTTAGTCCTGTGTCCCCAGGCATGGCTGTCCCTGCTGATTTTTTTAACTTTCACAAGGTAGATAACGCTCATCTCAGTCAATATAATTTCTACTCCTTCAGTCAGTCTGTGGGGGAAAACAAAGGACAATGTCATTCCATGAATCAGACGTTCTTCTCTCTTTAGAGCCTTTACAGACCAGACCAGGAAAGATACTGGTGTGCATTATTCTGGCATCCATCTTTCTCCTCTCCTGAGATTAATGAACTCTTGGCTACAAGTTCAGAAGACCCAAGTAATTATCCCAAATCTTGTCCATGACTATAATTTTTTCTCACCAACCTCTTAAGAATTTCAAATTAGGATGTTCGCTGTACCAAATAACCCATTTATTTATGTACCTTTCAACCATATGTACAACACATACATCTACACAGACATCCAAACACATATCCACCACAACACATACATACTTGTAGGTACACAAATAACACACATTCACAACATACGTATAATACAAAGAATCATATATACAGCATGCATGAATATACACATACATAGAAATGCATACAACACACAAGAATAACATACAAATACAACATATAAAATACACATATACAGACATTAATTTAACACACATGAAACACTCATGCACGTGGAAAGTTATACATACAACACACATAAGAAGCACACAGAGAGTTATGCATACAATATGCATGCATAACATGAACATATATACAGATATACAGACAAAACACATACCAAATATATATGTACAACATATATACTGATACAGACAACACATATGCACAACACACAAAGACATAAATATAATATACAAACACAACACACATGCAGCAACTAAGGACACACTTACTATAGACAGACATACAATGCACATATAAACCAGTTACATACAAATAGCATACATGAAAAGCACATACATAACACATACATCTACGCAACATACAATACACATACACAGACTTACTACCACACACAAAATGTACAACTTGTATACACAACACACACACACACACACACACACAAACACAGACTATTTGAGCAGAAGTTCTGACTTGTGGCTTCCTCCCACCAGAATTTCCTTGATGATCATAGTGGGAAGTTCCCACCATGCCTCACTATTAACTCATTTTCTCAGGAAAATGAGATATTGCTATGCTTCCTCCCTAGGGAAATAAAAAGATTATCAGTCAACCTCCTAACTTTGAGAGGCAAGTTCACTCTGGAGACTTAAAAATTCCTATTCAAATTCCTAAAATAGCGCTGTCTTTAAAAATTGCTCTGATTGCTGACACAGAGCTGACTTACCCACTCAAAATCCCCAATATTTTCTTTCTATGGCATTGCAAATGAAATCCACATACTTAAGCCTTCAACATGCAACAGGATTCAGGACTCCCTTCTTCAAAGCCCAGCATGAATCCACTGGTCTATGCTGCACAGATGCACCTTTCCTACTTCTTACTCCATTGAGAAAAAACAAAAACACCCCATCTCTGCCGCTGTGCTGTGACAGCGACATCTGTGAACACCCATTCTAGAGCCATCCTACCTTCACTAGTTCAACGATTCAGGTCTTACTTCTTTCTGGAGCTTCCCAAAACATGCTAACCTGTGCTGTTCTTCTACCAATGAAACCAACGCACTGTATTACACTAAGAGTGAGAAAACATTTGGCTGAGGTCCATACTCAGCCGTTTGCCCCATCCCCACCCCCAACAGAGCCAAGGTTCTAAACCTTCCATTTCTTCTAAACCAGCATGACTTTCTGAGATAAGAAAAGATACCAACAACACGGAGAAGTTCCCATTTCATTGGCCTTTGTCTTAACCCTACAGTTACTTATCCATGAGAAGCACTGCCAGTTTTAGCAAATAAAAATCTAGGACCCTCATCCAATATTTAAGGCATACTTGTGCTAAAAAAAATTATTCATAGTTTATCTAAATGTCAAACTTACATCTGCACTCTATCTGGCAATCCTACACAAGGTTCCATGTTCTTTAATCACCAATCAATGTAAGCAACTTGAAAATGGGAGAAGGGGGTGTTGCCCAGGCCCAGAAGTTTCTGAAAGAGTGCAGTATGAGTCATCCACTCTCAAGTGCTGTGAGATAAGTAGACACCAGCTCCCTCAAGCTTAAGCTGGCTCAGAAAGCAAAAGCTCACTAAAAAAAAAAATGCATTCTTTCCTCTGTTCTCAAACTAAAGAAAAACATTAAAGAGCTTTAGAACTACACTTCCCCACCCCACCGACTTCCTTAGCCCACCTGCAGCCTTGCTTCCCACAGATGTCTCATAAGAGGAGTATATAAAGAAGCCAGTAGCCAACCCACATAAATCCCTTACTGGTTACCCTTCCCCCTGGCCATATATACTCGGGGAGCAAAGGCAGTTTCCTTACCACTTGTGCTGTTTGTTTATGAGAAGCTATATATCTGGCTACTGTAAAATACTCCCCAACCCCACTCCCACGCTCTTCTCTCCGCTTAGTCAAATGGCATTACCTGTTCAGAGAGAGAGAGAGAGAGAGAGAGAGAGACAGAAAGAAAGAGAGAGAGAAAGACAGAGACACAGAGACACAGAGACAGAGACAGAGAGAGGCAGAGAGACAGACAGAGAGAGACAGAGACAGAGAGACAGAGATACAGAGACAGAGAGAGGCAGAGAGACAGACAGAGAGAGACAGAGACAGAAAGAGGCAGAGAGACAGAGAGACAGAGACAGAGAGAGGCAGAGAGACAGACAGAGAGAGACAGAGACAGAGAGAGGCAGAGAGACAGACAGAGACAGAGAGACAGAGAGACAGAGACAGAGAGAGTCAGAGAGACAGAGACAGAGAGAGACAGAGACAGAGAGAGGGGAGAAAGAGAGAGAGGAGAAGGACAGAGAGAGAGAGAGAGAGAGAGAGAGAGAGAGAGAGAGTACATATGAAAGGGTGTCATTGCTTTATTCTTGTAGGTTTAGACCCCTCTTACCAGCTGAGATTAGGCACTATATAAGGTTGTTGCCTGTGTAAATTGAAAGGGGAAATCAATAGGCTGCCATAGAAGTGTGAACAGTGGGTAGCAACCTGAGTTACCTCAGAAAGAACCCCATGGTATGAATCAAGAGAGACAGTGAACCAGCCTTGGCTCTTCCATGGTCCCAGCACCTCAGATCCCTCTTCCGAAAAGATGAGAAAGCCCAGCCTGAGAATCTATAATGCCCTCCAGTTTCAGTGCTTCATAATTTTAAGTAAGATTTACATGGCGGCCAAGTAAGGATTTAAACTGAACTAGAGGAAGAAGTAAGATAGATGACCCATTTACAGCAAATGGCTCTGGTATATGATAAACACTGCTTCCTCGCAAATCTAATGGAAAAGTACCACAGACACTCCCAAGTGGTTTATTTACCCCAGCCACAGCACTGAGCAAAGGAGTGAAGACTAATTATGGATTACTTTCTTTCGTGTTTGGATCCAAGTCTGAGGTGTGACAATTAAAAAGAAACAAAACATAAGAGAAGGCAGATGAGACTCAAAGGAGAGAAAACCGAGTTCCTTGCTGAAAAATGTGTTGTCCTGAAATTTTCCATTTTGCAGTAAGTCAACTGACATCCTAGACAAGCATTCCCATAATACTGTTCCCTAAGTCCCTTTGTCCTGCATCCTAATAGGATACTTCCACAGAAAAGAAATCCAAAACTACACAGTGGCTTAGAATACGCTCGTCAGGAGAGTGGAGAGATGGCTCAGTAGTTAACAGCACATGCTGTTCAATCATGAGGACCAGACATCTGGATCCTAACATCCACATCAGACAAACATCTGTCTTCCTAGTTCCAGTGGATCTCACACATTCTTTTGGCCTCCATAGGCACCTGCAAACACATGTGTATGTGCAGTCACACAGACACAGGAATACACATGCACAAATGAAATTTTAAAAAGACCCTTAAAATGCTCATCAAAAAACATTTAGCCAAATCTCCTCTATCCATAGGAAGGGAGAGATTTTCAGCTAAAAGAGATTATTATCCTGCATTCAAAAAAGCAACAACAGGAGTTGGATAGATGGCTCAGCAGTTAAGAGTACTTACTGCTCTTGCAGAGGACTCAAGCTCAGTTCCCAGTCCCACATGCCAGCTTAAAGTCACCTATAACTGCAGTTACAGGGTATCTGGTGCCCTCTTCCTGGATTACATGGTCATCTGCGCATACCTGGTACATATAAACCCAGCCAGGCATGTTCACACAAATACAATTATTTTTTTAAGTTTCTGAAAATATCTTTAAAAAGCAAAAACAAATAATTCTTGTTCATGCATATGGGGATAATGCCATGTAGCTAAAATAAATTGGGTGAATGGTGGATCCTGTTCAGACAACTCAAGGCTTGCAGGTATTTGAGGACAAACTTTTCTCACTCCTTTCTGCCATTTCTCTAGGAGAATCCACATCTATGGAATAGCACTTGGTGAGCTCTCACAGACATTGGAGTTTTCAATTAAGCATTTTATGAAGTGAGAATCGATAGGGTCTCACAACTCTCCAGAGGAGCTGTATGTCATCTTCAGCTAAAAATTTTCTGTTATTGTTTTCCCCACCGAGCATTCAATTCTCTTGCAACTATAATAGCATAATTACACTGCATACAGAGACCTATGGGAGCCATGCCATCCAGCCCCATGTCCCCAGGCAAGTCCACACGGGAGCTGTAGCAAAAACAGTGGAGTAGAATACTAGCCTGAAAGACCCCACAATCAAGTGACACAAAGGCTCAGAGATGGCCTTACGAAAGTAGTCCATAGGCACTGGAGTCATTTGCATGGCTAAGTTTCTTGGCATGAAAGTAATAAGAATATTCAGGGATTCCATAGATTTGTGTTCCCAAGATGTGTGTCCCCTGCATGTCAGTGGGTACCAAGCCCTGGGATAGGTCTGAGGATACACAATTTAGAAAACATTGGTTTAAGCCAAATCAAGTTAAGTTTCTTCTTGGAAACTTCCCTAGATCCTTAATGTGTCTACTCTTAAGTTGTGTATCATCCCTTTCATTTACAACACTGCTGACACACTAGCATTTCTCTTTTTGAATACCCTCCACCACCACTCTCAGTACCACCGCTGTCCCATCAGTTATCCTTCCCGGATGTGTTCTCATATCAAACATCCATCTTTTAGGAAAGCCCTACCTTAATTCCCTAGACAAGGGTTTGCAGACTATAGTCCATGGATTAAACCCAGTCCACTCCATGTTTTAGCTAGACCAGACCTGCAAGCTAAGACTGAGCTTTCTTTAAGTTGAGAATAAATTTTAATTTAAAATAATTTTATGTGGAGCTTATGGGCTGGCTCAGTAGTTAAGAGCTCTTGCCCTTGCTGGGCCCTGAAGTTTATTTCCCAGTATCTATTGGGATGACTCACAACTACCCTTAACTCCTGCTTCAAGGACATCCAATGCCTTCTTCTGGCCTCTGAAGAGAACCATACTCTCATGAGCAAACCCACACACAGATACACAGATTTTAAATATAAAATAAATCTGAGCTGGAGAGGTGGCTTAGCAGTTGAGAATGCCTCGGTTGCTTTTTTATTGTTGTGAAGAGACACCGTGACCAAGACTACTTATAGGGGGGAAAAATGAGTTTATTGGGGCCTTTAGTCCATGATCATCATGGCAAGGTGCATGCCAGCATGCAGGCAGGTGTGATGCTGGAGCAGCAACTGAGACCTTACCTCTCATCTATAAGAGACAATGAGAGCTAACTCTTGAAAATTGTCCTCTGATCTCCAAACACATGCTGTGGCATGAGAACAACCCACAAATATACAAAGACATAAAAATTAATGGAGTGATTAACATATAAATGCCTTAGAAATAACAAACAATAATATTCCATGTCATATTAAAAATTATGCTGGGTCCATATCTCAATGTTCATAAGCAAAGCTTTACTGGGAACCAAGACAGTTGTGTTCTGTGATGTTTCCACATGAAAATAGCATCATTGTGCTGTGAAGAAATCTTTCTGTACACCGTGAAGATGTGTCTTTGCCAAGGTGCCTTCCTATTGGTTTAATGAAAAGCTTAGCAGCCATTAGCTAGGCAGGAGGTATAGACAGGACAGACAGACACAATGGATTCTGGGAAGAAGAGAAGCAGAGTTGACAGTGGATGCAGAGAGACACAGAGCAAGCAGCATGGGCTTTACAAAGTGAAGGTAACTGAGCCACATAAAAAAAATGTAGATTAAAAGATATGAGTTAATTTAAATTATAAGAACTAGCTAGAAACAAGTCTCAGCTATTGGCCAAGCTTTCATAATAAGAAATCTCCATGTAGTTATTTAGGAGCTGTCAGGTGGGACAGAAAAATCCACCTACACCACAGCATAGGATAACAAAGACCATTTGGCCTACAAAACCAAAACGATTACTGACTGCCCCCTTACAGGAAAAAAAAAAGAAAAGAAAATTGTTAACCCTGGTCCTTGACAGTAAGTGTACACAACCCTGGAATCTTTTGTTTACTATGTCATACCTCATGTGTAAATTCTACACTTGTCTGATCATGTTAATGTCAGCTATCTCCACCCTCCACAGTGAATTTAATGAGGGGAGAGCTCATGTCTACTAATTTTTATAATCTCATTAGCCAAATAGCACTTTACCTGACACTCAGTAGTGTTTATAAAATATGGATTGATGAGTGAATAAGCACATACCCCCAAAATGTGAACAGAGAACGCCAACTAAGTACATGTTCTCCAGGGGGTGGGTGCATCTTCCTCTTCGAACAGAGGTGGCTTGCAAAGTGTTTTAGCAAAGTGATGCTATGAACAGAGACCAAATCAGCAAGAGAAAGAGGATGTTTCAACTGAAGGAACCTTTCACCCTGAGGAGTCTGAGGGACCCCCCCACACACACACACAAACACACATCACACACTCTTTAGTGATCTATGGAATACTACAAGATAGAGAAAGACAAAACCCAGAATTTTAAGGAAACTGGGTACTCTCCAGGAAAGTTTGGGCCCCAGGAACTGGGGAAGAATAGAAAGCACACAAACAAGAAGAAAAGAAAGGGAAATGGAAGAGATGAAATTCCTAGGATGTGAGAGGACTACATGGGACTCACTTAGAACAAAGATGCTGCAAGGATGTGTGTATGTCAGTGACATGCTCTGATGCCTATTTGGACAGCACATCTTGAAGGAAGAGCTTTGTCATTTCTATCACACTCTCAACTTGCCTTCTGATTTCTTTCCCATTTTGAACTAAATCGCATTACCAAGAGCTTGTAGACCTGTGTCAGCAAGATGTCGTTTCTCTGCCTTTCAGTCCAGCTGTATTCAATCACTCCTGCTGGCCTGTGTCCCTGACTCTACCTGAGAATATGAGCCTTCTAAAGGATCTGGAGTGAAAGCACCTGGCCATTTCCTCCCATTTAAAAATAATAAGGTCTTTCAAATCCGTTTATCTACAAAGAGCACTTCTTATCGCTGATTGGCTGTGCCAAAATCTTCAGGGATTGCTGTGACATGTCATTTACTATGACATTACTACTCCCATTATGGCACTTGCCATGTTGTGGGGGACATCTCACACTAATGTAGACAATCACATGAGTCAGTGACTCCTGGAAAATGGTAAGAGCTCTGAAGGAAAGCCATAGGCCACTGGGTATATGTAGAGGGAACATTCCTTAATAGGGAAGATGATACAAAGGGTGACATTGAGCAGCAATCTAAAGAATAGAGGTGTTCAAGCAGTTATTCCTTCAATATAAGTTTGGCCCTGAGATTTCCACCTAAATCTCCAGTTGCTGATGATTTCATGTTATCTATATATCAGAAGTGATGGTAGCCAAAGAAGGTTCCAGTTTTCTGGTGTTGTGCAGTGGGTTGCTTCCTTCACACTGCCACCAGAAATGATTGGTAGGAATCTTCCTACACTCTGGACAAGTTTACTATAGATTTCCATTCTTTTTTTTCTTATAGATGGGAACCTCAAGGAGAAAGGAGAGGAGGCCTCAGTCAAGGTTGTTAGGACATATTCCTCTTTCTGAAAATATTACAGAAATTTGCTGTGTATTCCAGAGCCATTGGGTCCTGAGTACAGGAAGTCAACTGGTAGATTCAGTCCTTGACCATATAATTTATTAACAAGTAACATTCACTGGGCTCTGTCTGAAGCTCTGTCTGTTCACAGGGCAGGGGTATGCCTGTAGAGACACATGCATGCTCTTTCTTTCAAATGAACAGGATTAACCCCAGAGAACAGAAGAATAAGGTCTCTGATTTCCACTCAGTCAATAAGCACTAAAGGGGCTATGTGGTGGGTGTTATCTTTTCAGAAAGTCCAAAAGTAGTACAAGCTTTCCAAGAATTTAATCTGTTTGGGTAAATCTCACACAGAGATACACAAAAAGATCAATATACAGCAAAGATGTGGATAAGACACAAATCACAAATCCCATAGCCCAGCATAGACAAGAACTAGAGTAGTTGGAAAGGACTCCATGACAACATAACCAAGCATTTACAATATCTACATACACACCAATATATATTAACAACTGCTAACATTTTCAAAGCTCTTGTTTAGGCTTTAGACATGGTGCTAAATGCTTCTAGCACATTTATCTCTCCGAGATCATCAGAGAGGTGCTATCACAAGATAAAGAAACTAAGCAAGAGAAGCCAAGTAACCTGGCCAAGGCTTCTCAGCTAACATGTGGATAATTGAGAGTGGGACCAATTGTTGTTAATCAATAATGGACCCTGCACATCAATAGAATCCTGGAGAGATGAAGATGTCATGAATCTCAAGTCAAGTGAACCTCTTCGTTTCTAGCTGATAATTATCACCTACAAAAGTGTTTTCAAGACAATGCTGAGAGTTTTAGACAAAACATAACCAAATTACATAAATCATTAAATATCATCTTGATAAATAGACAACAGTAGAAGATTAATGAAGCCAGATAAGGGAATAATGTTAAGTAGCAGGTATAGAGATGCAACTGTGCCATTTTAAATAGGATAGTTAGAGAAAGCCCTGATAGCAAGGAGATGCAACCACATAGAGTATCAACATGGCTAAAAAAGCCAAGTGAGTGTGCTGGCATTGATATTTAAATTTTGTTATTAACCTAACTGAAAATCTAATAATGATATTCCTCCACCTCTTGAAAGTGGATGAGGTCCTAGTTGCATGCCCTCAGAGGTTCCTTCTGGAGAGACATCACTTGTGTTTATCTGGCAATGAGTGTGTGACTGTTTCACACACACTCCAAGGAAAACTCCCCAGATACTCGTGATACCCAAGGCCAATTTGAGATATCATTCTGCACGCCTCCCTATGGTGCTCTCACTGTGACCTCCCTAAAACTATTCTCTCTCCTTCTCTTCCTAACTTTCCCCAGTTCAAAAATATCAAGTGATTTAGGAATCTCTGTAAAGCACTATCCACCCTTAAATATACCCATAGAATGGACCTTCAGATGGAACTCTCTATTAAAGAACTCCTTTGAGGGAGATTAAGCCATTCTCACTCATCACTAAAAGGCCAAAAGCCACAGTAAATTCTTGATAGCATGGGGATAAAGCAAAGCCAGTTAGTACCAATATTCACTGGAGTGACATGCTTGTGAATCAGGCAAACCTGGGGCCATCACAAACTGGAAACTGAAGTTCAGAAAAGAATCTCCATCTTTCAATCTCCTCCTCCTCCTCCTCCTCCTCCTCCTCCTCCTCCTCCTCCTCCTCCTCCTCCTCCTCCTCCTCCTCCTCTCCTCCTCCTCCTCCTCCTTATTCTTATTCTTTCCAGATTTCCTTGTTTAATTCACCTGTCCCCTCAGGATAAAAATATGGTTAAAGATGGCTTGGGGTTTAATGTTTCAATAATCTTGTGCCCAAAGGAAGAAAGGGGGCAGTTTTCTTCATATACTTCAGGTCAAATGTCCATCTTTAGACTGAGCACTATGATCAGAGCAATGGGGTTCTGTGATTGTCAGTTCCCCTTTAACATATGACTGGGAAAAGGAAGACATTTGCTTGAAGGTAGGGGATACCATGACCAGAAAAAAGGAGAATCCACAGATGCTGAGAAGACAAAAACAATAGCTTTTACAAATAAATAAGATAGTAGCAAAACTTATTCTGTCATATGTTGGGCATGTTGTGTCAATGTATTACATAGAATATCTCACTAATCAATCACTGAACAAGAGTTGTTGATGGGGTAACATGAGATGAGATTGTGAGCAGCTTGAAATTGGGCTAAGGAATTTTTAAGTGTCTGGTATAGACAATATAGAATGCCAACAATATATTGGCATTGGGGGTACCGATAGAGATCCTGAGGGGGACAGTTACATAATCAAAGCTCACCAGAGAAGAGGGGGGAACACTATTAAATGTTGCCATCTACACATGGCATGACTGTTGTACACATGAGCTCATGGCAGTGTGGTTACCAGCATCAAACTAGGCCTCCTGGGGGAGGAGTGGGTCTTCTTTTGACCCCACCACTCCCTGAACAGCAACAAGCATTAATGGTTGCTTTGGGAAAGGAAGTCATATTTGTCAATAGTGAGTCCACTGGTAAGTGTCCCTTGTTCATGTGAATAACTCATTACATAGGCTCATGTAGTGACACTAATTAAAAGCAGTGAGATATTTTAAAAACCAACAACAAAGCAAAACAAACAAACAAACAAAAAAACATGAAAATAGGAAGACCCTAAGAGAGACATACATGGTGCTCTGGAGAAGGGGAAAGCGACAAGATATCCCAAGCAAATTGGGAGTGGGGGGAGGGGGAGGGAGTTAAGGGGAAAAGGAGGAGAGAGGTGGGCATGAGGCAGCAAGAAGATTGAGTCAGGGAAAGAATAGAGGAGAGAAAGAAAAGGGATACCATAATAGAGGGAGCTATTATAGGTTTAAAGTGAAATCTGGCACTGGGGAGGGAAAAGTCCAGAGGTCTACAAGAATGACCACAACTAACAATCTAAGCAATCATGGAGAAGCTACCTTAAATGTCTTTCCCCAATAATGAGATTGATGACTACCTTATATGCCATCCTAGAGCCTTCATCCAGTAGCTGATGAAAGCAGAAGCAGACACTCACAGCTAAACACTGAGCCAAACACTTGGAATCCAGTTGCAGAGAGGGAGGAGTGATGAGCAACTGGAGAACCCCACGGAAACTGCTGACCTGAGCCAGAGGGAACTCATGGACTCCTGTATGATAGCTGGGAAACCAACATAGGACCAACCCAGACCCCCTGAATGTGGTGTTAGTTGGGAGGATTGGGCAGTCTATGGGGCCTCTGGTTGTGGATCAGTATTTATCCCTAGTATTCAAGTGGTATTTGAGAGTCCCTTCCACATAAAGGGATACTCTCTCAGCCTAGACACATGGGGGAGGTTCTGGGCTCTGCTCTAAATGATATGACAGACTTTGAAGATCCTCCATAGAAGGCCTTACCCTCCCTGGAGAGCAGAAAGGGAATGGGATGGGGGTTGGTTGGGGGAAACAGGGGAGGTTGGGAGGGTGCAGAAACTGGGATTGACATGTAAAACAAGCTTGTTTCAAATTTAAATAAAAACATTTAAAAAGAAAATAGAAGGGGCCTTGGAAAGGGGAAGGCATTCAGCAGTAAGGGAGAGAGGGATGAAAAATAATAATGGTAGAAATGATTTTTAAACCATTATATACATGTACATAAAGAATAAATACTAAAATAGTTTTACCTTTTTTTAACCTTTCCTTTTGATAATTTTGAATAAAGTTCAAGAGACAAAAACAGACAAACTTTTGTGAGTTTGAGGCTAGCCTAGTCTGCAGAGTGAGTGTGAGGCCAGCCAGGGCTAGCTAATGAGACCCTGTCTAAAACCAGATAAACAAACAGTGGTGTTTAAGTGTCTTTGTTTACCACTGTCACTGATTTCTAGTGACATGAGATGTCTGGGTTGAATGAGAAGCCATGATATTGTCACTCTGGATAGAGTCTAAGAATTATTTTCCAAAACTCCTAATTTTTTTATGACCTGTTAAGGGTCCTCTTTCTCCTGGTCATTAACCCCTCAGCATGAAGAGGAACAATGACAGTGTTGAAGTGAGTGGCATGTGGAGACACATCACCTATTAATTCTGGGGCTCACCTCCCAGCTCCGGGGAAAGGCAAACATTTCCTCTGGCAGCTAAATACAGGCTTCAAAGTCAATGTGAAAGCAGAGAGCACACTGTGATATCTTCCCTCTTAACAAGGCTTGATGAAAGTGATCTCCACAGAGGCTGCCTAATTGGGCAAGAAGCCTCTCTAGGAGCGCACTGGCAGGAAGAATGAAGAGCCAGTTAGTACATCCTGTCTGAAGGGTCCCCACTTCACCAAGCAGAGGACTCTGTGACACCTGCAGAGCCACACACCTCCCAGGACCCTCCAAGGGTCTCCCATCAAGTAACTGTTCTGAATGAGTTCTGAATGACTGGCCTCACCACTTTATCCCACAGCACCAAGTCTTTGGTTTTCTAATCATCCTGCAGGGGTGTGTGTGCACTCTTAATGCTCCTGGAAATATGTGAGGTTTGCTTCCTGCTGTGAAGGCTCCCAGAGAAGCCAACAGTGGTGATTGTAGCTCCTCTGAGCTGTTGTAAGGAGATTCAGAGGGCAGATGCCTCCCTGCTCAGGCCCCAAGGAGTGCTTGGTATAGGAATGGACACTGAGTACTGGGAACCAAATGAATGATCCACCTCAGTGACCAAGTTCTAGATTTACCTTCGGTCAGGCAACTCACTTTCCCTCTGTTCACCTCAGCCACAACCTCAGTCCTACTTTATTCCCAACCTCAGTATGTCCCAGATCTTCCCAAGACTAACTAACCAGTTAGTTGTCAACAAAGGCACTTGTTAAAGAAACAAACATTGATGTTAGTAATGTCTAATGTACAGGTGATGTTTTGGGTACCAGATATCTTAGACATGTACTTAATTTTAGGTCCAACTCCATCATTTCCTCCTTTTAGAGACAATAACCTGAGACTTAGAAAGTCTATATAACCTTACTCAGTACTAGTGCAATTAATTAAAAAGAGCCAAGATACTATCTCCTAAGTAGAGTAGGAGACAGTGCACACTCTGAATTCCTTGACTACACTACTTTCAGTCAAGAAAATTGACACCCTGAATATCACCACTGCTTACTTAACCTCCCAATCAACCAACCAATATTTACTGAAAGTGTGACACATTAGCTCTTGATATGTCCCTTTCTGGTCAAAGAACTTCCATTCCAGCTAGGAAACAAGATTTAGCAAAAATATACCAAGGAGCAATGTATGAAAAGATCATCTAACACTAGAACAAAGTTCTAGAACACTAGGCTTGGGTTGTCAACCAGGTACCCATAAATGTACCCAACACATGTGAAGACTTCAGAGAAAGTTAAGAATGCTTTTGAGACACATATAAATGTATCTTCACATATCTCCTTCTGCTGGATATAAAAGTATCTTCACATATCTCCTTCTGCTGGCTTTCCTCCGATTAATGGATCTTAACCAAGGGCAGTTTTGCCAGGGCATTTGTTGTCTGTTTTGAGTGAGGGGCTTCTTCTGGCTTCTAGCAGCCAGTAGAAACAAGGGACAGGGCTGCACATTCTACAGGGCTGCACAGACAGCCCTTTAAAACAACATCTTTTCAGTATAACACCGAGTGTCAACAGTGCCAGGGCCGAGACACCCTGCACTAGATGTTCTAAGGCATCTGAATCTGTTGCAGATGTGTTAAGGACCACTGTTCAGGAACTTACTCACCTAATTAAGATCCTGTGCAAACGCATCCTTGTAATTCCAGAAACCCTTTTCTGAGCCTCCTGTTACATCTTCCAGAACTGCTCTTCTAAGATCCTAATATCCCTCCACTTCTTAGAGATTTTCTCAAAAATCTAAGCCCTTGATGGCAATGGAAAGGCTCCAAGGATTATGCTGCCCTGGGGCCATGTTTGTACTTTCAACACACCATGCATTGTTTCACACAGAAGACATCAAGAAACAGTGAACATTTCTATCAGCTCAGAGGAGATGGGACACAGAGGCACAGGGCCAGGAGGTGGGAGTCCTTCATGCTCGACTCTTGTGCCTCATGTCCCATGGGAATATGGAGCTCTGAGGTGTCAGGTCTGGGATTCAGAGCATCAGGCCCTCCCACTAGTGAACCCTACAGATGAAACCCCAGTTTCTTTCCGCAAAGATTGTGCAGTCTGGATCCACTAGGACTCTAACAGAGGGGGAAAAAAAGAACAAGATAGATATTAGGGGATTTTTCTCCAAGGCATTGTCTCATGCAGTTGTAGACCCTAGTTCAGCAAGTTCGAAGTTCTCAGGACAAACCATCAATCAGGTAATGCACACTGACACTCATAGCATAGGCTCAAGTACAGCCATCTGTAGAATTCCTTCTTCTAGGAGCCTTCATCCGATTGGATGAGCCTCACTTACACTACCTAAGGTAGTGTCTTTGCTCAAAGTCAGCTGATCCTTGATATTAACCACATTCCCAGACTATCTTCACAGCAGCAGCTAATTTTGTGAGTGGTTGACTGACTGGTAATTATAGCCTCTTCCAAATGACACAAGAATGACCACCACAGGATTCATGATGCCTCCGTTTACTCTGTAGCTTAAGAACTGGTTGTGTGTGTGAATGAGAGAGAGAAAGTGGGGGAGAGAAAGGAAGTGATGTGTGATCTATGTGCTTATTAGTGTGAGTATGTGTATGTGTGCATACAGGGATACTCAAACATGTGTGCTCATATATGTGGAGGTTAATGCCCAATGTCTTCCTCCAATCACTCTCCACCTTTACTATTTTTTGAGACAGGGTTTTACAAGAAACCTGAAACTCACACATATAGGTAGACTAGCTGGGTAATGAGTTTCAGAGATCAGCCTATCTTCTACACACACACATACACATACACACATACACACATACACACATACACACACACACACACACACACACACACACACGCACGCACGCACGCACTCACGCACGCACGCACACGAGTTATGGGTGCAGACCAACATGCTCACCTTTTTGCATGGTTTCTAAGGATCCAAACTCAGATCTTTCATGCTTGCTCTGAAGGTATTTTACCAACTAGGCCATCACCCCCAGCACAAGAACTATGATTATAATATTCACAAATGTAATGGTTTTAATGCTCGTATCTAGGCATAGATCAACTAAACAAATCACTTAATGAGCCAACATGGCTACCAGCAGCACAAGGGCTTAGGGAGCAAAATGCAAAGATAAAAGTCTGGCCACAGCCAGGACTTTCCTCGCTGCCTATCAGGGAAGAGTTAAAGGCTATGTGGTTCTCAGGGCACTTTTATTTGAAAATGTCATCACCAATCTGTTCATTCTCTACAATAAAAACTAGGGGAAGACCTTTAAGGAGACAAACACTTGCTGATTTTTTTTTTTAATAGAGAGGGGAAAAACCCACAATATTAGTGTGGAGACCTTAGAGATTTCTTGGATTTGTCAAAAAATTAGATTCACAGAATTTTCAAGCACCAAAGGGTTTAGCAGCTAATACTTTTTTTTTCTTTTTGGTTTTTTTGAGACAGGGCTTCTCTGTATTACTTTTTTTTTCTTTTTGGTTTTTTTGAGACAGGGCTTCTCTGTATTGCTTTGGAGCCTGTCCTGGAACTAGCTCTGCAGACTGACCAGGCTAGTCTTGAACTCACAGAGATCCACCTGACTCTGCCTCCTGAGTTCTGGGATTAAAGGCATTCACCACCACCACCCATCTTGGCAGCTAATCTTGCAAACTCATTCCTGTCGTAGATGAGGGAGACTAGAGAACCAGACAGATTCAGGGAAAGCAGCATCAAGAAGCCAGTCAGCCCCACAGCCAGGAGAAACTAAGTATCACAATGCCCAGGCCAAGAGCGCTTTGGCCCACATCTGCCTCCAGCAAAGTCGAAGAGAAAAAGAAAAGAAAACAAAAAAACATTCACCAGCCTTAGATGCAAGGCTTCTGCATCCTCAGCAGAGTCTACAGGCAAGCTCCATTCCGCTGGTATTTCCTCTGACAGATATTAGTAACTACAAAAGGGTACACAGTTAACATGAGGTGACAAATTCTAAAATTGGCCTGTTTTCCCAACTGTCACTTCTGAAGAGGTGAACGACCTTCTCTGGTACGGTAAAAACCTCCCAGTTTGATCCAGTCACCATCCCCGCACTTCCTCCCACCATCCCTTGCTATGAAAATGTCATTATTCTATTTTGGAGAAAGCTGGAGCAGTTGTGTTTCTTTTGTAATAACTATGTTTTCTGGAAAGGGACAAGAAAAATAAAATCATAAAAAGCCAGGACCAGAAAGGCTTTCACGATCATTCCACCACATATACCAGAGGAATAAAAAGTAAGGGTTTGGTGGTAGAAAGCTTGCCTAGCAAAAACAAGACTTCAGTCACCAGCACCACAAGAAGAAAACAGAAAATTTGAAGGTGAAATGCAAATATCAAACTCCAGCTGAAAGTTGCATCAAGATCTTCCCTGGGTAGGCTTTGATCCAAACCCAAGAGAAATATCTTGTTGCCAGTATTCAAGAACTTTATCAGAATTCCACAGCACTTTACACAATAAACCATTTGACCTTGGAGACAGAAACTGGAAGCTGGCAACCAGCTCCAAACTCTGCCCTGAACCATATCAGTTAGAAATCTTTGGTATCAAGAAACAAAAACTAGACAAAAGTCTATGCAAACAAGGTGTCCTAGTCCCCTCTCTGTTGTTGTGTTAAAACACTCTAACCAATAATGACAGGGGAGGCAAAGGTTTGCTTGGCTTACACTTGCAGGTCAAAGTCCATCTCTGAAAGAAGTCAAGGCAGAAACTCAAGCAGGAACTTGAAGTTGTGACCATCGAGGAATCCTCCTTGCTGGCTTTCTCTCAGCTTATGCTTAATTAGCTAGCTTTCTTATAAAGCCCAGGGAATGGTAACATCCGGAGTGGGCTGGACCTCCTTTATAAACAAACAATTAATTTCATCCAATCAATCCCTCAATTGAGACTCACTTGTTTCTCAGACTATTCCAGTTCCAGGCTGTGTAAAATTGAGGCAAGAACAAATAAGGAGATAATACGGGCTTGATTTACAAAAGGCCTGGTAAGGTGCCTATCATCCCCGTGATGCTTATCTTTTAATTATCTAGCAATATCGCTTAATGATGGAAAAGAGAGAGCAAACGCCTATAATAGAGCCCCAGTTTTGATTATCAATGGCCTTTTTAACAGGGGTAGGAACAAACATGAGAAGGATGGAGAAGGAGCAGCTGGCACTTCACTGCTAAATGCTGGCATAGCTCCTTTCATTTATGGTTTGACATATTCTACCCTGTAGGCAGAACAGCAATGCCAGGAGAGGGGTACACTATTCAAGTGAAGCAAGTAAGGACTCCAGTGATACCCTGTCTTGGGTTCTTTCTCCTTCCAGGCTTTGGAGGAAGGGGAGGCAGAGCAATAGCATCTAACAGGTACAGCTCCACTATCTGAGTTTGTGCCCTAGCTATATAACCAAACCAGGTATGTGGCATGTGGAAATTAACCACACTTCCTTCATCTTCTTACCTGTGAGATGGTATCCCTGTCACGGGGATTTAATTAAGATCCAGAATGTGCTCATAATATACAACAAACACAGGATAACTGCATGAATTGAATGTTATGTTTCACCTATATTTTGCAGAAACAGTAATGGGGAATAATGTTGCTACCCAAGATAACAATCCCAAGTTTGTCCATAAGATGTATATAGATGAGGGAATCAATTCATCAAAGACTAAAAATGCTTTGGTCTTGTGTTTAAAGAAGGATGGAAACTTAAGACCCTATACATCAACAGTGTCAGAAGGGCCAGCAGGGGTCCTGTCCCTTCTAAAAACAAACCATCATTTTCTTTGACTTGCTTGTTATTGTTAATTGATGAGGAAGGAAACAACCCAAGTCATGAAGATATTCACCAAGTTGACACTTTCAAGTTTGAAGGTCATGATGCAACTACACCTGAAGCAAATGAGTCCTGGTACCCACTGGGTTCTTACCCAGAATTTCAGAGGGAAAGAGGACAGTGAGCTAGATGGAGCCCTGCTGCCTTGGAAGACTATGTCCTATCACCTGAATCAGCACGTAAAGAAGGTTCCCAAAGAGGAAACCATGGGCATTCAATTTCATTTTATTGAGTTAAAAAAAAAGGCATCATTTAATTGAAATCTCAGAATTAAGAAAAGATTCTTATTGGCTCAGAAATACGTGGCATAGCCTTGTGGCATAATGGGCTTAAGTTTTCAAAATTTTATCAGTAGCATTAATTACGAGAAAGGTAACTGCTACAGAGCAGATTGATTTTTTTTATTAAGTTTTGAGATTAAAATATAATCATATTACTCCCTTCCCTTTCCTCCCCTCAATCCCTCCTATATACCCCTCTTCGTTCTCTTTCAAATTCATGGTTTCTTTTTTCATTAATTGTTACATTTTTAAAAAGAGGCCATGAGTTTGAAAGAGAGCAAAGAGGGCAGATTTTAATCACAAAAGTGGGTCCCTCAAGTTCTGTTTCAATCTTCTTTCTGACTGTGCGCTTAGAGTCTTCATTTTTTGTGTGGAGTCCCCGTCACCTTTCAACATAGTATGTTATTGGAAGAGATTCCTTGTGGCAATCTCCAGGCTTTCACGGTGCCTCAGAAGGTTAATTGGTGGCTTTTGAGCTTGAAGTAGCCACGGAGAGTGTCTGCTTACACTACCCTCTATTAGGACTAGGGATGTGGAATCAAGAGGACAGTAAATTTCTGCCCAAGTTCTGCTTCTAGCTGGGGCAGGGCTAGAAGCACATAAGAATCACGCTAGGAAAGTCTCTACCCTTATTATGTACTTTCTCCTACAATATGCTTTGACTCCTCAAAATTCAGGACTTGACTGGATAAAATAGAATTCAGAACTCCTGCCCTTGGTATGGACATGTCTCTTTTGGAATTCCTCCCGGTCTAGAGGGAAAACAAGCTGTTCATCCCTATTGAATAATGCAGTAATGTCACACTTCGCTTAATGCTAGGCATCTAATTAATTCAGCCTTGTGAAACATACCTACCAACCTGATAACTGATACACAGTCCTTGGATTTTAATTTGTTACCTAATACTAATATTTCCTTTTGCCTCAAAATTCAGAAATTTCTTTTAATAACTAATACAAACAAGAAATTAAAAAGCTAATAAATCCAGAGCCCAAAGGAAGTGCTCTGATAACAACCATGACTAGCTACTGTTTTGCATCCTAGCATGCATCTTGGAAGGGTGACCACCATGAAGACCTAGAGGAGGCTAGTTTGCTTGCAGACAAAAAGGGAGCCCACAAGATCTGAAGGAACCTGTGTGTGTCACCATCTGAATAAATTTTTCTGGACTTTTGCTGTTTTATAAACAGTCCTCTCAGTACACTATTGCACCCTCCCATTTTTGGTCAACACTTCTTCACAGGCAATTAGTGATGAGGCGTTATATTCCCCTGGTGAACAAGATTCTCCTCTAACCTACACCACATCTCCACATGCCTGGAATGCAAACAGGAAGCTGAGTGCTGTAAGGAAAGGAAAAGTGAAACCACCTACCTAAACCATTTCACAGGTAAAAAGAAAATAGTGTTGGGGGAGTCAAATTGCCAGGCTGTCTCTCAGCAGGCAGAGAACAGTGGCCCCAGGCCTTGTCAATTTTAAGGGGACAAGTAGAGGGAGAAGAAAAGGTGTGGGACTGTAGATCAGCCTGGGATTTAGCATGGGGGCTTTGATCTCTTGGCTGTTTGCGTTCATCAGGAACTAGATGGGGCAGATAAGTAGTGGCTTTCTTGGTAAACAGAAACACTCCCCCACACCTCTAGTCCCCACCCACTCCCCCACTCCTTACCCACTCCCCAACCCTCACCTTTCTCACCCCCTGCTTTATGAGAGTCCTAAGAAACGTTGAGTTTTATCTTCTTTACCCAATAGCAATCCATCTGCTTACCCAATCAGAGTCCTTCTGTGTAAGACATTGTCATCAGCACATCCAACTGGGAGGTGGGGGAGGAGCCTGCTCTGAACCTAACAAGGGGCAGTTCTGAAGCTGAGGACAGCCACCATCCACTCCTTAGCAAGTATATTTTACTGGCCTAGTAAATCCCGATTATCATGTGAGCCCTTCAGGCTCCACTACTGTGCTCATTTGGTGTGCCCTTGTCACCCCATCTCTCTTCTGATGGGCTTTCTCAGCTCCTCAGTCACACTAGGGAACCATAGTTATTTCCCCACACTCAAGGCCATATGGTAAAGCTCTGTCTTCTTCTCTCTCCATCCCTTCTTCCTTCCCTCCCTCTTCCAAATTCATGTTTAAAGAGAGGAAATGGTATTAAACCAATTTTACCCAGGTGCCCACTTTAGTGTGAGTCATGTAATCATGGCAGCAGATGAGTCCCTTGCAGGAAGCACAGGGTCGTTGCTAAGGACACAGTAAAGAGAGATCAACCCACAATACAAAGCCCAGGGCAGAGCCCATTTCACTAAGGCTCTTATCATTGAGCCTGACATTCCCACCACACCGCTCTAAATATCTGAATTCAACATGTAAAAGTCAAAATGGCAACATGAGTAACCCCAGAGCTGGGGTTGAGGAAGGGAAACAGGCTGATCCCTAGAGTTCAACCCAGCAGAGCAGTGAGTTCCAGGGTGAGTAAGAAACCCTGTCTCACAAATACAAGTGGAAATGGACTCAGGAAGATTCCTGATGTTAACTGATGGCCTCCACATGGGTGCGCGCGCGAGGGGGTAAGGCCTCCCTTAGGGAGTCAACAAAAATCTGCCAAATCAAGCTGAGACAGGGCCAAGCCCTTCCCCCTGTATCAAGGCTGAGCAAGGTATCCCACCAGAGGGAATGGGCTCCAAAAAGCCAGTTCATGCACCTGGGGTAAGTCCTGGTCCCAGTGCCAAGGGTGCCCCCCACCAACAGATCAAGTCACCACATTCAGAAGACCTAGTTCGGTCCCATGCAGGTTCCCCATCTGTCAGTCCAGAGTCCTTGAGCTGCCACTAGCTTGGGTCAGCTGTCTCTGTGGTTTTCCCCATCATGATCTAGCCCACCCTCCTTGTTCATATGATTCTCCTCCCTCTCTCTAACTGAACTCCAGTTTCTTGGCCCAGTGTTTAGCCGTGGATAACTGCATCTGCTTCCATCAGTTACAGGATGTAGGTTCTGTGATGACAATTAGGGTAGTCACCAATCTAAAGAGGAAAACCCATTCAGACACCCTCTCCACTATTGCTTAATCTTAGCTGGGGTCATCCTTGTGGATTCCTGGGAATTTCCCTAGCACTAGGCTTCTTCCCAACCCTATAATGGTTCCCTTTATCAAGGTATCTCTTTCATTGCTTTCCTCCTCATTCCCTCCCCCAACTCAGTCTTCTTGATCCCTCACGACCCCATCCCCTATCTCCTCCCTTCTACCCCACCCCCAGTTTACCCAGGAGATCTTAACTATTTCCCCTCCCTGGAGCCCTCCATGTCTCTCTTGGAGTCTTGCTTTTTAAGGGGTTATCCTTTGCTTTATCACAAGTCTAATACCTACTTGTGAATGAGTAAGTGGCAAGTTTGTCTTTCTGAGTCTGGGTTACCACACTCAGGAGGGTTTTTCCTAGTTCCAGCCATAAAATGGGTGTTTTAACAGCATAATTGTTATATAAATTATATACCTGCCCAGTAAGAAGTCACATAGAGAAATTAAAAAGGAAGAGTTCTTTACTGGAGCTTGTTCTATTTGGGGCTAATGCTCAAAGAGGAGTTAGTAAAAATTATTTTACTAACTTATATACACCTTAGGTTTATACATTCTTAAATCTCTTTCAGATCCCAGCCCCAGGTCACACTTTGGAAAAATTTAAATAGAGACAGAAGACTGTAAGACTGGCCACGTAGGTAGATGGAAGGTTTACACGGCAATGGTATTGACTGGATATTTTCTAAGTTCATCAGTATTGTTCTTTTCCAATAGTTTCCTGGGGTCATCTTACCCACTGGGAAGAATTATGCTTTTCCTGCTTAAAGGCACAGAGGGTCTAATGATAGACTAGGACTTGATGACTCTGTGTTGCCTGCTACCTACTGCCCTCTTCAGCTGCCTGTTTGAGCCATGTTCCTCGGGGATGGGTCTAATGGCTGGTTGATCCAGGTAAACAAACATTTACTAAGCATCATAAATTTTCCTTGTCTCTAACAGGCCTGATTAGCATACTACTTGATCCTTGGGATATTCTGGATATTGTGCAATTTAATGTCTCCCGCACTATTAGTAAACCCTCTATAACATCAATTCTATCACTTTGAGATTCTTCTACATTATAATTCAAGGGTATTTTCAGTTATTGGCACCTGAAGACAAACATTTGTATGTGATATGTAGCAGAAGTACCTTGACAAAGATAGGAAGGAGGCTTGAGTGTTTCTGGAACAGACAGTCCTAGAGACACTCCAATACAGACACCTCCTGGGGAGATTGAGAAGCTGGCTCAGAGCATACACAGAAGCTGCAAAGCAGAAAAATTAAATAAATCAAAAGGGATAGAGGCAGCAATGAGAAAGAGACTCCCAAAAACGAACTTGCAAACCTCCCTAGCAATGCTACACACAAGCCAAGTTTGTTGATGGCCCATAGCATGGGAAGCTGTTTTAAAACCAGCGTTAATCAGTGACCCCAGTTCACACTAGAAAATGGCATGAATTAAAAAGTCAGAGCTTGGTAGAGGGTAAAGTTATTCATCCCAGAAGGAAAGATAATTTAGCTCTGGTACTATAATTTCCAAATGAACAATTAGAACACGTAGTTGACAAAGTTTAGTAGGAGGGGGGCTGTCATGGGTTGGGGGGTGTTATTGTTATTTTGGAGTGAGTGAAACAGTTTGAAAAAATGTACTTTGGGTATACAAATATAGAAACTCACTAGATATGTCAATGCTGCATAGCAAAAAGAATAAATTAGTGTCAATTTGAGGCCTAGAATATTGAATATATTTTCTATTTTAAGGGACAATGTTTTAAACAGTAGCATATTAAAGCCAAAGAAAATTTTTCAGAGACTGATTGAGGTTATGGTCTATGAAACCAGAATCCACCCAGGCTATTAGTCAATAAGCTTATATTAATTAAGAGGTCATATGATGCTTTCCAGCAGGTGGCTGTCCTTTTCAGTGTGACCAGACAACATTAATTTGACTTATGGCTGGTTAAATGAATTGTTTTTGAGGCTTCTCTAGTTAGTGACATCTTACAACCCCACATCACACATGAGATAATGCCTTCCATCTCTTAAAACCTCCTTAAAGGGGTAATTAATTCATCAACAACAAAAAATTTAATTACCATTTCTCACCCATTTTCTTGAAAACCTCTTGCTTAACCTTGTTTAACATCTATAATAATCATTGTATCTGTTAAGATTTGAATGTACCATCTATGGCTGAGCTCTGAGAGTAGTTCATTATTAGTGCTTTGAACAGCCATTAACCACTGCATTAATCACCATCCTCTGTAATAAGAAGCTTCTCCAATCAAGACTGGGAGTACCACAAATCTATGTCCATAAGGACAAATACATAGAAAGGAGCCTGGCAACATAACCATTTAGCAAAACAACATCAATAGGTCTTCCTTCCCTAAGGTTTATGGATCCCCAAGTCATGGGTTAAGACCATGTTCACAGTACCAGATAAAAACTCCCTCCTGTGGAACAGGTCTCAAATCCAGTCAAGAGAGTGATTGGTTACTACCATAAAGAACCTTGCCACTGTATCAGCAGTAGGAATATCTTGCCCAGCAGGCCATTGCTATAGCATGCAGGGTCCAGGTCTGACAGTGGGTGAAGTCACTGATATCCATTCTCCTTCAGCTGCCTGGATACCACTATTCAGTACTATGAAGGCTAGCCAGCAAGGGAATAGTTTCCACCCCTCAAGGCTCAGGGAACATGTCAGAAGAGGGGGCAGAAATTATCAAAGAGCTGGAGGATGAGGCTAGCCTCATGATATGGCTTTTATGCACATGAACCCACAAGATTAAGAGAGTTAAAATTCAAATGTTGGAGGAAAGGAACTCCCAAAGGCTTACCCCCAGCTCAGGAGCTACTTACATTTTGAAGGCTGTTGAGAAAGGGAGCATTGCTTTGACTTGATGCCATTGGTAGATTGCCCATGAAGAGCAAAAATCTTCAAAGATGTCAGTGACTTCTCAAGGCTGAATACAAAATACCTTACCCTGAACATTTAATACTATTTATAATGTGGTCCAAATAACACTTTCTGGAAAATTCTGCCAGTTTTAACTCCTTAAAATGATAATTCTACTGACCTTATAAGACTCAGATAAAGCTGAGTTCTATGGAAGTCTTAGATATTTTAGATATTCAGGTCACTGTCATTGTGCTTTTCTGAAAATCCCTTATAACTCTCAGAAAATCCTTTTTTTTTTTTTCTTTTGACATTCATGTCCTCATCTCTTGCTCTTTTATTGCTGGTTAATCCATTATATCGCTCATTAAATTAGAAGCAAACGACAAGGAGATTCTCACTCATTGATCTGTACACTACAGACTGAGTATACAAAGTCTCCTGTGTTTACTATGTAGACTGCTGCAAAGATGGGCGATGCACCCCAAAGGACTTTCTGTAGAAAGGGTGGCATCAGGCTAACAAATGACCCAGTGTGAGGTCAAATCTTTTTATCCTTACACTCGTCTCTTTCAGAATGCTAATGATTTTTCTCTGCTTTGTTCTTTAACCTCATCTGCTTTTAGCTTTCCATCTTGTCCCATACATCTTAATCTTTCATCTCTTTTACTTTCATGGTTTTAACCTTTCATCTCATTGGCCTCTAGCCTTTTCTCATTTATTTTAAATCTCATCCACTTTATCTTTTCATTATTTTTTAATGTTGAATCATTAACCTTTATTTTGGAGTTTAATTCTCTTGTATTTTTTGACTTCAAGACCCTTTTTTCTTCTGATTTCACTCTCAAATTTTAAGTTTTACTTTCTTCTAAATAGCTACTATTTGTTATAAAAATGAAGCAAGTGTTCTTCTCCCTCTTCCTTTATAATTCTGGACTTAAATTTTTATTTTCAATGACTGGTAAGAAGGAGGTTGAAAGAGATCTTATTACCACACACACAAAAAAATAATTTAACTAGATGTAGCAGCTCCCCTCTAGACCCTAGAGGACCCCATACTGTAATAAAGCCCTATCGTCAGTCTTACTCCTGTAGAAATGAAATTATAGCTTATAAGTAGGAATCAAAAGGAAGGCCAGTCACTGACCTACTTTGTTTCTGGCTCCATCCTGTTTCATTTCCTTCCATCTGAGTTTTCCTGAGTCTTTCTCCCCTAAAGTTACTTTGAATCCCAGGAACAATAGGTTTAGTGGCATTTTGAGACAAAGGACTTCGATGGTGTTTTAAGACAGAGACTACCCTCCAAGCAACAAAGATCTTCTTGGCATTAACACAGCTCTGCAGGGGGACACTGAGATGATAACAAGAAACTAAGATCAACCAGATTGACACAAGACCAACAGATCTGAACTACCACTATGGAAAAATTCCAATTCTTCCTTGATAACTCTGAGACTGACAGAAGAATTTTACAGACAGATTCTAGGTCATTAGACCTTTATTCTTTCTGTTTTGGTGACACTGATCCTTTCCTTGTTTTATCATTATTCATCCCTTTGTTTTACTTTCTGGTTGGATGACCAAGCCTTGTCCACTGGGGCTTTCACATTAACTCAGATAACAAGTTCTCTTTGTCTCATTTACAAGTTCCACTGGAGAGACAGGATAGCCCATGAAAAACCCTTTGTAGAGCTCTAATTTTCTTCATAGATGACTCAAGTAATAAAACCGTATAGAATCCTATTATCTCAATCTCTCTATACTGTACATAAGGTTCTGCAAGACTTGTTATGGAAAGGTAGACTTTAATTACTTATAATTCATGATTATGTAAAAAGAACAAAAAAAGAGGAAAAGCTAGGCAGGAAAAATGAATGGGGCTAGAGGAAAAAGGCAAATATATCTTTAGTATACTTGGGGCAAAAATTATCAGAAACATTCTGTGAGTGAACAACAATGGTAGACAAGACTCTCCATAGAAAGAAGTCACTATGCAGAGTCCTGAACTATTACAGAACTGTGTAGTCTCCTACCTGGTACATTTAAAAGAAGATGCTCTGGGGGAGCTGTGGATAGGCGAATATCATAGCTACTTTTCTACTGCTCAGAAGAGACACCATGACCAAGGCAATTTATAAAAGAAAACATTTAGTTGGGGAGCTAGCTCAAAATTTCAGAGCATGAGTCCATGACCGTCATGGTAGAGAGAATGGTGGCCGACAGGAAGGCAAGGTCTAAAGAAGAGCTGAGATCTTACATCTGATCCACAAGCACATATCAGAGAGAGAGTTGGCCTGACATAGGCTTTTGAAAACTGCCAGTGTCACATCTCCCCCAACAAGACCACACCTCCTAATCCTCCATAAACAATTCAGCAACCAAGAGAACCAAGCATTCAAGCATGTGAGCTTATGAGGGCCATTCTCGTTGAAACCACTGCAGCCAACCTCATATCTGCTACCTCTACACTGATCCACGTCTTAGCTCAGCAAGGTCATTAGACAACCCTCTTCATCTTCACTTCCTGAGTCGCCCCTTCCTTGTGATGCTTCTTAAGGAAAGGTTGGTTTTAACTGTACACATGGAGATATTTTGTAGAAATAGACAGTGGTTAGTTTGTCAAGACCCACACTGGGGAAACATCTTCCAGACTTTCAGAATCTGCAAGGAAACCAAGACCTAAGTTGTCTCTGGGCCATGGGCCTTGGGACTTCCTTCAATGTGCAATTAATGAGGCATAAGGATACATCTACTATGGGATTCCAAGAATCTTCTCTGTCTCCTCAAAGAAGAATGGAGTATAACTGTGGAAATCATTTAACTCAATGCTTAGGTTTAAATACTGACATTCTTGATTTTATGTATTACTTTTCTACCTAAATTTGTACATGACACTGAAGAAGAACTTTCCTGCTAGTGTGTTCTGTTTTATAATCATACAACCTGATGAACTATGATTTCTAACCAGCTTCATACATTCATATTTATAACCTTATGTTAATCAGCTTATCTAGAGAGGTAGGATAAATATGTGAGATTAGATAGATGATAGATATATATACATTTATCATAGAAGACAGGTGATAAATGGGTAGATGATCAATAAATGATGCATAAAGACATTTACATATACAAACATGAATGATTACATACATATATATATATATGGATGAATGAAAGATCCACATAAAATGAAAGGAAGGAAAGAAGGAATGGAGGGAGGGAAGGAAGGAGGAAGGAAGGAAGGAAAGAAGGAAGGAAAGAAGGAAGGAAGGATTGATACAGGAGACTGAGTGATGATCACTCAGAAACTAAAAAAACAGGCTCTGCCATCTGCAAGATGGAGACTGGGGAAGACAATAGTATAATTCTAATCCAAGTCCAAAGGCCTAATAATCAGCAAACTGATAATTTAAGTATTCTTAATGTAGATCAATGACCCAGGTAGAAAATAGACAAAGACAATAAAGACAAATGTTAGTGGTATTCATAATTACCTTCACAAATACAACCAATATGGAACCTAATCAATAATCTGTTGCTGTGATATCCCAGTCAACATTAGCCATGCCAAGTCTACCCCCTGTCAGCTAGACTATGTTCTCCTTAAACCATATTGAATCACCAAATAAAGGCAACAACAAGATCATAATTCCACCTGATATGACTATCCTGTCTGTGGTTGGAAATGCACTAACCCCTTTCCTGAATATATAATTCCATGAATGATATTATTCATCTCTTGATTTTCTGTAAGTTAATATGATATAAAATTAACAGTGCCTACACATTATCATAATCAACATATCATAGGTCACATATGGTAAAAAAAGAAAGGGAAATAAAACATTATACACAGGAGTCTGGCAGTGTCCTGGTCCTGCCTCTGCCCAAGGAGGGAGCCTGCCTTTTGATGCCCTGCTTGGAGGACTGGGGACTGCCTGCAGGGGGTTGTGGGTGGGCAACCCCATGGATGGGCCTTCCCACAGTCTGCCAGTATTCTGGTTCCATCTCCTCCCACAGTCGGAGATAAGCTTGGGCCTGTTTCCTGCCTGTCTTCCAAGGGCCCTGCTGGGAGCCTCTTGAAGACTGGGGACTGTACACAGGGTAACCTGTCCCAGGGAACCAGCCCATTCAAAGTCTGCCAGCACCCTAGTCCCACCTCCACCCACTGGACAAAAAGAGCCATTGGAGTATTGGACCTGTGCTCACCAGGAGAGAGAGAGAGCCACCAGAAAGCAATGGAAGAAGGGATAGGTAGACAACAGTATAAGAACAGTATAAGAGAAAGATCAATATGACACCCCCAGAGTCTAGGGGCTCCACACCAGCAAAACTTGAACATCCCAACACAGATGAAACAGAATGAACAACCCTGAAAACAACTTCATGAAGGTGATAGATACCCCAAAAGAAGAAATGGAAAAACCCTTTAAAGAAATAGAAGAAAAAACAAACCAAAAAAAAAAAATCAACAAATCTCTTAAAGAAAGCAAGGAAAGCAAAACCAATCAAACAGATGAAGGAAACAATTCAAACAGTTCATGACCTGAAAACTGAAATAGAGACAATAAAGAAAACCAAACTGAGGGAATGCTGGAAATAGAAAAGCTGAGCAAGTGATCAGGAACTACAGATGCAGATAAGCAACAGAATACAAGAGATGGAAGAGAGAATCTCAGGTGTTGAAGATACACTAGGAGAAATAGATTCATCAAACACATCAAACAAAGAAAATCCTAAGTCTAACAAATCCCTAACACAAAATATCCAGGAAATATGGGATATCGTGAAAAGGCAAAACCTAAGAAAAAAATAGGTATAGAAGGTGAAAAACCCCAGCTCAAAAGTGCAGAAAATATATTCAACAAAATCATAGAAGAAAACTTTCCCAACCTAAAGAAAGATATGCCAATGAAAGTACAAGACGCTTACAGAAACCAAATAGAGTGGACCACAACAAAATTTCCTCACCACATAATAATCAAAGCACCAAAAATACACAACAATAAAGAAAGAATATTAAGAGCAGCAAAGGAAAAAGGCCAAGTAACATATAATGGCAAACCTATCAGCATTACACCTGACTTCTCCATGGAAACTCTGAAGGCCAGAAGGTACTGGATAGATATTCTACCATCACTAAGAGACTTTGGATACCAGCCAAGTCTACTATACCCAGCAAAGCTTTCAATCACTATAGATGGAAAAACCCAGATATTCCATGACAAAATCAGGTTTAAACAATACATATTCATTAATCCAGCCCTACAGAAAGTTCTGGAAAGGAAACTCCAACCCAACGAAGTCAACTACACCAACAAAAACAAGAGATAGATAATCCCACTTTAGCAACAGTCAAAAGAAAAATGGGGTAAAATCCACATACAATACCAACAACAACAACAAATCCAAAAAAATCAAGAATTAACAATCAATGGTCATTAACGTCCCTAAATATTAATGGTCTTAACTCACTTATAAAAAGACACAGGCTAACAGAATGGACACAAAGACAGATTTTATCCTTCTTCCATATACAAGACACACACCTCAACTTCAAAGACAGAGTTAAAGTTTGGGAAAAGATTTTCCAATCAAATGGAAGCAAATCGGTGTAGCAATCCTAATATGTAACGAATTGGACTTTAAACTAAATTCAATCAAAAGAGATGAAGAAGGTCATTAACTATTTGTCACAAGATTCCATCAAGATGAAGTCTCAATTCTGAACATCTATACCCCAAATACAAAGGTACCAATATTCATAAAAGAAACGTTACTAAAACTCAAAACTTATATAAAACCTGACAAACCTATAGTGGGAGGTTTCAACACCCCACTTTCAACACTAGATAGGTCCACCAAACAGAAACTTAACAAAGAAACAAAGGAACAGAAGTTATGTCCCAATTGGGTTTAACAGACGTTTATAGGACATTCCATACAAGCACAAAAGAATATATATTCTTCTCAGCACAACATGGAACTTCTCTAAAATCAACCACATACTCAGCAATATAGCAAACCTCAACAGATACAAAAAAAAAAAAAGAAGAAGAAAGGAAGGAAGGAAGGAAGGAAGGAAGGAAGGAAGGAAGGAAAAGAAAAATGGAATAACCCCCTGTATCTTATCAGACCATCATGCTTTAAAGTTAGAATTCAACAACAACACAAATTGCAGAAACCCTACAATCACATAGAAATTGAACAATGCTCAATTACACCATTCCTGGGTCAAGGAAGAAATAAAGAAAAATTAAAGACTTCCTAGAAGTCAATGAGAATGACACAATATACCCAAACCTTGAAAGCAGTACTAAGAGGAAAGTTCATAGCACTAAGTGCCCACATGAAGAAACTGGGGAATAGTCACACTAGAGAATTAACAGCACAACTAAAATCTCTAGAACAAAAAGAAGCAAACTCACCCTGGAGGAGTAGACGCCATGAAATAATCAATTTGAGGGCTGAAATCAATAAAGAAGAAACTAGAAAAACAATACAAAGTATCAATATAACAAAGAGTTGGTTCTTAGAGAAAATCACCAAGATAGATAAACCTTTATCAAAACTAACAAAAAGGCAGAAAGAGAACATGCAAATTAACAACATCAAAAAATAAAAAGGGGGACATAACAACAGACATTGAGGAAATCGAGAGAATCTTCAGGTCATATATTGAAAACCTGTACTCCACAAAATTGAAAAATGCAATGGAAATAGACAATTTTCTGGATAGATATCACTTACCAAAATTAAATCAAGAACAGATAAGCAATTTAAACAGGTCTATAACCCCTAATGAAACAGAAGCAGTCATCAAAAGTTTCCCAACTACAAAAATCCCAGTGCCAAGTGGTTTCAGTGCAATTTAAAAGAATGCTACTAAAGCAATTTAAAGAACAACTAATATGAAAATGCCTCAAAGTGTTGCACACAATAAAAGCAGAAGGGTCATTGCCAAACTCTTATAAGGCTACAATTACCATAGTACTCAAACAACACAAAGACAAACTAAGAAAGAAAACTACAGACCAATATCCCTCATGAACATTGATGCAAAAATACTCAATAAAATACTGGCTAGTCCAATCCAAGAACACATCAGAGAAATCATCCACCATGACCAAGTAGGCTTCATCCTAGGGATACAGGAATAGTTCAACATGTAAGTTCATCAATGTAATCTACCACATAAACAAACTGAAAAAGAAAAACCACATGCTCATCTCACTAGATGCTGAAAAAGCCTTTGACAAAATCCAGAACCCCTTCATGATAAAGGTCTAGGAGAGATCAGGGATAACAAGAGCATACCTAAACATAATAAAAAGCAATATACAGCAGACGAACAGCCAACATCAAACTAAATGGAGACAAACTCAATGTGATTCCTCTAGAATCAGGAACAGAACAAGGCTGCCCACTCTCTCCATATCTCTTCAATATTGTACTTGAAGTTCTAGCTAGAGAAATAAGGGGGGGAAAGGAAGAAGTCAAACTCTCACCATTTGCTGATGACATGATAGTTTACATAAGTGATCTGAAAAACTCTACCAGGGAACTCCTACAGCTGATAAACACTTTCAGCAAAGTGGCAGGATACAAGATTAACTCAAAAAAAAAAAATCAATAGCCCAATAGCCCTACTATATACAGATGATAAAAGGAACTTAGAAAGAAAATCAGAGAAACATCATTTTTACAATAGCCACAAAAAAACGTAAAATATCTTGGGATAACACTTACCAAACAAGTGAAAGACCTACATAATAAGAACTTTGAATCTTTAAAGAAAGAAATTAAAGAAGATACCAGAAAATGAAAAGATCTCTTATGCTCTTGGATAATTAGGATAAACATAGTAAAAATTGCAATCTTGCCAAAAACAATCTACAGATTCAATGCAATCCCTATCAAAATCTCAGCACAATTTGTCACAGACCTTGAAAGAACAATACTCAACTTTATATAGAAAAACAAATGACCCAGGATAACCAAAACAACCCTGTACAATAAAGGAACTGCAGGAAGCATCACCATCCCTGACTTCAAGCTTTATTATAGTGTGATAGTCCTGAAAATAGCTTGGTATTGCCTCAAAAACAGACAGGAAGACCAACAGAATTGAATTGAAAACCCAGATATTAACCCACACACCTGTGAACATTTGATTTTTGACAAAGTAGCTAAAATTATACAATGGAAAAAAGAAAACATCTTCAACAAACCGTGCTGGCATAGCTGGATGCTGGTGTGTATAAGACTACAGATAGATCCATATCTATCGCCATGCACAAAACTTAAGTCCAAACAGATCTAAGACCTCAACATAAATCCAGACATACTAAACTTCTTAGAAGAGAAAGTGGGAGGTACCCTTGAAAGAATCGGTACAGGAGACTACTTCCTGAACAAAACACCAGTAGCACAAACACTGAGATCAACAATTAACAAATGGGACCTCCTTAAATTGAAAAGCTTCTGTAAGGCAAAGGATACAGTCAACAAAACAAGGCAGCCCACAGAATGGGAAAAAGATATTTACCAACTCTATCTACATCTGACAGAGGGCTGATCTCCAAAATATACAAAGAACTCAAGAAACTAGTCACCAAAACACTAAATAACCCTATTTTTTAAAACGGGGTACAGAACTGAAGAGAGAATTCTCAATAGAGGAAATCAAAAAAGCTGAAGACACTTAAGAAAGTGCTCAACATCCTTAGCCATTAGGGAAATGCAAATCAAAACAACTCTGAGATAACATCTTAATCCTGCCAGTATGGCTAAAATCAAAAACACCAAAGACAGTTTATGCTGGAGAGGATATGGAGAAAGGGGAACACTCCTCTACTGGTGGTGGGAGTGCAAACTCATACAGTCACTTTGGAAATCAGTATGGCAGTTCCTCAGGAAAGTGGTTATCAGTCTACCTCAAGATCTAGTAATTCCACTCTTAGGTATATATACTCAAAAGATGCACATTCATACAACAAGGACATGCTGTAAAGGCAGCATTATTTGTAATAGCCAGAATCTGGAAGCAACCTAAGTTCCCCTCAACTGAATTATGGGTGGAGAAAATGTGGTACTTTTACACAATGGAGTACTGCTCCACAGAAAAAGAAAACAATGAAATCTTAAAATTCACAGGCAAATGGATGGAACTAGAAGAAACCATCCTGAGAGAGGTAACCCAGTCACAAAAAAAAGATAAAAAAAAAAAAGATTTGTACTCATTCATATATGGTTTTTAGACATAGAGCAAAGGATTACCAGCCTACAATCCACACTGCCAGAAAAGCTAGGAAACAAGAAGGACCCTAAGAGAGACATACATGGTTCCCTGGAGAAGGGGAAAGGAACAAGATCTCCCAAGCAAATTAGGAGCATGGGGCTGGGGAGGGCGTTAGGAGGAAGAGGAGGGCAAAGGTGGTCATGAGGGAGCAGGAAGATTGAGTCAGGGAAAGAACAGAATGAGAGCAAAAAAAGAGAGAGAGATAGAGGAAGCCATTATAGGTTTTAAGAGAAATCTGGCACTAGGGAGGGAAATATCCAGAGATATACAAGGATGACCACAACTAACAATCTAAGCAATAGTGGAGAAGCTACCTTTAATGCCCTTACCTGATGAGATTGATTATATGCCATCCTGGAGTCTTCATTTAGTAGCCGATAGAAGCAGAAGCAGAAGCAGACACCCACAGCTAAACACTGAACTGAACTCTTGGAATCCAGTTGCAGATAGGCAGGGGTGATGAGCAAAGAGATCAAGATCAGGCTGGAGAAACCAACAGAAACTGCTGACCTGATCAAGGAGGAGCTCATGTACCCCAGTCTGATAGCTGGGAAACCAGCATAGAACCAACCCAGACCCCCCTGAATGTGGTGTTAGTTGGGAGGACTGGGCAATCTATGGGGCCTCTGGTAGTGGTCAGTATTTATCCCTAGTATACGAGTGGACTTTAGGAACCCATTCCACATACAGGGATACTCTCTCAGCCTAGATACATGGGGGAGGGCCTGGGCCCTGCTCCAAATGACATGACAGACTTTGAAGACTCCCCATGGAAGGCCTCACCCTCCCTGGGGAGCAGAAAGGGGATGGGATGGGGGTTTGTTGGGGGGAACAAGGGAAGGACTGGAAAGTGTGGGAACTGGGATTGACATGTAAAACAAGCTTGTTTCAAATTTAAATTTAAGAAGTATCAAAAAATACATTACACATACACAACATACACAGAGAGAGAGAGAGAGAGAGAGAGAGAGAGAGAGAGAGAGAGAGAGAGAGAGAGAATCTTAACTTCAGTTTCAATGGAGTCTGTGTAGATCCCAATGAACGTATCCCTCCATTGAAATGAATACCTCTGGTGCAACAGAGCACAAGACCAAAGGCACAGGAAACAAAATGCCAATGATGTATCATTAGTGACATTTAGTGGTAACACTCCTATTTCTACTCTTGGGTTCCTGAACCATTGAATCCTATTCAAGAACTGGCATCTTACACTGGATGATACCCCAGAGTAATAGAGATTTCCAGAGAACCTTGTCCTAGCTGTGCAATGTATTTTGACATTTCTGGAAATGTAACTGTGTCTTTAAAAGCCATTTCATTGGTTTACAAAACTAGAAGTTTCAGGACAGTAGAGAATTGAGCAAACCAATAGGTTCAATCAGTGCAATTGACACATTTCATTTACTTGGAAGTGAGTTCCTTGGAGAGAAACCATTCTGTATAGAACACTATGATGGCAGATAAGACGTTCTGTCAGTCCACAGCTAATATTTAAAGAACTATATACAGGGAGCCAGTCTAGAGCCATAGTCTATTCCAGTCAAAATGAAAATATGCTACTCAACAGTGGGATGTGGATAAACACTTGCCCATCTCCTCCCTGAAAGCAAGCATAAGATGGCATGTCCCCTCTTCCTATTGCCACAAACTGTCAGTTCAGTTCTTTATGTAAATTTGTAGAAGCCAGACTCCATTTTGCTTGCAAATATCTACCTTCTTGTAAGCCTCTGTCCCCAAGTTCATTTCTGCCACCATAAATTGTTTTCATGTAGTCATTTTCCTCTGTGTTCATCTTTCATCCATGTATTTTGGACATGGTCTTCTCTTATTATATTGTTCATTTTTTAAGAAGATAAGCATATTCTAGAAATTAGATAAATAAATAGGGAAGCATTCTTCAAATGTAGCACAAGTGTAATTAGTTGTGGGTGTAAACACTCAGGAATCAGTCATTTTTAGAACAGAAAGAATTACATGATGAAAACATTTTTTTCCTTACATGGCCAATAAGCTTGGGTGAGAAATATTCTCCATTATAGACATACTGGATATAAAATAACTGTAATCATTCATAAACAATAGAGATAAGTGAATGAAAAATAGGAAAAAGAGCATGCGTAGAGAGAATGGACTGTGTTTCTTGACCATGCATTAGTATAAGGAGCTGATTTATATGAACTCTTGGGGTTTAACTATGTTATTTAATATCTCAAAGCCTCTTGTTTCCTAACCTGTAAAATAGGAATGTCAATAATTTATAGTTTTCCTTGGAATTGGACAATACTCAAATAAACTGTTTAGCAAGAGTCTTTCATATGTAGTGTCAAATAAGTATTGCCTGTTTTTAGAACACTGATAAAATAATGAGTTTAAAATGATTTCCAGGATTTGAGCCACAGAGACTGAGGAAATGGTGATGTCAGACAAAATTAGATAATTGTTCTGGGAAAAAGAAAATCAGTGTAATAGTTGGATACAGTGAGCACATTCCCAGATGATATGGACATAAATTTGGAAATGAAATAACAGACATTTCAAAATCACCTCATAGTCATAACCATTTCCTACCATTTGCCCTGATATCCCCACAAGCTCAAGTGGGCACCACTCTTTTTTGCTTGTTTGCTTGTTTAGAAGCTACCGTTTCCTCTCTCATCCACATCAACCCATGTAAGTGCATATGCCTGCTTTATTGACAAGCTGTCTTCTTTCTCTAATTATTAATGAAAATGTTAATTAAGTACATCCCCTGTGGCTTACCACCTGACACCTTTTCCTCAAAGCGGGCATACCATAATATATCATGAATCTTTTGGGGTTTTTTTCCCCTCTCCAGTTACTTTTCACTCACAATTGGCTTTTTAAACACAGTAATTGGAACAAATTCACAGAATACATTATAATAACATCTGCCACATCTACAAGTGGCAATTGCAGTGGCTATAGATCCCCAAGACAGGGGGGGAGACACAAGAGGGAATGAGGTTGTCTAAATGGAATTTATGGGAGAAAGTCTACCACCATTTCAAAGGGTAGAATAAAATATACAGGGTTAAACAAAGGATCTCTCACTTTACATGTTATTAACACTTACCAGCCCCTAAATGCAACTGTCAATTCAGAATTGTAGAGGGAAAAAAGTGAGTAGCCAAAATGCTTGTATAAAACCCAGTTGCATTAGTTATTTTTTCTTGTTGCTGTGGCCCAATACCTGGAACCAATTTAGGGAAGAGAGTTTATTTCAACTAACAGTTCATGGGCAAAAGTCCATCATGGTAGGGCAAACATGGCAACAGCAGCAGCCAATAGCTTTGTTACCAGGAACCAGCTCACAAGTGGACATGTCAGAAAATAGAAAAGGAATTCCTATGTTCAGCTAGCTTTCTTATTTTTCTTTTTTTTATATAATTTTTATTTAAATTAGAAACAAACTTGTTTTACATATCAATACCAGTTCCTCCACCCCCCATCCTCCCCTGTTCCCCCACCAACCCCCACTCCATCTCCATTCTGCTCCCCAGGGAGGGTGAGGCCTTCCACTGGTGATCTTCAAAGTCTGTCATATCATTTGGAGCAGGGCCCAGGCCCTCCCCATGTGTCTAGGCTGAGGGAGTATCCTTCTATATGGAATGGATTCCCAAATTCCATTCATATACTAGAGATAAATACTTCTTTTTCTCTATGTATTCACTCCAATGTCCCATGCTGTGGGATGATGTCACTCACATTTGGATCAGATCTTTCCTCCTCAGTTAAACTGCTCTGGAAAGGGCCTCACATACAAACCCAGACATGTGTCTCCTCTCTAAATCCACCCAAGCTGACCATGATGATTGACCATTATAATAGACAATTAAACTTTTTACCTCATGACACAACTGTTAATATTTAACATACTCCATATGTTACTATCTTTGTTTCTAGCTTTCTTTTTGATTACTTGAAACTTTTCCTAAAAGGTTTTTATTTTTCTAAAACCTCTGTTTTCATGACAGTTTAAAAGACATTTGTTTAAACTAGAAACCATCAAGCAACACCCTGGACTTGTGGGTCAGCATATGCCTTCCTCCAAAGAATACATAGTAACACATAGGTTTCCCAGTAGATGCCAAACCCATACAGAATAGTGTAAGAGGAAAGAAATATTTAGGAAGAATGGGCTCCTACTACAGGCTCACATTTTAACCAGTTCTCACCTGTCCCTAAGGATAGGAATAATTGCAGAATACGTTGAATCATTGATGGGGAAATAACTAGCCATTTTATACTCCCTTGTATAAGGCATCCTTTTATGTGATGTTCCTTGAAGATACCTGGGCCAACAATTCTGTCATCTTCTCAAGATAAATGGCTTTAGCTCATTGAGGCTCACCATTTGGACAGCAAGCTGGTGTCAAGAACAGAAATTCCAATGAAAACTAGTGAGGGTCCATATCACTCCAATAAAAACAGCGGTCATTAAGAAGACAAATACCAAATGATAGTGAGGTTGTAGACAAAAATAAAGCCTTACATGCTGCTGGTAGGGATGTAATCCAATATTTCCATTGTAGGAATCAGTTTGGAGGTTCCTCAAACGACTAAAAACAGACTTGCCAAGTGACCCAATACTCTGGGTATTTACCAAAAGGATACCAAGTAGATATACCACAAAGATGCCTGCACATCAGTGTTTATTACAGCACTAGTTAAAACAGACAAGCCATGGAACCAGCATAGCTGCCCTACAAAAGAGTAATGAATAAAGAAGAATGAAGTGATGATATAGCTTGCAGGAAAATAAATGCAACTTGGGATAATCATAGTAGGCAATTTAATCCTGTATCAGAAAGACAAACATATTTTCTCTAATATGTAGTTCTAATATGTAATAGACACATAAAATCATGCACATATATGTGACATGAAAGCAGAAAAGACACTGTTTACAGGGACAGAAGGAACTAAAGGGAGGAAGAGAAGTGACAAGAATATATGGGTGTGTACATCTCTTACAGATGGTTGCTGGTCCAATCTTGGTAGCAATCGCCTGGAAGAGTCAGAAAGCTTGAAGAAGTTATAAATCTTTGAACTTCAGATGAAGCACACACAAGTTATCAGGTCCCATCTGTTTCATAGTCAACACTTCTCTTGACTTTTCTTTAAGCATTCTGATGCTGTTGTGTTGCAATAATGACATTTCCAAGAACAGGGAGATAGTACCTCTGAGTTTGTTATCACTTGTTATATTACCCCTGAAATGGCCATGAGGGCCCTGCAGGTAGAAAAGAGACACCTCCCTACCTCATTGAAACTGCCAACATGCCCCTCGAAGTGTCTGTGCTCTCAAAGAGACTTGACCCCTCCCCTTCTTGACTACCCTATAATGTAAAATTACTACAACTAAACAGAGGATTGAAGGGGGCATTTAAAAAGAGTTTTTATTTTTTTCCACTTCTTTTTATGGATTATACTCCAGGAAAAATAAGTAAATCTGGGGAGGGGCAGGTCCTGCTGACAGCAAAGTTTTCTGACATTTGACAAAAGAATTCTTTTCCTGGGATGGAGCAACTGAATATCAAAGCAGTCTCACTCTGGCTCGAACAACATGAAAACTGTCCCAATAAATCATTTACCTGTGGAAGAATCTCTCATATATATAAAGCTGTCAGAAGTCCCCCTTGTACATGAAAAGGGTACCATATTACACACCAAAAAGGAACCCCGTGAAGCTAACTCTGGAACAGGAAAGAAAAATGAGCACCCACAACAGAAATTGGACAGTCCCTAAACAGCAGAGGTCAGGAAAAATTCCCATTCTCTTACTGACTGAGTATGTCCCAGGAATGATCATCAATAAACATCCATGGTGTTTTATAAACATCTCACTTCTGCCAATTCCAATTTCTATCATGTTTTCAGAGAGAATCACCAACTTGCCACTGCTCTATAGTGCAAAGGCATGAAGCTCCTTTTTGTCCTGGTGATTGGTAGCTTTTCATCTGTTTGTTTGTGGTGTTCCACGGTTGCAGTGAGCATCCCCTTCCTGGTTAGTATATTCAGAATCTATTCTTTTTGCAATGGTTTCACTTCATGAATTAAAGAAACCCCTAGAAAATGTGGTAACCCTAGGGTTGAGGTTGATGTTGTTTTTTTGGTTTGGGGGTTTGGATCATTTTTTGTTTTGATTTTTTTTTTTAACATGGGAAATATTTCTTCTCCTTTTGCAAATGATATTGAAATATTCATGGGAAATTAGCATAAGGTGCATCCCGCTTTGTAAAGAAATGTTGCAGAACAATATCTATAACTGATGCATAAAATATAAGTTTTCTATTTTTATACACAAAAAAAGTAGACTCACATATATTAAGGCTCTATTACATGAGGCTTCTTAGTCCCCAGACTTCCCCCAATGGAATTCAGAGCACAGCTTAATTAAGTGTCCTGTGGTTTAGAACATTTAGGTCTTTAAATTTGTATAGGATGTTCAGTCATGTTCTTTTTCTTGTTATATGACTTTTGAAACATATCACATGCAAAAGATGATGAAGGGATCTTTATGGTGGGTGGTTTTTCTTCTCTTACTAATGACTAAGAGTAGGGAAATCACACTTGCCTGAACTATAACAAATAAAGGCTTAGCTACTATATTTTTCCTTGGTATTTATGAAGAATATATGTAAGTGGTGCATTATGGCCAGAGAAACAGAGGAGACTGGTTTATCAAACTGTCTTCCTAAGATAAAGGAGATGAATGGAAGGAAGTTAAATTTTTCTATGACTGGCTCTTAAAAGTATATCAGGATGAGAGGAACAAATTGTTCCACTTCTGGGGCTGGCAAGATTTCTGGGCAGGCAAAGGCATGTGCTACCAAGTCAGATGACCTAAGTTCGATCTTCAGCTTACATTGAAACACCACCTCCTGAAAATTGTCCTCTGATCACCACAAGCACCATAGCAGACAACACACACACACACACACACACACACACACACACACACACACACACACATATATATATATATATATATATATATATATATATATATAAACACACACACCATAAATAATTGTATTTTTTAAAAAAAATTTTAGCTCAACTGAGATACTTTCTCAGCCTAGACAGATGGGGGAGGGCCTAGACCCTGGTCCAAATGATGTGACAGACTTTGAAGATTCCCCATGAAAGGCCTCACCCTCCCTGGGGAGCAGAAATGGGATGGAATGGGGGTTGGGAGGAGACCGAGGAGGAGAGGAGGGAGGGGGAACTGGGATTGACATGTACAACAAGCTGGTTTCAAATTTAAATTTTAAAAAAGGAAAAAATTAAGCTCTACTTCTGGAGGATCTGTTTTGAGGAGAAGAAAAGTGGCAACAGTGTTCCATTTTCTTAGATGGAAGTTTGGGTTAAGGCTTGGTGGGGATGGGGCATGTTGATTGTATGCACTTCTTGCCAACTGTCAAGTTAGAGACTTGAAATTATCTACCATGTATGTCCTTACATCACAGAAATCTGCAAGCACTACAAACAGGGCTTCTCTCCATCCTACCAGCCCATCACTCCTCCACATCCGGTTGATAAGCATATTGTACCACACTACTGGTTAGGCTGAGTATGAAGTGTCTCGTGTCTGGTCCCAAACTGAAGCTTAGGCGTAGGGCTTGCATTTGTCCACTTAGCCATGCTGCTCTGAGCACAACTCTGGTATTATGTCCCAAGCTTACACTACACTGTCATAGAAGGGATCATTGGTGTTGTGTCTACTGTGTCGAGGGTAGCCATATACCTGGGACCAGGTGTTATCTGTTTATTGTCTGGCTTAGAATTTGTGCCAGAGTCTGCATTGCTTAAATACACACACACACACACACACACACACACACACACACACACACACACACACCACGGGTGGATTCCATAGATTTCCACTGTGCTCTTCCAGTTCCTATAGTAGCCATATGAGACACAGATGCACTTGTCATACTGAGCTTGAGGAGTTTCAATAATGATTTAATGCTGCATAACCACTTTACTGTTTGCTTAAACCTGAAAGATGACCCTGGATGACTCATCTCATTTGCTGTTCCTTTCCAGAGCACAGTTCAAAGGATGAAACCAGGGATGGTGTTTCATTGCAGCCACAGGTGAGGAGGGCAGCAATACAGTGCCTCTGCTGGCACCTGTCACCAGTGGATGAACAAGCCCCATGACCTGCTGAAGTCTACAAGCTACACAAAGCTGCCTGGCCTTGAGAGGGAGGGCTGAGTGGCAAGCAGCAGAGATTATGGTTTAGATGTATGGGAAATATAATGGGGAAATTGAGTCTAAGCAATCCTGCTGCAGAGTCAATAGCATTTTCAAAGATTCATAGTATCCGTGAGAGGACTGTGCCCAAAGTCAGCTCAACAAACACAGCTGCACAATACACATTTAAATCACTAGGAGATGCATGACTTCCATGAGCTAAAGCCATGTACTTTTTTTCCATTTTCTCATGAATATATTTACGGGGGGGAGTAGCTGTCCATGTGCTGACTGTTAGCAGGAGGAAAGTTTTTGCACATGGATACCAACTTTATAACCATTTCATCAAGGGTTTCAAGAGGAAAATTAATTCAACTTAATTTCATTAATGCTTCCCTGTATTTTTTCATTCAGTCTTTTGAACTGAAATGAAGCTCAGGACATTCTTTCTGTTAAACATCTAACATTCATACAAATATTATAAATGAAATTAAAATGTCAACTATGGGGAAAAATGTTTTTCAGCAAGGAACATGAACACAAATTTGGCTAAATGATGCTTTTACCAAAGTGTGATATTTATGGAACAGGGATGGTTTTATAACCATGTTATACATTTGATCCACAACTGCCTTCAAAGAGACTGTGAATCTGTCCATCAAGGCAGAAGCCATGGTGTTTTTCATCCACATACAGAGAGGAGCACATATATTAAACACTGTTGAATGAAAACAAAACAGAAATCAAATGGAAATATACACATTTGCTCACCATAAACTGGACTTTATAAAGCTTGGGATCTTGTAAAACTGTTTCATAATTCAACCTACCTGTGCTACGATGGTACTGACCATTTGATAAAAAACTAATCTGTACTTCCATGTATTTTACCAAATCTGGTTTTTAAATATGTTAATAAATAGAAGAACAATTCAACCCTTGAAGACTTGGCAAATAATAGTGACCATTAAGACCAGAGCTGTCAGGGCTGGAGAGATGGCTCAGTGGTTAAAAGCACTTTGTTCTTGCAGAAGACCCAGGTTTGATTCCCAGCACCCACGGGGCAGCTCATGACCATCCATAACTCAGTTCCAGGAAATCCAATACCCTATTCTGACCTCCTCAGGTCAGAAGGCATATATGTGGTACACAGACATATATATGGACAGAACACTCATATGCATAAGAAAATAAATGAACTTTAAATATATGTATTTATTTTTTAAACAGGAAGGCATTTAAATGTTTCCCAGGAAGTTAAGAGAGCTCAGATTATGCTCATGTTTGTTTGCTTGTTTGCTTGCTTTCTTGCTTGCTTAATTGTAACAAGCTCTCACTCTATATCCAAGCTGACCTAAAACTCACTACAGAACCCAAACTGGAATGGAATTCACAGTAATCTTCTTGCTTCCATTCTCTGGGTGCTGGGATTACAGGTGGAACCACCACACCCAGGCCAGAATTAGTGGCTTAATTTGAAAATGTTGTAGTTGTCTTTTGGAGAAGGCTAAATGTTTTTTCAGCTTTCTTGAGGTTTAGTTAGCAGACAGTATGTCATTATGATATATAAAATAATGTCTCAATATATGTAGCTATCAAAATAACTAACATATCTATAACCTTGTACACGATTTTTGTGGAGGAGACTTTAAGACCTATTCTCTAGAGACTTCCGAGTGTGCCACGTACCATTAATAATCACAGTCATCATGTTACACGGTAGATCTCTAAAATTCATTTGTCCTTCATTATAATTTGGACTTTTTTGTCTGTTTCTACCTCCTTTCTTCAACTCACAGCCTGTGGCTCTCATGACTTTATTCTTTCAATGAGTATAACGTTTTAAGATTCTGCACATGAGTGGCATCATACAGAGTTTGTCGTTCTTTCCTTGTCTTGTTTCACTTAGCATATGTCTTCCAGGTTCATCTACATTGACAAACGACAGAAACTTCTTCTGTGAGTCTTAATAAAATCCTACTACATATGTCATACCACATCTTCTTTATCTGCTCATCCACTTAATGGACTCTTGGGTTGATTCTATTTCTTGCTATTGTGCAATGAACAACCTACTGTCTTCATTTCGTTTGACTATAGACTGAACAGTAGGATTGTTGGATCATATGGTAGCTCTATTTTTTAATTGTTTTTAGAAACTTACAGATTGGTTTCCATGATGGCTTACAAATTTACATTTTCACTAACAATGTACAAGCCTGCTTTCTCTATATATTATCATTGCAACAGTTTTGTCATCTTGCCACAGCCTAGAATCACCTAGGAAGGAAGTCTCAGTGAAGAGCTGTATGGATCCAGTTGGCTTACAGGTTTGTCTATGTGTTCCTCTTGATTTCATTAATTGATCTAGAAAGACCCTGCCTGGCAGTGGATTGCACCATTCCCTATATTTGAGGCCTGGACTGTATGAAAGTATAGAAAACTAGATACTGCTAAGTATGCAGACAGCAATTCTCCTAGCCACTCCTTCTATTCCTTCCAGTTGTCTCAAGTTCCTACCTTGACTTCCTCAAAATGATGGATAAGCCAAGTAAATCCTTACTTACCTAAGCTGCTTTTTGATGGGATATTTTATCATAGCAACACACGTGAAACTAGGACAGGCATCAACATTTCCTATTTGTCTCTTATCCTTTTGACAATAGTCATTCTAACAAGTGCCAACTAATATATCACTGTGCTTGCACTTTCCTGACAGGAATATTCTGTTGGACATTTATGTGTTTTTTTGATGAACTTCCAGTTCATCAGACTTTCTATAGTACCAATATTTAATATCCACCAAAGGTCTGAAAGGACTGGTTTCCTACAGAGGCTACTAATAAATGTGATGGAATGCAAAGGATGGTTGGTACACATCAATGAATGTGATGTGCTACATTTAAGAACAGAGGACAAAAGAAAAATGAACATTTGGCAAAATCCAACAAATGCACATAATAAAAATCTTCAAAAGTTAGGTTTAGAAAAATGTAACTCCACAAAGTAAAGGCCGTGCATGATAATCCCAGAACTAATGTTACATTCAAAAACATGAAGTTAATAGATTTCCTCTAAAATCAGAAGAAAAAAACAAGGCTTCCCACTCATGCCACTTCTTCCCAACATAGTGCAACCAATCCTAGGTACAGCATTCAAGCAAGAAAACATGAAAGATGTCAGGCAGAAAAGAAGTTAAATTGTTCTAGTCCCAAAAATGGCATTATTTTACATAGGAAATAAGAGGTAGCTTAGAATCCCAGGGACAGACTCCATTTGGTCATGATTTTATTATCCTTCTACTAGCCCCTTGATTTTATTGAGACGTTTGGCACCTATATTCATAAGGGATGCTGACCTATAATTTTCCTTCCTTCTAGTGTTCTTCTCAGGTCCAAATATTGGAGAGACACTAGCCTTCCAAAAATTAGTTTGCTAATACCCCTACCTAGCTCATGACTCTTAGTTACAAAGCCCTAGTCAACTAATACATGGTCTAGTCCCTCTGAGCTTCAAATAGCTCCTGTGTATAGGGAAAACTTGAAGAATCTCCACTCTCAAGCACGTAGTAAGAATTAATACTTGGAGAAAGCATTTTGTTAACTATAAAACCTTAAACTCAGGGCAGAGACATCGTCAATGACACCAGTCCCCACCTCAGTCACCTTTCCCAGACCATCCATAGTTACCTGACGCAAGGAAACCAGTGGGAGTTTATACAAAAGGGCATGCTGGGTCATATATAGAAGTTGTCTTTGATATCTGTAGAGAGAGAGAATGTGGCCTGAGTTACAGCCATATCTTCTCTTGTGTGCCAAAGGCATGGAAACATTTCTTAGAAGGAAAAAGAAGTCCAAGAGAAGAAACATGAGGTCATGAGGTCTAGGTGAGATCAACTGAGAGGACAACCAAGTAGTTGGTTGATGACTTCTGCCAGAGATTTTAGGCTGTGTTCCATGAGATCTACATCATGGCCTAGGCAGCTAGCTGATCAAGAAATCACAGTCAGCCCGGGGTTGGGTTGGTGGCACCGCCTTTAATCCCAGTGCTCAGGAGGCAGAGGCAGGTGAATGTCTGGAGTTCCAGGACAGGCTCCAAAGCAATACAGAGAAATCCCGACTCAAAATACCAAAAAGAAGTCACAGCCTTCACTAAGCACAGGGCAGTGGCCTGGGCAGAAAACCTTCCCCACCAGCTTGTGCTAGGCTACACTAGTGAGTGACTAAGCTAATGAAATTCTATAGGAATTTTAATACTTCCAAAAGAGCCTGAGAGCTGGAGAGTAACACAGAAGTAGACATCATGAGACAGCAGAACCCACAAGTCACACAAGAGTAGAGAGCAAACAGTAAAATAAAAATCTCTGCAGAAACTAAAGAATGATACTATTACTGGGAAGCATGGCTGAGTCTGCAGGGGATTGTTGCAGGCTAAACTATGTGCCCTCAACTTATAGAGTGAAGTTCTCACTCCCTAATACTTTAGAATTTGGCTTTAATTAAACACAGAGTCCTTAAGAACCTATGATCAAGTTAAAGTGGGGTCATTAGGATGGATGCTAATGATGACCATGTGACTAGGAACTGTACAGAAACAGATACACACATAAATCTGGTAGAGATGGATAGATAATTCTTCTATAAGGCAGGGTTGCATGATACCGGAAGTGGAGTGAAAGGGACAGCAGCACCCTCGCTCTGTCGTCTAGCAGAGCGGTGACACAATGTATTTCTGTGGTTTTAGCACCCTATCTACCGTATTCTTGTGGCCGCCCAAGCAAGCTAACCAGATTCCTGGAGCCACCAATGAATCTAGCATACCTACTAACTAACCAGGAGGCTTTTCCGGCTTCTCTGTTGTCCCTATATCCCCCACAGCAACACCATCGCCTTTGATAACCTGAGCCCCCTCTGTTCTGTGGAACCTGAAAGAACTTTGTTAGCTCAGTGGGAGATTAGCAACGTTTAGGAAAGAGTCAATGAAGCAGCTGGAAGGAACTGGAGCTGCTGCTTTGGAGCCCTCAGATCAGAGTGGAGGAAATTTGAAACAACTTCCCTGACAGCTTCGGGGAGAAGCAAGCAACCAGCCACTCAGCCGCTTGGCAAAGCAGAGAACAGCAGGTGATGCTGAGAAATCTGTATCCTGGCAGCTTTCTGCTGGGGGCAGGCTACAGTCTCCCAGGTACGGGTTATCCCCAGCCAAGCCCTGGCATCCAACCTGATCAATTCCTGAGGGAACTGGTAGAGATAACCCCCTCCGCCATTCAGGATCCGCAGTGCAGCAGGTATTTCCGACATCACTGTTACACCCAAGCCAAGATTTCTGGTCACCAAAATAGTTGCTTTCCATGGTGGACAAGAGACCAAAGCAAGGCGAGAGTTCTCTGGGTTCTTTCCGCCATCAAGCCTTCCCCAGCAGCTCATTTTCCCACAGCCTGAATTCACCTGATGCCTGGTGTGAGGAAAGAGCTAGCAGGCATCCTGCCTCAACCATCTGTGCCTCTTCTCACCAGAGTGGGAAAGCATTCCGAATAAATGATTTTGAATAACCCTTCAATCCTTTCAAGTTCTCCTCACGACCTCACAATAGAAACGCCTCAGGGACTCGCGCTGCCAGTGGCTGCTGGAGGGAGGGCTGCTGAACAATATTCTCTGAACTTGTTCAGAAACAAAGGGAAGAACGGAGGCAAAAAGAAACAGCTCTTCTGAGTTTTGGAGAGCCTGACTCGGGCACGGAATTGCCTTGCAGGTGGTGGGACCACATGGGCTCGTTTATGGGCTGAATAAGCATAACCAACACATGCAGGCTCAAGGTGGCACCTGAGCATGTGACGCCAACTGATGCCAACTCGATGTTTAAATTGCGTGCTTTATTTGTAAGCCAAGTTTTAATTTATTTTGTCGTGTGTGTGCCTTTGCCTTAAACAACACATTTTCTTTTAAAGACTTTCTGTATACCAGACAAGATTGTAGGGTCACGTTTCATCGTGTTTTCTCTTCCAGAACATTCCTTTGAGATGAATAGTTTTACCTTCACTTTTCAAAGCTTTATCCAGTTCAGAAAGGATAGATAACTCGGGCAGGGGCACACAGCTAGGAGACAGAAAAACCAAGAGTTAAATACAGGAATTTACCACAAGAAATCTTCCTGGGGCTGTTGAAAGGGGTCACAAGCCATCCTGGTGCTAATGAGAGGGTTCAGTGGTAAAGAATTTAGTTCCCAGCACCAACATCACGCAACTCACAACCACCTCCTCTAACTCCAGTGCCCTCATCTGGCCTCAGCAGACACCCACTCATACATGCCAAAGTGCATATCTACACAGACACATACCTGTCTGGAGACTTTTTTAAAGTAAATCTTTTTTTAAAAAACACTTTCCTAGAGACAAGGTAGGGGGAGTTTTTCAGTATCAGACAAGAGAGACCATTCTGCATGCAATGATTAACATATCTCTATTTAAGACATCTCTTGCAAACTCTAAGATAAATCAATTAGCCCCCCGCTGTCAGCTCCAGTGAGATAACCAATCATTTCCAGAATAATTCTGTAATCTTGATCCCTAATTAACATAAAGCCCATTTTGAAATTATAACCAATGGGATGTGGACTGACACTGCAAGGATCTGCTAGTCCCATAAAATTCAAATTTCAGATGAAAATTTAAGCTGGGGGACTCTTCCAGAATGTATAAATAGTAGATGTAAGTTTTGTATTGCTCAAATGAGAAGATAAGTAGTTACAAGATGGAATACAAATGTAGTGGTGCCTTTGAATGCGTTAATGGTATTTTATTGACTGCAATAAGATCTTCAAACATTTGAATAATTATCAGGACTTATTTATAAAAGCACCTTAACCACTCTGCCTACAGCAATGATCAGTCCATCCATAGATCCCCAATGCCTTAGACAAAGGACATTGGCCATGGAGATGGGAAGTCCCAGTCCCTCACAGAGGAAGACTGAGAGGCTTGGAAGGGAAAATGCCTGCCCAAGGCCACACAGTCACAAGTCAAAGCTTCTGTAAGTCTCTTGACATGTACAGTCAGTTTTCTCAAGAGATGAGCAACAGTTCACTCTAGTTATAATTCACCTTCAGCACCTCGTAAAGCATTAGTAATGGGGAGAATAGACTCAGGTACACAAAGACATAACTTTGTTTTTCCAAAACTGAAACACATTTCTCTTGAATCCTTACTTTATTGAACATAAAGTTGTTCATCTTCATCAATTCTGAAAGAAAAAATAGTCAACTCAAGATTTCTCTCTTCGCTGAATTCCATCTCACATACGATGGGGCATGATCAGAGGAACTGATACAGGGTTAAGGCATTTGAAGGTCTAGGCTTTGCTTGTCCATCTATCATCCACAAGGCCATGTCTGACCTGAAACTCACCTTGTGAGTCTTGGACATCATTATGTTCCCAGGCGACATCTACTGAGAGCTATGACTACACATTCAAGCCTCTGGTCATATAGCCCACATTGACTTCCAGTCTACTCCCCTTTTCTCAAGCTTGAAGATGCCTATGTAATTGTGCCTTTCCTAAAATTGTCTTATGTTTCTCCTAAAAACAAGACAGACATTTGACTGCTATCTCCAGCACTACTCTGATTTGCAAAACTGCATCAGAAGAGGCAAACAAAAAGGACTTTTTTCTCTTTTTAAAAAGTCTCTAATCATTCTTTCTATATCCTCCCTTCCTTAGATTGCATAAAAAGATGTATGACTATGAAAAATACACTTGTTAAAATGTCCAGACATCTGTGTGTTACACTTCAATTTGCAGTGACTAAAGTAATTACAGTTAGGGTGGTGTCACCTTTAAAAGCAATTTCTTGTAAGACACATCTTTATATACCTCACAAAGTGTGTATGGGAGAGTGTTGTGCATATGTGTGTGTATGACTCTGGAGTGGGGGGGGTGTTTGAAGATCTTCGAGAGAAACAAGCTATGGAATTAAAAAGGATAGAAAAATAGGTGCCCAGACCCCACTGTATTGAGAATGGTATTCATACAGCTGTACGGTGGAGCGACTGCATATCAGTTACGGCTCAAAAATATAGAGAACGACGCTCTCCAATTCATTTAAGTCGCAGTTTAAATGGCCTGGTTTAATTGCTCTCCAAAGTTCCGCTTGCCTTATACCCTCCTTCTTTGGTCTAGCAAATGACCTGAATAGCCTTTCTAAGTGAACTAGGAAATAAGATCCAATCATTGCCTCCAAGTAGACCCCAAGCTAAATGAGATCAAATCCAAATGTCAGCAAACCTTTCCGGTCTAAGAATGAAGCAGTTAAATAACCTCAATAACCCAAATTTTCTGTACTGTACCGGCTTTCAGTGCACTCGATAAACTTCTGGTCCTCCGGCCCCAGCTCTCTCCCCTACCCTGACCCCAGGCCCAGCCCCCCCAAAAAATAAATAAATAAATAAATCGTGCAGATGATAAAATCCCAGTCCTGTTATCTGTCACAATCACAAGGCATCTTCCCTAATGCCAGGACCCTTGTGAAAGACAGCATCTCCTCATCCAGTCTGATGCTCTTGCCAAGCTGTTACTGCTCCTGACAGTAACAGCTGTTGCTTCTTGAACCACTTGTGAACATGCATTAGCTGTACTATACTAGTTTTTCGGAAGCTTTGGAAATCCAAAGTGAAGCCATCATCACACTGGCTTAAGAGGAAGCCTCCAGTAGATAATAAATAGATGGAGTAGAGCTGATGAGACTCACAAGAGGCCTTGAACTAAGTAAGAGCTAGAGAAGTGGCAAGGTGGGAGGCACTAATGAAAAAGATGGCACTGAGATGGACAGAGAAAGAGAAGGAAGGGTGACCCAAAGTAAGACACACACTCTCTTGCCCCCACCAATGAAGCTAGTGAGATGGCACTGTGGGTTAAGGTGTTTACTGCCAAGCCTGATAACCTGAGTTCAATTCATAAAACCCAATTCCTAGGAGAGAGCCACCTACACAAAGTTGTCCTCTGACCTCCACACACATTCGAAAGTATGCACACATGTACACACACACACACACACACACACACACACACACACACACCGTGATATTTATAACTTTTTTTAAGAAAAAGGAGCAATGAATGTTCCTCCTCAACTAATATTTAGCAAAAGTTCCCAACTGCAAGCTACAGTAAGCAGTACTAGATAATTTAACAGATTTCCCAGCCCAAATCCTTTTATCCACAGCTAAAAACTCAGACCTTTGATGAAACAGAAAGTGATTGTGGAGTTACCCCAACATAAACATAATAATACGGCTGATTCTGCTGCCCAGGACAACAGACAGCAGGACTGATACTTCCCTGACTTGGCCATTGCACCCTGGTTAACTTGACCTTGCTCCATGTTACTGTCCAGGGAAAGCTCACACCAGGTCCTCAGGCTCAGCTGCTAGTCAACAAATTCCTCAAGACCTTTGCAGGATAACTTCTTTCCAGTGCTGTGGTTGTGCAAGTTTATTTTTATCTCCATGACCTTTCATTTGAATGTCATTCTGTGCCCTTGTTTCTGCTCAATGTTGTCTTGCAGTTTTAGACCATTGTTTCAATTTTTGATTCTACCTGTTCTATATATTTGAATCCTCCCATGATGGACTCACACTAACCTGGCTAATGAAGAGACTCAAAATTTATCAAAAGGTATCAAAGTCCCACATGGTTATTATTGACCATCCTGAGAAGTAGGAAGGATGAAGATATTAAGAATGGTCATGATTATGTTGATAATGATAATGGTGGTAGTGATGGCTGAGCATAGTGATGACTGGCACTTATTAGTCACCAGGTGCCAACCTTTCAACCAAGCACTCTGAGTGCAATCTATTTTAATTCCTTAACAGTCATATTGGTAGTTGCAATTAATTTCTCCATTTTAAAGTTAAAGAACATGAGAGGCTGTGGGGAACTGCATACTTTGAGTACTATGCTTTGATTATGTTTTGACTGAGTGCTGAAGTTGAAATTTTAAAAGCCAGACAGACCATCTTCCTCAGAGCCAGTGTCTTAGGGATTCTGTTACTGTGAAGAGACACCATGACCACGACAACTCTTATAAAGAAAAACATTTAATTGTTTTACCCAAGCCGTTACAGAAATAATATTGAGAACAAATTGAACTCCTTAGAATCTCTATTACTGACCGTTCTCATGGTGCTTGGGCTGGAGGTTATTGGATGAGTTGTATAGAGACAGAGTACTTGGGTTCTCCCAAATAGTATCTGAAATGCTGGACACTGACATATCCAGGCATCAAAATGATTAGTCAAGCAGGGAAATATTCCTACTAAAGTCGGTGGTCTGATTCTTCCAGTGAGATGCAGGAGCCCCAGAGTTAAATTTCATCAAGTTAAAAAAAAAATCTCATCATCAATGAGATAGTTGATTAGAATATCCATGCCCAGAGATAGTTGATTAGAATATCCATGCCCAAAGATAATGAGTTAGTCATGGTCTGTCATTCCAATTGTTTTCAACAAGTAAATGAGAGAAAGTGTCTTCAGAAAGGTTCATCTTAGTCTCTTTCTGTGAGAACAGAAGCGGTCTCTAGCTCACCTTCTTACTGTTACAATGATCCTTATATGATGAAACATTACCCACAGTAGATGTTCAACAACAAGCATTATCCATATGGAAGAAAAACACTCACATGTCAGACCAAATGCTCTGCAATCAAACCTATTCACTTCATTGGCCTCAGCATTTGCATTGTCATCTCACTTCCCCTTCTATAGCTCCATCCACCATACTCCATGTGTGTATTCAGGTATACATTGATATGTGAGGGTACCTGTAAGCCAAGTTCAGAAGTCACTATAAGGTTGAGACCAGTCTCCCACTTAACTGGAATTTCACCAATTTAGCTAGAATTGCTGGCGAGCAAGTCCCAGGGATCTTCTTGTCAACCCCATCTCATTCACACACACACACACAGATAGAGAGAGAGAGAGAGAGGCATACACGAATGCTCACACTTTTGTATGAAGATGCTAGGGATCAAACATGAGTCACTATGCTTACACAATAAGCACTTTACCAACTGAGCCATCTCTCCAATCCCCCAAATATTCCTCTTAAAGAAAATTGGTGTTAAAGTATACAAAAAAAAATTTTGATTCTCATTCATTTCCTATTATCTGACTTTATCCCCTCCAGGCAGAATATCTTAATAACTAAATATTTGCATAATGCCTTTATTTTTATGTCCTTGAATCCAACCAAATGTTTTATGATAGTTCCCATCCCTCTAATGGTACCCAATCCAATTAACTCTATGTTAATTTTGGAGAACTTGGGATATTCAGAGCACTATGACGAAAGATGATAGGTCATAAACGAGTCAGAAAGAAAGGAGCTCTAGACAAGAAAATATCAGAGACCTCTCCTCCCACTTCTGTCATTAGGAGAGTTGTAGTAGTAATGGGAGGAGGTGGGATTGAGAAAAAATATCCTATGAGGATAGCCATGAGGGTTTACTAAGTTAGCCTTAGTAACTTCATTAAATGCCCTTTTTCGTGCTTGGTGAAAATCCCCAGCTCTTTCAGGTGAAGGTTACTAAAATCATTGAATATATTCCAGGAGAGCTGGGGAAAATGCTCAGCAGTTAAGAGTGTTTCTTGAGCTGGAGTGGTGGCACAGACCTTTAACCCCAACACTCTGGATCCAAAACTAGGCAGATCTCTGAGTTCAAGGCCAGCATTGTATACATAATGAGTTCCAGGCCAGCCAAGGCTACAAAGTGAGACCCTGTCTTAATAACAAAAAATAAAAAATAAAAAAATAAAAACGAAAGGGGAAAATGTTTGCTGCACAACCACGGTGACTGGAGTTGAGATCCTGATCCCAGGATCTATATATAAAAGCTGGGTGTGTGATACACCTGTAACCAGGGAGCTCAGTGGAGCAGAGAGACAGGATACCTGGGATACCCAACCTAGCTGAAAATATGCTCAGCAAGAAATCCTGCCTCTCAAAGAAACAGTCAAACATGTTAGAAGAGGACATGTGATGCCTTCCTCTGGCCTTTGAACATGAGTGCAGGTACACACAAAGCAGGAGGAAGAGAAGAGAAGGAAGGAGGGATAGAGGGAGGGACAGAGGGAGGAGATGGGGGGGAAGGAGAGGGCGTAGACTCCAGAACAGCAAAAAAAATTGTGTACTTTAATAACATTTCTCCATGGTTTACAAGGGTTGCAACACCCTCCTCCGCTTGCAAATTCCCATTTTCCCTTGAAGAAACTGAACCATCTCACCTGTGAGCTCCCCTGATGCAGACTAGACAGACAGGGTCAACTGCACCATGGCAATTAGGATATGTATCCACGTTTGTAATTATACAGTTGTAACTATTTGTATAGAGGAATTACTCACAAGGATTTGTATCTTGTTTACTCATCGTTGAGCCCAAAGCTCCCAGCATAGAATCTGGCCTCTAATAGCTGGAAAATAATTGTTTATACATCAGGAAAAAAAAACAGATTTAAAAGCAGTTACGTATGGATCATCCTTGGGGACGAATCTCTTTGATTTCAAAACTCACACAAGCTTGAACACATTCTAATGGAAGTCTAATTATTGCTTTAGTGTGCTATACACCTCTCATGGTAAAAGTCCCAGATGCCCAAGAGGCGTGGGTAGATTCTCAAAGCCTGTGTTTTATCATTTACCGGCATTTTCTTCCTAATATTGTGATGAGTTGGTGGAGATAAGGTAATTGATTTAGTCAGCCTCGAAGGTACATAGGAGCAGGGTTCTCTTATTCCTTGTTAATCACCTGAAGATGTTTACTAGACTCCAAACGCTGCCCTTAAATGAGCAAACCTACTCTCTTAGTCTCACTGATACAAAAGCACGTATTTTCAGCTAGTTTGCAAACAATAATTACCTTTTTATTTAAAAAAGAATATACATGTGTATATGTACACATATATATTCCAAGAAAATCCTTCTTGTAACTCTATCTACTGTTACATACTTTAGCATGAGAATTTTTAATGTACTCTAGTTGTCATATTTTAAAAATGATGGATTCACAAAGCCATTTGCATGTTGTTGTTTCCAGTTTTCCTTCCAATCACCTTCTAGGCAAAGGGGATTCTTTGTTAACAAAGCTAGGCATCCATAATCTTTACATCATTTCCTAATGCCTTGTCCTGAACCACTAAGCATTTAGCAAATGTACTTGAATAAATTAAAATGTATCCATGGTTCTTAAACTATCACAACTACTATATTGAGTTGCTACCTGTTTTGAGAGTCTATGGTCCTGAAAAGCCTCCTCCCCACAGTCCTGATGATGTCTCAGCTGGAAGCAGCCCAGTTCTTCAGCCCAACACTGTTTGCCTTAGATCTGGATGGATACCCAGGGCCTCTCCATCTTTAATAGCTACCCAGTGTTTTTCTTTCCTGCTTTATTTTTTAATTTATTCTTTGAGGATTTCATTCAAGTACACAATGAAAGGTGATTACATGCACCCTTTATTCCCCTCAACCATCTCCGAACTCCCCATGGATCCCTCACAGCATGTCTCCCTCCAACTTCATGTTCCTTCTCTTTTTTTTAAAGTGTCTACCAAGCCCAATTATACTATTTAGATTTGCTTGAATGTGGAGCCATCATCCACTGGAGCAAGGGCAACCTACCCTTGGCCACACCTACAAAGAACGACTCTTCCCCAGCAGCTGTCCTCCATCAAAAGCTCCTCACTTAGGGATGGGTCCTCATGAATAACCCCATACACCCGACCTACATCTATAATTTTAGCTAGTTTGATCAAGTGCAGGTGGCCACAGCTTCTGAGAGTTCGTGAATTTGATAGCCACATTATTCCCTATCTTCTGGCTTGCTATTCTTCACCAAGCACTTGGAGATGAGAGTCTCTCTCTCTGTCCCTCTCACTCTCTCCCTCTCTCTCTTCCCCCCTCTCTCCCTCTCTCTCCCTCTCTCTCCCTCTCTTCCCTTCCTTCTCTCCTTCTGTCTCTCCCTCTCTCCCTCTCTCTTTGCCTCCCTCTCTCGCTCTCTCCCTTTCTCCTTCTCTCCCCCTCTCCCCTTCCCTTTCTCCCTCCTCCCCCCCCCCCATCTTCCCCTCTCCTCCCTGCTTCAACTTGATTTAAAGCTTCTCAGATCAGGTTTTTCCCGCTGCAGAAGTTTTGCCTTGGAGCAGTTCCCTGCTGATTCCAAACCAGAGGCAAGCAGCGCTCTCATTACCATAATCACCTCATCAGTCTACATTTTAATGGAGGCGGCTTCTTAAACCCCTTTCAAAACCCAAATCAGAAAGTGGATTTTAAAACAAGCAAGTTAGCACTGCTTTAAAGCCCATTTCCAGTCATTCTCACATCCTTAGCACACATCCTTTCAAACTTCAGAAGTCATTACGGAGGGGAAGGGGCACCCTGAAGGTTTTCTGATTGACAGGAAGCATTGTTGAGATGGATTTGTTGAAAGGGTGCATTACAGCATCTCACACTCCTGCCAAAGGGTTTCTATTAGATTTCTAAACTGAAGATACCTACTTTATTTTGAACCATAACAACTGGAAGCTTTCTAAGAGAGGAAAAAATGTCAAATGATCCTAAGCTTTAGTGCAGAAGATGAAATTCGGCATCTTCAAGTAGAACCAGCCTAGAGTCGGCTGGGGAGGACTTGTGTGATGAGGCTGACACCCAAAATCAGACTCACAATGAGCTAACCTTCCTTAACAATCCCTTCATTTGATTCCCTTATTTAGTACAGCTCCATCTCATTCATTTTGTCAACAACAACAAGAAAACCCTTCCTTAGCTCCTACAATACAATCACAAACCTTGACGGGCAGACGCCTTACAAGCCAGTGCATAGACTCTGAAACCTAGAAAAGAGTTATGGGGCTTATCTAATCCTAACTCCTCTTCAAGGCAAGATTCCATTCTCTGCTGTCAAGTTTTCAAGGAAATAAGGGAGACCAACATTTATATGGTACATTAAAGATAGCCAAGCAGTTCAATCATACTGTCTCCCTTAAATTGTAGCGCAGATGATGACATGGAGATGTTGAGACACTGAAAGAGTTGTTACCATGGCACAGCTAGCAGATGGCTAAGGTAAGGCTCTGTAAATCTTTGGACTGCTTATCTGTATTTATTTCGCCCCTGGCTGCCTCCCTGGACAGAGCCAAATGACTCTTTTATTTGCATGATGTTCTGTTTTCATGGATGTGATAATGATTTGAAATCTCTCCAAGGATGGATGGAGGGATGGTTCAGTTGTTAAATGACTTGCACATAAGCATGTAGACCTGAACTTGATCCCCAGAAACCATGTACAAATCTGAGCCGTGGTGGTACAAACTTTTAGTCCCAGCATTTGGAAGGCAGAGACAGGAGGATACCTTGGGCAAGCCAGTGTAACTTACAAGGAAGGAAGGAAGGAAGGAAGGGAAGGAGGGAGGGAGGGAGGGAGGAAAGAAGAGAGGGAGGGAGAGAAGGAGGGAGACGACAAAGAGGAGGGGGGAAAGAAAAGGAGGGGAAGGGCGGGGAGTACAGAAGAGGGGAGGAGAGGGGAGGAGAGAAGAGGAAAAGATTGCATGAAAGAAAAAAAGAAGGGGCTGGAGAGATGGCTTAGTGGTTAAGAGCACTGACTGCTCTTCCAGAGGACCCAGGTCCAATCCCCAGCACCTATGTTGTAGCTCACAACTGTTGGTAATTTCAGTTCCAGGGGATCTGGCACCCTTGGCAAGACAACAATGCATATAAAATAAAAGTAAATAAATTTTCAGAAAGAAAAGAAAATCAAGGTGAATGGCTCCTGAGAAACAAAACGGAGGCTAACCTCATGCGCATATGTATCGCTGCATTTTTTTTTTTAATGGCGCTTCCTACATGACGGGTACAAGTTGACATTCTTTGTCAATATTAATCCTTTTAACTCCCATAAAAGTCTTTAAATGGGTGCTATTGTAGCATCATGTCCCACTTCACAGATGAGAGACAGAGTTGGACCTGGACCATGAGCTCATTCATCTCCAGATGGATGCACCATCCAGCTCCCTTTTACTATAGATACTCCATTCTTGTCTCTCAGTCGGCAACGAATAAACCTCCTTTGGTCAACCTGTCCTAGTTAGCTTTGTCAACATGATTTAGCTTAGAATCTGAAAGGAATGTCCTCCACTGAGGAATGTGCCAGATCAGACTGGTCTGTAGTCATGCCTGTGGGGTATTGTCTTGTGTGATAGTTGACATAGGAGGAGCCAGCCCACTGTGGGTGGCACCATTCTCTTTGGCAGGTGATCCTAGACTATGTAGGAAGCCTCACTAAACAGGAGCCAGCTTAAAAACAAAATAAAAAACAGCATTCCTCATGATTTGTTTCAGTTCTTGCCTGGGCTTTCCTCAATGATGGATTATGACTATATTTTGTTGTTTGTTGTTGTTGTTAGGTTTTTTTTGTTTGGTTTGGTTTTTTGTTTGGTTTGTTTGTTTGTTTGTTCGTTTGAGACAGGGTTTTTCTGTGCAGCTTTGGAGCCTGTTCTGGCACTTGCTCTGTAAACCAGGCTGGCCTCGAACTCACAGAAATCTGCCTGCCTCTGCCTCCCAAGTGCTGGGATTAAAGGTGTGGGCCACCACTCGGGACTGCCACACCAGCCCCAGTGGAGACAGTGTAGCAATGCTGAGAGAAATCTCAATGGCTATCTGTCCAGAGGTTCGCACCACACGTGGTTATGCCTCCTGGGGAAAAGTGGTTCAGGTCCCTGCAGCTGCTTGCGTGGCTGGCTGTTTGGAATGGGTGCTAGATGTGTTTTGTGCTATGATAACAATATTGCCTTTTATTCAAGGGATATTTTAGCCTGTAAGCTCCACTAGTAATTCAGAGATGCCTAGAGAACACTTAGATATAGTTTCAGGAACTGAAAGAGATACAGATCAGCAGTCAATAGGTGGGTATTGCCCTCTGTGCCTTCAGACACAGATCCTAGGCACCAGTTGTGACTTCAGATGTCAGCCAGGGCCTGATAAATCAATTAGGGCTAAGGCTATAGGAAGCAGCCCACAATGAGACCCTGCCTGTAATTAACCCACCCACAACAAACATGCTGTGGGATTCACAACAATACTCTAATTTGGGATCTTAGGGTCCCTAAATCAACACTATAAAAGTTTACTATCTAGAGACAAAGATTAGCCTCTAAACTCAACAAATCAAATCTCTGGTATGCTGACCACAAGCAGGCCAAAATAAACAGAGGTTCCTAATTATGCACTTGCTGAGAAACTTCAAAGGGAATTGTTAACATCTATAGAATGCCTGTTTATCTTTAAACTGTGACCAAAGATCTGTTCTTTGAGCTTTCTGTATAAAAACCCAATACTTTGAAGTAAACTTTGCAGCAGTTCGCAAACCTCCTCAGGTGAGTTTGTGTCTGTCTGTCAAGCCGAAGCCACTCCTGACCTGGTCATCCGAGTCTTGGTCTCCACACAGACCTGCAACCCACTGAGCAGTCTGTGGCAGGCGACTATATTTTTTTAATGTTTGATTGACAGCAGCTTTTAAGCTTTGCCTCCACCTCCCCCTCCTGCCCACATCTGGTAATAGACTGAATGTTTGTTCCTCCCTCGTCTTTCTGCTGCCAAAATTGATGGAAAGAAACGAATATTTTCTCCTTATTTACCCTCCTACCCACATCTGATAATGGACTGAATGTTTGTCCTCCACAATTCCCATATTGGATTGAAATCCCAAAGCAACTGAATTTGGATGGGACTGCTTTAAGAGAAAATAGATTTGGTTAAATGTCTTAGGGGACACTGAAGCCATACAAGTCTCTCCTGTGCAGGAAATCTCACACTGCCCTTACCCTTAACCAAGTTCAGAAAACACAATGAGTCAGCTTCCTTCTCTGGATCTCAGGCCCTTGTAGAACTAACACCATCTTGTAAACAGCAAACATGATCACTAAAACTTGCCATTCACTCATATTTATTCCCACTTTCTCTCTGTGTCTCTTTCATTCCCCCACCACTCCACCCCTACCAGTCTATTATATTATCTGGCATGGCTGACCTTAAGAGAGGAGAGTAATGAGACTGATCCAATCACCTGAGCCTCTATAGAGAACTTTCTCTGGCTGATAACAGACAAAACTACATGTAGAACCCTGGCATTTGAAATGGTGCTGATGGCTTAAAGATGGAAGGGCCCACACAGACAGAAATATATGGTAGCCTCTAAGAGCAGCAAGGAATCCTTACCTGATAGCTAAGAATTAGAGGGGACAGGGAGACTGCCATCTAAATACTAGGAACTATACTCCAAACAATCTAAATGATCACAAGGAGCTGACCCCACTCCCCATCCCTGCCAGAAACTCCAGGGAAGGCCCAATTTTGAGGATACCTGATAAGATTCTATAGCAGAAAGTCCACCCAAGCTAATACACTGCAAAGACATGATCACTTTTCACATACAGAAGAGATTGTCATTTGAAGAGATAACAGGCTCATCCTGATCTGAGCATTACACACAACATATTCCACAGTTTCTGTCTTGCTTACTTTCCCTGATTCCGTGATACAATACTCTGACAAAAAGCAATTGGAGGGAGAAAGGATTTAGTTTGTGTCCCAGTTCAAGGGTGCAATAATCCATCATAGTGGGAAAGTCAACATGGCAGGAGCTGCTCATGTCACATCCACAACAGATGCTGTAGATGTTGTAGAAAACAACAGATGCATGTTCAACTCACTTTATCCATTCTTAAAGTCTAGGATTCCCCACCCAGGGAATGGTCTTGCTCACAATTAAAGTGAGTCTTTCCAAATCAATTACCCAACAGGCATGCTCAGAGGCCCACCTCTCAAGTGAGTCTAGATTTTGTTCAGTTGACAGTTAATCCTAAGCACTGCAATACCCCACTAGTATGTAATTATATATATATATATATGTATATATATATATATCATCTAAAATACAATTTATTTAACTTTTTAAAAAATGTATGGAAAGCAAGTCTATACTGCACTTTAAACCAATTAATGACCTTAAGGGAATTCAAATACACCATCAGATTTTTCTGTGGGCTTTAATGTTGTTAGTGAATTTGGTATTGCTTAGTTACAGTTACTATTGCAGTGATGAAACATCATGACCAAAAGCAAGATGGGGAGGAAAGGGTTGATTTGGGTTACACTTCCACATCACTGTTCATCTTCAAAGGAAGTCAGGACAAGGCAAGAACCTAGAGGCAGGAGCTGACACAGAGTCTGTGGGGGGATGCTGCTCACTGGATTGCTCCTCATGGCTTGCTCAACCAGAACCACCAGCCCCTCACCCATCAATATCTAATTAAGAAAATTTACTACAGGCTTGCTCATAGCCCAATCTTAAGGATGCAATTTCTTAATTCGGATTCCCTCCTCTCAGTTGACTTTAGCTTGTGTCAAGTTGACATCATACTATCCAGCACAGGTATATATCTATCACTTTCCACCTTCCAATAGTTTGTGTCTTGCAAAACAATTACAAGAGACCACTCCTCCACCCCCACCTCCATCCCTAGCCATCACACAGATCACAAGTACTTATTGCTGGTTTGACTATGATGCCCCCATTGCTATAGAGTTTATTGCCGTGTAGACAAGGCAGGAAGGAATCTTGGTGCTGAGTGCAGGCAGGAGAGGGAAATGCAAGTACTCATTCTTGTACTTGGCACTAAGTGTTTGTCAGACCCATTGCAGAGGGGGAAATGAATCTGTCGCTAGCAGCATTTTCATTCTAGATGGCCCTAAACATGAGCAGCTGGGCTGAGATTGCCTCCGCAGTGTTCACAAGGGACATTTACAGCTGTCACATCGAAGCAAGTCTTGAAAACCATTTCTCAAAGCCAGACTTATTTGAAGCAAGCATCTGGTGACAAATGTTGAAAGGATAACAAAACCCCTCTGTACTGTGGGTGTCTTGACCTTCGTGTTTATTAATGTTTAACTTCTCCCCTCCCCTCTCAATTTCAAAACCTCTTCACTAGGCAGTGCTTAGAGCAACCTGCTGGAGACAAGTGAAAGCCAGTAGGTTCCCAAGCTGCTCTGAATGACAAAAGCCAACCCATTAAAAAGTTAGCACATCAGCTGGCAGAAGGAAGCAGAAGGAACTTGCTCAGTTCTCTGGTGGACACTGGCTACTCTTTAATGGAACCCAATTCAAACCCTGAACACTAAAATCTCCTATGATTAACTATGTCAGCCAAGAATATTGTTTGCAGGAATTTTTTTAAAGTACAGAAATTATTAATATACAATGAAGATTCCAAAGTTGCTTGGACAGAAAGCTTATTTAAAAATAATAATAATAATAATAATTTTTAAAAAAAACCTCTCCTATACTAGTCTTGGTAAAGTTGGTCACTCTTTGGTCTTTGGTCTCTCCACCGTTAAGATTATTAAATTCAACTTTATATAGTAAGAGGAGCAAAGAAGAAAACTAATCTTTCCTAACATTTGGGAGACGGAGGCAGGAGAATCACAAGTCCAAAGATAGCCTGGGCTACACAGACTCAAAAAAAAAAAAAGGTTTTGAGGAATAAGGTTAGGGCTGGATATATATATTTCAGTTAACAGCGTGTTCATCTTGAATGTACAAAGCACTGGATTCAATGGCCAATGTCATATGTTAGTGATCCCAACACTCAAGAGATGGAAGCAGGGAGATCAGAGTTCAAGGTCATCCCCAGCTACAAAGCAAGCTTGAGGCCAGCCTGGGCTACACAAGACAGCAACAAACAATAAAAAGAAAGAGAAAACTGACTTGTGCCAAGGAGAAGAAAGCAAAAAGAAAGCTAACTTCCCTGTGCACTAACACCTCTAATTAACAAGTAGCAGCTGGTTCCTGGGTTAACTCACACAACAAATGAGGACAGAATAAAAGACTATTGCTCCTGACCCCACACATACAAGTCAGAACAGAAGAAAAGACACAGCAACATTGACTGTTATACATCCCATAGTAGTCTTTCGTTCCAATGAAATATCTATTTAGGGATTACCTCTTAGTAGCTGTAATAAGCAATTTACACAATGAGTCCTTGACTTCTAACTTGACCCCAGCAGGACTTCCTAATAGTATCTGCAATGGGAAGCAAAGCAGTGCAGTTGTGCCTCCACAAGGTATGCAAAGACACAGAAAACTCAATATGAGCACTTGCCTCACACTATGGGCAGTTTTCCTACTTGCCATTGAAAGTAAACTTCTACCCCTCACTAACCCATCCAGTGTATGCAAACACTTCCCTGTCCTTTCTCCACAGCACAGATAAACACACGGTAAACAAATTCAACCACCCAAAACATATCAGTTTGCTACATAAGAAGGAAGGAATTATTATCCATTAGCTCAACAACTTTGTCTTAACAGTGTTTTCCAAGAACGACAGAACTGTTACTAGTGGTTGGTGTCTGATTGGGGTCATTCTAGGTTCTTGGCCTCTCATATAAAGAATTGAAATAAAGGCTGTCACTGATTACAAAGTAGCAGGGAAATTTTATTCAAAAATTAAAAAGTGATAGGCCAGGCCTAAAGGGAATACGCTATCAAGAGGGGTTGCAGATTATTTATAGGGAGTTTCCTTGAATGGAATTCAAGAGTAGGCATTTGGTTGCAAATGGAGGTAACTCTGTGTGGTGATTTGAAGGAAAATGGTCCCCAAAGGGAGTGGCACTTATAGGAGGTGTAGCCTTGGTGGATGTGATCTTGTTGGAGGAATTGTGTCACTGTGAAGGCGGGCTTTGAGGTCTCATATATGCTCAAGCCATGCCCAGTATTGCCAGTGAGTCAAGATGTGAGAACTTTCAGCTCTTTCTCTAGCACCATGTCTGTCTGTACGCTGCCTTGTTTCCAATCATGATGTCAATGGACTAAACCTCTGAACTGTAAGTGAACCACCACAATAAATGTTTTCCTTTATAAGAGCTACCATGGTGTCTCTTCACAGCAATAGAAACCCCAAGACACTCTGTTTTGATTAACAGGCTTGAATCATGCAAGCCTTTGTTCAATTGTTGATTCCCATAATGCATCTGATTTTAATCATATACATGCCCAATTCCAGGATGGACAATTAGGGCTTCTCCCTAGAAGTTCGCTCAGAGCACACAGTTTGCCATATTACACATTCACCCAAAAACTGTCTAGGCAAGACCATCTACCACCTATAATTCCCAGACATGTTCCCGAGTATGTTTGGAGACAGGGTGGTGTCCAAGAGCAGTGTTCCAGCTTAGAAGAGAATGACTGGAACCTTCCTTTACTTTTCTCTTAAATTCTAGATGAGTTGAGTCCCCCATATTGAAGAAGACAGTTGTTTGACTCAATGTAGTCAGTCATCATACTCCCACCTTTCCTGTATATACTCTCATAGACATACCCAGAAAATTAACCTCTGGAAACACTCCCAGAGATACACTCGGAGGGTATGTGTCCATGGTGATTCTAAATCCTGTTGAGGACAAAGATTAACCATCACCTTGGTCATGTATAATAGCTGATTTGAGAGGGTTGAAGAGTGGGTGAAAGGACAGACATTTTCATATGTACAACTGTTTTCGTTTGCCTGCTTCTCCCAGGGAAATAAAATACGACAGCTGAGGGAAGAGGGGTGCCTTTGAGGAGAGAGAGGATGTAAAATGGAGAGTAGGTTCTGGGCAGCCTACTGGAAGTTGGTGATCACCTATGTACTTGGGCAGAAACAGCCTTCATGTTTTAGAGAAACTCTCTAAAATGAAACACTACGATGCATAGAGAAATTCTATACTAGAGAAAAAAGAAAACTAAAATTTCTTACTCTCTACTTTTTAAAAAGATTTGTGTCTGTGTGTCTGTGTTTCTCTCTGTGTGTGTGTGTGTGTGTGTGTGTGTGTGTGTGTGTGTGTGTGTGTGTGTGATACTTGTATTTGTACAGCTACCCATAGAGGCCGGAAGAGAATAGCAGATCCCACAAACTGGAGTTACATACTGTTGTGAGCTGCCCAACATAGGTCCTGGGAACCAAACTTGAGTCTTCTGCAGGAGCAGCAAGCACTATTCATTGCTAAGCTGTCTCTCCTGCACTCTTACTTTGTACTTTTATAATGTCTAATCATTTATTAATAATGATTAAATGCAAACTTTGAAATAAACTGTTAGGAAAAATGAACATACTTATAAGGGTCTGATTTATTTTTTGTAAGATACTAAAACAGTGCCTAGCATGCAACTAGTAGATGTGCAATAAACAATGAAAAATCTAAATATTGAATTGATGTGTATATATTTGTGTTACACATACCACATAGTATCCTTGGGGTATCTACTTTCTGGCCTCCAATAACAGGGAACCCCAAAAATCTCAATGGAATTCTAAGTTCTAATAACTTCAGAAATATAAATGCTGTAATCCTACCTACCCACCCAAAAGATTTCAACCTTTGAGAGTTAAATTATTTAAATTTCCTGTCTATATAATTTTATGGATTCAAAAACTAAATTTTTAATCCAAATGTTTTGTTTCAGTATTTGACACCTTGAATGAGGCCAGAGGAAATAAAATTAACAATTTATGATATAAAACACAAATCTCAAAAAGCATGTAAGAGACGTGAATAATTCAACACTCAAATTATGGGCTTGTAATTTCCTGCCATTTACACTTTTGAATCCTTCAGAACTGAAAATGACACTGGGTTGTTTTTGAATACTGAGCCACAGTGGAAAGGTTTCTCAGCCTCTGGTTCCCCAGACCCTGTCAGGTAAACATGTCCGAACCCTCTTGTGATGCCTCCTTCTTATTTCTACTACTGCTCGGTGTTGTTGCAATCAAAATCTTGAAGATCTTAGCCTTGTGATCTGGCCCTGTTGGAGACGCCACCCACCATCTATCTATACATGACGCTTTCTCACTGGATACATGGGCCTGTTTGTGAGCTGAGAGGGCCAGCCTCTCTCAGGGTACATAGCCCCTTGCAAGAACAGATTAGATCTTGCAATTAGATTGCAGGGTCAGAGCTTTGCAATTAGAAAAGGTCTCACTCCACTAGAAACCTGAAAAAGGACCTCTTCCTTGAGTAATGACACTTTCTTTGTAACAGCCCCAAGACAACTAACAGTGCCCAGAATCAGTGTAGGTTTTGAATAGAAGTGCAATTCTGTAATTAAGTAACTCTATTACAACAGAGAGTTTTGCCCAAGGCTAGCTAAGCACAAAATCTGCAACAGCACTTTTTTTTTTTTTTCTTTAACTGAAAGTTTATTCTGTGTCCTTTCACTTCCAACAAGGAAAATCACAGAGCTGAAGAAAGGGGTGTGGCAAAGGATCCCAAGGAAGTGACAAAATGTGCCTGAATGGAGGAGACCCTACAAAAGCATATAAGAAAACCTCTAGACCAGCAGAGGAAGGCAGATCTGTGCCCAGAGTCACAGAGTCACACAGGCAACTCCACTCTTCCTGATGTCTCCTTCATAAAGATGATTAGGACTTGCTCTACTCCGCTGAGTTAGGACATAACCATTTTTTTCTGTGAGCATATAGAAACCCCAAGCATAGCTTTCTTACTGCTCTGTGAGTGATGCCAGATGTTCCTTAAAGACCTGAAGCTTTTAGGGAACATCAGACTTTCTTAAAACAAGCAACTGTGGGGCTGGAGAGATGGCCTAGCTGTTAGGAACCCATGATGCTCTTCCAGCAGCCCAGGGTCAGACCCACATGTCTGTTTACAACCCGCTCTGCAATTCCTCTTCGGGCCTTCTTGATCACCAGGCACATACATGCTACACCTACATGCATGCATGCAAACACTAATATACATAAAATAAGAACCTTGCACGGTTGAGGAGTGGTGGCCTGCCTGTGTGGCCAGGGAAGACTGCCGCCGAACTTGCTTTAGCCTTGTAATTTTCCTGTCTAGTGAGTAGAATCGTTTCAAATTGCTTGCTGTGCCTGGGAAGCAAACAGTGGCAATTGCAGTATAAATAAAACAGTTTTTAAAACATTATCAGAAAAGGAAACATTAGTGAGAATTTTTCAAAGTGTTTTGTTGGGTTGGGGGGAGTGGCAAAGAGGAAAACAACTCTGAACATTCAAATAAGGAACTTAAAAAGCACACTTTTGATGCCTGATAACTGAAGTTTTGAAACAAAGAAAGCCGTGTGTGTGTGTGTGTGTGTGTGTGTGTGTGTGTGTGTGTGTGTGTGTGTGTAAGCAGTAACACCCTAACATCCTGGCTTCCTCCATGTCTCCATTCTCTTCAAGGCTCTCGAATTTATGTTTTTTCATGAACTCTAGAAATCTATTTTTGTTTACATTTTACTTATTTGTGTTAAGAGTGCATGTGTGTACATCTACATTCACACAGAGGACAAAAGAAGGTGCCCAGTGTCCCCCTTGATCTCTCTCCTATTCTTTTGAGACAAGATCTCTCCTGAACTTATGATTCCTTGGCTAGGCTAGCAGACAGCAACCCCTACTGGTGTTCTTTTCTCCACTCTCTTGCTCAGAGGTGGGGTTGCAGGCATGTGTGGGGCAACTGACTTGCTATTGGGTACTGAGACCTGAACTCTGGTCTTTGTGATCCAGCAGCAAACACTCTTTCTTAAGCACTGAGCCGTCTCTCTAGCCTTGAGTTCTAGGAATATATTATTTCATTCACAAATGCTTCAGAGTATAGTATTAAAGATAATTAACTCATTTTCTTAATATAGCCAGAATAATATACACATAACATGTACAAGAACAAAAAAAATTAATGCCAAGAACCTCATATGTTAATTGTCTTGAGTGGAACTGACTTCTAAACAATTTTCCCCTCTTCATTTATGTCATATGTGTCTTGATTATCTTTAAATTCTTCCTGTTATTTGCTGGAGGCACTAATTCATTTGTCCATACAATTTCAACATTGTGTTACTGATATCTTGCAACCTATTGCTATTTAACAGAACTTTCCATACAGCTCTGATAAAAGCAGAAGTTAATTTAGAAAGCTTCATGACAGTTGGTTCAGAACTTGCTGGGTAACAAGACACATTTCTAATTCTATCACTCTTCCTCTAATCACTATCTAGAATTTAACTTTTTACATTTCTCCTTGTTAATTCTTAGGTTTCCCTACGATTAAATCTGTTCAGAGAGGACAGGAAAACTGTTTGATGGCTTCTCTTTATACATGTACTGTTCAATGCTGTATTGGTACTCTTAACATAGTACAATTACTAATATGTTGATGCTCAAATTTCATTCCAATGTGAGAAATGACAGCATCTTTCAATTCGTTTTCTTGCCCTTTAGATACAGCATGAATACAATGATAGGTTAAGTTTTAGCAAGCCACTTCAGTCTTATATTGTCTGTTTCCTGTGCCATACCTCAGTCAGCATTCTCCAGGAATCGTCAGTTAGTTTTAAGCCAGCAGAATTCCTAACTGTATTTTAAATACTGATTCGCACACTCACAGATAAGTAAGTGTATCTATCTCTGACACCTCATCAAAAAATATAAGTTTGTTCGCAACAGACAGAGGCCATTACAGAAAACCATAACTGGTCAAAATGAAAAGAACAACTGATCATCTACAATGGATACATCTACAACACATAAACAACAGATAATCTACAGCCAAGAACATCAGAACATCAAGAACATCAAGAAAGAAGAGGCAGACAGCTAACAATCAGGAACTCCTCTGTGAGACTGTGTCTCCTAGAAGGAACAGGGAAGTTCCACCCATAATACTTCAACAATACAGCTGCCTGAACAATTATACCAACAACAGACATGTTAACCCAAAGGCAGGAAACTCGTGGGGCCCCAACCCTGAGACAATGAACTACAGAAAACTAAAGGATGTTGAGGACAGAGAAATAGTCTTCCCCAGGGATGAGCTCCATAGTGATCAGCCTTAAAATAGCAACACTAAACAGACGTGTGTGTGTGTGTGTGTGTGTGTGTGTGTGTGTGTGTGTGTGTGTGTGTGTGTGTAACAAGAAGGGGAGACACAGGAGGGCCTAGAGGAAGGAAAAGGAAGGAGGAAAATTATGAGATTATATTTTAGTTTTAAAAAATGACCATTTAAATTAATTTTTATTTAATGTCCATTTACAATGGGCACTTCTATCTCATCCCCAATGAGTCACCTGGCTTATAAACCAAGTCCACAGGGAAATCCAACCAGCCCTTCAGCCAGATTCCAAGTTCATCAACATACAATGGGCAGAACAAAATAATGTGTGGCCATCCCATGCACAACACCTCCTTGAGGAGAATTCATAAGAATCAATGATTGTTCTTTAATGCCATGAAATTACACCACTGACAAGGCAAACCTTGGTACCTGGGACTGAGATGCAATAGCAGCAACAACACTAATTAATTAATAATAAAACACATGGCATTTACACTGAGAATAATCATTGCAAAGAGACTGGAAAAAACTTGAGGTGCTTGATGAAGGGTGAGTGAATCCTTTCCACACCTATATAAATAAATACACACAGCAACACAGATGCTCACTTTATATCCCTGGAGGTCTACATTCAATAAATCTGAGGAGAGATTTGAGTATAGATTTAAAACAATTGGATAATGGTTAAAAATGATCCATTAAATCCTAGTCAGCCATAATCCCCAAGATAAACAATTTAATGAGAGAGAGATTTAAAATGCAGAGTCATATACAGACAAAAATACCCACTGCAACATGATTCATAATGAAAACTATAGCAAAAGATCTAAATGTTCAGGAATGGATACTCGGTTTAAAATATTATGGTGAAAACTTGTTAGACTGTCAGGCAACTAACAAAATAATTTCTACAAGAAACAATTATGCAGACAACTATTGCCAATAACATTAAATATTTAAAATACATATGAACTGATGACAGCTATTAAAAATAGAGGAAAGATGCAATTGAAGAAAATACAACAAAAATATTAGCATAGTTTATAGCTGTCCTAGTTTGCCTTCTGTTGCTATGATAAACACAGTGATGAAAAGCAACCTGGGGAGGAAAAGATTTATTTGGCTTACAGGTAACAACAGCCCATCATGGAAGGAAGTCAGGGCAGGAACTGAGAGCAGGAACCTGAGTGCACGAACTCATTGATGCAGGGTCCATGGAGGAATGCTGCTTACTGGCTTGTTCTCCAAGGCTTGCTCAGCTACCTTTTCCATACAATCCACAACAGCCTACCAAGGACTGGCACAGTGGTGGCCCTCACTAACCAACACAATGGCCAAGTGGTAAGAATAGTAATTTTTATTTCTGTTATTTTTCAGTTTACTCAGCATGGTGTATGTTTCAAGTTTTTTATTTTAAAAAAAAAGTAGAAAAAGAAAACTCAGGTCCCCAGCTACTTGAAGTCCTTCCCTACCTTAAGGTCATCCACCACCAGGAGAGATGGTCAAATGTTCATTCTTCCATCTTCTACCATTTTCCATGGGGAACTTTCCGTCTAGGGAGACTTCAACTTCTTCTCTGTTCTCAACAACCTTGGCCATTAGATCAAGATCCATGTATTGTAGGATTTCTAAAAGTCAGCTTCTTGCCTGACCTTGTTTCCCTCTCATAAAGACTCAGAACCCCCATGATAGCACACATGTTATTCAAAGTACGGCATACATCACTTGCAGCCAAAACTGAAGGGTGGAAGTGGGATTTGTGGGGCCTAAAGCTTTTCAAATTTGCAGGAAGGCCTCTTTCAGAAGGTAGAGTACCATATTCTCATGCAGAAGCCTGGAAGTCCAGAGGGACCAGAGGACAACAGGAATGTTCTCACCTTCCTACCCTCCATATTAGCAACTCTGTGTCACAGTTGCCTCCTGGCATGTTCCAGAAGGCTCCATGTGGTCTCAATTCCCTTGATTCCTTCCAGTGTCACTTAGCCAGCAGACTGCCTGGGTGAGGAGCTAGTGGAAGACTACAGAGCCTCAGCAGGGAACAGTGGCTATGGAGAGCCAGTAGGACTGTCAGTGGTGCCTATTACAAGGGCACATCTGCCTCCTGCTTGCTTGGAGAGCAGGGAACAATGAGCTGCTGAGTTCCCATCCAAGGGCTGCATGCTCTGAGTATACTCCTTCCTGAAAACCAGCCTGGCGAAAATTGCTTCTCTCTTTGTTTAGACAAGCATGTCAAGGCCTAAAGTTGGGATCATAAATATTAACACCATCATCTGGGCATTGGTAGCCCTCCCAAAACACACGGGTGGAAACTCAAGTCACCATGAGGACATAAATCACCTAGAGAGTCTTTATGAAGGGGATCTCAGAGAGCTGCCTTGCCACTATCAGCCATGGGAGGACATCTGTTTACGCCACAATCTGGAACTTCCCAACTTCCAGCACTATTGCTTATAAGACACCCAGGCTAAATGTTATAACAGCCCAAGAGGCTAAAATAGCTACACTTGTCCCTCCAGAGTTTTCTTTTGACAGTCAGCCTACAGCTCATTCTTTTCTTAGTGATCAAACCGAGTAAGGGCCTTCAGAAGAATTCTACCCACCAACTCCCATGAGATACAACGTCTTTCTTTAATGTGGGACCTCTCCAGCATGTGAACCTGGAAACAACACCAGCCCTTCTACCCAATGAAGCTTCCAGTGCAGATGCTGCTGCTATGTGGCCACAGATGAAACTCTCCAAGGACCTTCTGGAAGTGACTTTTCATTTGGTGTCATTAGTGGGGAAGACAGAGAGATCTCATAGCACTTGGAATTTCCTGAAAGCTATTGAATCATGTCTGTTGTGTAACTCTTCAACCATTGCCAAGGGAGAGGCATTAAGACTAAGTCTTATGTACCCCAGGCTGTTTTCCAATTTACTATGTAGCTGAGGATGGCCTCAAATCAGGTCCTCCTGCCTCTATCTTCCAAGTGCTGGGATTAGAAGCATTTGCCATCACAAGAAGCCATCAGATCTTGAATTAACTGCATGCTAGTTTTCCCAACTAAAATTTAAACCCTAGTGTAATGGGGAGAGGGGCTTACTACTTTGTGCTTATACCCCTGAATTCCTGCAAAGTTCCAAGGACATAGAGTGGCTTGCCAGAACTTACCAGAATGTCTGAATTAACTCATTCAACCAAATACTTAACCACAAACCCATGTCCATCATCTAAATGAGGTAAGATAGTACTGACTCATGTTGGCAACTATGAAGATGGAGCGCCAAGGTTCTTCCCAAGATCACAATAACTGAAGGAGTGAACATGGTTCCCAACAACAGGAAGGAGAATGATCAAGAAACGATAAGCCTTACCTTTGCTTTCCTTGTAAGATCCATCCTAAAATCTTGGGGCTGCCTGAGAACTGAGGGTGAGCCCCCACAGAGCCAGAGCCTAAGGAGATGGAAGCTGAATGGAAAAGACATGGAATGGAGGCCCTGTGAGGATGGATGTCCACAGAGGACCCATCTATAAAAGCCTCTGACTCCATGTAGACACGTTCTGTGTGCTCTATTGTATAGAGACCATACACCTCAGTGAGAAATCCTTCTCAGTGAGAAGTCACTGTGCACTGAGAAATGAAAGCAAGCTCTACTTAAACACATGATCAACTGGGGGCTAGTGCTGAAATAAGAGTCGATCCTGAGCAGAATTTTACTATTATATACACCTTAGGCTTACACATTTTATATACTCTGTCATCCTTAAATCTCCTTTGGGTCCTGGCCCCAGGTTACACTTAGAACAATTTAAACAGAAACAGGAAACTACAAGTCTCCTGGGGCAGATGGGAGGTTTACACAGCAATGATACTGCTGAAATTATTTCTTAAGTACACCAGTGTTCTTTTCAAATAGTTGATACCCAGGGTCATCTTGCACATCTAGCAGAATTGTGCTTTTCTCAAGACAGAATTGGGGGCTTTATGGCAGGCCAGGATTTACATTGTGGCCCCCCTGCCCCTTGAGCTACATGTTAGAGGCATGTTCTTTGGGGATGGGCCTAATGGCTGCCCAATCATGGTGAACAAGCCTTTACTAATCCTAGCATCATAAATTTCACTTATCTCTAACAGGCCTGGTTAGCATGCTATATATCCTTGGGGTTCTTTGGAGGTTGAGCTCCCTCAGCTGAATTCTACTTTGTGTGATTTAATGTCTCCTAGGTAAATCTATTAACAAATCCTTTATGAGATCGATTCTAATACTTTGAGTTTCTTCTACATCACTGTCCCTATCATGTGCTTGGAATACAGATCTACAGAAGATCAAGTCACAGGGAGATGTACATGATGGTCAAAGCATTCCATTTACTACAATGTGCAATTTTAAAGATTTTTTTTTAAGATTCTGCTTCTTTTTGTGCTGTTTATGAGTAATTTGCCTGCATGCATGTGTATCCTATGCATGCCTGGTATCCACAGAGACAAGAAGGAGGTGCTAGACTCCTTTGACCTGGAGTTATAAGTGGTTTGGGGGTTATAAGTGGTGCTGAGAACTGAACCCATGTCCTCTACAAGAGCAGCAAGCACTCTCAGCCACTAAGGCAGGTCTCCAGGCACCGTGAAATGCATCCCTATATACCTTGCACACATCCTCATCAATTTGCCTGATCTCTTAGCTGATCTAAAACTAAAGCAAACAACTATAAATGCTACTCACTAAGGAAGAAAAATGAAAGCAGTATCAACTTTCAGCCTGTTTGCTCCCTCCTTGCCTTGAAGATCACCAGCAGTCTGCTTGCTGTAGAGAATGTACCTTCCTAAGACACTCATGACCTATGTCTCCAGACCATTTGGCCTATTAATTCAGTGCCCCCATGGAGCTAAACTGCCCATTCCTCTCCTAAAATTATATGTGAAATCTGATGCAGGTTGGTAGCACAGGTAGAGAAAATATGGAAATCCTTCAGGAAGATGCTGTAGGGTGGGCAGAGGGCTGACCCAACACCTCAGTAAGTTTCCTCATCAGTTACCTGCCAAATCCCAGGGACACCCAACCAAAAAGATTATGTCCACTCCAGGCTAGTTGTGAAGAGGGGTGTCAGATACCTGTGTGTACACATGTATGTAGTGATGTGAGGAAAATCTGAAATTTGTTCCTCAGATTCTATCATGACATCCTTGTTGCTGCTGTTGTTTTATAGGCTTTGTCAATGACTGGAAGCTTGGAGAGTAGGCTAGACTGGATGACCAACAATCCCCCAGAGATATTTCTTCTCCCCAGCCAGAATGATTACAATGGCATGCTACCACACCCAGCTTTTCTACATGGGTTCAGAGGACTGAACTCAAGTCCCCATGCTGAGAAGGCAAGTATTTTACCAATAGAGCTATCTCTCTAGCTCCTTCTGATTAGTTTTAGTGGTTCTAGCATTTTCCATGCATGGAAATGCATAAAGTACTTTCTCCCATCCTTCCTTCCAAGGTAAACAATTTTGATTTCTCCATGTTCTTGCCTATTGATGGCTGTGTGTGTGTGTGTGTCTGTGTGTGTGTGTGTGTGTGTGTGTGTGTGTGTGTGTGTGTGTGTGTGTGCACTCAAGTGGTTGAAAATGTCCCCATTTTCTGTAGTACAGATAAACTTGTACAGATAAACTTGTTGGGAACATTTTGGTAAACTTCCAGTGTTATAAGTTTTCATTCTTGAGAGTAAACATAGAAATGTAACTGGGGAGTTAGGGTGGGCATATGTTTAACTTCATGACACACTATGTGAACTTGTCCCACAGTGTTGTTTGAGACAGAATTATAAGAGCTTTATGCCTCTGCTGACATTTCTCAAGCTTGTTCCATCTGTGAGGACAGCTATCTCACTATGGTTTTAATTTTTAATTTACTCAATTAAAAATTACATTGGGGACTTTCAAATGTTCTTACTAGATATGCATAGGCATCCCTTGTAAAGAAATGTGCAAATCTTGAACTCACTCTGTTAAATGCCTTGGCATTTCATTGTTGAGTAATTCATATAGTCCACACATTGATCATTTGCTAGATATTTTGTTCTTGGTGGATTTGCTTTTGAAACAAGGTCTCACTATATAGCTAAAGCTGAACTCAAACTCACTAGGTAGTCTAGGCTGACGGCATACTCACAGCAACCCTCTTGCCTCAATGTTCCAAGTGCTGAGATTACAAGAATGAGTCACCATACTCAGTTCAGTTGTCTCTTGCAAATGTTTCCCAGCCTCTATCTTATCAATCCATGTGTTCAATTTCCATGAGAAGTTTGACTTCTCCCCTTAATCTTGTTTTTAATGAAAAGTTTTGGGTGTCAATAGTATTATTTTCAAGAAAAAAAAAAGATATATCTTAAGAAATCCTTCATATTATTAACATGTTATACTTTTAATGGTTATCACTTCTTTTGTTGGAAAGTGTCAAGAGCTGGCTCAAAGCCTTGCTCAAAGCCTTGCTCAGAAGTCAGAAGCACTCACAGCAGTATCAATGGACTACAGTTCAGATCCTGGCCACCCACATCACATGGCCTATAAATGCCTATAAGTCAGCCCCCAGGGACCTGATACTGTGCTCCTTCACACATGTGCATGCACACAAAAACAACATAAAAATCCAAAAATTCATAATGGCTATTTTCATCATGATAATCACCTACCTCTTAGCCCAGGTATGTCTTCACTATCCTGGACTCCTAAGTCACCTTCTTCTCTTTCCTCAGCTGTCATACCACACCAACTGCTTCCCACACTGCTTCTAACATCCACAGATGACTGTGAGGTTTGGCTTTGCTTTGTTTTGGGGCAGTAGTGACGTTGAACCTAGAGCCTCATGACTCCCCCCCCCTTCCTTGATTAAGGACTCAGTAGATGGGTTTCCAAAGCACGCACCATCTCACCATGATAATAAGTTGGTTCTGTTTCTCCTGAGTCCTGAAGCTTTAAATCCCAGTCCAGTCCAAACTGACTCACCAGCTACATAGGGGCTCCCCGCCTTTGTCTCACTCAAAATGACAACCCTTCTGACTTTTCACACACCATTTCCTTGACTTGAAAACAGCCCTTTTCCACCTGGCTGCTTCCTCTTCCTCCTTTAAGATGTAACTGGAGCTACTTCTACTCTCACTTAGTTTTAGAACCTCCTTAATGACTCCCATTAGCCTGATGCTGGCCTCTTTGGTTGTAATTTGAGTCTCTTCATCCATCTTCCCCACTACACTGTAAGTTCCTCTGAGAAAGAGTTAACTTTCAGCTGAAGAGCACAAGGACCTCACAGTCTATTGTTGTAGACTCAACACCCAATCAACTAGTAGAGCTGAGGGAAGTGCCTGAACTCCTCTCTCCCACCTTAAGTGGGCTCTCCTATTGAGAAGTATTTCAGATAGATTGCATTGTCAGAAATCAGGTCCAGTAGTGACCCAGCAGGACACCAAGGTCAGTCCTACCTGGGCACAACTGTAATGCATGCATTTTGATATTTATGTAGACAGGAGCCCGACTGAATCTTTTCCCTTATAGGCCCTAATCTTGGCAATTCCCATGAAGAGGGTATTTTATGGGTTTTAATCAACACACTGACTATAATACATAGGAGTATTTTCCATCACCACAGAACAGGTGGCTTGACCATCTTTGTGCTTCCAGATGCTCAATGTATCCCTTCCAAGTGCCATAACAGAATGTGAGGATCATTTACTACTTTGGCCTAAGTGTGTTCACCTGGGAAAACTCACTACTCAGTGTGAGACCACCAAGAGATGAGCCTCTACTGGGTTATTAACTCGTGGATGTCCCATGAGTAACAGGACCTTTACTAAAGGGCTTAATTTCCCACTCTTGTGGCAACAAACACACCCTCAGACCCACTTTCCCTCCTTTCTGCATCTGAGGACATCTAAAGGGTGTTATTAATGAGTAACGGATCCTCAGCAGACACTGAACTTGCTAGTATCCTTTATTTATTTCCAGCCTTTCTGTCTCTGTGTTGTTTATAAACTCCCCAGTGTTGGGTATTTCACTTTAGTACCACAGACAGAACCAGGTTTCTAAGTCTGATTTGTTTTTAATAAGTCACACACAAAAAGAGACAATGGAACATTTTAAGGGAGAAACATCATCTAGTACAGTGTCCAACACATATCTGGGACAATGCCACCTGCAGAGAGACTGAAGAGGTAGGAAAGCAGATGATAGAAACCAAAAAGGCCACCTTGTCCTGCCTCTGTATCCTCCACCTTGTGTCCACCCAGCTTGAAATCCCTTACTTCTGAAGTTGATAAGGGAAGTCAGAAAGTAGAGTTGGTCTGGCATAAGGACCTAAAACTGATCCTCTTCCCAGTGGAGCAAGGTCTGGTGGGGGGATCAGTCACTCTGGTTCTTAATAGGGAGATTTCGCTTCATTTTGCAGAGAACTTGCATCAGGAAACAAAGATGGCTTGGTGCTCCTACGTATCTGTCTTCAGTCAACACTGTCTGGGTGTGACAAAGGTACATTACTGCAAAAGCCTGTGCATGCCAAAGCTGGAGTGTTCTAAGGTTCAGGGGCACAGGTACACACAATTGTTTTCTCAGTGGTGTTGTCCCCTCAAAAGTTGGAGGAGGTACCATAGCTTGTTGACCAGGTATTTTCACCGAGGCTCAAAACAAAATAAGCATGGCTCACTAAGTAGCCTCGTCCCCTGTGACCATAATCGAAGCACTTTGGCAACAGGCTCCGGGGGAGGCTCAAGACAACAGAGTTCCTAGGGAGAAGCACCCCCAGGCATGAACCCCATGGTGTCTCCTGCTGCACCATCTGCACTTCAGCCACATGGGCCATGTGCTCTGCCTGTATGTGAGAATGTAAGAGCCTATGAGAACAGAAGTGGTCCTGGCCTTGGCTGACATCTACAGATGAGCTCTGGTCAGGGGATGCCCCATGTGCTCAGACCGAAGGCATGAGAAGTATCTGGCTACAGCAGAGAACGCTGAGCACTCCCACTTCCTCAATCACATTCTGGCCAGAGGCTTACCAGGTCAGAGGTGACAAAGGGTCAGAGGTCTCCACTGGTACATAAAGCTCTGGCAGTACCTGAGAGTGCAACAGGATAGGGCTCTGGCAGGATAGGGCTCAGCTCATTTGAACGCAAGAAGACACAAGGATGCCACTAGGCTCTCATATCTTGTCAATAACGCTGGCACTTCCAATAATAAGGAATTCACTCATGGCTAGGACTATAGGCAGAAAGGAGAATGACTCCAAGGAGAGGAGCTTTGTGCGGCCATAGACGTTTTACGTTTACAGCCAGAGTGCTACAGGCCTGCAAGGTTTCGGTGCTCGAGTCTGCTTTCCTCAGTAAAGCTGCTGGGGGTACAACTTAGCTAACAGTTCATGGAGACAGTTGATAAACTACAGTGGTCAGTACTGAGATTCTGGTGGTGGCTCCCATTCTAAAAATATTAGCGTCTCCAATGGGGGAAATATTGACCAGGCACATGCAAAGGCAAGATGGTTGTTGACAAGCAAGCAAAGCTGCTAGAGCTTTGCCACCACTGAGTGGCTGGGATGCAGCAAAGGTTAAATTAGAAATGAAAGTGGGACCTGTCAAAGCTCCAAACAGAAGCTGAAGCCACTCCTCTCAAAGGAAGTTGATGGGTGGTCTTCAGGCCATGGAACAACTGAACAGGCAAGGTGGTAGAGACACAATGTTGGAATGCTGCCTCTTGGGTAGAGTCTTTAGAATCAAGCTGATCCACAGACAGTTTGAAGAGGCACCACAGTAAGCAGAGAACCAACAACAACAGATTGAAGGAGAGTAGAAGGGGTCATACCACATCAACGCCATCAGCGTCAAAGACAGGCTTGGGTGTGGAAGTGTTAGCTACAAGTTAGAGCTGCCGAGACACAGAAACTGGTAAGCCAGAAAACAAGGCATTGTAGGGAAAGTAGTTCCCATCACTGCCCATTAAGGATCTCAACCAGAGGATGGACTGTGGCTCCCGGCTCATGGGAAGATTAAAGAGAAACTGTGTTATAAATCCAAGTCGCTGGTGGAGCCTGGGACCTTTGCAGAGGATCTGCTCCACGTGTAGTGGTCCAGGGCGTGTGTGAGGAAGTACACGCTGAAGCCTGGAAACACCTGTTCTTCCCATTCGTGCCAGCTCCTCAATGGTAATAATAGGTTTGCTCCAAACAGGCAGGTGTCAAATGCATTGCCCTTGTGCAGAAAACACAGTTTCCCGGTGTAGTTCAATTCTGGCTCCTCTGGGGCCCCTGAGCTGCAGCCCAAGTGTGGTTCTGGTCTTGCACTGCTGGCCTTGCAAAACTACAGATACATTGCAGTCAGGCATGTCTCAGGTTCTACATCTATAATGAACAGAGTTATCTCCAAGCACAGAAACTGTATAGGCCCTACAGTGGTCTGGGTTCTCTGATGCAAAATCGAAAGGAGGGACTGTACAATACACACAAGAAGTCTGGTTCTGGTCACTCCAGCTGACAGCTGTGTGCTGGCATGGTGAATTACCTCAGACATGACATGGGCTGGGACAAAAGTTACTTGGCGCTCCTCTCTTCTACAAAGCACTGATGGCTCCAATAGAGTTAGAAGGGCCTTCCCAAGAACAGTCTGTCTCTTTGGAGCATAGGCCAGGCTTCAAGAGCAAAATGTGGGGAAAACAAGTCTGTGAAACCAGTTCTAAAGCAGGCTTCAAAAACAAAATTGGGGGACAAAAGTCAGTGAAACCAGTTCCAAAGCAGGCTGGGAAATGGGCCTTGCACACACACAGGTTCCAGTGGTGGGCGTGACTCCAGAGGCAATGGTGGACTGGCAGGTCAAGTCAATGGGGAAAAAAAAAAGGTGTCTAGAGGGTGGTTCAGTATGAAAGAGGGGAGAATTCACATACATGGGTGCAGGTGACTCCATTATGCAGGAAGCATGAGGGGGGTCAATAGTAGGAGACATTGCAGCTTCAACTGAGCAATGGGAACTCAAAAGTTTCAAGATTTTCCATTGGTGTGATTAGGTAGACCAGCAAAAAGAGTCTTAAAATCTAAACCAAAGTCATCTTGCACTAAAAAATAGAGAAACAGCACTTAAGTTTGCTTTCAATCTGTGGGTCAAGAGGCAGGTCAGCCAAGTCAGTGAATGACTGAAAGGATTTCAGTAGCCAAGATCTGGGGAGAAAGAACTGGCAGGCTGGTTGGCACTGCCGTCTGACATAGCTTTGGTCTTCTAGGACATTACTGGGCCATTTGCTCTCAGCTGCTCCAAACTCAGGTCCTCGGAGAATGTTACAAAGGAGGCCAACAAGGCGAAGGCAGACCAGCTCCCTCCACAACAGTGGCAGTGGCTGTAGCAGCAACATTGACACTTGTGCGATGATGAACCCTGAGTCTGAGAAAGGCGGGTGGGTGAAGGCTGCGGCCTCAGGTCTCAGCTTGGAAAAGCACTCATGGGGGTTAAGTAGAAAGTTGGGGGAATGGTCTCTTATCAAGTGAATGACTTTGTCACCCTCCCAGGAAGCAGAGAACTGCATGAGGCTGAGCCAGAGACTATAGTGGAGCCCTCCTCACAGGGATCACTGCTTGAAAGAGGGGCTGCACATCCAGCAGGGCAAGGCATTGGCCAAGGAACTCACATAAGGCAACTGGCCTCCTTTAAGCAAGCCATCTTCACTGACTTGAATTCTAAGTGCCCCTTAAAGACAGGGGAAGCAAGTACCCTTCAGAGAGCGCTCTGGAGACCTACAGAGTGGCATAGGCCTTTCTTCCATCCCACAGACTTTGGTGGGCTTATCTCCTCCTGGAGTTTCCCAGGGTCTTCAGCTCCGTCTCCTGGTAGCAAGAGTAGGTGAGTGGCTAATGTCACCGGCTTCAAAATGTAACTAGCTATAAGTGGATAACAGGGCCTATTCGTCCCTGGGGGAACAAAATTTATACTTCTAGGTGGTACCCAGGCAGTAAACATCTGAGTGGTCAGGGAAGGAAGGACACCACACACACACACACCCGGCTCAGGGCTGGATGCTGAGCCTCGGTGGGTGGTGTGAATGAAGGCAAGGCCAGTAAAAGCAGAAGAAAACCAGGGCCCAGCTGAGGTGCAGGGGAGCTCTGGGGTGTGTTGAGCCACAGTGGGGAGCCTGGAGGCCGGTGAAGGGCGGTTGGAACACGTGCCCCTTCAAGTCGATAGTGCCATCCTCCCGACCAGGCATGCAGCCGTGGAACCTTGGCAAAGAACGCACAAACGGCAATCCCAACAGACTCTCCAGAGCCCAGCGACTCGGAGCAGTTCTTGGCCGGTATTTGGGACCAAGAGAGACCGGCATGGTTAGCTCTCTAGCACCAGGCACAGGGCAGCAGCTTGAGAAACCAGTCCCTATCATCTTCGTACCCTTTTCTGGAGCACTGGGAGTCACATGAGCAGACTGTTTGCTGTGAATTACCAAGATCGGCTGACAGAGAGCGTGTGCTAAGGTGTCCGGGCACACTACAGCCAACCCTTTCCTGTCCAGTGATTTACTCCGGGCATCTGGACCACGATCTTTTAAATCGTGCTTTGAGAACCCTTGTTCTCCGGCAACCTCCCCTCCCCCACGAAAAAAATTACCAAGTGACTTCTGCAAAAGCCAGACAGTATTCCCAGCCTGCCTGAAAAGCTTCTACTGTATGTAGAAAATACAGTGGCTGTTATATGCCAACTTTGTCCAGACAGTGCTAAATTCGGTTCTTTGATATTTCATGGGTAGATTCCTTACCGGTTTTGCATCCATTATGTTTTTCTACTGCTGTGGTAAACACCACGATAAAAAAACAACTTGGGGACTATGACTAAAAACAGCTTGGGGATGAAAGGGTTTGGCTTACACCACGATGGAGTGGGGGTGGGAGAAGGGAGGGTCCACCTTGAAGAGAATTCAGAGCAGGAACTGAAGCAGAGGTCTTGGAGGCCTTGGAGGAGACATGTTGCTGACTGGCTTTCTGGGCCCTCTTCTGTTGCCCAAAACCACCAGCCTAGCTCCTCAAACGGTGGACTGGACTTTTCCAATCAATCAGAAAGCCCCCCCCCAGACGTGCCTGAAAGCCAATCTGATGGAGACACTTTCTCAAGTGACATCTCTCTTTTTCCCACATGACTTGAGCTTTTGTCCAGTTGACAAAACCAGCCCCACAGGGACACCTGGTCTGGAAATGGAATGCAGGCACTTGCTGGGGTGGCTGCAAAGACTGAGTCCACGTGGTTCACCTTCCTCCTCTGCCATCACTGAGCTTCCAACTTGCTTACCAGTCTGTAAGGACAGCTGAGTAGCACCTTTCACCTAAGAAAAGTCACCAAATACATGTTAACATGAGTAACAGAAGGCAAAAACTACACCTTAAGCTCAGACCCAACTTTAAATTTAGTGTGTGTGTGTGTGTGTGTGTGTGTGTGTGTATGTATGTGTGTGTCTATGTTCCACCAAATGTATGTGGAGGTCAGAGAATAACTTGTGGAAATTCTCTTTTCCACCATGTGGGTGGCTGAAATTGAACTCAGGCTGTCACACTTCATGGCAAGCTCCTAGCCGCCTACCAGCCCCTCAATCCTATTTTACAGATTAGAAAACCCAGGACTAGAAAGTTGTTGTCCTATGCTTTAATTGTCGATAAAGCAGGGACTAGAATTACTGTCCCCCGATGAGTGCTGTCCCTCAGAAATTATCCAACATGATGAGAATGGATGTGTTTCCCCTCAACCTGCAGATCCATTTGCCATGGCCCATTTACATTTGGCTTAATTGGCCAAGAAACTTACAATTACATTGTCAAATCAATCAAAATCCCTACTGTGGCAAAGTCAAGAACTCATTCAATACCAACAATTCACTCGTGGTTATAATGTTAGAAAATGAAGAAAACCCATTCTCTACCCACCTTTTAAACTCATGTCATTGGACCCATTAGTTCCTTAATCGAGCCATCTAGGTTCATACAGAGTCTTGCGATAAGAAGATAACCAAAACATTTATAAATCTTAAGGGTGCACCTTGAGTGAATGTCAAGCTTTGTATATGACAGATGGGGTTTTTTTCCTATGTACTATTGGGTTTTTTCAAGTACTATGTCAAGTGTGCATTTTAAAAATGCCACTGTGTTGCTGATAATTGAAAATGGATTTACTTAGCTGGGTGGCTTTAATTCGTTTACTGGTTCACCAAAGAGTTTCAGGTAAATAGGACACATGTCTCCCCACCACACTTGCAATGCATACAAGCATTAAATTAAAGCTGAGTCTAGCAAAATCTAATTCTAAAAGCCCTAGGGTTAAGTCAAACTGAAATCATTTACACCACAAACACCTCAACACAACAAAGAGGAGCCCCCTGGCTCAAAGGAAGGAAACCAGAAAGTGGGTTTTTTTCTAACCGGTCCTGGGTCTGTCACAATGCCAGGGCTGTTTATTTGTACAAAAGGGTTATCATTTGAAAAAAAAAAAAATGAATTTGGCAAGTGTGAGGTAGAGACTCAGGGAAACGCACAAAAACAAAGAGTGGCTCAGAACTCAGATGGAATTATTGATTTTATTCTTCTCAGATGTAACTTAATGCACTCACTGTATGATAGCTATTCAAAAAGTCAAAAAAGCCAAAGAAGGAGCTCAACCTAGCACTCACCTGTGCTTTGAGGGACTCTAGTCCCCAGGGCCTGAACACCTCTAGCAGCAGAGTGGCAATAGACAAAATAAGCTCTCCAACCTCTCAGAACATACAGAGGGTTAAAATAAAAAAAAAAAAAAAAAGCTTTTCTGCAGTTACCAAATCCAGGCAGGGCAGGTGGTACAAGCTTTGAGGAATGTGCATGAGCAAATGTGAGAAATGTGGAGGAACTATAGAGATTCTCCAGAACAAACCACATACATTGCCATTAACCAGTACCAGGCAGTAGCCAGAGATAGAAATACTTCGGCTGCCTCGTGTCTCCACCGCCTTCCTCGATTACCAAAGCTCATCCAATGCCAAGTGATGCTAACAGCAGAGAAATGGAAAGCCCATAAGGGTCAAAATATCAGAAAGACTGGGATCAGAAGACCTTGGAGTCTGTCTCCACAGCTGATTCTAGTTCTCAATCATGAAGTCAGTCTTCACACACTAGTGGGATGGCTCAGTGAGTAAAGATGATTGCTGCCAAGCCTTAACACCTGAGTTCAATCCCCAGAGCCCACATAGCAGAAGGAGAAATCTGAATTCTACAGGCTCTAAACCTCCACACACACACACCATGACACATGCTTGTGAACACATGCAAAATCTTATTTAAAAAAGAAAAAGGCGGTCTTCAGAGTCCCTGATACGGAAAATAAGGATAATGGCTAGTGTTAGCAGAGCCCCTCCCTCAGCCATCATGCACCTAAGTGGCCAGGATGACCTAGAAAAGGCCGCCACTGTTCTAGTTCACACAGTGGTAGAGTGGCTGGCTAGAAGGAAGTACATTAAATTCTGCTCCAAGAGTGACTGTGAAAGGAGATGAAGATTTCACAGATCCCCAGCTACCTTATATCACCTCAAGTCTTCACCCTAACCCTCTATCTTCTCAGCTAAACCAGAGATGAGAAGAGAAGCAAGGTGAGGGGAGGCGTTGCAGACCGGAGTACATGTGACAATCCATGGCCCGAAAATAAAACAGCAACACGGTCATTTTTCTCTACAATGGCTGAATTTGGATGTCAACTGGAGTGAATTAAAAGACATCTTGATCATCTCCTGATTGCTGCAGTACTGTGTGCAGCACTTCTTTGGACTCTGGACTAGACTGCTTGTGTGCTCTCAAGGCAAAACCATGTGGTTCACGGTTGGTTAGAATGACTGGGCTGCCCAGGTGTGCCTAAGACACACACTCTGCTTGAGTAGGGGAATTGAATGGGAAGATCCACCCTTAGTGTGGTCAGGTTCCTTCTAATCAGCTGGGGCCTGATAGCAGCAGGGTGAATTCTGTCCCTCCTTATTCCCAGGACGGAACACTCTTCTCCTGTGCTCAAATGCCACACTTCTAGCTTTCTGGGTTTTGGATTCCAAGATTCATATGAACAGCACACCAAGCTCTTCCCAAGGGTTTGAGGCCTTTGGACTCTGATGGAATAGGCATGCCTAGTTCTGCAGTTTGCATACATTTTGTGGAACCTGACAAGACTCTGTAAATGAGTAAACCAGCCCCATTAAACTTCTACTGACCCCAAGCCAGAAAGTGATAGCACACATCTTTAATCTCAACACTTAGAAGACAGAGGCAGGCAAGATCTCTGAGTTGGAGGCCAGCCTTGTTGATCTACAGACTACAGAGCAAGTTCCAGGACAGCCAGGGATACACAGAAAAGCCTAGCTTGAAAAACAAAACCTTTTCTACTGACCCCATCCAGAGAATCCTGACTAGATTTCAATCCTGACCCATTGCCTGTGGGTGCTAGAAAGATCTTTTGTCAGTTAAGAATACCTATTGCTCTTTCAGAGGACCCAGGTTTGGTTCTCAGCACCTACACGGATGTTCACACAGGGAGGATGATGCCTTCCAGGAGGGGTCAACAAAATCTGTCAAGTCATTTGGAGTAGGGACTAGGCCCTCCCTCTTGTCTCTAGGATAAGGGAGTGTCCCTCAATGGGGAATGTGCTCCCAAAGTCTTTTCATACACCAGGGATATATCCTGGTTCCACTGGCAGAAGTCCCGTAAGTTCTAAGATTCTAGGTCACAGGGGCCCTCTCAAAACTCTTACCTATAGTACAGAACACAGGCAAAAGCTTTGAAGGGTCTCAGCCTGACATTTCAAGACTGGTATTCACCTTGAGCCTTGTTTACCATAAAGAGGGAAAGAAAAATAATTTTTAAAATGTCAGCCCTCAGTTTCTGCATCGAACTTTATAATGTCTTAACTTTTATATTCATTATTTTGTGGGTGTGTGCTATAATGTGTGAGGATGTCAGAGGAGACAACTTGTAAGAGTCAGTTCTCTGCATCCATATTGTGGTTTCTGGGGATTGAACTCATGCCATCAGATTTGGTGGCAGGCACCTTTACCAACTGAGCCATCTTGTTAGCTCTAGTAAGGCTATTATAATTGACTAATCACAGTTATATACATTTATGAGACACACTGTGTTGTTTTGACATATGTAAGCTATGTAGAATTACTGAATCAAGCTAATTAACACATCCATCAACTCACTTGACATTTTCTGTAGGCATCTGAAATTTACTTGTACTTTGAAATACATAATTATTATTGTATGAAATCAACCTGCTGTGCAACAGATCTCAAAAGTTATCCCCTCATGTCTGTGGGGAAACACTGTGTGCTTTGATCAACCTTTGTCCATCTTACATTCTGCCTACAGCCTACAGTAACCAGCATGATACTCTCAACTCCCCAAAAATGAGTGTCTTTAGGGTTTTCATTGCTCTGATGAAACACCCAAGTTGTGGAGGAAAGGGTTGATTTGGCTCATACTCCCACATTCCACTGCTCATCACCAAAGGAAGTCAGGACAGGAACTCAAACAGGGCAGGAACCTGGACGCAGGAGCTAATGCAGAGGCCGTGGAAAAGTGCTGCTTAGTGGCTTGCTCCCCCTGGCTTGCTCAGACTGCTTTCTTATAGAACTCAGGACCAGGAATGGCACCACCCACCTTGGGCTGGGCCCTCCCCCATTGATCACTAAGAGAGAAAATGCCTTACAGCTGGATCTCATGGAGGCATTTCTTCAACTGAGGCTCCTTCCCCTCTGATAACTCTAGCTTATGTCAAGTTGACCCAAAACCAGCCCATAATATGAGGCCATATCATATTTGTCTTTCAGTTGTGGCTTATTTTACTTAAAACCTTCCAGGACTGTCTGTATTGTAAAGATTGCCCTCTCTTTCGAGACTTAATGGTACTGATTGTGTTGTGTGCACACAGCATATTTTCCTTATCTCCTGGAACACAATACATTTCCTTATCTCCTGGCCCCAGGGGAAACATCAATGTGCACACACGCTGTTCTAACAGGTGTGGAATTAAATTTCCACTGTTTTCATTTGAATCTCCCAAGAAGTTAGTACTATGTGTACATGGTGCACGTGTGTGATACATTCATCTAATTAATCTTATCAATAAAAAACTGGGAGTCAAATATCAGGGTAAGAACCTAAAAGATCAGAGAAGCGGGGAGCAGATCCTAGTTGCTTTTTACCTCTACCTTTTCATTGTCCAAAAAAATGGCTGAGATCATCTCTCCACCCCACCTTACTACTTCCTGTCTCCTCTCTGCCTACAATCCTCCAAACCTCTATGGTTAATTTAGGTCAGCTAGTGGCTAGCTCTGCCTTCTGACTCCAAGCTTCATTTGTCAGAAGATGATCAAAATATCACACTACATATTATGGAGGTCAGAGAGCTACTTCAGGGAGTCTGTCCTCTTTTCTACCTTCCTTTATGCTCTGGGAGTTGAACTCAGATCACCATGTTTGTACCCACTGAGCCATCTCATCAGCCCATTTTTCCCTGTACCTATTGGCCTCAGTAGATGTTTTGGAAATGGTCTGTTGAGGTGCTTTGTCCATTGTTCATTGGGCTGTTCCCTTTCTTGCTATTCTATTTCAGTGATATATATTATATATGTTTTATACATACATATATATATATAATATATATATGCTCTTATAAGAATGCCCATTTGCAAATATTTGTCTCCCATTCTGTAGGTTATGTCTCCACTTGGCCAACTGCCTCCCCTACAATGCAAAGCATTTTAGTTTAATGAAACTCCATTTGTCTGCGGTTGTCTTCATTGTCTGTACTTTCAGGGTCATACCCATAAAACCTCCCTATTAAGCTTTCTTGTTAACCATTACATTATTCCTGCATATTTCATATGACAATGAAGACCTAATTTGGTAATTTGCTAAAAAGTACCCCCCCCAACTGTGGAACTTTGGAAGCTATTCATTTATGAGTCAGAAAAAATAAAAACATAAAAACCTAGAATATGTGTTAGTAAGAAACCTTCCCAGTTAATAAAACACAAACGCTTCTGTTTCTAGCCAGGAACAAATATGCACTAATCTTATTTTCCAGCTCGTCTTGGAAGTATATTCTTCCAGAGAAGACATGTTACAAAATAGTTTTTCATCCCCAATGCAGAATGCATTTCTTATATCCAAAGAGAATGATAGTGTAGTGTGAATGATGAATGTCCCACATAGGCTCAGATGTTTGAATATTTGGACCCCAGCTAGTGGTGCTGTTATGGAACCCTTAGGAGGTGGAGCCTCACTAGAGGTCAAGGATTACTGGAGACAAGTCTTGAGGGTGGATAACCCCCACCCTACTTCCTGTTCATGCTGTGTTTCCTAACCATAGATGCAATGTGACCAGCTATCTCACGCCCCTGCTGCCCTGCTGTAGTAGCTTATTTGGTTGTCAGCTTGACTCATCTGGGAAGAGGGAACCTCGATTGAATTGCCTCCATTAAACTGGCCTGTGGCCATGTCTGTGAGACATTTTATTGATGGGAGATGTCGTTTTGTAAATATTTCTCTTATTGGTTAATGAATAGAACTCTTTTGGCCAATAGCAAAGCAAGAGAGGTGGGACTAGGAAACAAGATTTTGGGAGAGGTAGTAGGAGAGTCAAAATGTAGGACCAAGAGAGCAGAGGTCCGGACCCTCTCTCCAGTAAGATAAGACCACGTGGAAACACTTAGAATTAATAGAAATGGGTTAATATTTAAGATAGAGCTAGCCAATAAGACATGCTAGTAACAGGCCAGCAGCTTTATATGTAATACACTATCTCTGTGTGTTATTTAGGGCTGGCACGGCTGTGGGACCAGGCTTGTAGGGAAACTACTCGTAACATTGTATTGCTGATGGATGGAGAAGGGCCCAGTCCACTGCAGGTGGTGCCATCCTAACACAAGTGGACCTGGGCTATAAGAGAGGTAGCGTAGCGGATGTGAGCCTCAGAGCATGCAGGTCAGTCAGGAGCACCCTTCCTTGGTGGTGCTCCTAGATGATGAACTATAACCTGTAAAGATGAAATAAACCTTTTCTTCCCCGCCTTGCTTTTTGTCATGGTGTTTATCATTGCAGTAGAAAGCAAACTAGAGCACATGCATCCCTGCCATGATGGGCTACTTCCCCTCACGTTGTAAAGTAAAACAAGTCCGTTCTTAAGTTGCTTCTTGGAAGTTGTTTTCCCCCTATCAAAGAAACTAATATAAGTGATACCTGATCATGCTGTCAATATAAATATGACTGTAGAGAAAGTGTTTAATCTAAGAAGGAGGGAATGGTCTTAATGAACATAGTTTTTTTTAAAAAAAAAAAAAAAAGTATTTTGCAAAAGGATTTTTGTCATTTTTTTTTAGTGTAAAACACTGATGTGTCCAAATCAAAACCAATGAAATGTAGAAAGAATACATTAAGACAAAATTGGATTTATCCCAGAAATTCATTGTAATTCACCATATTAACAGAATAAAGCATGAAAATCAATGATCAACTCAATAGCACTGCAGGAAACACATTTAATAAAACTCAACAGTATTCAGAGTAAAAAGAAAAAATACTTCAACAAACTAGAAATAGAACTTTTTTAACCTCAAATTGGACATCTACTCAAAAACTTTTTAAAAACTCCCTGTAAATATTCACTTAAGAGAGTGAGATATTGAAATCTTTTCCTCCTAAGATTGAAAATATGATAAATTATATTTAACACAGTACTAGGGATGCAGGTACACAAAGGGGGGACACTAAAACAATTGAGGGAGGGGGGAAAGAATTGGGGTGGCAAGGAGCAAAGGTGGACGGTTTCCTATAGGAGAAATGAAGCTATTGTCACTGTTGGTGGGTCATACAATATATGGGAAGAGCAGCCGAATGTGCACATGGTTGGTTGGAATTAGCAAGTGCTGTCGGTCTGAAGCTGCAGGATCCTGAGGAACACTGGCCAGCCAGTCCAGCCAATCAGTGAGCTCCAAGATCAAAGAGAGATCCTGTCCCAAAAGATAAGATGGAGAACAATAGAGGAAGACACCAAACATTGACTTCTGTTCTCTCCACACACAGGCATGGTCACACACACCTGCACAAATAAGAGCGCACAAACACAAAATCAAATTTTTATAAAAACATGAGCAGCTGCCTCTCAAAGCGAAGACCTAAACTGCTCTGAAAAAAAAAAAAATGCCCACTAGTAAAGACATTCAGCTAGGCTAGCCATCAGAGAAAATGCAGATTTTAAACTGGTTTAAACACCAAACACTCAAAAATGACAAAACTAAAAAGACCTCCGTGGCACTGCCTAGAATTGCATCACTGTACAGTAGACAATATTGTGAAGAATGGGATCATCCAAGCTGCTATGAACACACACAGCTCAAGAACAGGCAAGTCATCCTGGACGTTAGAAACCTGAGTAGGGCCACCGTGGAGAGGGAGACTCAGAAGGGATGCAGGTGGGAATTAAGAGGGCTTTAGAGGGTAGTGGATTTTCATCTACCAGGAGAATATATATATATCGGTGTTCATTTTATGCCGCCCCACCAAACTGCATACTTAAACACCTGTGTGCCCCCCAAGTGCACACCTCACAAGCAAAAAGTTTACTGAGCAAAGTAAAGCAAAGGACAACTGCCACCATAAACAGACTAAGGTCCAGGTTGACAATCTTGCAATCGTGAGACACTACTGAACAACAGACGGTGTCTGCTGGTTGGCCAGTTTCTTTGTGAGGTTTTCCTGACATCTTATAGCCAAAGCCTCTGGGAATCATTTCTCCTTTAACAAAGAGTGACAGCAGAGAATGGGCAGTGGTTATCAGAGGATGTGAGTGAAACAAGGACAAACATTGAAACCTTCCTTGGCCAATGAGTAAAATTGCATATCTTAGTTACTATCATGGGAACTAGCCCCCATCACCGTCATGGCAGGAAGTGTGGACATTTAAAAAGGTCGAGCCATTTGCAGCTCAAAAGGCAGCAAGGTAGGTACCAGGTTTAGACCATGAGGCACCATTCTCCAGCCATGCTCCACACACCACTAGCTTGTGGCATAAAGCCAATACTACTGAAGTATGGCTGCAGGTGATGTGGCAGCAAACACTAGTGTGGTGGTAGGAACACCTGAGAGTGAACATCTCAAGTCACAAACAGGAAAAAGAGAATACACGGGAAATGGCATCAGGACTTAAAGCTCTCCAAAGCTAGCACCTGTGACATCCTTCCTGCAGCAAGGTCACACCTCCTAAATCTACTCCAACAGTGTCACCAACTGGGTAATCAAGTATTCAACTGTCTAAGACTATAGCAGGCATCTCAAGTTACCACATTAATTACAGTTAGTTAAGAGCTATTTTACTGCATAGCATCGTGACTGCGCCTAATAATACCATGATGCAAATTTCAAAGAGCTAAAAGGAATAATTTTTATAATCACAAAGCAATGATAAATACCTGAGATGTAATATATATACTAATTAGCCCAATTTTATCATTTCACAATGTATATATGTATTGAGACACTTCATTGTATTTTAGAAATATATATAATTATTCATTGCTTAAAGATTTTTAAAAATTGGGGGAAAAATTTTTGAGATAGTGTTTCTCTGTGTAGCTCTGGCTATCCTGGAACTCACTCTGTAGACTACCTGCCTCTGCCTCCCAAGTGCTAAGATTAAAGGCATGTGCCACCCCTACCCAGTCAAAAAAAAATTTTTTTTAATTACAGTAGAGTACTGGAGAGATGGCTCAGCAGTTAAGAGCGCTCACTACCTTTGTCGAGGACCTGGATTCAGTTCCCAGCACCCACATGGTTTGGGGGAGTGGGGGCTCACAACCACCTGTAACTCTAGGTCTAGGGTATCAAGCACACGTGTGGTACACAGACGTTCGGGCAAACATTCATACTCACAAAATAAAAACAAATCTTTTAAAAAAAAATACAAATTTTCAGGCAAAAGAGAAAGAAGAAGACTAGAAAATGCTGGAAATTTGAAGCTTTGGTTAGTCTTTTTCTCCAGATACCCTTCGGGCCTTGAGCACTGGAGACCCCTGGGGGGCAAGGGGGTGAAGGGCTATTACAGCTCAGTTGAGAAGGGACCCCGGGAAGCTGTTGCTATAACCTTACCATGCACAAGGGGGCGCTTGCGGCACAGTCACATCACTTCTCAACCCTCTCCAATGAGCTTCAGCCCAGATGGTTCAGCCCTTACCTGAAGGAAGAGCCTGTTTGTAAGTCAGCCTGCAAACAGCGCCCGGCTTTTCACATGCAGGAAGCAAATATAAAGCAGTTTATGTACTCTAGACATCCTTCCGTTCTTAGCACAGTAAATCACCATATTTCAAGAATCGTGTTTCTTGTTCCTCTCTGAACATGGAATGAGACTGAGCAGGTTTCTCCAGAGTCAGGGTAAAGAGATGAGTGAAAGCCAGGATGCTGGGGGTGGCTGGGAGGACAGATAGAACATGATGTCCAATATCCATTCTACATGGTTTGAAAGGCAGAGATTTTTCTCTGTGGGGGAAAAAAACCATACTGGTCCACCTTGAAACCTGAAAGTCTCATATAAATCACAACTAAGATTGGCATGAAAAGACAATGTGACTAAGCAAGAGCCCCACCACCCTGGGGGGAGGAGGACTACTGCCTTTGGCATTTACATAAAGAAGCTGAACGTAGGGAGTCCGAAGGCAGGTTGGAGGAGAGTGTGTGGAGGGAGCAGAAGTAACCGTTCACCTCCAACACCATTGGGTTAAGACCTAGAGGACATCAGTCCCTATGAGCAGATGAAAACACATTTTCATGACACCCCTAGATAATTGGGATACCAACGTGGGAGACACCTTAGAACCATGGGATAAGTGAAGGCATAAACACCTAGGAAGCAAGGACGATGGGGGGGGGGGATAATAAGTAGGTTGCCAGGCAGCAAGGGACAGGTAGCTTTCCATCAGTAACCCCATGAATTAGTAGGTTGCTAGATGATCGCTCTTTGTCTCACTGTCAAATCAATGTGCAGAATACTGGTTCCTCCAGGGATCTATGTTTGCAAATCCTCGTCCCCAAGGTGGCAGGCACTATGGAAGGCAGCAGAACTTTTAGCGTATGATCCCCTCGGTCCCTGGAGACTCATACCCTCAAAGACAGATGTTGGACTCTACTCTCTGCCTTTTCTTTGCTCTCTTGCTCATAATGGAAACGTCATTGTTCTGCAACACACCAGTCCAACCTGCCATATACACACACATGCACACCCCCACACCCTCACTGGGCCACTGTAACCTGGCACACCCACCAAAAGCTCAAAGCAATAGGCCTGCCCAACCCAGCATTGGAAACTCCAAAATCGTGAGTCAAAATAACACTACATCCCCAGTATTTTGTCATAGTGATGGAGAGTGAGTAACCATTCCCCCATCTTCCACGCCTATGACTGCCGGGTAAGCGAGTACATCAGACCAGCCCTAATTGGCCCCATGCTGTCCTTGATTTGGCAAGTGCTGAAGGACTGACTGAAAAGCCTTGTTTGTACTTGAGGCACCGGTTTCTAACTAACTGAGCCAACTGTATCAGGATGGGACATGGGGCTGTTAAGCAGCTAAAAAAAAAAACCCAGCAGTCCCACTTGTACAGCTCAGGATTTCTGTCTTTAAACGGAGGTAATGTGCACGCTCAGTAGCAGCAAAGATGGCCCCTGGAACCTGGTGTGTTGACAAGTGAGGTTAGCTCTTTTAGAAGCTTTTTCTTCTGTCTGTAAACATTTAAACAAAGGTGTGCCAAGAACAAGGCTTTGAGACCCAAGCACTGAGTTTGTTGATGTTTTTCGGCTTCTGTGGCGTTCCTTTAGATAGCACTTACAGAGAATGGCTAAAATAACTACCGGAGGGTAAGAGATGCACCGAGGAGAGGTAGAATCCTGAACAGAGCATTGATCTAGGAGGGGCGCACCAGTAGGAGGCGCTGTGTACCACGAAGCTCTGAATCCCTTGGTGTTAAAGCCTCCCTCTAAAGTACAACGGAAATGAGAAATTCCCACAAATGCCTTCATATCTTTTCTTTTCTTTTGGGGGGGGGTGTCCTAGCCACACATGGAACCATATGCAATAAATTCAATTAGAGCAACTGTTGGTTTATAAGGTGATTTGGTTTTTTGTTTTGTTTTGTTTTTTAAACAGCCAAGCCTTTCTTTAGCCAGTTTTCTTCTTAAAAAGATAATTACACTTTGCGATGGAAAGTATTAACTATATCCCTCAGTAATGGATTTTGAACTTTGCTAGATTTATGCTTGTTCCTTCCTGTTTAAAGACACTCAGCTCAGAAGATTGCATAGTTAAGTAGAAATGACAATTACCCAACTTCCACTTCCCTGAAAGCCTTTGGAACCTGGGAAGTACTCCGACAGGGTTTCTTTTCCTTTTAAAGAATAGAATGGGATCACAAAAATCAGAGGTCTAGAACTAAGAAAAGCATTCAAAATTTGTCTTAAGACTCAGTGGATAATGGCGAAAACACACTTCAGCAAGTACTTATTATGCACTTTGTTGAGTTTTGTTTGTTTAATTTTATTTAATGTGCGTGGGTATTTTGCCTACATGTACTGTACACCACGTGATTGTCTGGTGACATGGAGGCCAGAAGAAGGCATCAGTTCCCTGGAACTGGAGTTCTGAACAGCTGTGAACTGTCATGTGGGTGCTGGGAATCAAACCCAAGTCCTCTGGAAAAGCAGCCACTGCTCTTAACTGCTGAGATAGCTCCCTTCCCTAAATTTTTAGGCCACCTGATAGCCATTTAGCACTGCACTCACTTGCACAAACCCACACATAATTAAAAGTAAAAAGATATTTGTGTGTGTGTGTGTGTGTGTGTGTGTGTGTGTGTGTGTGTGTGTGTATACATACACGGGCATGCATGTGCAGGCTTTCACAAATGCGTAGACATATATTCAGATGCACTCACATACTCAAGTGCATGTGGAGACCAGAGGTTGAGATGGAGTTGCCAGTATGGGTGGTCTCACTAGCCAGACTGTTCTGGGAATCCTGCCTCCCACTTCTGAGGCTAAAAATACAAATGGGCCTTTTGCCTCTTCAGGGGCTACCTACATGAGTTCTGGGGATCCAAATACCCAGAACTTTGTTCTTGTGTGTCAAAGTACACTAACCACGACACCGCCTCTCCAGGCTTGTGCTATCTCTCTAAAAAGTAACTTCACTTTGTGAAGCAGGCTGCCCTGTGTGCCCAGTGAGCAGCTGCTCGGGACAAGTTTATCATTTTGCAGAAATTTCGGTTCGAAGGAAATGTAAAGCCTTTCAAAGGTGAGAAAGGAAGGCTGTAATTTCCAGGGCTGACAACTCTAGCACCTGCTGCTAATCAAACACCTGCACTCAGGCAAGATGTAGAGCCTCCTGTGATTGGCCATCTCAGTCGCTGTCTCCAGGGATCACTGTCCCAGCTGATCATCCAGGGACCACATTCATCAAAAGCATAATTTGGGCAGAACATGACTGGTTTTCCAAAGCCAGAGGGATGGCATGAAAAAAAAAGTGTCTTAAAAGTCACACTTGTGGGCTATGGGAATAATTGATTTTTTTTTTTTAATTTTTACTAGTGAAAGGTAACTGTCCATTCTTTACAAGTGGTTTCAAATGCCTGGAAGCATTTGTTTGACCACTCATATTTATTTATTTGTTTGTTTGCCTGCTTGCTTGCACATGAAAAGATCCAAAGATGTTGGAACACTGTCAGAAGAACAACACATGGTGGACGATGCCTTGGGGCAGTGAGAAAAGCTCCAGGGGAAAAAGGCAGAGGGCCTTTTACTTTTACCTCAGGTACACTTTGTTCCCTGGATCGTTCTTCGATGTGATTCCATGCCTCCTGTGACAAACATTTCATTCAATTTATAAGATGTGTTTATTCTTGCTGAATGTCAGAACACAGCTTTTCTGGACATGATCTGTCTGTCCTGAGAAAGTTCTGGGAAAGGTTACTCTGTTGCTATTTAGAATGTGCTTACTGGCATTTATTTATATGGTTTTTCTGAACTTGAACAACCTTTAGTGGATCATTAATCTCTTTGTTGCATTCATGTATAAAGTACAGTGGAACTGAAGTAAGGTTGACTAGAGCATTAGACTATAGTCTGCCCCCTTCTTTAAGGCCCTTAAATCCCAGGTCTCAAAGACAGATCTGCGTTTCTCTCTTTCCACTATGTGTATGCCCTGGGGATTGAACTCAGGCCATCAGGCTTGCATTGGGTGCCTTTGCTTGCCATCTTGCAGGCTCTGGCCATTCATTAAAAAAAAAAAAAAAAAAAAAAAAGCACAATACTAACCAGGAATTCAACAACTATAACACAGGGAATGTCAAACTCTTGGTACCTGAAAAGTAGACTAGCAGGTTAAGTGATGTCAGAAGTCAGTAAGAGCAAAGTGCTAACCTTAGTGTGGTAGTGTCTTGTCTGACCACCAGCCCTTCCATGCAGGGCATCATGGGAAGGCAGAAGGTCTAGGCTGAGATGATCACAGGCCCTTATCCCTCAGCTCCAATAATGTGCCCAAGACAGATTTATTGGAGCACTGATCCAATACTTCCCACCTGAAGGCAGATGGGAAGAATTCCTCAATCTGGGGTGTAAAGTGTGAGAATGTAACTGGGCACTTTCTGCAATGATGAGGAAGAATCTGAGAAGCCAGCACACAGGAAGGATCTGGAATAAGAGGCAGACACAAAGAGTCTATTGCTCAGGCTCGATCACAGAAGTTTCCAGAATCGCCTCTTTTGCTGGCTCTGATGTTAACTGCACCGGGTCCTTCCAAGGCCTGGTGTTCATTTCCCCGCCTGTGTTCCCTGAGGCTAGTGACATCCCAGCTACTGACATTAACAGCACAAAGATGACTAATACAGAAATTAGTATTAGTTGATGACACAAGTGACATGGCCTTACACAGAATGAGCTTAGTTGACACAAGGCAGAGGCCACAAGGAACACCTCATGTCTATCTAGGAGGGCAGGAACTGGGTACTACTCTCTGCCTATTGTGTCTGGGCGTTCAGACTATGATAAGATTAGTTGGTGTGAAAATACTTAGAAAAAGAAGAGCATACTTCTTGTAGCCTTCAGTCTGGTCTTAGGGGAAGAGAGAGAGAGAGGGAGAGAGAGATTTCCAAGTGAATAGGAGTAAATATGACAGGTGAAGCTAAAGCACCACTCTTCCATCTGTGGTTAATTACCCACATCACTAAGGGTCAGACCGCCACCCAGTCTACACCACTAAGGACAGCCTGGAGGAGACTGTTGGCAGCATGGAGACCAGAGATAACCAGCACCCCCATGACTAGCCATTATGGTTCATGTTACCCAGTGCTAGGGGAGTGGAGACAGAAGGATTCCAGGGGCTCACAGCCAGTCTCACCAAAACAGCTAGTTCCAGACTCAGTGAGAGACCCTGGCTCAAAGAATAAGGATGTGAGAGGCAGAGGCTCTATGTGCATGTACACACACAACAAAAGATGGATCCTCTGCCCCACTGTGACATTATCTCACCAGGAAGGAGAGGGTGATGTCCAGGAAGGACCTAGGAATGGAGAAAGACTGAAAACCCAGGCTAAATAACACTATATATTTCTCCCCAAGGGGTTGGGGGTGGGAAAAGTGATTTTCCCACCCTGAACTGCAAATAATTGGGATGTAGCCAGGAGCCAGAGGACAGCTAAGCCCTATTTTACCAATCCTGACTCTTGCTCCAGTTGCCCTGAGGCAGGGGCCAAGGAAAAGTTATTCAACTGAGACCTCGGAAGGACAGGTTAAGCCCTATAGATTTGCTTCTAGACAATAAGAAACTTCAAAGGCAGCATCCAGTCACATGCTAAGGTGCTGTAGGATCTGTGGCTTTCCACAAGTCAGAGGAGACCCCAGCATGAACACGGTAGTTTCCAGTCACACACCCTCCCCTTCAAATGTCACCATTTCTTTCTCCCTAGAGGCTGAATTAAAACCCCCTGCATACATGTACCACATTTCTGTTATCCACCCATCTGTTGACACCCAGGCTGGCTCCATTGCGTGACTCTGGGGAATAGCACATTGGGAAAAAATAGTGGCTCTCAAACTTCGATTGTACTCAAGAGACACTAGGAAGAAATGATTAAAGCCATCTGTGGACATGCTAATGCTTTATCAAGGTCTGAAGGCCATTGTGACCTGAAAAGAGGCAATCTGATTTTAATACTTTTTTTTTAAAATTTTCTGTGTGAATGTGAGCAATTGCCTGTCTCTGGCCTTCTGTTTACTCAAAAATGTAATGTACTTGCTTACATGATTCCAGGGTCATAAGAAAGTACGCAATGACTGAGAAAACTTTTTAAGAATAAGCTAAAAATTAATATCCAACTAGAGCATTTTGTTTTGTTTCTCTGTGTAGCCCTGGCTATCCTGGAACTCTCTCTGTACACCAGGCTGGCCTCGAACCTAGATCCATTCCTGCTTCTTCTTCCCAAATGCTGGAATTAATGTATGTTACCACCACCAGATCCCAACTAGATCTTCTAAGCATTTTTTTATTAACTTACTTCTTCATTTTTTTATGTGCATGTTCTTTCATGACTTTATATGTACCACATGTGTACAGGAGCCTGTGGGAGCCAGAAGAGAGCACCAGATACCCATGAAATTGGAATTATATAGTCGTGTGTGTGTGTGTGTGTGTGTGTGTGTGTGTGTGTGTGTGTGTGAAAGAGAGAGAGAAACCCCTAAGCTGGAAACGTGTAATTGCTCAGTGTCCCCCCAACCTACTGGAAGAACACAGCTGTCACTCTATCTATCATGGCATGGAGGGAAGAACAAGGGCCAAGTAGCCAAGGCAGAGCAAAGCACAGCTGTCCCTCACCCGCCTGTGGCAAAACACACCTGACCTCCAACGTTTTCCATTTTATCTGGCTTGTCCTGCCCCCCTTTGCCAAGTAGGAAATAAATTTTGTTGCAGTTATTGTGTTTTCCCTGCATTATTGTATTACATGTGGGATGGAAATGGCTAAATTAGCCCCAGTGCCTAACAAATTACAGCACCTCAACACATGACCTGACAGAGAGAAAAGCATTGCTTTGGTCCACTTCTGCTGCTGCTACACACGTGCGCACACACACACACACACACACACACACACACACACACACGCACACGCACACGCACACGCACACTCACACTCACACGCAAGCACATACACGCACACACGCACACGTGCACGCACGCACACACGCACACACACACACACACCAGGTTATATTGTAAACACAGAGCAGAAATGTATTTGTTACACTTCCAGAGGCTGCTGAGATCAAGGAGTACATGGATTATATGCATTAATGATTAACTCTGAGTTCCCAATACTACACCAGTGTTGCATTAAGGAAAGAAAACCCCTTAAAGTAAGTTAACCAAGAGCGAGTCCAGGTGAATTCTCTACTTCCTGCTCTCTGTGCCCTCTGTCCTCTGTCCACCTGTCCGTCTGTGTGGACGAAATCTGTGCCTGCCTGAAAACTGACTTATGAACCTGTTGTCCATGTGTCTGTGTGCATCTCAGTGTGTCTCTGTGTCCCTGACAATGGGTTCTTCTCTGCATTTATTAAACAGCCCAGAAACTCCTTATTCTCACGAGGAAAGAATGGGACACTTTACAGAAATCTTTACAGATTTTACAAGGGATTAAGTCCCTTCATCTAACTGACCCCAACTGACACAGATAACAAACATCATTGTTTATCAACCAATATCCATATGTGGCTTTCCAGCTATCTGGTAGATTTTAGGAAACTGCTTTCAACTTCTATATTTGCTGCTTTTAGCAAATGATAAGAATGCAGAGTCTGAGGCAGGGGCATGGAAGAGTATATAATTTAAGGTTACAGCTATGCATTAGCCAAGGCTGTAAATGCTGACTACATGGGGAAATCCAAGGCAAATAAAATTGACTGTCACATTGTTTTCTTAAAGGCAGGTTAACAAGCAGTTTGAGTACACAGTGGGATGGCAATCTTAAGTCTTAAGTGGCTGTAAGGTGGCTGTGAGGTCCAGCAAAAGTACCAGTCTCTTAGGATATATGAGATATTTTCGTAATGCTGCATCAACACAAAGAGGCTGTCTGGTGAAGGTCTAGTGCTGTTCCAAAGTAACCGCTCTCTGCTGTGTCCTCTTCCATGTGCTCACACAGAAGATGGCAGACCGGCAGACTCGTGGAAATCCTGTGTGAAGTCTCTTTCTTTGATAAGGGCTTAATCAACCCATGACCTAATCAGCTCTCCAAGGCCCCACCCCTTGACACTATAACACTGGGGACTCCTGGACTTCAGAGAAGACATATTCAAACCATGGCAGGCATATACCCATTTTAACCTCAGTAACAGACACGGCAGTTGGGTGGTGGTTTGTAATACCCATCTTGAAGAAGATATACTGACTCAGACATGGATCTGCTGTTTTATAGGCAGCAGTAGAAGTTTTATAAATGAAAAGCAAGCTGTGAGTGTGAATTGTGGTGTCTGAGAACTTAAGTCATGGATGCTTGCATTGGCCAAAGTAACCAGGCCAAGATGCAGACCAGCCCAAGCCCACCAAAAGTGGTATCGTATCTGAAGGATATGATAGGAGAGGTTCCTTTCTTCTTTAGTCATAAGGAGATTATCCAACCTCAGAACTCCAGGAAGACAGGGTCCCATAAGAAACCTTCATGCAAAATAGATGTATCTGTTTCTCAAACCCAATGGTCTTTGTTTGAAGGGACACTTGAGTGCCCTCTGCTGTGACTTTTCTATGCACATAGAGGTCTGTGAGATCAGTCTGACTTGTGTGTTCCCAAGCACCTGGGAAGTTTGACCTAGTGACTCACAGAAGAAGTAAACATGGCAAAGACAAAAATTTTCACAGGCTTCAGAGGTTTAACTAGCCCAGAGTTGACCTGGCTCCAGCAAGTCTTCCACTCTTCTGGTAGCTCCCAAACCATGCAATATATTCTTCTTGTTGTATCTATTAACTAGTGCAAATGAGATTTTGCTTCCTAGGCTCAGAAGAGTCCTAGAAAATCTATCTGGTTTTACAAAACATTCTGTCTACATAAGCTTGGCTCAGACATCTGGCCTCTGTGAACACAAAACCCATGATATGCAAACTGAAGACAGAAGCACAAAGGGCTTTGAGAGTATGCTACCAGCCAGAAGGAGGGAAGGAAGGGATTTCAAGGTGGTAATGAAGTTGAGCATAGCACTGATGCCAGCGAGGTGACTCAGGAAATAAAAGCATTTGCTGCTCAAGCCTTACAACTTGAGTTACATCCCTAGAACCCAAAATGGAAATCAAGGACCAACCCCTGAAAGTTGTTCTCTGATCTGGACTACATGCTTGAGGCATGAGCATGCCCATGCTCACACACGCATACGCTCAAGTAATAAGAATATTTTTAAAATAAAGATGATGCTGATCTTAACTTAGAAAGCAAGAAAATGCAAAATCTTTTTTTCTTCTGTAGGTGAAGATATGAGTATAAAAAAGAAAAGGCAAATACTTAAGCCAGAATCAGTGGACACAGGACAGCAGTTCTCAACTTTCCTAATGCTGTAACCCTTTAATACAGGTCCTCATGTTGTGGTGACTCCCATCCATAACATTATTTTCACTGCTACTTCATAACTGTAATTTTGCTACTGTTATTAGTCATAATGTAAATATCTGATATGCATAGCTGATATAACACTCCTGTGAAGGGGTCATTCGACCCCCAAAGGGATTGTGACCTACATGTTTAGAACTACTGGCATAGATTAATGAAGGCTTTATGAGCAATGGGCTCAGGGTCCTATCCTGTCCTCTCCAAGAAGAATCAGCAATGGTTAATCATAATAAATATGGTTGGTAGCCATGAAAATTAGTCTCCAATCAAAGTTAATACATTGAAAGATACAATCTGAGATGAGTCATGCTTTATCAACTACATATAGTAGGAGATCTTTGGCTACAGTTTATCCCTAGGAGAAACTAAAAAGAGAATTATATTTTAAGAAGTCAATGTTGGGGAGTAGGGCCTTTAGGTAGACAACGCCCTTATGAATGGATTGTCTTTTGCAAAAGATTTTCCAAAAGACTAGTTCTTTCAGAACTGGATTAAGTCTCATGGGGATGAGTTGAGTCTTACAGGAATAAATTAGCTTTGGTGGCAACACATTATAATAGAAATAAACCAGGCACAAGCTCCACCCCCAATCTCTCTTTGATCGTGTTTTATTTTTTCCCCATGCATGCCAACTTCCCCTTTCCACTTCTCTGTTACACAGTCATTCATTCAGCAAGAGGCCCTTATCATGGACTTCTCTGCTTTCAGAATGAGTCAAATCAAATCCTTTCTTTATAAATAATCCAGTCATGGATGTTTGATTATAACAGAACTGAGACTAAGACAACATACCAACAAGCTGTTGGCAAAACTATTCACTATTCTTTGGGACAAGTGAGTAAAATATGGTAAGTGGCTACTTCTAACCCAAGTCAAAAGCTCTTAACGACACCACCCAAACACATTGAGTGGAGACAAAAATCATCACTTAGGTAATGTAATGAGGCTGGAAATTGGAGGAGTCAGTATAGGATGTAACTTACTAATTGATTGGCCACTGGACACAGCAAAGACCAGAATGTTGCTATATTTGGAAGCAGCAGATTACATTAAAGCCTGGCTGCTTTCTTGCTTTTTATACCTGGATTAATCCACCTGAATTTGGCAGATCATTTACCAAAAAAAAAAATTATCAAGATTCACCACATGCAAAGCCCTGTGCTAGACAGCTGAGAGCTGAGCTGAGGATTTGAGTGACACAATTCCTGCCTTCATGAAATTGGAAGTCTAGGCCAGGAAAGGAACTAGTCACATATGGTTAAGTCACTCATTAGCTCTCCTACTTGCTGTTCAGTTCAGCAGATAATCATTGAGTACTTACAGAGGACCAGAAGACAAAAGTAAACTATGGTCCATGCCTAGTAAAGACTAAGATTACTAAGGAAGATGTGAGACGCATTTGATTTCAACCTGCAGTTGGCATTACAAAGCAAAGCTACACCATGTCTTCAGTAAAAAGGTGTTTTGTTTTTGTTTTCCTGGGAAAAGTCACACCTCTGCTGGAGCTCTGAAGTATGGATGACAGTTGGCCTCACAAGGATAAAAGTAATAGAATATTTCAGGCAAAGGAACCATGGATGAGAAAAACTGTAGTAGAGAGAGAACTCAGAAACATGAGGAGGAAGAGCCAGAGTGGCCACACATGGTGTGAGGGAGGAGACAGGTGAAGTTTCCAAGGAAGGGCAGGACAGTGACAGGTTGCATCACAGACATGTTAAAGTTCTTGTCCTAACAGCATTTAGAAGCCACCCAGGCCTTGTATGAAGAACAGGGCCATCATAGCTGCAATTCATAAAGATTAGTTAGGAGGCATGACAACTTAAGTTTGACCACCAAAACCCATGTGGAAAAGCTGGTATGGTGATACGTATGTGTAATCTCAGCATTGGCAAGGCAAAGAAGGCAGACTCCCTTGTCCAGCTACTTGATGAGCTTCAAGTCAAATAGAGACCCTTGTCTCCAGAAAAGGGAGACATTGTCTGAGGAACAATACCTCTTGCACATACATACTCATACTCATGTACACCCACACTGTGCTTGCTCATGCATGTACATGAGGACACACATACACAGACACTGTACTAGACAAGGTAAAAGCAGATTTGAAAGGCCAATTGGGAAGCAGCTGTTCCCCCATGAGTATCTGTTGTAAAAGGTCATTCCCATCACACACCGTCTTGATATCACACTAGGATCCATACCCAACTCCTATGGATATTATCAACTCTGAAGTTAGAGGGCAAGGCTCACCAGACACTATGAAGAGAAACTCTTGGAACATGCCTTCCCACAGCAATGGGGCTGTAAAATGCAGTTGAGTTTCATTGTCTAATTTAAATACTATAGTGGAACTTCTGTGGTACAGCATACTTCAAAATGAGTTCCAGAAATAGCCAGGCATGCCAGCTCATACCTACACTGCCAACATTCAGGAGACTGAGGCAGGGTTCTGCCATGATTTCAAAGTCAGCAAGGCCTACACAGTGAGTACCAAACCAGCAAGACCCACCACATACTAACAATGATGGTAATAAATAGTAAATAAAAATTTAAGAGTCCCAAGTAGTGGGAGGTTTTAGATATTAGTTTTATGGTAAAAGAAGGCAAAAAAGAAAAAAGGAAAAAAAAGAAAAAAAGCAGGTGTTCTCAAATACAAGAAAGCTCTTCTACAGACACTTAAACATCAAGAGATTTGTTTCTTCTTAGATTTTCTTTTTGTCACTCAGACTTCCTAGTGAGTAAACAGATTCTCTCTCTCTCTCTCTGGTTTTTTTGAGACAGAGTTTCTCTGTAGCTTTGGAACCTGCCTTGAAACTTACTCTAGACCAGGCTGGCCTTGACCTCACAGAGATCTGCCTGCCTCTGCCTCCTGAGTACTGGGATCAAAGGCGTGTCAACTCGGACATTCTCTTCTATAGGCAATGGACACACATCAAAAGATAGTCTTTTATCAGGTGGAAATTTTTCTGCTTCAGAAATCAATGAACCTACAAGGGGTAGGGAGGCTGCACCCAGTGCCTAGATAAAAGAGCAACATCTAGCTGAGCAGTGGCTCTCAGGAGACAGAGGCAGGCAGATCTCTGAGTTCAAGGCCAACCTGGTGTACAGAGGGAGTGCCAGGACAGCCAGGGCTACACAGAGAAACCCTGTCTTAAAAGACAAAAGACAAAGGACCAATGTCTACAGCAAACTGCTACCAACCCATAAACTTCCTGTGTCCACACCGGACAAGGACTCCTCTGCTTCCAGGTGTTGCTCACAAACCAGAAGACCACCCAGTGAAGACAGGAGAGATTTCAGGGATGTTCCAACCAGGACCTGTGTGTCCACATACGTCCACGATAGCTATGAGTGCAGTCCAACCCAAAAGATTAAACTTACTTAAAACATTGAGATTTGTTTCCTTTTAGACTTTCTTTTTGTTACTCTATTATGTGGTTTTCAAGCATGCACAAGTAGATTTCGATGTTGTGTCATAATGCCAAAATGTTGGACACACTAGCTACTAGAACGTAGTCCCCAACACCCTGAACTCTACCTCCTCAGTGAGTGAACAGCAGTACACTATGCCACAGCCCTTGCTTGGAGAGAAGGAAGAAAAGTGTATACCAAAATGAAAACTGCAATGGTGGGCAGATTGGTGGAGTGTGGTCAAACTGCAACCCTGGATCCACGTTTGATTTGCTAGCTATGTGACGGTAAATTCTTGCCTCTCAAGTCTTCTGCTTACAAAATGACAGTAACACTATCTGCCTTAAGGCTGTCATGGAGATTAATATTTGGTACATAATCCCCATTCAGGAAAGGGTTAATTAAATAAGAGGTTAGACTGGGCAATGCTTACAGGAGGACAGGCCATTTGCTAGAAAGCAACCAAACATTTAAGAAGGAATGTCTATAGAAAAACCAACCACAAAGGGTCACAGGGCCATATTAGAGAGTTGAGCCTTAATACAAAAACTGATGTCACCTCTGACCATCATCTATCAGAAAGGCATCGGGGGGCAGCTGCTTGGTGCTCTGCCTTTATCAGCAGCTGCAGGGAAAGCTGGATTCAGTCAGTAGCCAGAATTCAGTGCCACATCCTTGCTCTTCTCCCTCCCCACCCCCACCTCCCAGTCACCTGAATTCATGCTGAACAAGGAGGAATTAACTGTGCCCTCCCCAGATGGTGAGCAGATCCCTGCTCTATCCGGAAATGCTCATGGCACTCAAATCTGTTTCCCAGCGGGAGATGCACGCCTGCTGCTTGACTACTGAAAGGATTCAGGAAGGTTGTATGCAGACGCTAATGGCTGCATTTACTCAGCAGTTATGGGAGAAATGAATATTTTGACACAAAACAACACTTCCACCTTCCCATTACCAATTCAATTATTCCCACACCAAAACTCATTCCCCACTCAGAAAGATGACTACATTACCCACAGTGATCTATCTTAACAATTAAAGAAGGCCAGGGTGCCAGGGATGCTCACATACCAATGGCTTATGTATGCCACCCTTGTCTGCTTTTCAAAAAGCTTTACTTAACAGCAGGATGCTTAAGGGGGGAGGGGGAGAGGGGAGACTGGCTGTCAATACAATCTCCAGCGACTTAGACCCTTTCCAAAACATCGCGGCATTCACAGCAGGCACTGATCTGGTAAGAAACTAAGCAGTACACCTGACTGAAGGCATCGCCACAGCTATATGGCACTTGGTTCACACACTTGCATCCTCACCATGAGGAAGGGCGGGGTTTATCCTCCATCTTTATTTCTTTGTCAGATTTCTAATTCAGATTAGAAAGAGGGCTGGCGTTGGGAGTGACTATGCCATAAGCCAGCTGAGGAATCTACACTAGTCAGTGTGAACACAGAAATGGATACTGTATGTGTGTGCATATACACACATGTGCCTATGCCTGTAGAGGCCAGAGGTCTGCAAAGGTCCAGTCTTCAGGAGCCAAGCACCTTGCTTTTGAGACTGGGTCTTTCATTGTCCTGAAGCTCTCCAACTACCTGGTCAGCAAGCCTCGGGGATTGCCCCACCTCTGCCTTACCAGAGCTGGCTGACAAGCACCTGCCACCATATCTGACTTTCTCGTTGCTGCTGTTCTCTGGTGGAACAGAGTGACAAGCACATTTTCTCATGGATGGGTTTAGGACAGAAATGGCTGGGAGAAGAAGGAAGGGGAGGCAGAAAAGGGAATGTGTTGTGTACAAGGAGAAATGACAGAGACCGCCCCCTCTCTTAGCTCCTGGAGCTTTCTTTTCTTTTGTTCTCCCTACCTGTGGATATGCATGCCATGGCTATCTCACTCCACAAAATGCTATCACATTTCATGGACACTTCACATTAGTGTCTTCTGCAAGGAGCAGGCCAGCTTCCTGAGTGTCTTTCCATTTCATTAGGAACATTAAGTCACCACAGGGATCTGTTGCCCTAGTGATGTCTTCTGGTCCCTGTCCCCTGTCAACTCCCTGAGCAGTATCGTTGTGCTTCAATGTAAATGATCAGCCCTGTTCAAGAAACTGGACTTCCCCTGGCTTCCTTCCAACTTCTCCCTGGCTGTGGTGGTTTGAATAGAGATGCCCCCCACAGGCTCACAGGAAGTGGCACTATGAGCAGGTGGAAATGTGTGCAGCATTGTTGGAGGAAGTGTGTCGCCGGGGGGGGGGGGGAGCAGGCTTTGGTGCTCAGATGCTCAAGCCAGGCCCAGGGTGGCACTCTCTTTTTGCTGTCTGCCAATACAGATGCAGGAGTCTCAGCTACCTCTCTGGCACCATGGCTTACTGCATGGGCCCATGCTTCCTACCATGACAACAGTGGACTGAACCTCTGAACTGTAAGCCAAACCCAATTAAATGCTTTCTTTTATAAGAGCTGCCATGGTGGTGGTTTCTCTTCACAGGAACAGAAACCCTAATAGACACTGGGTTTGTTATTTTCAGCCGCTTTCAGCTTTGTGTTCATTTTTAAATAAACTCAGAAATTAGTTCAGGACAATCCAAGGTTCTTGTAGGTTCCCAGGAACTGTGTCCCTCAGAAAAGACTTGCTCTAACAGATGCTCCGTTCACCTCTCGACCGCATCCGTCTGACACCTTTCCCGTGGCCTACCTCTTCTTCTCATCCTCTCTCCTCTTGGTGTTCTTTCCCCTGTCACATTTTGGTTGACCCGAAGGGCTAAAGCCATGGGGCTCCACATCACCCCAGTTCTTTCTTCCCCTCTGGAAAGGTGTGGGGCTTGGCGGGCTGGCGGCTCATGCCTGACTTTTTAAGCACAGAATCTGGGAACCAAACTCTGGTCTTCGTGCTTGCCAGGCAACTGTTTCACTGACTGGACCATCTCCTCGGGTTCCACTCAAGGTATTTTGAGCAGACAGAACTTAATGCAGAGAATTTTGGTTAACAAGATCTACAGAAGGGCTGAAGAGGCATCTGACCCCCTGAACAGTGGCAAAGTGATTCTCCTCCTGGGCTGCCACCAGAGCTGTAAACACTAAGTCACCCGTGTGGCTGGGCCCCAAGAATCAGGGAGTCTGGAAGACCTGCTGTCACTATGGCCTTGATCCTACAGAAGCTGGATGAGTATTGAAATGCAGGTGCATAAACAGCGCCCGTTTCCATCCCTCCTTACCAGCAAGGGGAGGAAAATGAAGCAGAAAAATGGCCTCCACCTGCCTCCCACCTTGTATAACTTGGAACAAGAACATCTAATTCAAGAAGAAGAAGAGAAAAATCAATTTCATACCCAGAGCTCTTGTTGTAAAGTAGTATTGGAAATGTCGTTTTTAGCTTTTTAACCTCTACATAAAGGAAAGTAAAAATGAAAGGTAAGTAAAGCAATCAAAAGGATTTGTTGTATGACTTGCACAAAGTTCTCAAAATATATTCAGTTCTCTGGCGTGAAACTATATGGAAATGTACCACTGGAGGGGAATCCTAGGGGATAAGCTTTGACCTTGCCATGAGCCACAGAAACAATTCATAGAACAAGAATAAACTTCAGTCCTTGGTAAATTAGGGGACCAGTGGGTCTAATCACTTTCCTAGCGCTCCAAAATGCAACAAAAGTCATATAGAAGACAGACTCAGAACCGGGGAAAATTAAGTGTGGCAGGAACTGGACATCCAAAATACAGTCTGTGGTAGTTTGAGTGTAATTGCCCCCATAATCCCATAATCTCACAGGAAGCATGGCTTTGTTGGAGGACGTGTGTCACTGTGGGCACAAGCTTTGAGGTTTCATGCACTCAGGGTACCACCAGTGTCGATCGACTTCCTGCTGCCCCTGAGGAAGACGTAGGCCTCTCAGCTCCAGCACCATGTCTGCCCGCATGCTGCCATGCTCCCCTTCACGATCATGATGGACGGAACCTCTGGACTGTAAGCCACCAGAATGGAACGCTTCCTCTATCAGAGGTGCAGTGCTCATGGTGTCTCTTCATGCAATAAAGACCTAAAACAAGTCTCTTTCTTTACCATGAAGACTTAGGCCCATGTTACAGCCAGGATCTGAGACGCAAGAAGGAGATCTGTTGTGCCCTTACATGGAGACACTCCCTAAACATGCAATGGTGAGAGGTGTGCCATGTGGGGACTGAAATTTCAACAAAAGCATTGAGTCCCACAAAGGCCAGAAACTGGAACACAGTCCTCTAGGACTTGCATCTCCGTGTCTGTATAGGAATGCTCTCACTAGCATTTTTCTCCAGCCACTTCCTACACTGGACACTCCTGAACTGCTCCTTTGCCTACTTAGGAGAGAACTGAAGAGTCAAAACCCAGTGAGAGGTTAGATTAGTGGGATGACCTCAAAAGCACTGGCTGTTCTTACTGAGGACCCAAGTTCAGTCCCAAGCATGCACATCGGGCAACTCATTACTGCCTCTAATTCCAGCTCTCAGGCATCTGACACCCTCTTCTGACGCCTGTAGTATCTGGACCATGCATGAGCACAGCACATCCACACACAGATACATAAAGCTGAAAAATCTTTTTTTAAGGACAGTTGAGGGACTGTGGGGTTAAGTCACTGGTAGAGCATTGTTTACTCAGCATGCACAAAGCCCTGAGTTCTGTTCATCACCATGTAAACTGAGCATGGAAAGACATGCTTACACATAGTCCCAGGACTCAAGAGGCAAGAAGATCAGAAGTTCAAGCCCATCTTCAGATTCATAGCAAGTTCAAGGCCAGCATGGACTAATGTAAATCCACATCACAAAAATAAAGAAAAAAATTAAAGCCAACAAAAGTGTACAGTATCATTTCTTTTGATGTTTATCTTGTTCTTTTGAGGTGAGGTTTTTCTGTGTAACAGCCCTGGCTGTCCTGGAACATCCTTCTGTAGACCAGGCTGGCCTTGAACTCAAAGATCTGCCTGCCTCTGCCTCCTGAGTGCTGGGATTAAAGGCATGTGCCACCACTGACAAGCTCCAACAATATCACCAAACCCAGTGGGTAAGTATAGGATTGTAAGTGACAAACTTAAGAATGAGAAATTAAAAAAGAACAATCTCATATAGGAGGCACCGCTCAGTGTATGACACCAAGAAAGACACTTTCCCATGAGGGACCACAGGGGTCATGACCTTGAATTCATCAAATTGAAAGACTCAGAAACCCAGTAAGCACCAAAATCCGGAGACGAGACTTGTGGGGGGAGGGTAGTGGGTGGGGGGGGGTTCTTAGCCATCATCATATAAGACCACTAGCCTTTGCCTCACTTCTAAAGAAATAGGAAGAAAGCCCAATGGGAAACTGGCCAGGAGCCTGGGAACTTGTCATGTCTTTTAGGCCAAGCACCCCAGGCTTGCTTGCCTACCTGCCTAATATTAAACTGTCTGCCAAGCTGGAATGGACCACCCCCAAGCAAGGCCTGGTGATTGTCCAGGAGGGCTGCCCTCTGCCTGGGCTCCTCTCATGGGCTTGCTCAAGTCCCAGGGAGCTATAAAGTAGTTAACAACTCTAATTAATAAACTTCTTAATGAAGATATAGATGCCGAAGCTTTGTCCTTTACAATGTCCTGTGGGCTCTTTCTTCCTTAAAGAGCTTAACTGATGTCTCTCGCTTTCTCCCTTTGCAGTTGCCACTTTTCACCTTCCTATCTGGTCTCTAAATAACAGCCGGTGTCTGCCTGGGCTCTTTAAATCTGACTTGTTCAATGCACCCCAGCTCTGCTATCTGCTCCTTCTCTTTCAGGATGTTCTATGTGTTCCTCCAAAGTGCTAGTGTTAGACAGTGAATATGGGGAAGACCCACTGAGCTTTTCAGTGGAAAGGGCAGAGGCCGTGTAACCATCTACATATATGGAAACAAGAGAAATGCCATGGTATTTGAGAAAAGCAGGTGTGGGCACCGACTTAACAGGACAATAGAAGAAAGGTGGTTGGCAACCCCTGCTGAACCTCACTGTTCTCTCTTAGCTGGTGTCATTAGACTAAAGGCACAGGGTTCAGGGAAGGTCACACATGAATACTTGAGTCTTCCATTTGTCAAAACTTAAAGGTGTATCTTCAAACTATGTCATCTATTCACCCGTGTCCCTTATTGTATATACAATTTAAAACCTTTATAAATACAAAGAGAATATGACCTCCACATAACCATCTCCCATCCCCTCTAAGGATCAGCAGGAAGCCAAGCATATTTTTTTCATCTATCCAATTTCCCCACCATATCTCAGGCTTGCCTGCGACTTTTGAGGATGACTTGACTCCGGACTCTCCTGCCCTTCCCATGTGCTGGCCTTACAACGAGTATGACATCTTGCCTCCCCTGTTTCAGGTAACAGGGACTCCAAATGTTTACTCCTTCATTTACTCAGACTCCCATCAGATACCTTGACATTTGTTTGGATCATAAGTTCACTAAGTAACCTAGGAAAACCTACGATTGTCATCGTAGTACACAGTGGAACCGATCCGGCACTCCACTGCAAGTTTTGTCGAATCCCCGCAACAGCTCGAGCAGCTGGAATCAGGTTCCCCAAGTCTTCATAGCCAAACAAACAAGCTCTAAAAACCAAACAACCTCTTTCCCAGTCAATGGGTCTGTGCTGACTCCAGAACCTATGCTAGCTTTCCTGTACAGTGAAATATTTAACCTTAAATTCCACCGAGCAAGAGCAAAGGAGACGTGTGCACATCTATTACCAGAACACGTTTCACGAGCCTTCAAAAGAGCCTGAAAAGGGTACAAACGCTGCAACAGTAAATACAGTAAGTGCACTCGAAGACCTTCCTGTCGTTCAGGTTCATAGTGTTACTCTGTATAGGGATGTAGCCACACAGAAGAGTGGGGGGCTAATGAAGACAGCGCATGCCCAGAATCTGATCGCTTCCTGGGCAGATCCGGGTAGGAGGTCATCACGGAAGCTGCACAGAGCCCAGGCCTGAATAAAAGCTTACCCAATAGTAAATGCATCTCCGTTGAGCCAGTTCTCTGCTGGATAGAAACTCTTATGGGACGCTGGTGTAGTTCCTATTTCACAAGTCAGAGCTTAAACCGTCACAAGAGGATATCGATTTGTGCTGTCAGAGCCGTGAGATTCCAGAGCTGGGAAGCTGAGGGCGTCTGGCACTTTTAATCAATATTTTCTTACTCATTAAGGTAGATGCCTGGCTCAGCTTCTGCTTTTAAGCCTGGGATCCAATGTCCTGAGGCTATAGTCTACTGGGCAATAAAACCCAGCACTCTCTCTGTCTCTCTATATCTCTGTTTGTCTCTGTCCCTCTTCCCCTCCCTTCATCCTCCCTCCCACCCACCCCAGCACCATTGTCCACACTGGATGTTTAATTCCAGGTCCAGCAGTATCCTTCCACATTTGCCTGGAGCAAATCTAAAGACAATCTAAAGACAAGCTCTCCCCAGAGCCCAAATCACCCAGCCCAGAGTTCTCCTATTTCTGTTGAAGCCATCCTAGCCTATGAGAGAGAGGGAGAGGGGGAGAGAGAGAGGGGGGAGAGAGAGAGAGAGAGAGAGAGAGAGAGAGAGAGAGAGAGAGAGAGAGGGAGGGAGGGAGGGAGGGAGGGAGGGAGGGAGGGAGGGAGGGAGGGAGAGAGAGAGAGAGAGAGAGAGAGAGAGAGAGAGAGAGAGAGAGGAAAGACAGAGAGAGGAGAGACAGAGAGAGGAGAGACAGAGACAGAGACAGAGACAGAGACAGAGCGCAAGAATGATTCATGGGAGCCACACAGGGTCACAGTTCAAATGTCCTCCTCACTGCCATCTGCAAGGCAGCCCAGCCCATTGGAAGAGGATAGCAGACGTGTGCAGCTTGCTTGAAACTCCAGCTCAGCCCACCGCTGGGAGAGTGGCTGTGAGTGGCTAATTGTACTCTGGGCTCATTTTCCTCTTCTGTGAAATAGAGAAAATCATTGCTGTCTCGTGAGGTCTATGCGGAAATTGAATTAGAAAGCATAAACAAACAAACCCAGTGTTTCACATAATCACAGTCATAATCTCATAATCGCCAGCACCTCACAGGTTCTTGAATGTAGTTTCCTGCTTCATCTTTCTCCAGATTCCAGCTCTCTCTTCCACACCCCCCTGTTTATTTTTCTTCTTGTTTCTCCATCCTCTGTCTATTTCTATTGATGTCTTGGGTTCATTCCGCCATACCTTTTCACTGGACCCCAAACTATGAGCACCAGAAGGCTTTAAGAATGATGTGCCCCCACCACCTGCAACTCACCTCTTTGCAACAGTTAAACCACAGGAGCTCTCAACACTCCTAACTCCAGAGTCTCCAGCTAGGCTCCCCTTTCAGAATTTAATGAATTTCTTTCCTAGTGGTTCCTCTGAGTTGGGTACTTTGGGATCATTCTCTGGGCAAATTACAATAGCTTTTTAAGTGTGTGTGTGTGTGTGTGTGTGTGTGTGTGTGTGTGTGTGTGTGTCTGTGTGTGTGTCTGTGTGTGTGTGTGTGCATCACACACATTGAGGTCTGAGAACAACTTTCAGGAATCAGTCCCCTTTTTTTCACCATTGGCCCTAGCAATCCAGTCAGATCACCAGGCTTGTGCAGCAAGCTCTCTTAGACACTGGGCCATCTTGTCAACCCCCAAGTTGGTATTCTTCAAAGCAGCTGGTCCTGCTGACAGCTATAGTCAGTTTGCCAGACAAAGACCCCAAAGTACACAACTCAGAGGAACCACTAGGAACAAAATTCATTAAGACATTTCCTATGTTCTGCTTGGATATGATGATATAGACACTTCAGTTGGGCTGCCTGTAATTTGAAGTATACTTTCTCTTCAACTTTGATCCATAAAGGATCTTTTTCTCCCACCTAACACTATCACTGGTGTATTGAGCCATCTCTCAATGCCTCAAGAGAAGCAATTCGCATCATCCCTTTCTGTCCATGCATTCCTGAGCGATAACACTGGTAAGCAGATGTTAGCATGGTGGGAATATCTATACCACAGTCATTGACAACAACTATAAGCAAAATTTTTGTTTTCTGGAGAACTAGGATCCAGTTACTAAATATTTATTAGCATATTTTTGGTAAGTTCACACACATTTATATGCAATCCTGTGTCATACAACAATAACATGCCTGCTGAGCTATAGTCACTAGACAACTTCGTTACTTTTTAATGTTAAAGAACGTGCTTTCCTGAGTCTAGATGATATGGCCTACTTCACACATAAACCGTACTATACTATTAGAAGGGACCACCATTATCTATGTAGTTCATTACTGGCACAGTATCAGCATTTAGCACATGCAAGAGAAAAGAAGAGGAGAAAAGGAGGCAGAGAGAGATTAATTTCACATGGCTATAGCACCCATTACTATTGCCCTGTTCTGTTTAAAGAACTCTGAACTTTGGTTTTATGGTAACGGCTTCCTTAGAGGAATAGAAGCTCTGCCCTGAACACACACAGTAATGAACTTGGGCTTCCACAGATGTGTTACCTGTTGATGATGGTGAGGGCTGTACTAACTGCCGGGCTTGGAAAATTGCATTAGCTCTGAAGACAGCGAGGAGGTGTGCCTGCCTTACGCTGCTGACTCAAATAGTGTGTGAGAGATGGTGGGACTGTAGTACTTCATCATTACTCTGTTGATCTTGGCTTCAGTGAGTACTCCAGTGTTTGCATCCATGTTGAGATGGATCTCACTTTCTCCAAATGCAATATTTTACAGCGTTTACCAAGATAACTTCCATGTGTTCTGAAACCAGCTGGGATTGAGTCCCAACTCCCTACTCAGTAACAAGTTATCTAACTTCTGTTTGCCTCAGTGGTAAGTGGGGGGACTGACAGTAACCATAACAGGAGTGATTAGAAAGAACTCAGTGAATGTCATCAAAGAGCGGAGACAAAGGGCTTTGTCACAAGATCTAGGACTTAAGCACCAGTAGCTGGTGGCAGGGAAAGGCATTGAAAATGCCTTTAAGGGAAAGGGTTAAGATACTGCAGCTAGAAGCTTCCCCGAGCCCTAGAAGCTGCCAGAAACTCCTCTTAGGCCCACTTCTGTGTCCCACTGCGTCTACAAGTCGTGCTCATGTAGACCTAAGCAATTGAGGTATACAGCAGAGCCTCCTCTGAGGGACAAGTGTTCACAGTCTGAGTGTCCAGAGCAGACATGAGGGTGGTGTTCCCATGCAGACACTACCCAGGCTGTGGGTAACTGTAGGCAGTCTGAGGATCAGACACCTCTGATCTGTGAGCCTCACTTCCACCTTCTTCCAATCACTGAAGGCAAAAGAGTGAGATCCACAGATGTGGAAAGTTTCTTCTCTATCTCTATGGCAGCCATCATTTCCTAACGCTCTAATTCTCCCCCTATTGTGAGCATGACCAGGATCACACTTCTTCTTGTGGCCAAGATCATGTATTCTATCTTGGCCAGTGACATGTGGATAGAAGTAACAGGTGTCTCTCTGTGGTAGAGACAAAGCCCAGCATGTGTGCAGCCCTGGATGTAACCCCTGTCACCCCCAAATAGAGCCAGTGAGTGATTTGTACTTCTGCCTACTACAAAGGATATTCTACACAGTGAGGGTCCACCAGTTTTTTATGTTACCCATGTTGTCCCCACTATTGTCCCCACTATAATTCAAGTTTCGGGGTATGCAACAACTTCTTAATTGGGTCCTTGTTGGGTTTAAGCCTCTCTCCCTCCCTCTCTCTCTCTCTCTCTCTCTCTCTCTCTCTCTCTCTCTCTCTCTCTCAGCAGAACTAACATGATTAGACAAAAAAGATTTCTTCTGGAAGGTAAAGAGACAGTAAATTAGTAAAAGTAAACAAAAGGCTAAGTGTAGGAAATCTAGAGAATGTAATTTTACCACATGCACATAAAATTGCTCTCTGAGCCATCACAAACATCTAGCCTTCAACAGCAGTTTGCCTGGCGTTAGTCACAGACACTCAACTTGAACCTCATTTCTGCTTTCTGGCCACCACACAGAGACTCAACTGTCTCTTGCTTCAGGACCACAGTCTAGCTCAACATCTCACTGCAGATGTCTTCAGCTTGGTAATCATGTTTTCCATTTCAGGCTTGATTTGTCTGGTTTGGGACTACCACTGGGCAATTCATTCTCAGCTCATGGGGAGAGCCATCCTTATTCCCCACTGATGGAGCATGCCTTTCCAAGCTCATATTATTAGCATTGTTTCTGGAATTTATTCTGTCACCAGCTCAGGGCACACAGCACTCAGGACACACACCTGCACACCATATCCACCAACAATACTGAAGAAAGTGAACCCTGTTATTTCCAACATTGAGTCAAGACATGAACTAACAGTGACTATGTTTACTCTGCATGGTACTGGGTTTATAAAGGCATTTCCATATATGTATATAGTACACTTTGCCCATGCCCATCTCCCCTGCAATATCCCCTTTAATGGCTCCTTTCTCTCCCCTTATTCCTATCATTGGTCTCTTTATTCCTCAACTGTTTCATTTCTTCTACATCATAAGTACACACATGTGTCTATGTGTTTATATCTTGGATCCCCAAATGGGAGAAAACATGTGGCCTCCATCTTTCTGGGACTAATTGTTTAATGTGATAACCACTAGTTGCATGTGCTCTCCTGCAAATGACATGATTCCATTCTTCTCTGTGGCAGACACCATATTAGTTCCATTACTTCACTGCCGTGAATAGTGCTGTGATAAACATGGATGTGCAAGCATCTCTCACAGCGATACTGAATAGATTCATGTGTGTATACATGCACATGTATGTTAGCAGGTCAATAATGAGCTTTGAGCAGATACACAGTTTTAGCTCTCAGCTTCAATACACCCATACTGGGAAGTTTAAGGCAAATCATTTAATCTAAGCATTTGCTTCCCTGGTTGCAGAATGAGAATGATGACAGAGTAATCTCTACCACATAAGACTGATGTGGACTTAATGTATTGTGAGTGACATGGAGGCTGGGATTGTAACTCTAAGGCAGAGAGCTTGGATACCTCATATGGGGCCCTGGACTCAATAACAAGTATCACAAAAACTAAGAAGAAGAACACATATGCAAAGGAGTTAATACCCAGAACATAGAGCTAACCAATAAGTCTTGGCTGGTACCAGAGGTGCCTGTGGCTATAATGGTGGCAGGAATAGCACAATAATACTATCATAAATAAAATGAGGAGGAACATTGTCTCATCGTTGTCCCACTATCCCCACATTTCTATTGCAGCACCTATAATTCTCCTGCAATTTTACTAATGAATGCCCAGCAGAGTGATTTTTCAGTTCTTTGGAAATATAAAACACTTGAGTAATTATCACTCATCCTGCAGTGTTACCCAGATCATCAGCAAGACACTGCCTCTTCCCCAATGTTCCAGAGTGATTCAGATTTGATGATCTGACAGTGATGCTGTCCCAGCTTCTTCAAAGAAGCAAAGGCTTCCCTCATTCCTTGCCAGGCTGCATCATCCACTCGCTTGAACCTCATCCAAAGTCAGTCCTGCATGAGGGATCCTGTAAGTGCCCCCATGAGAATTCTCACACTTAACAACACACTGAGCAATTAAACTGGGTGAACTACTTTAGAAACCAAAAGAGGAACAAAGAGAAGCTGTAGGGAAAGTAAGCAGAAAAGCAAACGTAAGTGAGTTCAGCGAGGTTGGGGAGAAACGCATATGCCACTCAGTATGGGCTTCTGTTTGGAAGGAATTCAAATGTTTCTGTTGAACAGCAAGCAGCAAACTCTCATGATTTAATACACAGGTGAGCTCATACGTAAAACAGAGAGAGACCCTGAAGCAAACAGCTGCAGTCTTACCTTATGTATCTCGGCTGTGCAGCACTTAGGTAACAACTTTGGGTCCCCCTGACCCAGAAGCTCTAGTGTGAAGAGCCTGTCTCATATTTGTTCCTTTGTCACTCTTCTTTTGTGGAATTCTTAAGCTATGACGATGACTGTAATCTTATCATCATCATCATCATGGTTATGACAGTCTCCAAATGGGTGAGGGTAAACTGAATCCCTCTCTAATGATTAGCTCATCTGACAGCCAAGAAATAAAAGCCATAAAAGGATGCCCTGCTCTTCTCTGCTATCTTTAAAGTACCTGGGTCAGGCTTCCAGACTAAGGATGAGTTCTTGGGACAACACGTGGGTAGAAACCCATGCGAGACACTGTAGAAATATGCAGTCTATGAAGGGACTCATGGTGGCAGGAGGGAGTGGGACAGCTCAACCTCATTCTGCTGACAGCCTAGACTATCAGGAAAATGCATTGGAAGCTCTGGGACTGTCTTCTGGGCTAACTAGATATCCATTGGTCTGCCATCTATCATTAGCACCTAAGCACCAGCAATCCAGACAACCATGTCATGGTCTTCAGGATGTTGCTGAAAAGTTTCAGGGTGATTAGTAGCAACGCTAACTTTAACTGAGTCTTTATATCATGCCCAGAGTTAACTTTGGCACAGTTAAATCAATCAGTGTTCAGGCCATGCCACCTCAAGAAGATAGAAGCATGGAGATCTTATACAACAAGACACTCTAAACACAAAAAAGCAGCAAGATGCCTCTGAGGACTCTCATGAGGCATTTTCTTTTATTCTCATAATGTTCACTGACACCTCACTAAGGGTGGATGTAAGAATTTTTTCCACACAGCAGAATATAAGGTTCACTTTCTCCACTACTACTTAGCAACAGTTCCCAACCCAGCCTACATGGCTGAATCACTCAGTTGGCCTTGGGGTTTGGGGTTTAGTTTTGTTTGCTGTGTGTGTGTGTGTGTGTGTGTGTGTGTGTGTGTGTGTGTGTGTGTTTAGCTGCAATGATGTACAAGAAATGAATTCAGAGACCCTGATTAAATGAGTCAATGACGGATCCTAAGAACTGATTTTTTGCCTTTTTTTAAACTTTTACCAGGGAAGTCAAATGTAGGATTTAGGACTGTTTCAGGGTTGGAGAGATGCTCTGTTGGGAACAGGCACCTGCCAGGTGCCTCAATGTGATCCTTGAGACACACATGGAGGAAAGAGAGAGTCAAGTCCCTCAGATTGCCCTTTGATTGCCTTTGATTGCCTCCACGTGATTGTCATGATGCTTGCACATGTGCACACACGCACCAAACAAAATGTTTTTGAAAAACTACTTTAACATACAGACTGAAAAAGCTATGCTCCTCTGAATAGAGAGGGATCCAGGCTCATTTGCTAAAGGTTGTGTAACAAAAGGCCACAGATTCAGTTGCTCAGAGAACAAAGCTGATTTCCATTCGCTCTGAAAATTGGAAGTCCAAGGCTACAGCAGCAGCAGTGGGGTGGGTTTTCTATAAAGCATCGCTCTGTGTACAGACCTGACTAGACTGTCCCTCATGCTTTAAAGACACGGTTGTATCTGATTTGGGGCCCATCCTAACAGCCTTGTGTAAGTTAATCCTCCCTTTCATGACCTTGTCTCCAAAAGTGATCACATCCTGAGTCACCACAACTTCTGTATCTGAATCTAAGACATCTCAAACTATAACAAAGGACTATCAACTCCTGCCCCCCTCAAATTGTTCTCAATACCTCCTCCTCTCATCAATTCAGTCCAACAGCATCACGTGCATCTGCTTGTATATATATGTTCCTCTACTCTAGAACCGTTTATTAGCCTCAGTACATAAAAAAGGATGTCCTAACTCCTTAGCCTGGCAAAGCAGACTCCTCTCTCTATAACCCAAGCCTATAACATTCAGCCTCATATCTGTTCTCCTCCATGATGATCTCTCATTCCAAACTGAGCTGCTCTCCTGAAACTCAAGTTTCTTATTTTCTACAAAACAGTCCAGCTATGGCTCCTTTATTCTGAATTCTCAGCCACTTGATAGTTCATCAAGATACTTAAGACTACTCACTTCTATTATTTATTTAATTTGTTCATGTGTGCATGTGTGTGCGCATGTGTATAGCCTACATGGGCCAGAAAAAATCATCAGGTCCCCTGGAGCTGGAGTCACAGAAAGCTGTAAGCTACCTGACATGAATGCTTGGAAGCAACCTCCAGCCTTCAGTAAGAGTATCAAGTGTTAGTAACTGCTAAGCTCTCAATAAAAATTGTCTAGAACACACAACTGGGTGTTCTGAAGGAGCTTCAGGCCCACCCTCACCCATCAAGGAAAGCTTCTGTAAGCAGGGGTATTTGTTCAGCTAGGTGTCTCAATATCCTAGAACAGTGCCTAGCCCACTGTAGGGTCAGAGTAAATATTTGACAAGTTTATAAAATGAAAGAATGAGCATGTTCATCAAGGCACGTTTTCACCTTGGAAAGTAAATCAACTTGTGTTGGGGGCAGGGCAGACTGTCTCTTATTTTGACTTAAAATTATTTATCAAGGGACAGGTTACTTAAGATGGTCATAAAGCCAGAACACTGATTAATACTGCACAGCATTTACATTACTCTTTGTACTTTTTTTTTAAACAATTTTGTGAGTTTATGTGCACCAAGTATGTACAGGATCCCACAGATGCCAGAAGAGGCTATGAAGTGCCATGTGGGTGCTGAGAACCACACCTGGGACATCTGCAAGAGCAATGAGCACCTTTAACCTCTGAGCCATCTGTCCAGCCCCTTTCTTATGTATATTTTTCAATGCATTGTACCACGTACCAGTCTATTCTCCCACATCACAGATGAGGAAGGGGACCTGACAGATAGCAGGACTTGATCTGATTGACTCACAAAGCTACTTAGGAAGAGAGTCGGGATTTGAACTGAAACCTGTTTGTAACCCCAGTGTCGTAGTTAGGGTTTCTATTGCTGTGAAGAAACAAACATGACGACAGCAACTCTTATAAACAAAAACATTTAATTGGGTCTGGCTTACAATTTCAGAGGTTTGGTCCATTATCGCCATAGTAGAAAGCATGGTGGCATGCAGACATGGTGTTGGAGAAGGAGCTGAGAGTTCTATATCTGGATCCATTGGCAGCAGGAAGAAAATACCACACTGGGCATGGCTTGAATATCTGAGAACTCAAAGCCCACACCCTAGTGACACACTTCCTCCAATAAAGCCACACTCTCTCCAACAAGGCCTCCTCATAGTGCTACTCCCTATGGGCCTAAGGGGGACATTTTTATTCAAACCACCGCACCCAGGCTGTCCTGGTACTTGTCAGAGGCCACAGAGTACATGTTGCAGATGGTCTGCTGGCTGCAGCTGAAAGGAGCATGCAGCGTGCTGTTAAGTTTCATCCAGGTGGCAGGTACTTCCCCTCTCTACATGCAGTGTATATACAAATGAGAGAGAGACAGAGACAGAGACAGAGAGACAGAGACAGAGAGGGGGGAAGAGGAATCACCACTGATATAAAATTATAGTTGTCCTCAAAGAAAAGAAACTCCAGTTCAAGAATAAAACAAGCAGGAAGAAGTTGATTAGTTGTTGTTGTTGTTGTTGTTGTTGTTGTTGTTGTTGTTGGGGGGGGTTAATGCACAAAGCTGAAGGTGAGGGAACTGCTATAGGAGACAAAGATGTCTGAGAAGTCTAAAAACAGCTTCTCTAGTTGTTCTGTCCAGTAAAAACCCAACTTGTGCTAAAGAATCCCCTTCCAAATTCACATGTGGTTTTGGTTTTTAACTGCCTCAAGTTGACCTCTGACCAGAAACCTTCATTCCTAGCCATAGTATTTCTTAGAACCTCGTTTTGGAAAGGACTGAGCATCACTCCTGCCATGTACTATTGGTCACAGAGACCAGCCAGTATGACGTATGAAAGGACTGTACAAGGCAGTGCATTCCAGGGGGTGGGCATCGCTGGGGACCAGCCTGGATGCTATAGAAAGTACTGAGAGTTGTGTACTGGTTCATCTTAAAATGCTGTCCCTTTCTAAAACTCCAACTGGGTTCCAACAGTCGGGTGTGGACTGTCTGCAACACAGCCAAGTGAACACTGTCTGAACCATAGTTGTTTCCACACTTTCAGCAGATGTCTGTGGGGCAAGCACATACTTGACTGACACGAGAAAGTGACGTGGGAAAACCCAAGGAATTCAGGGTACAGTAACAAATATCTGCTTTTGGAAGCTGGTTGTAGAAGCTTGGGTGGGTCATTTTCCTTCTCTAAACGTTGCTTTCAGATCTGAAAAGAATACCACCTAAGGAGTCTGTGAGAATTATAGGATGCAATTCATTCACCCCTTTGACAGGCATCTTCAAGTACCTGACTTATCCCCTGACCCCTAACTACATGTTTGTTAAATCCATACCCAAATATAATCTGATCTCCATATGCTTCCTTAAGTATCACAGAAGGATATTAGCAGTGGTCTTTCACACATTTTTACAGAGTATATTCTTTATTCTGTGGCCTCTGGTTTTTGTGCATTTATGTATGTGTGTGTTTGGGTGTTGGTTTGTTTTTGAAACAGTCTCACTATGTAGTCGCAGTTCCAAGCCCACAGAGATTCCCCTGCCTCTGCTTCTCAAATGTTAGGGTCAAATGTGTAGGCCACCATGCCTAGCTCCCTCCATCCCCTCCTTTCAGTCAAAGCACTTAACTGTCCTAGCGATCATTTTTCTTCTCTGCAAATTATAAATACATCGGTTATAAGTAAAATTTAAAATATGGCTTGTTGAGGAAAATGGAGAGTATTGAGGATGAATGAAGACAGTGACTCATAAAGAGTTACTTTCTCTTGCTTCTTCGTTCATAAATTTATGATACTATGATTTCTTCTCTCACATAAGGCTGCTGTGAAGGGGCAGAAATGGCTCACCTCTTCCATGGTGTCTGATACCGTGACAGCAAAAGTCAGCAAAGTGGGAGACTTATAAGACAGCCATTGCTCTTCCTACCAAAACCCAAATTGGTTTTTGAGACTCCTTCAAGTGTGGCCCCACAGCCCTGCAGCTTTAGCTAGCCCACACCTTCAGAAACACTTTGCCGGCATGCAACTCCCAGCCTCACCACCTCAGGTAGTCTACCCACAATGGATTTCTGTAGAATAGAAGAAATCCAGGAGCAGAGGAGGGGAAGCCATGAAGGTTAAGGACAGTATTAAGCAAGAAAAGATGGGCCAAGCAGTGAAGCCTGTGGTTAGAACCTGATCCAACAGCTCAGATGCCCGTGTGCAGCAAAGGAGACAGGCAGTGTTAGCACACAACAGCTCAGCATGCCCGTGTGCAGCAAAGGAGACAGGCAGTGTTAGCACACAACAGCTCAGATGCCCGTGTGCAGCAAAGGAGACAGGCAGTGTTAGCACACAACAGCTCAGCATGCCCGTGTGCAGCAAAGGAGACAGGCAGTGTTAGCACACAGCAGCTCAGATGCCTGTGTGCAGCAAAGGAGACAGGCAGTGTTAGCACACAACAGCTCAGCATGCCCATGTGCAGCAAAGGAGACAGGCAGTGTTAGCACACAGCAGCTCAGATGCCTGTGTGCAGCAAAGGAGACAGGCAGTGTTAGCATGCTCACACTGTTACATGGCTTTTGGGTTGAGGCTGGCAGGTAGGAGAAAAGAAGGATGAAGAAAAGAGGGTCAGATAGTAGATATGTGATTGAGGTTCATGTTTGCCATTGAACGAGGGAGGACAATTAAGAAATAAAAAAAGAAACTCTGTCTTCCATTTGTCTGAAAGCAGACTTACCAAAGCAAAAGTTACCAACTCACTGCCTCCTCCTTACTCACTGGCCCCCTCCACTTGCTGCCAGAGAGACAGAAGTTTACTACTGAGGACAACCTGTGACCCTAATCATATGTATACTATGAATACCAAAGGGATCAGCCCCAAAGTTTATTAACCTTTTAAGTGAAAAGTCCCAAGGGGTCCTGGTCTTTATTACAGCCTTGTCTTGTTAAGAATGAGCTGTCACTTTTGAAGTCTACCATCGATTTGCTCTCCCCAGAGACTTAAAGCCATTTGCCTTTGCCCCATCCATTGTCTAGAAATGTACCAACTTGAAGATGCTGTGCAAGCCCAAGTTCAAAGTCATCTCTCTGAGAACTATTGGTTTTCTGGATTAATCTGTGACTTTACCAAGTTACCAGCGATAGTACCCATGACTATAAACTGACTACATGCCCTCTCTGTGGTATGGCCAAAGTGAAGGATTTATTGTAGAGACGAGAGAAAGAAAACAGCCAGACTAGACCTGGCTAGGGCTGTCTGCCAGAGAAGGGGGAATGGCAGGGGATGGAATAGAGGAAATGCAGTGAAACAGGAGCAGGGCATGGTGGGAACAGAGGAATAGCAGGGTTATAAGGAAGAGTAGCTCCAGGGGGGAGATTGCAGGGTAGGGGAAGAGGTGGGAAGGGCTGGGACGTAAGCATAGACTTTGGAATGTGTAACAGGTACTTGTGATCCCGAGGGAGCTGGGAGGCCAGCATGATACACTCATAGGTGCCCCAGGCAGCCATATGCCCCTTTTGCCAGGGGTAAGGAAAATGCCTCCTTTAGGAAGAAAAGAACCAGCTTCACAAGTCCCTGAGTAATGATGGCGGCTATCCAACCTCAAGAAATTCTCCTATAGTCCAGGATGAGCTCATTTCTGGATATTTAGACTGCCTTTTGAAGTTTGGGAAGTTGGGGCTTTCTTTGGATCTGTCAACAACATGCTAAAAGTCAGCCCCAGTGGACATTCAACTCTAAGCTGCTCCCTGACCTGCCCTGAGATGTGTTCTTATCTGTTACACACTATGATTTGTGTTGATTCTGCTTCCAGAAGCTAAGGACAAAAAGAGTGGGAGGAGGTTTGCTGTATATCCTGGAGCAAAGGAATACAGAATACAGAATACAGCTGAATACAGAAACGCAAGCGCCAGATGGAGCAGGCAACTCTAGACAAGCTGATTGGCAGGAGTGTATGGTTGAAATGGAAACTCATCTCAGCAATCCTCAGATGCATTAGGGGGAACACTGCTGTCCCCCATGGTAGTCTATTATTATTGTTTTAATTCATTTTATTGAGGAGTACATGTGTGCATACAGTGCATTTTGATTATTTCCACCCTAACTCTTCCCCTGCCCAGGTTCATGGCCTCTTATTTTTATGCCCACTGAATCCAATCTGTGCTACCATACATTCATGGTATGAATGTACCATGAGTCCCACCAGCTAATGTACATTCATGGTATGAGGCCACACCCTTAAAGAACTGACTCTCCTGCCACCAGCACCCATTATTGTCAACAGAGACTCAGTTAAGGGGTGCCATAGCATCTATTTAAGTCATCCTGCAGAAACAAAGGGTGTTTCCATGAGGCTAAGGGCCAGAGAACACTGAGTTTCCACATATGTATATATGCATATATGCATATGTGTGTGTGTATGTTTAGTACATATATTTCAAAGTATATAAAAGTCCGTATTTTAAATAGTGTCTGATAACTGAATGTGGTTAAATGACTCAATATTTATCTCAATTCCCACCAAACAGAGCTCATCAGAAGTCCTACTTTAATAAAAAAAAAAAAAAAAAAAAAAAAGGTGGGAAGGGGGGAGGGAAGGGTATCTTAGTGTCAGAATTCCTTTCAGTGGCAGGAAGTGTTCTTACTGAGAACAATGCACGTAGGGGCCTTGGGTGTACTAAGCCAAAATAACACCCCCGATTTTTAAGGGAGGGACTTAATCTTGGAGATAGCACTCATAGGCAGTCAGGGCAGCCTGGACAGATAGCAGTGCTCTTTTCAAACTCCGGCTCTCACCCCACTGAAAGGCCCTGGAGGAAGGCTACATACAATAGGAGGATGAAGGCAATGGCATCGACTGAAGGGCAAGGTGTTCCTCTTTATAGACAGAGAGAGGAAGCTATGTTTCCTTTGCCATGACCCTGCATATTCCTATTCAGCCCATGGGAGAAAAGGGAGAGACCATCCTAGAGCATCTAAAAACACGAGAGAATAGCCAGGCACTGGTGGCACACGCCTTTAATCCCAGCATTCGGGAGGCAGAGGCAGGCAGATCTCTGTGAGTTTGAGGCCAGCCTGGTCTACAGAGAGAATTCTAGGACAGCCAGGGCTACACTGAGAAACTTTGTCTCGGAAAGAAAAGAAAAAAAAAATGAAAAACCAAAACAAAAAACGTGAGAGAAAAAAGTAGACTTAGATTTCCATCTCCGTTTGAGGGCTGAGGATGCTGCTCAGTTGGTAGAACGCTTGCCTGGGTTTGTGAAGCTTGGTTTGATCTCCAGCACCGCCAAGTAAACCAGAGGCTGGTGCCCACCTATAATCCCAAATCCCAGCCCTCAAGAGGTGAAGGGGCCAGCCCCCTGCTTTAACAGCCATGACCGGCTGCAGAAAAGACATGTAGGCCTCTGACTCAGCACACGTCTGACCTTGCTGGGCCTGCTGACCTAGTCACTAGGAGGTCAGGTACCCTCCTCCTGGCAAGGAACCAATCAGAAGTTAGCTGGTGGGACTCTGGGTGCTTTATGGCTCTGGGTGTGCTTTATAGTAAAAGTGGCACAACAGTGACTCGCAACGCATAGCAACCAGCCTGGGAGGGCCTATAGGCCACGGTCACCAGTTGACCAATCAACAGAGGACAGGCCGCTCAAGCCTGGAAGCGCACCAATCCTGAGACTGTTGTGTACCCCTAGACACTCGCCTTATGCTGCCTCCCCACCTCACAGTTTCTCCAGGTCCTTTTTGCCATCCACTGTGATGATGGAAGGAAAGGCCCCAGTTGATGCAGTTAGCTTGGTAAACAATAAAAGACTCTTTGCTTTTGCATTGGAATGGGTCTCTTGGTGATTTGGGGGATTCAGAATTGGGGCATAGTAGTGGGAGAGGCAAGAGGATCAGAAATTCAAAACCATTCTTGGCTGCACTGCAAGTTCAAGGCCAGCCTGGACTACACGAGACTCTCTCTGTCTCAAAGGATCAAAACAACTCCATCCGAAAATTACAAAATGTCTCTGAGGTAATGACAAATACTGACTTGTGAGGGACAAGAATGTTTGGGACTAAAGGTCAGTTGGCTGACAACTCAGGGAACACAATGAAACCTTGAAACGTTCTGCCCCAAGACTTGTTACCAACGTGTAATGGAATTTAGTGATAAGAAATAAAAAGCTGCACAGTTTTCCATTCTCTCCTGGTATGAAATTTCTGACAGCTCCTCTTAAGTGTCTGGACCTCACGAGTCACTTAAGGAAATACTGGTTGTCTAGTACAGGGTATGTCCCTGTAATAGTTTCCCTCTGCACCAAGAGTCAAAAGAAACAGATGTGAGCTGACACGTGGGCTCTCACCCAAAGTAGTTTCCAAGACAAAACCACACAGCGCAACGGTACTCTTGGCCCACATAAGCCCTGTCTGTTATTTGGGCGAAACCAGGAGGCTGTGAACTGAGCTCTGATCAGTTCAGAGCTTCCAGAAGCTTCCAGCTCCTGACACTTCCATTTAGTTTAACAATTACAAGTGTGATTTAAGAATGTCACCTCTCTAGCTTGATGGGCAATAACCATGCCACTTCCCCAGGAGGAGAGGAAACCTAAAGTGACTAGCACTTGAAGTCTCTGATGCAGCATTCAAAGACACATCACCACAGGACTGACTCTCCAATCGTTTATTGTAGGGAGGGGAGGGGACCATGGCCACTTCCCTTTCTAGAGAGATCCCTGGCCTTTAGTGGGTATTGGAGGAAGCAGTGTCATCTGCAGTGGTGCTGCCATTGATAAGTTGCCTTGGTCCCACTGAGTAACGTCCTACTAGACATTGTTAAACTCAGCGAGCTACACACAAAAAGCAGACACGAAAGTTAGGAGGGGGCTTGAGAAGGGTTCTGGCAGGAGAGGTGGGGGATAAAGGAGGGTAATGAAGAGTAAAATGATCATTGTGGGATGAAATTTAGCAATAAGAAATAAAGAAACCAAGGTCCCTCACATGCTCCATCCAGCCTCTCCACCCAGCCAGCTCTCAAACATTCTTTTCCAGGGTCTAGGCCTGTGAGTCTCCCTGGCCATCCCCATCCATACCCTCTTCCCAACCTGCCAGATCTAGCTCAGGTCCCACCTCCAATCCAATGGGGCCAGGAAGCAAGCAGACATCACATTGCTATCCTAATACCTGACAAAATAGACTTCAAACTAAAACTAATCAGAAAAGATACAAAGGACACTTCAATAACCAAAACTCCAAGTGGTTCAGGGTCATGTCCACCCTGGACCCTCCCATGTATCTCTGCCTTTGGCTGTACTCTGCCTTTTCTCTACTTAGACTTTCTCTTCCACCTTACCTAGGAGCAATCACATCCTTTTTTTTTTTTTCATTCATACATCTTCTTTGGATAGTTAAAACTCAGGGAGCAGCCTTCCTACCCAACGCCTGATGGAGAGGATGGTACCCAATACAGCTACTAGGCCCTCCATCACCAGCTTCTAAACACACCTAAGCCCTGGCCTCCTTTTGTCAAGTCATAACAGCAGGCAACATAGCAAGGTTGTGAGGCAAAGAGGGGGCTGACGGACTTGAAGAGGAATTGGCAGGTGCTGGTACCACTTCAAGCTCATAATGAAGCATCAACCTTGAGCCGTCAGTTTTCTCCTCTCCTGGAGCTCAGTGTAGAGGGCTGAGGTTTCACACTGCATCATCTAGAATGCTTCCTACAGGAGGGAAGAGCTCAGGCGGCTCTAACAGCTTCCCTCTTTTTTTTTTCTTCACAAATATAATACCAGAAATAAAAACCTCACTCAACCTGTTTCCCAAACTTGGCAGTTACGACAGTTTCATTGCAATGTCTTATTAAAGTATAGCCATGGATTTACATAATTAACCCAGATCTGCCCTCCCCCACATCTCCCCTGCATCTACAGCTGTCAGTCATGGTAGTTTGCATGGGATTCCAGCTTTGGCTCCCAGGGAACACCTGGAGGCCTGGATGCTGTCGGCTGAGATACCAGCAGTCTCTGACGGGATGGACACTTAAGGAGTTTGATCATGCATAGAGATAAATGTTTCCAGTCTTCTCACAGGAAACTGCTGGCCTTTTACATTGCATCACAGAGCAATAAGGACCCTGAAACACATCTAAGATAAAGGCTAAAAGCTGGGAATTTGGGACAAAGTGGGCCCAAGTTATTTTTATTTTAAGGTAGAGTCTAGATCCTAGACTGGTCTCAAAGTCCTTCTGTGGTTAAAGATGGTCTTAAACTCCCGATCCTCCTCTCCCTGCCTCCCAAGTGCCATAACTGCAAATGTATACCACCATACCTGGTTTCTATGTGTTGCTGAGGACATATCTCAGAGCTTCATGCATGCTTAGTCAAGCACACTGCCAAATGAGCTATGTCCCTAATCCCCCCATGTTTTCTTTTTAATTTGACCCTTGTAATGTATGCGTTTTTTAAGTTCAATGAGATAATGTTAGTTAAAATTGAAGAATTCATATAAAAAGCCAAATTTGGAGCTAAAAATAACTCGCTGGCCAAACCTGACAACCTGAGGTCAATTCACAGGAACTACATATGAAAGGTGAGACCTGACAAGTTGTCCACACACACTAGATGAATAATGTAACCTTTTTAAAAGTACATTGAAGATTCCCTTAAAAAAACATAAAACCAAACACATTATCATGGGCTGCTCCAGGCCTCCATGTCATGTATTCTAGCCATCAGCCATGAGTGACAGACAGCTGTCCTTCTGCTGGGCACAGTTCTGTGGCTGCCTCCAGCTCACACTCCCTTTACCCCATGTCTAACATATATACACACACATTCATACCAACATTTCATATTACGTAAAAAGTTGTCTTGTAAACTTCTCCATATTCCAGGTGAAAAAGAACTACTCAGCTAGTCCGGGTTTTCTGCCTCTGAACAGTAAATGCCTTGCTTGAGCTGCCCAAAGACCCAAATTCTCACTTCAGCTCATTCCTCAGTGCTGTGGCATTGAGGCACAAGGTGGAATTCCTCTAAGCCATATGTTCCCAGTAGTATCATACTACCTCATGAGAATTCAAATAGTCGTGAAAGGGTTGAAAACAGCACAAAGCCCAAATAGCCTTACACTTACTATTACTGTTATTTCCAGGGTGGTGATGTCAATTCACGGTTTCAAATGTTCTCATAATAGTAACTAATACGTGCAACCCTCAATTCAACTCAGTGACTATTTGTTAACATTATTAATGCACCCAAGCTTGTATGTTAATGCAAAGAGACACAAAAGGAGATGAGTTAATAACACCTTCATGAAGTGACTGGAAGTGGAATAAACTGTAGGCTGTTGAAATAGCACAGAATGGTACCCAGAACAACATTTCCATCTTCAAAATGCAGTGCAATTCTCTTGGAAGTCTCAGATTTGAATCTTTGCAGCCCAGTCTGCATTCTAGCATCACTATGTCCTTGCCAGTGTGCCTAGCACCCGGCAAAGCCCTATCTGGATTATCTTAGCCTCTCGCCGGCCTTGTGTGGCAGTCATCTCTTCCTCATTCTACTTTTCCAGCTGGGAAAATTGAGACATACAGAAGTCAAACAATTTGTCCAAGGTCATACAGCTTGTCAGCAACAGAACTAGCCACCTGACCCACACTAACACACAGGAATGCAATGCTTCCATCTCTCTTTACTATGAACAAAGCCCCCAATAACACCGTAAACACACACGTGTACACACAGGCACATGCATGTATGAACCAGGTCTCTTGAGCTGATTTCATTGATATTGTCTAACACCCACCACCACCAGCCTTATCCTTGCCTCTTCAGCATTCCCTCTGGATCTCCTGTTACAGTCAAGCAAACCTTGCCAGTAATGCTTTCCCTCCTGCCCAAACCAAATTGTTATCATTGCAAAGATGATTGTTTATTCGTGGTCCTCGCCACACTAATGCTGATTAAGCTCATACTATTGCTGAAAGGGAGTGTGGCTCCATCTTCAGTGAGTCGTTAAGTGCAGCCAGCACTTTTCAAAGGGATGGTAAATTGATAGCTGTGATAATCCTCCTAATTAAGAGTTTCTTTTTGATGACCTCCTTGCTATCAGCAAGGATGGTGAGCAGTTATAAAACAGTAATAGTCCCTGTGCTGGTGAGCCAACATCAACCTCCCAAAGAGAGTATGTGAACACAATCAAGCTTATACCCATACAGGTATGGATTTGAATTCCATCTTGTCTCTGTTACAATTAAATAAAGTGCAGAACAAAAACAGAGGACTGTAAAGTTGGAGTGAGAATAATAAAGCTGAAAGTACATGTGTACATGCGTTTCCGCTGGCCAGAGATTCAGCTCTCAAACTTTCAGGGGCCCACTTTGAACGAACAGTAGTTTGATCATTGATTTTAAAAAAAAATGTTACAGGAGAAATTAATATAGAACAAGACAAGAGGATTTTTACCTGGGGAATCCTTAACAAGAAACAATATAGAATGTGTATAAACAATGACCTGAGTGGTACCCTCGAACATTCGTCAGAGTAAGATGAGTTGGCACTATTATGCCTCTGAGAGTAAAGCCTTCCATCTTGGTGGGAAACTTGGTAAGACTTAGGGTGTCAAGAAGTGAAACAGTGGAGTATTTTAGGGCATGATGTCCAGGAGGTGAAGAAATAAGATGTTCACACTAAGACCTTCTGTACGAAGGTCTTAAAATAGGAAGTAAACAACTCAAAATAGCCTTAGAACATCCCTGAAACTGACCAAACTCACTAGGCCCTTCTCTCTCTGAGAGTATATTAATAGTAAAGGCTGCTGAGAATCATTCTCAGACCAGATTGAAAGCATAAATGAGGCAGAGACCAGCCAATCTGCCTGGAGATGTTCAGACCAACTGGAAGGGATATTTTCCAACCTGATGAGCTACCTATGGGATGTGCAATATACCCCAGGTTCCCAGCTTTTATGAACTGTCACCCATGCTGGTGTGGGCTTTGGTGATCCAGATGTCTTTGAATCATTTCCACTCCTATAAGTAACCCAAATAAAACTCATTAGTTCACTGTCTTAGTTATAATTCCCAGAGCAACTTGGGAAAGAAAGGGTTTGTTTGGCCTATACTTCCATATCACTGTTCATCATCAAAAGAAGTTAGGAGATAAATTCAAACAGGGAAAAACCCTGAAGGAAGGAGCTGAAACAGAGGTCACAGAGGATGCTGCTTACTGGCTAGTTCACTGGTTTGCTCAACCTGCTTTCTTATAGAACCCAGGACCACCAGCCCAGGTGACCCTACCCACAATGGACTGGGCCCTCCCCCATCAATCACTAATTTTAAATGTGCTCTACAGGCTTGCCTAACGTCCAATCTTATAGGGGCATTTTCTCAATTTAGATTCCCTTCTCTCCAATAATTCTAGCCTGTGTCAAGTTGACATAAAATTAGCCAGCACACTCACCAAGTTTGACTTCAGTGCAATAATTACTTTGGTCCATTGTGGGTTCCTTTTCTGGAGTGAGTAGATATGTATGTGTTATGTTTCCCCAGGGGGGGAAAATATCTGTCACACAACGTAAGGGCACAATACAACAACAATAACAACACACACACACACACACACACACACACACACACACACACACAGTTACTCTTAGGGTAGACAAAGAAAGGATTAAGACAAAAAGCATTTTTTTTAATGAACTTAAACATGTTCAGAGACTGAAGATTAATTAAGAGTCTCCCTCCCCAGGTTCAGACTGGCAGAACATCAGAAAGAACAGACCTAGAAAATAAAACAGGTATTTTCCGTTACAGCCAACATTCGCTGGAAGTGGGGTCTCAAACCAGGAAGTCTCATGTCCCTGTCTATAAAGGATTTATAATGATATGGGATTTCTGTAGAGAAAGGATGCTACTGTCACAGCATCTGGTGACTACTTGTCATTTCACTGCTTTGAGTTATCCTATGGAATTCTACCTCAGACAGTTCTGTGTGTCCTCTCATTAAAAAAAAATAGCCACTGGTTATGAGCTCCGGGGGTTTCGTATCCATATATCCATTAGTGTTGTGGCCATTAATCTCAGGTTATTTCATGATTGACCTCTCAATTAGATTTTAAGTCCTGTAGCACCGTAGGTATCATCTATTGTGACCATCTCATTTGCTGGAGAAAACAGAACTTTAGCATGGTTAAGTAATATCTGTAAGTGTCTCCCATGTTAAATAGGCAGAGAGTAGCAAAGTAGGTCATGAAGAAGGCCATCAGGGCATCACATCTTCCCACCAACCCCAAAGGACACTGATGTCTTCTTGGCTCTGTTGATTTTCCAGTATGATGTTGATTCTCAAATGTTCCTCTTCTGCCCAAACCCTCCCCCCCAGACAACCTCCTCCTTAACATTTTCGCCTGCCCACTCCACCAACGTTTCAAATTCTGCTTATTCTAATGGAACTCAATATCGATGCTCTCATCTGAGGACTCCTGCATTTTCTGGTGATGTTCATATACTCCACAAAGAAGGCAACTCACACTTACTCCTGATTTCTTTGTCCCCTTTAACCCAGACATCAAAGCCCCTGCTAGTTTTACTTGCAGACTGTTTCCTTTCCTAGTAATCTCTATATACTGCCCTGACTTGACTCTGCTGTTCTACAGTCCTTTGACTTGCTCCCACTCCACACCAGGAAACATATGCTTAAGGGGAACAGAAAGCACACAGCATTCCTGACCCCTTCTGCAGGACCAGGCACTGTGCTAGTTGCCCAGTGCTCTGTGATCACAGCTCATAAGGCATCCTGATTCTACACACTAGGAAGCTAAAACTCATTCCAGGTGCTTATGAAGGCTGGAGTCACATTTAAAAGGCAACCAGAGCCACTGCCTAAGGCAACCAACACTCAAGTCTATTATACCTCTAAGCCCAAGGCACACAGAAGAGAGACGTTTCCAGTACCCTGCAGAGAAAACCATCTGTACAGAAAAGGCCTTTGGCCAGAGCAGTGACCTTCACAACAAACTGGTAAGGAGGAAACCATCAAATCCTCCTGGAAATTGAAAGCCATGGCACTCATCAGTAGAATCTATGTGTCATCCTCCCCAGGCCCAGCACAGAGAAGCTATAGGAAGAGCAAAGCTAGAGAGAAAAATCAGATGCTTATCTATATGACAAGCCCTTGATGGAGGTGGGGCTTGAACCTAGCACCAGGTGGTTCCACATCCCCTGCCATCAATGTCTGGATTTATAATAGTGTGAAGTTTCTGTGGAGAGAGACTATTTCTATCACAGTAGAAACCTGTGAGTGATATCAGACAGAATCTAATTTCACAGACCAAGTCAACAGAGCCCACCTTGGAAGCTTTATAAACTGAGATACTGTTAATCCCAAAGATGGAAAGAGAAAGGCCACTGACCCAAAGCATTATGGCCAAATAAAGTGAAACAAGCAATTAATTAAAGCAGTGTTTTTTATCCATGCACATGATCTGCCTCCCCCTATGGCAGGATTTGAAAGGTCAGCCTTGGATGTGAAGAATACAAGTGTTTTATAGCTCAAGGGTAGTGAGTTTTCAAATGGGGAATTTGGAAGACAAAAGCATAACAGATTAGTTATAGCGACCTTCTGAAACAAAGATATGATTGCAAGATAGTCATAACAACAGGTAGCCATAACAGCCCTTTTGAAACAAAGGTAGAGTTTTAAAAGTATTAACTTTTTGAAATAAGGATATAATTGTCATTCCTTAAACAGGCAGTACAAAACCATTTGTAGTTAAGGTTACATGTGAGGTATAGGCTAATCCTTGATAAACAGAAGCTCAGTCATAAACAGGAATAAACCTAGTTTATCCTTGCTATAACACAGATCTAATCCAAAGATGGAGGCAGGGTGGTTCTTCAATACATACACACACACACACACACACACACACACACACACACACACACACACACACACACACACACACACACACACACCTCCCTGTCTTAAACCACTCTATCTTTCACCAAAACCATATTTTTTTCTGTGAGTCTAGACAGTAAATCTTCTTAGTATATGAACTCTGTAGGACCCTGCCACTAGTCCTTGATTTTTGTGAGAGCTGTCCTTGACAATACAGAAAGAAATGAACATACAGTGTGCCAACAAAACCACATTCATGAACTCTGAAATTCTAATTATATATAACTTCATGTGTCACATGTGTCTTCTAGCAATTTTTTAAACTGTTTTAATCCAAGTGGGGGGAAGGACCAGAGTGATGGCTCAACAGTTAAGAGCACTCAAATGTTCTTCTGGAAAAGCAACATTCAGTCCCCAGAACCCATGTCACAGCCAAATGTACACATACCATAGCTAAAAATAAGATCGGGCCAGGCGATGGTGGTGATGGTGCACGCCTTTAATCCCAGCATTTGGGAGGCAGAGGCAGGTGGATCTCAGTGAATTTGAGACCAGCCTGGTCTACAGAGCGAATTACAGAACAGCCAGGACTGTTACACTGTCTCAGTGTAACAGAGAGAGAGCGAGAGAGAGAGAGAGAGAGAGAGAGAGAGAGAGAGAGAGAGAGAGAGAGAGAGAGAGAGAGAGGTCATGTAATATGTTGGCCTTTGTTCTCCTTTTGTTTCTTATTCTCATCAGATGTCTGAGGAAGACTGATGCCCTGAAACGGACTTAGAGATGGTTGGGAGTCACCGTGTGGGTTCTGGGAACTGAAGCTGAATACTCTGAGAGAACAAGTGCCCTGAACTCCTGAGCCGTTCCTTCAGTCCTGAACTGTACTGTTAAATGAGTGTACTGTTCACCTGTGAATTACATCTCAGTGAAACTGTTGTTGTTTTTAAGATAACAGCTTCTGTAGCAATCGCCCTTGTACAGAGACTCTTAAAGCTCCCCTTGGTTATCTGGTAAGTGCAGGTATCCTAATAAACAGGGCAGAAGAGGCGCATTAGTCCCTCGTGTCTCCTTTTTTAGCCTGTGCCAGGAGCCTGCAGCTGTTTATTGGTCCCAAGCAAGCTGCCTCTCCCTCAGCCACCATCAGTCTGCTACTGAGGCCAGCTTTCATTAGTTCTATCTTGGGGTCCTCAGGTGCCTCCTTTTGAAAGATGTCTGCTACTCATGTGTAACAACAGGTCATTATTAATTAATAATTAATACCAATACTAAAATTCTCATTACTGCATGGGAAAATGGTCACAAACTAATCCCTAACTGAACGCTTGATTCGATATGAGTCTGTTGTCATCTTTTTCTCTTTCTGACAACTCCAATATGTTTGCATCTGCAGAACACCCCTTTCTCTCCACAGACAAGTCTCTATCTGGATAATACAGTCAATGAAAAGCTGGGTGGAGCGCCATATGTCACATAGAATGACAACTGCTGGGGAGGATGAGGGAGTATACACTACTGTGGCCACTATGTGAGTCAGTGTAGAGGCTTCTCAACAAGCTAAGTCTACCATACTACCCAGATATTGCACTCCTGGGCATATGCGCCAAGGGGTCTATGCTCCATCACAGAGACACTGGCACAGCCATGATTACTGCTTCTCTTTCACATCTAGCAGGCTGTTAGATGTCTATCAATACATAACCAGATTTTATATAACTGTGCGTGTGTGTGTGTGTGTGTGTGTGTGTGAGAGAGAGAGAGAGAGAGAGAGAGAGAGAGAGAGAGAGAGAGAGAGAGAGAGAGAATTTTATTCAGTCATAAAAATTAAATTAAGAAATTTTCAGGAAAAAAATTTGAGGGAATTTGTACATATTATTTTCAGCACAAAGTAATCTAGGTTAAGAAAGACAAGACTGTGTGTTCTCTCCCATACCCAGACGCTAGCCTCTGTTAAAAAGGTACCCGTGGACATACACACAGGTGAAGGCTGGAAACTTTGAAAGGGGCCCAGGAGACTTAGGGGAGGAAAAGAGGGGCTTAAGGGAGTAGAATGGAAAAGACAATACACAGAGTGGAAGGCAAAATGGCCCAAGCCAAAGGACAGTGGGAAGGAGGGACCGAGAAGTGAAGGAGGAGTGGGGGGAGGAGAGGATCAACCAAAGTAAAATACGAATGAAACCTCGTACAGATGCCTATTACTCGGCAAGCTAATCTGAAGAATAAAAATACAATATCAAAAAGAATTATAATAGATTACAGAACACAAAGACTTTTAATATTTTCCTAGTGTGGTGCATGCCTTTAATCCCAGCACTCAGGAGGTAGAGGCGGGTGGATCTCTGTGAGTTTGAGGCCAATCCGGTCTACAGAGAGAATTCCAGGACAGCCTCCAAAAGCTACAATTGCCATTTAAGTTACTGACTTTCATTTTCTTAAAAAAAAATCGCTAAATTAATTTTGGCTTGGGATAGAATTTCCAGGATGGCTCTACACGTGCTTCAGTCACCTTGTGCTGTGTGTGGATTAAATGCATCCATGATTAACTCTGAGTCACCAATAGTACAGTGGGGTTGCACTGAGGAGAGAAAAAAAGCAGTTTTCTGTGGAGTTCTTTAACCAAGAGCATCCAGGCTTGAATTCTCTACTTTGTGTTCCTTGTGCCTTCTGTCCTCTGTATGTTGTACGAGTCTGAACAGTGCCTGCCTGGAGGCTGTCTTGTGAATCTGTCCCTGTGTTGGTCTCTTCTATCTGTACCTCTGCCCCTAACAAAGGGCTTTGCTCTGTATTTATTGAACTATAGAAACGCATCTCATGGAGAAGAAATATGAAAACTTTAATGGAAGTTTACAAAGGATTAAGTTGCTGGCTCCAACAGATCCCAGATGACCCAGACAGCAAACAGCACTACAGCATCATTGTTTATCTACCAATATCCATAAATGGATATTCATTGTTGACGGCTGCTTTCAATCTCTGTATTTGCTGCTTTCAGCAAATGATACACATGCATTGTTCTGGATCAGGGACAGGGAGAGTACATAACTTAAGATTGCAGCTATGCATTAGCTTACCTTAGGTTGTAAATGCTGAGTACATGGGAAGTCCAAGTCAAGTAAAGTTGATTATTACATTGTTCTCTTAAAGGTAGGTCAAACAAAGGCTGGATACATAGTAGGATAGCAATCTTGAATCTTAAGTGAACTTGGGGTGTACTATTAACTTGTCTGTGAGATCTAGCCAATGTTCTTTTTATTATAATGCATTGCCACACTGTGTTCATACAAAATGGAATTCTCAGTTACAATTATAAAAACAAAATAGCAATCAGCTCTTAGAAACGTTGAAGATACTTATGTCCAGCAATATCAAATATCCAGCTAAATTTTAATTCTCTGTGTGTGTGTGTGTGTGTGTGTGTGTGTGTGTGTGTGTGTGTGTGTACACGTGTGTATGTGGTACATTCATAGGAAAGGGTGTGGGTAGACATATGGAAGAGAGGCATGTTGTGGCCAGAGGTCAACCTTAGGAGTCTTTCTCAGCCATCCTCTACTAAGGCTCTGTCTCTCTCTGCCTCCCAAACCACTGGATTACAAGTGTGTGTCACTACTCTGGGTTCTTTTCCTATAACACAATATTTTCATTGAGTTATAATAAAAATATTCACTGATATATAATGAAAATATTGTAAATAATTCTTTGAGAATTGCATGCATGCATATGATATTTTTTACTGATATTATCTCAATTCCTCCCTCCAAACTTTCCATCCTCCCCTAGTGGAGTGTAGCCACTGCAGTGTGGTCAATCTACCAAGAGCATATGTTTAAAGAAAATTGACTCTCCCTCCCTCAGGAGTCATCAGCTCTCTATAACTCCTCATCTGGAGTGAGAGCTCATGACCTCTTCCCCACTCTGCACTGTAATATTCACTGGCTTCATCTGCAGGTCTTGTGCAGGCAAACACAGTGACTGGGAGTTCATATGTGCAGAGGTCCTGCCATGTCAAAAAGACACTGGGTGGCCCCTCCCCTTTCTGAACACAGGCTTACAATTTCTCTTCTCTGTTCCACTGATGATCTTTGAGCCTTGATGGGAGATGTCATTCTGTAAATATGTTTCTCTTATTGGTTAATGAATAAAGCACTGTTGGCCAATAGGAAAGGAAGATAGGAGGGACTAGGAGACAAGGAGGAAAGAGGGAGGAGTAGGGAAGAGTCAGCATGTAGAGACTGGAGAGAGCAGAACACCAGCCCCACTCTCCGGTAAGATGAGACCACGTGGAAATACTTAGATTAATAGAAATGGGTTAATATTTAAGACAGAGCTAGCTGATAAGAAACTAGTAGCTGGCCAACAGAATTATATCAAATACAGAGTCTCTGTGTGTTATTTGGGGCTGGCATGACAGTGGGACCAGTGAGGCAGGGAAAAACCACTCATAACAGAGCCTTGGACAAAAAGTGTGATACAAATGTCCCATTTGTGGCTGAGAACTCCACAGACATTTATTATCTACACTTGAACCAGTTTTGAGTTTCCGCATTAACCACTGCCCACCGTGCAAAGAAGTGTCTATGACAAGTTCTGACATTACACTAATCTAATGGTAAAGAGATACATATTTAGAGATAATTTGATATTACGCCCATTTAGCAAACAAGAGCTCATATGTGTATACATATATGAGTCCATATGTGGGTAGGTACACATAAGTACAGGTGCCTGAGAGGGCCAAAGGTATTAGATCCCCCTGGAGCTGCAGTGACAGGGAGCTGTGAGCCACCTGACAAAGGTATTAGAAATTGACTCAGTTCCTAGCATGGTGACTGCACTTCGCTGCTGAACCATCTCTCCAGCCCACACAGCTCTTGTGACATGGGTTCTGTGGATCAAACTCAGGTCCTCATGCTTGAATGACAAGCATTTCACTAACTGAGCATCTCACCAGCCCCAAGATTCAATTTTTATGAAATAAAAAAACCACGTATCTATCTAACTAGTATGAGATTTGCTCTTGATTTCAATCAACAGTAAAAGCATATGCATACCAAAAATAGTTTTAAAATACATTTCCTTGCAATTTATTATCAATAAGTATTTGATTGACATAACTGCCTCCATACCTATATCCAAGGCCATTTGAAAATTACTCAGAAGGAAAAGAGTCACAGGTAGAAAATAGTCTAAGAATCCCTAGAGTTAATGATAAAATTAGTCCATGGTCCTCTTTGGTTTGTGCCTACACCAAATATCAACTCTAAATTTATAATGGCAATCCTGACAAGGGTGTTGGCCAAAATCTGAAACTACTCAGCCATCCAAGGGATGCAGGTCTAAAAGGAGATAGCTGGTCAGTATCTTTTCTCACATTAACATTCCACATCCAGAAAACTAGGACCCATAGAGATGCTTTGTCTTCCAAGTCTCATCCTTAATACCAAATAAATGCCTTCCTTTTGCAAGCTAGAGATCCCCAGCTAATCACACTGTTTTGCTGATTAACCTTTGAAATAGACATTTTCTTCCCGCCCCCTCTTCCTGATAAGTTTGAGGCCAGGCTTTTCTTAAAGGTCAGGAGCCTCACACCTAATCTGACTTCTAATTACCTTTGTAAACGTTTCAGAAGGAATAAAAGCCAACATAATTAAGCACATTCCGTATTACCTGCTCAATCCCGTACCAACAGAGAGCCTGCACAATTGACACTTTGGGCTCCCTACACTTCTTTGTAACCACTTAATTGTTTAATCTAAATCAGTTTCCCAAGCTTGATTGACAAGCCAAGAATCCCCTGGAAATTGCAGACACATATTCTCAAGCCTTGTCAGAGACTATCAACATCTCCCTTTCAGGTGGAACATAGGAATCAATGTTTTTGTTACCCTTCCAAGTAGCTCTGATGTAAAAACCCAGTTTAAAAACTAACAGTTGGGGACTAGAGAGATGGCTTAGCAGTTAAGAACACAAGCTGCACTCCCAGAGGTCCCCAGCAACCACATAGCAGCTCACAACCATCTATAGTGTTATCTGGTGCCCTCTTGTGGTGTGCAGGCAAAACACTGTACACATAACATAAATAAATAAACAAACTAACAGTAGGCTGGTGAGAGCGTTCAGTGGGTAAGGATGCTTATTGCCAGAGCTGAAAACCTACATGTTATCCCCCAAGCCCATATGATAGAAAAAGAAAACCAACAGTGGTCCTCTGACTTCTACACAAGCAGTATGGTACACATGTGCATGCACGCACACACTAAGTTATAAAATAAAACTTAAAACACTTGTTTAGATCCCTTAGTATGGACCGCTCTCTACTCCTCTGCCCATCTCCTGGAGACTCATGACATTTTCCCTCCTCAGGACTGGCACAACCTAACTGCTTCCTATAGGCCCCACCTCTCCAACCTGTTACACTGGGGACAAAGATTCTGCCTGAGGGCTTAGGAGATGACTCCATCAGTAAAGTGTAAGAGGATCCATGTCTACTCCCTAAAACCCACATGAAAGTGCCTAGTGTGGCAGGACACACTTGTGGTCCCTGCACTCATGGGCCAGCCAGCCTAGCCTACTTTGTGAGCTCCAAGCCAAAAAAGAAGCCCTGTCTCAAAGGAGGGAGATGGTGCTTCTGAGGCTGACATTTGAGGCTGTCCTTTGGCCTCTATACACATGTGCATGTATGCCACAGACTGCTCAGTGGGTACAGGTCTGTGTGGAGACCAAGACTCGGATGACCAGGTCAGGAGTGGCTTCGGCTTGACCGACAGACACAACACACTTGAGGAGGTTTGCGAACTGCTGCAAAGTTTACTTCAAAGTATCAGGTTTTTATGCAGAAAGAACTGATCTTGGCCACAGTTTAAAGATAAACAAACATTCTATAAAAATGTCAGCAATTCCTTTTGAAGTATGAGATAGTAAATACATCTAAGCAAGTGCATAACTGAGAGCCTCTGCCTATTTTGGCCTGCTTGTGGTCAGCGTATCAGATATTTGATTTACTGAGTAAAGAGAAGAATCATTGTCTTTGAACACTAAACTTTTAATAGCAATGATTCAAGGGCCCTAAGATACCAAGTTAGAATTTTGTAGTAACTCCCACAGTAGCCTAGCTGCGGGTAGGCTGATTACAGGCAAGGTCACATTGTGGGCTGCTTCCTTACAGCTTTAGCCCTAATAGTTTATTAGGCCTTGGGCTGACATCTGGCACTGTGGGTTTTATGATCGGGGGCACAGAGGTCAACATCCATCCGCTGAATGTTGGTCTGTATCTCTTTCAGTTCCTGAAACTATATCTGTTTTCTAGGCTTCTCTGAATTAACAGTGGAGCTACAGGCTAAAATGCCCATAATTAAAAAGCATTATTGTATAGCACAAAACACATCTATCACCCATTCCAAACAGCCAGCCAAGTAAGCACCTGCAGGGACCTGGACCATTTTTCCCCAGGAGGCATAACCATGTGTGGTGTGAACCTCTGGACAGGTAGCCATTGAGATTTCTCTCAGCATTGCTACACTGTCTCCACTGGGGCTGGTGTGGCACATGTACATGTATTTGCCAGCACGTGAACACAGAGAGAGAGAGAGAGAGAGACAGAGACAGAGACAGAGACAGAGATAGAGACACAGAGAGAGGCATAAAAATACTTTTTTAAAAAAAGAATCACTATGATTTTGGATAGTTTCCAGACACTCATACCCATGCATTACAGTCTCCATTTCTCCCCAGGGGCCTTCCTATCCTACCTGCCAACATTTGCAGGGTTCCCAATCCTGCCCATATCATTCCCCTAAACAGTATTCACAGATGTGGGGAAAGGGGGTTGGTGCTCATATGAGAATGTCCTGAATCTTGGTAGCATGATTTTATGCAGTGAATGAGATACCCCTGGACAATAAAAACCTGTCCCACCCCCCCCAAAAAAATACCATTAGCCCACACACTTCAAAATTGGAATTCCTCACAGTCTTCGCCACATAATCCAGTCCTTAATTACAGCTTTGTCAGGAGAACTTACTGTGGCATTGTTCAGGTAGCAAGAGCCTCATAACAACCTAAAAGGCCCTTGATAAGGGGCTATTAAATAAAGTGTGGCACATTCACATGAAAGAATTCCATTACAGAGAGAGAGGGAAAGCAATGTGCGGCGATACGATGGTATCCCAGACAGTTTATGAATTTTAAAAGGCAAAGTGTGGGAGAGAACTACAGTGTGTCTTGTTTAGCATTTTGATTAAAAGGAAGGAGCCATACATAGCTATACGTTTGCATATAGAATTTCTCTGAAGTTTCTAAGACGCTGAAAACAGCCTGCAGAAAGAAGGCGGGGGAGTAGTTCCACCTCTAGAATTCTGACTTTCATATTATGGCGAGTTTACTTTTCAAATAGGAATACTTGTATTCATATTTAAAAACTGCTGTTGCTGTGTGTGTGATGTCTCATCCCCTGCATCTTCCTCAAGGGCAGAGATGTTCCCCCAGGGTGCCAAGCAAAGAGTGGGTGCTTCCTTCCTGTCTATTACAAACTAATGAGTCTCTAAAAGAACTCAAGCTGGGCAAATAATTCTTTTGAAAACCAAAATACCTGCCCAGAAAGATGGAACATTTGGGGTTGCTTTCCTCGCCTGAAATGCCATGCCTACCCCCTGATCGGAAGGTCCACAAAGAAAGTGATTAGAAAGCTGAACTTGATGGCACATACCTGTAATCCCATCACCCAAGAGGCTGAGGCAGAAGGATCTGGAGTTCAAGGCCAGTTTAAATAACAGAGTAAGATCAAGGCCAGCCTGGGCCCATAGCAAGACCCTGTCTCAAAAAGAAAGAAAAAGAGAGAGGGAGGAAGGATGGAAGGGAGAGAGGGAGAGGAGGAAGGGAGGGAGGGAAGGAGAGGAGGGAGGAAGGGAAGAAGGGAGGGAGGAAAGAGGGAGGGAGGGAGAGAGGGAGGAAGAAGAGAGGGAGGGGGAGAGGGAGGGAGAAAGGGAGGGAGGGAGAGAGAGGAGGAAGGGAGGGAGGGAGAGAGGGAGGGAGAAAGGGAGGGAGAGAGAGAGGAGGAAGGGAGGGAGAGAAGGAAGGGAGGGAGAGGAGGAAGAGGGAGGGAGAGGAGGAAGGGAGGGGAGAGGAGGGAGGGAGGGAGAAAGGGAGGGAGGGAGAAGGGGGAGGAAGGGAGGGAGAGGAAGGGAGGGAGGGAGAAAGGGAGGGAGAGGAGGAAGGGAGGGAGATGAGGAAGGGAGGGAGGGAGGGAGGGAGGGAGGGAGGGAGGGAGGGAGGGAGAGGAGGAAGGGAGGGAGGGAGGGAGGGAGGGAGGGAGGGAGGGAGGGAGGGAGGGAGGGAGGGAGGGAGGGAGGGAGGGAGGGAGGGAGGGAGGGAGGAAGGAAGGGAGGGAGGAAGGAAGGGAGGGAGAAAGAAGGGAGAGAGAGGAGGAAAGGAGGGAGGGAGGGAGAGGAGGAAAGGAGGGAGGGAGGGAGAGGAGGAAAGGAGGGAGGGAGGGAGAGGAGGAAAGGAGGGAGGGAGAGGAGGAAAGGAGGGAGGAAAGGAAAGACTCAGGAGGAAGTTGGAGCTTTAGGGAACTGCATTACCCTCTCCTCCTCAGTCACTCTATGACTTGGAAGCAAAAAAGCCAGAATCACTGGACCAGCACTGGTCTCATCTGCGGTGTTGAGGAAGTCACTAAGCATTGTCATATCCATTAACCTGTTTACCACTTAAAATCCCATGAGGCAAATATTTCACCAGCATAGCTGAGGAAGACAGGAGGCAGGGACCATGACTTGCCCAAGAACACACCGACCTTGAACCTGGAAACTTCAAAATCTCAGTGTCTTCTTCCTTCACAGAACTCCAAAACACAGCATTCTGGCCTTTCACATAGCAGGATAGCAGGGTGATGACTGGACAGACAGACCTCCATTGATGAATGTGGAATGGAGGGCAAATTAAGTGGCCTCCTTGGTTTTATTCCACCAACTTGAAAAAAAAAAACTTTAAAGAACAATACCGGGGCTGGTAAAGTGTTTGCCTGACATGCACCAAGCCCTGTGTCTCCATCCTCGGCTCCATAAACTGGGGGGGTGGGGGAGTGTATGCCTGAAATCCCAGCATTCAGGAGGTGGAGGCAGGAGTGTGATGGCTAATCTGAATCATCAGGTCAACATATCTGGGAAGAGGCAACCTCAACTGAGAAATTGTCTCTATCAGACTGTCTGGGTTGATGATGGATATAGGAAGGCCCAGCTCACTGTGGGAAATGCCAGTCCCTGAAAGATTATCTTGGTTTATATAAGATAGCTGCCCGGGGCCGGAGGGAGATGACTCAGTGGTTAAGATCACTGATCTTCCAAAAAAAAAAAAAAAAAAAAAAAAAAAGAAAACAGGTTCAAGTCCCAATACCCATGTTGTAGGTTACAACCATCTGTAATTCTAGTTCCAAGGGATCCAGTGCCCTTTTCTGGCCTCCAAGAATACCAGGCATGTAGTACTTAGACATACAAGCATGCACATAAAAATATAGCACAAAGATAGCAGACTTCTCACACAGGTAAAACAAGCCAGTGAGCAATGTCCCTCCATGGTCTTCAATTCAGTTCCCACCTAGACTTCCCTCAATAATGGTCTGTACCCTATAAGCCAAATAGAAACACCCCCCCCCATCATCACTAGTAAATGGTTTTAAGTAATGCTGTATTACGGAAGCAATGAGGCAAATCAGGACAAGGGGGATGGAGAGTCAGTGTTCATGATGAAGGGATCCAATGGGCTGATATAAGGTGTTGCATCATGGCACCCATCTTTGAGTCACAGTAGAAACTGTAAATGTGTTTTGTTTTTATCTTCTCAGGCTCCTTCAGTCTTCTTTATAAAATTAATTCAAAAGGATAGCACTCTCCATTCAGACATGGCCAATTTGAAGGTTTCCAATATCCACCTTGATACTGCAAAATACCGTGACCTGCTCCATTCTTTGTGAAGTTATTGCAATGCAAATGGCTTTCTTGGGGATGTCAACAGCGAACTATCTGATTGGCTTCTGCACAGTGGTTGGTCTACTAAGCCAGGTGTTACCAGCCCTCCAGTACAGGAAACTACAATGGGTACTTGATTGCTCTTGGTCACCATATTGGTATGATGGCTACAGTAATGAAATAAATACATCCTTCTAAACGGTCACTTCAATTTGGAAAGTACACTTTCAGCAAGCAAATGTTCACATTATTGACAGTGTCATTACCTCTGTAATGATGGAAGTGATATCAATAAGAGAGAGAGAGAGAGAGAGAGAGAGAGAGAGAGAGAGAGAGAGAGAGAGATCCTCATAGCGATAATAATTTGGCACCTGTCCTTGGACAGGTGGAAACTTTGGGACACAGATGGAGGGGTCAAGTTTAAGCAAAGATTGGAGCCCAGGGAGCCAGTTTGCTGACCCCATCACAGACAGGACATTTCTCCATCACTCTGTGGACTTTGCTACAGCCAATTTTGCTCTGCCTCTAGCATTATCCACCAAACAACCTGAAAAGAGCCTAGAAGAAACAGGATAATATATTAAAAGAGCAGAGGAAATGCAGCTCAAGTGTTAGATTGTGTACCATGCACAAATCCCTGGGTTTGATCCCCAGTATAAAAACCTAGTGTAGCATCACATGGCTGTGATCCCAGCACTCAGGAGGTAGAGGCAGGAGGATTAGAAACTCAAGGTCACCCTTGACTATATAGAGAAATTTTTAAAAAGACCTTATCTTTTTTAAAAAAAAATCTGAATAGACATATCTCACAAGAAGATGGTCAAAGGATATATAAAAGGTGCTAAAAAAAAATCACTATTATGCAAGGAAATGCAAATCAAAACCCCAATGAATGATCACATCATACCTGATGGAATGGCTATGATCAAAAGATGTGTGCAGAGGAAAGGGAGGGTTCACATCTTTTGTGTGAACTGGTTCCAATGTAAATTGGTATGGTGGAAATAGAAAACATGAAGGACCGTTAAAAACAATAAACAATAGGGACCTAATGGCTCCATGGTTAAGAGAACGTATTGCTCTTGCAGAGGACCCAAGCTCAGTTACCAGCACCCACAGTCACCTATAATCCAGCTCCAGGAGCTCTTGACAACCTCTTCTGGTCTTACTTAGCAGCACTTTCACTCATACATGTACATACTACACACACACACACACACACACACACACACACACACGCGCGCGCAAATTAAAAAATAAAAATCTATCTAAAAAGTTAAAAACTGGAACTGCTGTTACAATTCAGCAATTCTACTGCTCAGTTTTATACACTAAAGGAAATGAAATCATCCAAGAGAATGAAGAGATATTTACATCCCCATGTTTTTGCAGCACAATTGAAAATAGCCAAGCGAAGAAAACAATCTAAGCATCTGTTGGCAGATGAACAAATTGAAAAGAGTACAATATGAGATACTCAGTTCAATGGAATAATATTCATATATAATAATGAAGAAAATCCTGTCACTTTTAATGACATAGATTAATGTGGGGAGCATTATGCTAAGTGGAATATGGCAGGCTGTTAGAGAAGTACAAATACTGCATGACCCCATGCATGAAATCTAAATATAGCATAGGAACAGAGTAAAACGGACGTCCCCAGGACTTGGAGAAAGGGACATGGTATGCAAAAAAACAGTAGGGAGATGTTGGTCAAAGCGGGCAAATGTTCAGTCAGTCATAAAATGGACAAGTGATGGCTGAGGATGTAGCTCGCTAGTGGATTGCTTGCTGGATACACAAAGGCACTGCTTTCAATTCCTAGCATCCCACACACATCAAAAATAAGTTCTGGAAGTCAATACACTACAGAGTCGCCGACTATAATTAGTAATAGTATGTGGTATAGTTGAAATTTGCCAAAAGATCAGATCTTAAATGTTTACACACATACACACACACACACACACACACACACACACACACACACACACGCACGCACACAAGATATATATCTATACATATATGTGATACACTGGGCACACGTCCCTACAGATATGATATGCGGCTCACAGATCCATTCAATCCATCATGTTTACAGGCAAAGATTTTTAAAAATAATTTAGTTTTATTTTATGTGCATTGGTGTTTTGCCTGCATGTATGTCTGTATGAGGGTGTCAGATCTTGGAGTTATAGACAATTGTTAGCTGCCATGTGGGTACTGAGACTTGAACCTGGGTCCTCTGGAAGAGCAGTTGGTGCTCTTAACCGCTTAGCCATCTATTCAGCCATTCTTTTGTTGTTGTTGTTCTTTTGCTTTGTTTTGTTTGCTTTTGTGTGTGTGTGTGTGTGTGTGTGTGTGTGTGTGTGTGTGTGTAGTTTTGTTTTCAAGACAGGGTTTCTCTGTGTAACAGTCCTGACTGTCCTAGAACCCTTGCTATGTAGATCAGGCTGGCCTTGAACTGCCTGACTCTTTTTTTTCCTCATAAAGTCATCCAGGCTGACCTACGTAGCCTAGAAGTCCTTGAACTTCCAATCATCCTTTCCTTTTCCCTTTACTCCTTGTCCCAATTTGTATTATATAACTATGTGATGTAACTAATGTATTGATTAGCTTGGCTACAGTAATCATTTTACAATGTGTAGACACATAAAATCATCATGTTGTCCTCCCTAAAAATAATGCAATGTTATTTGCCAACTCTACCTCAACAAAGCCGGGTTGGAAGGCATCTAGTTGTACTCAATCTAAAATTCTTGTATCCTTTAAGGACTTTTACAACCAAAGGATAGAAATATACATTCCTACACTGAGAGAGGAATCCAGTAAAGTCACACAGTTCGTCCCTTCTCCTGGCTTCAAGAAAGACTAAAGAGAAATTACCTTGGACGTGTAGATTTAGATCACGATCACACACACACACACACACACACACACACACACACACACACACACACACAAACACACGAACTCAAGACAGCTCCAAAATAATAACAACAGAAGACTCACACCTGAGGGCTGACAATCTGGCAATTACTCGGCCCATGAGGTTGGTGTCTCAGAGTCCTGGTGGGCTCACAATGGCTGCCTTTCACTTGGGCAGACCCAATAATGACTAGTTGCAGTCCATTAGGCTGGGTAGCTCAGCAGTCCCAGTCTGGCCCTGGAAGACTGGAGCTTCCTAGTCCAGGATGGAAGCTTGGAACCAGTGGTTCTGCTATCACTGGCAGCTTAGGGGCATAGTTCTATCGCTCAGAGTCAGGAGGGAGGTCATGCAAGCAGCAGGGGAGAAATTCCCTCTACCAGGCCCTTTTCATCTGCAGAAGGTGCCGCCCAAAGTCAGGGTAGGTCTTCCTGCCTCGATTACCACAATCACCACAGTCCTTCAGGTGAGGCTCCCTACTCGGGTGATTTTAATTTGTGGCAAGCTGATATTAAAACCAATCATACTAGTCAACGACCCGACATTTCCAACCAGGTCATCCTGGCTGTCTGCGTAGGTACTGGATAATAACGGAATCATTATGGTACAATAGATTGTACCGTAACTGCACCAGGATCTAGCCAGGCCTGTGGCATACAGAAATGGCCAGGGCAGAGCTGGCCCTGCCTTTGTGGGGTTTACTGTCAGATAAACGACGGATACATTCATGAAATGTAAGGTCGAATTCTACTGTTACAACATGCAAGGTACCGTGAAGGAAAGTCATTCCGCGCCATGAGCAAGTGTGAATTCCAGGAGCTGCTTAGTCTCGGGGAAGGAACTCAGGAGTCAGGAGTAGAGGCAAGGTTTCCTTTCCTGAGGAGGAGGGGCACCTAGCTGGCTGCTTCTGTACAGTGCTGGCCAGGTGGACTTGGGGCTCACCACTCTGCATTACTGGCCTTTCTCTTCTCCCCTAGTTGGTGCCTTGAGGGTGTATCCTACGCTGGTCCTTATTTGCCTTCATGCCGCGTGCCATGCACCACAGCCACGGAGATACGGTCCCAAGGAAACCAACACCATTCAGAGAGGAGAATTGGCCCAAATGATTAGGACACGCGTTGGACTCTATTTGGCAGGTTTTACTCCGGAAGATTTAGAGACTATTATTCCCTGGGGAAGAGGAGATCGGTGGAGGCGGGTAGACAAGCGCGCTGTTATGCAGGCACCAAAATTGCAGCAATATTAAAGCTGTTTTGAACTAAGCAGTGAGTCTGCGGCCCATGAGCCTTGCCTTTTCTGCCATCTGCTGGTCACTCTGGGAAATGCCCCATATAGCACTTGAAGGTGGGATGGTGTCAATCCCTCAAGGAGGCGACTGAGTTTTCCCAAGAGTTTTCTCTTGGCCTGTGAAGTGATCAGTCACTCATTCAACACGCCACCCCAGTTCCTCCGAGCTCCTTTAATCCTCACAACCCCAGCAAGCAGCTCAGCGACTGACACAACTGTTGCTAATATTGTCCCACTCTGAAACCTCCTAAACTGGCCCTGCAGGGGCCATATCCTGAATGTCAACTTGACACAATATGGTCATTGGAAAGGAGGGAACCTCAACCAAGAAAATGCTTCCATACGATCCAGCCTTAGGGCATTTTCTTCATTAGTGATTGACTGGGTAGGGTTCAGCCAATTGGTGCCATCCCTGAGCTCGTGGTCTTGGGTTCTATATGAAAGCAGGCTGAGCAAGCCAGTAAGCAGCTCCCCTCCATGGCCTCTGCATAAGCTCCTGCGTCCGGGTTCCTGCCCTGTTTAAGTTCTTGTCCTGATTTCCATCGATGAGGAACTGTGATGTGGAAGTGTGAGCCAGATACACCCTTTGCTCCCAAGTTGATCTGGGCATGGTGTTTCATCACAGCAGTGGTAACCCTAAGACAAGCCTCAAAACTTGTAAACATCCAAAAGACAAACCAAGAGAAAAGGGGGGAATGTGACGTCACACCTGTCACCTTCATTCTCCGCATCAGTCCCTGCTCTTTCGCCTGCCCTAGTGACTTCTTGTCGGAAGTTCATGGTGGCGACCGAGGCCCCAGGCCTGACCTCGAGGCCTCCGCATCATATGTCAGATGGGGCCTATGTCTGACAGACAAACACCAAAGTGTCACCCAGAGACCCAGCAGGCCAGCAACTGCCAGTTGTCTTCAGACCAGAACTGCATTTACCCTCTGCTCTAAGTAGGTCATTTGGCTGACTGCCCTCCAAGAAAGCCACTCTCATCAAAAGTGCCTCTGCTGGTTAGCAGTTCAGTTACAGATACAGATGAGGCTAAGGGAGACTTGTCCCATCCAAGCTCCCACACCTCTCTTCCGTGTGTCCTTACCCCTGCTTTGGGGAGCCTGACCCCTCCCCCCTCACACACACACACACACACACACACACACACACACACACACACACCATCGTGTTGTACCCTGACTGAGGGCCCAAGGGGCACTTAACTAACTCATGGCTCATCGCAGCGGTCCTCGCCCGGAGCTGTAGAATATGATTAGACACTGTCCTTGTCCTTAACATGATGACTCAGAACCAAAGCTGTTCAATCAAATCCCAGATGCAGTGACTTTGAACAAACATTTCTTTATTTAAATACAGGAAACACAAGGACCAGGGAGATAACTGGGTCGGTAAGGTACTTGGCCTGCAATCAAGAAGATCTGATTTGGATGTCCAGAACCCATATTCTAAAACTGGGAGTGGTGGTACATACTTCTAATTCCAACACGGGGTGAGGGGGGTGGCACGGAGACAGGTGGATCCTGAGTGAGTCAGTGAACCCCAGGTCAGTGATGGATGTCTCAAAAAGGGAGGGAGGAAGGGAGGGAGGGAGGAAGGAAGGAAGGAAGGAAGGAAGGAAGGAAGGAAGGAAGGAAGAAGGAAGGATCGACCCCCAAGGGTCAGCATCTGAGGTTGTCTCCTGACTCCACCTGCACCCACACATATGTGCACCCACATCCTCTGTTTTTGTATCCTTTCTGTTAATGTGATAAAACACAAATAAAAAGCAACTTAAGGGGGGGTTATTGGGGTTACACTTTTAGGTCAGAGCCCATCGCTGAGGGGAGTCAGAGCAGTTACCCAAGCAGAAATCTGAAGCAGAAACCATGGGAGAATTCCGCTTGCTGACTTGCTCACTAGCTTTTTTACACAGCCCAGAACCACCTGCCTAGGGAGTGGTACCGCCCAGGGTGGGCTAGGGACTCCTACATAAATTATCAATAAAGACAGATCCTCACAGACATACCCATAGTTTAACCTGACAAAGACAGTCACTCGGTTGAGGCTCTTTTTTGAAAGCTCTTATTTAAGATTTACTTGTTATTTTATGTGTGAGTATGTTTTGCCTGAACGTTATTATGTCTATGCACTGTGTGCGTGCAATGCTCTCAGTGACCAGAAGAGGGGATCAAATGCCCCCAAACTGGAGTTAAAAGATGTCTGTAAAGCTCCGTGCGGGTTCTGGGAATCAAACCCACCTCTCCAGCCCTGTCAGTGCCTTTTCAGATGATTCTAGGCCATCTGAAGTTTGCTGTTAACATTAACCAGGTCACCCTGATAGAATGTACAGCCTCACACACAAACTTGCAATCAATCAATAAGAGGAAACAGTAACATCTACTTGAGAGGGCTGAGTATGTCTAAAGCACTTAGCAAAATGATACACATGGCAGATAAACAGAATGGGTGCTGGGTGGAGTATTAGTGTTGCACATGTTGGCCACCAGCACTCCTGTGGAAGATTATCCAAAAATTAACCGCCCTGGCCCTAGTAAGAGCAGACTCGAAAGTGTGGGGCTGCGGTGGCTCCTGGGGAACACGGACACCTGTCACAGTTTTTACACCCCAGCCCCAAGGTACCTTTAAATCTGGAGGGGCAACAGCTCCGTCCCGGATAGATCACAGCATTGCAAACACTGGACTCGTGCCAGGATTTCAAACCCTCGCAACAATGAGAGACAAAGGGGAACTTTCTCAGCAGCCTCCGGTCCGCTCAGAGGAAATAACCTCTCATTTTTTACCTCCCAAGAAAGCAGTTTTCTGAAAAACCTAATGCCAGGAGGGGAGGTTTGGCAGTCTTTGGAGACTTATCGCCATCTAGAGGATTCAGAGCCACGGTGCAGGACAAACGTGACCTAGAACAGGTTCTGCAGAGGGTTTCTGCCTCCCAGGGTGCTGCAGCCTCTGCCGGGCGTCTTGCCAAGAATTGACAGCTGCGCACCATCCAGGAGGGGAGACGATGCTATTTAGGCAACTCCCATTTTAAAGCATCAAGATAGAATCCCACGCTTTGTGTCTTCTCTTTCTGAATGTCTGGTTTGCTTTTCGAGGCTTTTGACCTTGTTAGTTTCTTGGAGATGATGTTACAGATTCCCACACGCAGAGTGACTACGAGTTAGTGGGAGATGGCGTCCAAATTGTGAGCCACCACATGATACAACACACGCGTCCCTCTTCTTCAGCTGACTCCTGAATCCTTAGTCTCTGTTCCTGGAAACCCACACCCCCATCCCTTGTCACCATTCAGTGTCTTCTCTCCTCTACCCCAGAGCCTAATTTCACCTAACTTCTGAAAGTCTCCCCCACCCCCCCACCCTCCCACCCCCCACCCTCCACCCCCCCACCCCCCACCCCCCACCCCCGCTTCCTGACTCTTCTACCTGACTCTCCCTGCTCCTGTCCCCAGTGCTAAAAGCCCCTCACACTTAGATCTTGAGTCTAGTTTTTTAATCCGAGTTTTCAAAAGTTGCTATGCATCAGTACTGTCTGGAGCATCTTCCCCGGGAGACTCTGAGATGAACCAAAAGACAATGAGCAACTCGGAGGAAGCTTTGCTCGATCTCATTAGTCACTCATTCCACAGCCACCCATGCTAGCAGCTCCTCCTTCTCACTCACTCCACAGCCACCCATGCTAACAGCTCCTCCTTCTGCACCACGACGTTTTGCTATTTCTTACCCATTCCTGACAACACAGAACCCATCGTGTTGGGGTTCTCTTGTTTTGGTTTGGTTTTTTGTTTTGTTTTGTTTTTTGTTTGTTTGTTTCTCTGCTGTGACAAGACACCTGGCAAAAGGACCTTACGGGAGGATTTATTTGTGCTCTTGGTTTAGGAGTACAGCCTATCATTGGGGGGAGGCGTGGTAGTGAGAGTATCTCTTCCTGTGATGACAGGAACACGAGGCAGCAAGTCACATTACCTCCGCAGTCAGGAAACAGAGGGGAATGCTGGTGTTCAGCACAATTGCTTCTTTTTATTCAGCCCTGGACCCCGATCCATGAGATGGTGCCAGCCACATTCAGGGTGGGTCTTCCTTCCTCGGTTGAACCTGTCTGGAAAATCCCTCGCAGTTTTTCAGAGGACTGTCTATCATGTGATTCCAAGCCCAGTCAAACTGACAACCAACATTACCCATCATGCCTAGCAAAGCTACTTCCAAGTTCTTCAAGAGTCTTCCAGAAGCTTCCCACACATGTTATTGACCCAGCCATCCCGTAGACCGTCAGCTGCCATGTTAGCCTCAGTTTCCCCTTCACTTCCACCTCTTTTCGGCTGCAACTGAGTGCTGTTATGTTCTCCAGGCAACCCTGCTGTGTCTATGGCACACCACCATCACTTCCTTCGCAACCATGTTCTATTGAGGGGTGGGTAAAACTAGTGCTCAGGCCGACGGGATGGCTCAGTGGGTAGAGGGCCTGCTGCCAAGCCAGACAACTCGAGTTCTATCTCTGGTACCCACGAAGTGGAAAAAGAGAACTGCAAGTTTTCCCGTGACTTTCACATACGCACCGTGGAACATGTGCACTCACACACATACATAAACACTCAAACAAAAAAAGTTCACAAAGTCCTTTCCACTGGCAGCAAAACTTACCTAAAGTGAATTTGCCTAAAACTTACCTGAAACCTAAGTGCTCAATGGTAAACATGCTTCCAGAGAACCCCAGTTGGGTTCCCAGCACCCATGCTGAGCATCTCACAGTCATCTGTCTAATTCCAGCTCCAGTAGGTCCAAAGCCCACTTCTAGGCTCCTCAAACAACTGCATACATGCAAACATATACACACAGACACACAGTTTTTTATGATCCTGATTTTTTTTTTTTTTTGAGACAGAGTTTCTCTGTATTGCTTTGGAAGTTGTCCTGGAACTAGCTCTGTAAACCAGGCTGGCCTTGAACTCACAGAGATCTGCCTGCCTCTGCCTCTTGAGTGCTTGGATTAAAGGTATGAGCCATCAACACCTGGCCTAAATATCCTGAATCAATGGTCATAAAATAAAGAGCTTTTAGTAACCAATATTCCCTATAACACTTTGTCCTTGATTTTAGATTGTTATAAATATGTATTTTCAGAATATGACTATTTTATTTATTTTACATATTTTGGGGAACTTTTCGAACTATATCCTTTGCTCCATTTCTTTTTAAATTGCCACCTCTATTAATAAACACATGAAACTTAAAATACCTAAGAAAAATGTTCCATTCCCTCGGTGTACTTCTCTTGTTCCCTTGTTTGCCTTTCATTCCCTCTGTGTGATGTACAGTCTGCGTGTACTAACCACATAACATATCTAGTCTCGAAAAGCATTTGGTAACAGGAATGTGCAGGAACCTTCAGCAAGGTATGCCCATGCATTGACACACAAATGTCCTCAGCAAACAGCAGCTGGGACAGCCACACTAGGAACAAAAACCACCAACAGATATGTGGACCACAGCTGAGCACTGAAAAAGAGGCAAATTCTGCTACAATACAGACAAGTCTCAAAGTTTCTAATAAGAAAACAAAAAAAGTTTCAGACAGACACTTGGCATGTCTTTAACCCCAGCACTCAGGAGAACAAGGAAGCAGAACTCTAGGAGTTCGAGATCAGTCTGATCTACACAGCCAGAGCTGAGTCGTTGTGAGAACAGCAAAGGGCCAATTCTACTTATGAGAGACCCCAGGAAAGAATTGTATCAGAAGGCAAGTAAGTGCTCACCTGAGACCAGTGGAGGAAACTGGCTGAAAGAAAAAAAAAATCACTGTTGAGAAACTGAGATGTAGACAGATCAAGATGTGGGTCAGTTTCCACGTAGAGAAAAGCTGGGCTGGTTCCGAGTCTGGGTTCTGTTTTCAAGAACTCAAATGAGTAACCTTCATGCACTGCCTACATACACACTCCTTATGTAAGAAAGAATCATTTTATACCGTAGAAGCTTGAAGTACAGATGGTTCTGAACCATAAGAGTTCAGGTAGCAGACAGTAACCCCGACTTCCTTTAGGAAACCCTCTTCCCTAACTCGGCATGGTTCTGATGGTGCCATCATTCACAAAGCCTAACCTGCCCCTGGTTTCCAGAGTAACTGGGTCATATGACCTCAGCTGACCAATCACATGTTTTTAAGCCTACAGCCCCAGTGGTTAGCCCCACATCTGGGCATATTTTAGTAGCTTGGAGAATCAGAATTCACTATGGGCTTTTAAAGCATGATCAGTGAAAGAATTCCCTATTTCATATCAGTAATTGTAAGACTGTACCCTCAAAGCCTAAGATAAGGACCTGTGTAAAATACTTTGAAGTATATCTTACAAATGCTTGCTAGCCAGCATTCCTTCCCATTCTGTATGCATATAGTGGGCCTTCATTCTGTGAGTGCCTCAAACACACACACACACACACACACACACACACACACACACACACACACACACACATTGTTTTACAAGGGAGGGAAATACTGAATAAAAAAATTTACACCAAAATACAAAAAAAAAAAAAACCATGAATGGTGCGGTGAACTGTCCACTTCCAACAAAGGGGATGCCATGATAAAATACTCTAACAGGCAACTTAGGGAACAAAGGGTTTATTTGGTTCACAGTTCCCAAAGGTTATAACCCATCCCAGTGTGGGAGTCATGTCCTATCCACAAGAGCAGGGATAAACAGAGAGTGGGCCATCCTACAAAGCTTCAAGGCCCGCCCCCAATGACCCATTTCCCTCAGCAAGTTCCACCTTCCAAGGGTTCCACATCCTTTTCAATAGGGTCAACCAGCTAGGGACCACATGTTCAAACACAGGAGACTATGGGGAACATTTCACGTTCAAACCACAACAGAGGATTGGTTTCAGAAGTAATGTAATGTAATGTAATCTCTCGAACAGTAGAGTTTTGAAGCCCAAATCATGTGGGGGGAGTGGGGAAAGAAATTACTTGGGCTGAGATTTCTACTCACTTCCTCAAAAATCACACCACATAAATAATTTTGTATTAAATTTACAGTCCAACCACTTTAAGATCCTGGAAGAGGAGCAGTGTATAAATATAAAGCCATTCATTAACCTGAATACCATTGGAAGGCTGTATGTAATTCACTCCTTTCTGTCATGTGCTGAGAACTGCACCTAATCACTTCATGTTCTATTTATAGGAGCTGTTGACCAGTTTCTTGTCTTCTCATTCTTCATATATCAGGAGCCCTTGTCAAGTTACAGGGTATATGCTTCAGGGAAAAGCTGGATGCTTTGTGTAAACTGATATTTTAATCATTGATTCCTTTTGGGAAATGATAAAAGTCCCAGCTGCCTCACACACAGAGAGAACTTAATGCCTTGTGGCTAAATAGATACAAGTGGCCAGATCCTAAAAAGAAATCTGAACGTGCTACATTGGTCACAGAACCATGTCCCCGTCAGCAGCTGCCGTCCACACATGCCTGAGATGCATGCACAGCCCCACACATCTGCTGCTGCCATCTTAGACCAAAGATGCACACTCTCGCAGCTGACTAACAACAGAACAGTACGACTGAAGAGGCTCTAGTGGCTCCTTACATGTCACCCATGGTGACAATGGTGCTTTAAAAAAAAAAAAAAAAAAAAAAAAAAAAAACAGAAGCAACTGGGCTGGTTCCAAGGATTCCTCTGCACAAATGTCTGTTGATGATGTTCTGCTTGTTGCCTTGGGTCTGTTCAGGTGCCCCCCCCCTTGACTGAGGGACACTGTCCACATCCCCAGAGAGAGTGACCTGGAGCTCACAGGAGCTGCGCAGCTAATGTTGCCTTCCCAGCAGGAAGGCAGCTATTCTGGAGAGACAGTTATAGCCTTCCTTTGGTTATCAGGTTATTGAAACAATGGCTTATAAAATGAGAATTTCCCCGAGAACTTCGTGGGGGTATAGGGAAAGGGCTGATGCCAAGCAGGGGAAGAGCTAGCTTCCACTGGTAGTTATTTTTCTAACTGTCCTCTTGAAGATGGCTGGTGAGCCCATGTCGATAATACTGCCAGGACTCCAGGCTCTGACCCTAACAGCTAAGAACAAACACAAAGACTAGACTCCTTGACAAAAGTGTTCCTGGCTTCACAGTATGACCTGAAAGACACATATGGGACACTCCCACCCCCGGTATCCTACCTGTAAATATCAGTGTTCATTGGTTTGGTTTTACCTTTTTCTGCTTTAGAAATTTAGCTAAGGTTACAAACTGATACAGGAGACTAGAAGCCTTTAAAAAAAAACATGTGACAGACTCAGCACCACTTCCAGGCAATTAACAAATCTATCCAGAGCTTACATCACACAGGGAAGTATAAGCTACAGCATCTGCCTTTAAGGGACTTCTGCCTACTGTGACAATAAGATGCATGCAACACCAATGAGGTCATTTGCTACTAGGATCAAGCTGGAAAGCTAGCTTCATAAGAGACAGGATACTGGCTACTGCTGACTGTAGATGTGCCCAACACTCATGTGTTGTTCCATACACATTGCCCACTTGCATATACTTCTGATCCCAAAGAGGTTACGCTTACCACTCCCCTGAACAAATGAGGAGTCCCTCAGTCCAGCTCCTCCAAAACTCTCTCGTGGTTCTAAGAGTCCTCTGGGCATCTCTTGAACACGTTCTCAACTAGCCCTTTTGATTATTCCATGAGATCTGCTACTTCCCTAATTTTCTAATCAGTCTCTGTGTCTCCTGCTGCAAATAGCCACTGTTTCCCTAAACTATGACGAATCCATTACTTCCAAATCATCTCATGGTTTGACCAAGTGGTTCTTTTCAATCATATGTTGTCACATGGAGCAGGCTGACAGCTTTGTTCAAAATGGCATCCCTTGTGATTGCTGGCTGTCAGCTAGTAGCCCTGGTTCTTGCCTCCATATAGAGGCTTGGGCTTTCACAGAGCATATGGGCTAGATTCCAATAGGAATGTTCTGAGCAGCACAATTACACGTTGCAGGGCTCCTGAAGCCCTGCCTCTGATGTTGCACACCAATGTTTTGTCATATTCTGTGGGCCAAAGCAAGTCAAAGGACTGGTGGAAATGGTAAAAATATTTTTGCATCTACCTACAATTCTCTGCAATCACTGTAGCCAAAGCATGCAAATGGTGCCACAGCTGTGTCATTTAACACAAGACACAGATGTTGGGGAATATTATTTTAACTAGGCAAAGATGTGTTACATTTGTTTGTGCTGCAGAATATTACTTTAAGTGTATAAAGGTGTGTTACTTTTGTTTATGCTGCACTTGTTTCACAATGTAGGGATGTGTTTGTGCTGCATTTATTTAATTATGTAAGAATGTGTTACTTTTGTTTCACCTTGCCTGCTTAAGACAACTAGTTGGTTAATAAAGAGCTGAATGGCCAATAGATAGGCAGAGAAAGTATAGGCAAGGCTAGTGTGCAGAAAGAGGAAATAGGAGGAGAAATCTAGGCTCAGGAAGAAAGAGAGAAGAGAAAATGAGGGACACACCCAGGGCAAGAAGACAGGCAGCCCAAGCCAGACAGAAATAGAGACAGTAAGGAAAGGTAAAAAGCCCTAAGCAAAATGTAAATAAAGAGAAACAGGTTTCATTCTAAGAGCTAGCAAGAAAAGAGCTAAGCTATGGCCAAGCATTCAAAACTAGTAATAAGTCTGTGCTGTGGTTTGGGAGCTGGTTGGGGGCCTAAAGGAAAAGGCCTGGTACACACAGAATACCTCGTGGTGACGCAGCTAATGCCTGAGTGTCTCCTTAGGCTAATACAGCACTATCACCCTATCCCTTCTGACGGAACACTTGTACAAAGACAATGTCCCCATTACCCATCACTGTCAAGACTATCTAAATGAATGGTACCCAATGTCTATGTCCTCATAGTGCAAACAAGGTTTTTCTTTTACTATTTTTATTAATTCTTTAAGGATTTCATATAATGTACTTTGACCATATTTAACCCAACTCCTCCCAGATATACCCACCAACTTCATGTCTTCTTTTTAATAACCCATAGACTGCAATCCATACTGTCCATCTACTCCTGGATGTGGGGACATTCACTGGAGCATGGTCAACCTACCAGGAGCCACACCCTTAAAGAAGATTAACTCACTTTGTCCCCAAGAGGCCATCCACTCTCCATAACTCCTCAGTTAAGAGTCAGGGTTCAAGCACCAGATTGAGCTCTGGAAGTCCAGTCAAAGTGAGGGAGGAATGATTATATGAGCAAGGGGGAGGAGCAGATTCGAGAGCATGATGGGGAAACCCATAGAGACAGCTAACCCAAACTCACAGGAGCTCACAGACTCTAGACAACTGGAGAGCCTGCAAAGGACCAAACTAGGCCCTCTGCATGTAGGTGACAGTTGTGTACCCTGGTATGTTTATGGGACCCCTGGCAGTAGGACAAGGATCTATCCCTGGTGCATGAGCTGGCTTGTTGGAGCCCATTCCATATGGTGGGATGCCTTGCTCAGCCTTGATGCTGGGAAGAGGGGCTTGGTCCTGTCTCAACTGAATGTGCCAGGCTTTGTTGACTCCCATGGGAGGCCTTACCCTTTCTGCGGAGTGGATGGGGGTAGGTTGGGGGGAAGTAAGGGGAGAGTGAAAGGGAGGAGTGGGGATGGGGAACTGTGGTTGATATGTGAAATGAATCAAAAAACATTTTTTTAACTCATGACCCCCTCCCACTGCATGCTGGAATGTTGACTGGCTTGACCTGCGCAGATCTTGCACAAGCGACCTCAGCTGCTTTAAGCTATGAGTGTGGCAGTCCTGTCATACCAAGAAGACACTTCTCTAGTCTGCTACAACCCCTGGATTTCACAGCCTTTCTGCCCCTCTTCCACAATGGCCCCTGAGCCTTGAGAAAGATGGCTGTAATAGATGCCCCATTGGGGACTGGGCTTTCTATAGGCACTTTCAGCACTTTGACCAGCTGTGACTTTCTGCATTAGCCACTGTCACTGCACAAAGAAGCTTTTGTGGTGAGATCTGAGGATGGCTCCAATGTATGAGTAGAGAGATTCAAACTTAGCGGGAAGCCAGGCAAGGCTCTGATGAAACTCCTCCAGGAACTGCATTTAAACTGCAGCAGCAGACACCCATAACCCATAAGCCATGTTTACAGCGGGCCGGCATCTGAGGATGCTAAGTAACATAGCATCAGGCTGGAGGTACAAGCACGGTGCTTAGCTGTTGTGGGATATTAGTTGAAGATGTGTTACATTTGTTTAATGATGGCAAAAATGTGTTGTACCTTTTATGTTCCATTTGTTTAACCCTGTGAAGATTTATTACTTTGCCTGTCTAACACACCTGATTGGTCTAATAAAGAACTGAATGGCCAATAGCCAGGAAGGAGGAAGAATAGGCAAGGCTGGGAGGCAGAGAGAGCAAATAGGAGGAGAACTATGGGAGAGGAGATCGAGGGAATGAGACAAGGAGAGGAGGACACCAGGGGCCAGCCACCCAGCTACACAGCAAGCCATGGAGTGAGAAGTAAAGAAAAGTATACAGAAATAGAAAAAGATCCAAGCCCAGAGGCACCTGGGTTCAATTCCCAGCACCCAGATGGCAGCTCACAACAGTCTGTAACTCCAGTTCCAGGGGATCCAACACCCTCACAGACATGCAGGCAAAACACCAATGCCCATAAAATAAAAATAAATTATAAAAGCCCAGAGGCAAAGGCAGATGGGATCATTTAAGAAAAGCTGGCTAGAAATAAGCCAAGCTAAGGCTTGGCATTCATAAGAAAGAATATATCTCTGTGTGTTTATTTGGGGGCTTGGTAACAGGCCACTAAAGAGTAAAGAGTAAAAAACACCAATTACACCTAGCCTCAGAATCAACTCTCTTCTGCCGCTTGAACCAAACCTAAGTTCCTCACTTCTGACTGCTTTGGAGATAAGTTGGAATCTTGTAACTCTGACATCTGAAGAACGCCCCTGGCCCAACGTCCATGAATGACTAACTTGCAGTGCATGTTCAGCTGTACAAAGACCACTGCTACACACACAGAGGGGGAAGGGGCCCTCAGGGACCTGAACCATTTACATGAAGCGATGACTCTCTTAGAACAATTATATTCTAGCAACACTAGAGACATTTGGTGGGTTTGTGGGTAGTAGTGTCCATGTATGTGTGTACGTATGTTCATGTGTATGTGTGGGTGCATATGTGAATGAGAGAGTGTGTATACTATAGGGGGATGTGGTGTGTGTGTGTGTGTGTGTGTGTGTGTGTGTGTGTGTCCATAAAGGCCAAAGGTTACTGTTTATTGTTTTCTTCAATTGATATGTATGTATGTATGTATGCATGTAGGTAGGTAGGTAAGTAGGTATTATGTAGGTATGTATGTGTGTATGTATGTATGTATGTATGTGTGTATGTATGTATGTATTCCACGGAAACTGGATGGAACTGTTTTGAACAGTTTGAACAGTTTTATTAGAAAGCTTGCCTTTAGGATCCCATCTACATTTCCTAAGCTTTGGAACACAGGTGAACCACTATGCCTACCCAGCTTTTTTGTGTGGGTGCTGGGGAACCTGAATGCCAGCCCGTACACCTGGACTGCAAGTTCCTCGTTCACTAAGTCATCTCCCAGCCCCACCAGAGATTTGAACTTTTAAGATTTGTTTACTTCTATTTTATGCATTTGAGTGTTTTGGATACATGTATATCCATGTGTGTGCAGTGTCCAAGAAGAGGGTATCAGCCCCCCTGGAACTGTAATTACAGATGGTTGAGAGCTGTCATATGTGTGATAGGAATCAAACCCAGTTCTTCAAGAGCAGCAAATTCTCATAACCACTGAGCCATCCCTCCAACTCAAAATATTTCATTATTATTTTTAAAATATACAGATGGGAGGTGGGTTCAGATGCCTGTGGGGACCACACGAGGGCGTCAAACCCCCTGGAGTTGATTACAGGCAGTTATAAAGTGGTATACAGACTGGTAGTGGACCTTGGGTTCCCTGGAGGGGCAGAGTGTGCTCTTAACCCCTGAGCCATTCCTTCAGCCTCTCACCAGAGATCTTAGCTGTCACTTATACACAGGACTAGACAGCGAAGTGTGATGGGCATGCTGCCTGAGACACTCAGGCATATGCTAACTGCTGAGCCTTAAGCTTCCCAATTGCCCAACACTATTGACTTAGGAAATCCCCACAAGCCGAGGAGGTAGGTGAAAATGACAGATGAACTCATTCAGAATCACAGGCTTAAGTCATTTGTCCACAGCTAAGCCAGTTCCCCTGCCAGGCCCTTGTGACTGTCATGACAGAGCCCTGTAACCACATCCCCAGGGAATGCCTTTAGCACTTCCCACTCACTCACTCCACCTCATCCTCGGAGACTCAGTGGCATGACCAGTGACAGTCAATGCCAGCCTCAATTACAGCTTGATACCATTTCATCGAGGTCCATTTTAGGGACACCCATTGCTAACAATGAACCTGCCCTAGCTTTATTCATTGAGATAAATAGAATTCTGCTTTAAAAAAAAAAATCTGGGCATGGAAACTCAGAAGATATCCTGGTGGTACACATCCAAGCCATTCTCCACTGAGGAGTCACTGCTGGTCTCTCTCTGAGACCAGCCAAAACAACAAACCCACAGAGTGACATGATCCTGCAATAGTCAGATTTTCCTCACAGAAACGCTGGCAGTGATGGGAACGCCATGACCGCTCCTGGCATCTGACCTTCTCTTGGCAGAGCTTGGCTCAGGGCTGACGATGAACTCATGATTCAGTGTTTCACAGTGCTTCCAGGAGCTAATTGGTTAAAGACTCTTTGGGCCTTTTGTTTTTTCACTTTTTTTTAAACAGACCCAGGATGTAAAGAAGTTTCTGGGGGAAAAAAATGCATTCCTTCTAAACAACTGTGATTTAGCATGAAATTATTTTTAATTACTTCCTAATCCTTGAAATACGTATTTGAGAAGCACAATGAGATATGTGTGAAAGAAACAAAGCAAATCATATTTTACAGGCAGTAAAGAAGACCCAGTGAGAACTGATTTATATCATATTACAGGGAGAGTCTGAAATTTGAACTCAAGGCTGTCAACACCCACTTTTGTGATTACTTGCTTGAAAATTATGCTCGTCACCAGCCAGCATCCTAGCCTGGTCCTAAATTCACTCCTGCCAGAGTGTCTGAATGGACTGAACCATCTATATCCATTCCCAAGTTTAAATACAGGTGTTTTGCTGTCACCCTGGTGTGATTCATGGGCTGTATCAAATGAAGTACCAATTTCTGTCTTGGTCCAGATTCAGTGCATCACAGCTGTCAACCAAAGCCTTTAAAGCACAAATATGAACCCAAGAGGGGGTCACTGGTCAACACAAGCTTTTATCTAACACTTTAACTTTTCAGACACAGAAACCACTTCATTTTTGGAGACACAGAATCTAAATTAATTCCGTGAAGGTAAGGGCAAAATATTTAGCTCTGTCTAGGAATTCTTTTGCTTGAAACAGCTAAGCTAATCCCAACTCCATAGAAATTTCACATTATAGCAAAATCACGTAAAAGAAAATCCATGCAACTAATACATTTATTTTCTCTCTCCTAGCAGCAGACCAAAGACAGAGAAACAAGTGACTCTGCATTTTCAGATACTAGAACAATGTCCCTCACACATGCTGAGCAGGCCTCTCTAGGGCCAATCACACAAGATCACCAGGTAGATAGCAGGAAAAAGAAACCTTTTTCACTTCACAAACTGATTGCAAAATGCTTCTCAAATCCAGTGCCTGGGACAGGTATGATTGGAAGCAATGGGAGTGTAAATGATAAGAGAAAAAAATTATAATAAATTATCATCTCATATGGTGAATAATTCCAAGTCCCAACCCCAAATTTTTACAAGAGAAGGGGTAAGGGGCTAAAAATGTAAGGAAGGGCTTGGTAAGAAGGCTCTGCTCAGCCTCATGACTTGAGTTTGATCCCCATGTGGTCTAAGGAGAGAACTGATAACAGAAAGTTGTTCTCTGACCCCCACAAGTGCACTGCGTCTATACCCATACACACACACACACACACACACACACACACACAACACACACAGTATTTACATAAATTAAAAATAAACTAATAAGCATGGTGCAGCAGTCGGTATTCTATTGCTGTGAAGAGACACCATGCCATGGCAACTCTTATAAAAGAAAGCATTTAATCATGGCTGGCTTACAGTTTCAGAGGTTCAGTTCATTGTCATCATGGTGGGGACCATGGTGACATGCAGCCAGACACCATGCTGGATTAGTGGCTGAGAGTTCTACCCTTGATCCACAGACAGCAGGAAGAGAGACTATGCCTGGCTTGGGCTTTTGAAAACCTCAAAGCCCAGCCCCAGTCTCACACTTCCTCCAACAAGGCCACACCTCTTAATCCTTTTAAATAATGTCACCCCCTAGTGACCAAGCATTCAAATCTATGAACCTGTGGGAACTTTCTTATTCAAACCACCTCATGTGAGCTTTCTTTCTTTCTTCCTTCCTTCCTTCCTTCCTCCCTCCCTTCCTTCCTTCCTTCCTTCCTTTCTCTTCTGTAAGGGATACAGTGACAAACCTGGGTTTAAGTTTAATGAACATATTTTCTCTGAATAGTTATGTGGAAAGAACAACCAAAATTAAAATGTTGAAACAGTTCTATGTGTGCATGGAGAATGCCGCAGATGTTCTGTAAAGCAAACTCAACATCTTCCAGTCCTCACAACTCAGGAGATTCCAGAATTAGGCATTAATCTTTCCAGAAAAGATTCCTTTTCCTTAATGAGAAAACAGAAGTTCAGAGGCATTAACTGACTAATGGAAAGTTAATTGGGTAAGGGCTGAATGTTGCCCTGTACAACGAAAGAAATGGAAACTGTAGTTTTCGCCACTGAGTACAGTAATGCCCCACCCTGGCCACAGTTAGAATACCTCAGTATGTGATCCCCTGACCCAGGTTTTACAGGACCTGCGTAAGGTACAGGGAGTTTGGGTTTGCTTTGATTAGGAACCCCCGTACAACACTCAACAATCACTTTTTCTAATGTTTATCTTACTTTTCACTATGTCTCTTCATAGGGATCCCACATGGTGTGGATGTTCACAGATGGAGGTTAGGGGTCCCAGAGCCTCTGGTGCTAAAGTCACAGGCAGTGTAAGCTACCTTACATGGGTGCTAGAACCGAACTTCAGTCCTCCCAAAGAGCTGTGTAATAGTTATTCTTGCTGACAAATACCAGTAGCCAGGGCTCTCAACCACTAAACCATTTTTCCAGTCCTGGTCCACAAACTTTTGCATGTGGGATTTTTGACCTGTGTGGGTTTTTTATTATTTATTTATGTGTGTGCCTGTATATGTATGTGGGCATGGTCTGGATGTCATAGGTCAACTTAAGAATGGTGGTTCTCTTCCTCTACCATGTAGGACCCAGGTATTGAACTCGGGTAAAACACCTTTACCGACTGAGCCTCTCACCGCCTCTAATATGCATGCCTAACATGTTTTCAGATATGGTTGCTGTCAGATGACAGAAGGTCAAAACAGCATCAGGCATTACAAAGTCCAAACCTACACTCACCTAACAACCTCCATCTGAGTACACTTCCCAGATCCCCTTGTATCCAGATAAGACCATGAGACAAAATCTCACCGAGTCTATAAGTGGACTAGTCTATGAGTCACTTTGAGCCTGAGGCAACTGAAAGCAAATGTGTCTTTTTCCTTTCCATACCAAACAATCCACAGCTCTAGGAGATAAGGCTTTGAAAAACACAGTGATAGGCTTCAATCTGACAATTGTGGGATTAAAAATAAATAAGATCCACCTTGGTCTTATTTCCAAATGAGAAGACCATGTACACATCTGGATGCATTTCAGAAGTGATCAGGTTCAAATTAAAGATTTGGATGGTAGTCACACTAAAAGTTTCTTCATTAGATCCCCATGGAAGGCCTCACCCCCCCCCAGGGGAGCAGAAAGGGGATGGGATGGGGGTGAGTTGGGAGAACAGGGGATAATAATGGGAAGGTACAGGAACTGGGATTGACATGTAAAACAAGCTTGTTTCTAATTTAAATATAAAAAATTATCAAAAAAAAAAAACTTCATTGATGTTTTCTACATTTTTTTTCAGGTACATGCTTGATTTATTTTTTCTTTTCAGAAAGGGTTACATGTAGCTCAGGCCAACCTACAAGTCATTATGTAGTCAAGGATGACCTTGAATTTCTGTAATCCTGAGTGCTGGGATTACAGATATAGGTCATCACACCCAGCTAGATCAAAATCATAGATAAGTGTGGAAATCTGAATATGAGTGGCCCCTGTAGGCTCCAGTTGGTGGAACTGTTTAGGAAGGATTAGGGGGTGTGGCCTGGTTGAAGGAAGTGACATACAGGGGGTGGGGCTTTGAGGATTTAAAACCCCACAGCAGGCTCAGTCTCCCTCCTCTCTCTGCCTCCAACTTTCAGATGCAGGCTCTCAGCCACCGCCCCAGCACCAGACCTGCCTGCCTGCTGCCATGCTCCCCTCCATGATGATGGTCATGGGCTCCCCCTCTGAAACTGTGAGCAAGCCCAAATTAAATGCTTTCTTTTACAAGCTTCCTTGGTTGTGATGTCTCCTCACACAACAGAACAGTGACTATGGCAGGTGACCATGTGGTTTCATGTACCCAATGTCAAAAACTGGCAGTAGCAAATGAGAATGTAACAGCTTAGGCAACGATACTGTTGACAATTGCTCCCACTCAGGGGGAACAGGGTGGGGAGCTTCTAAAAAGTTGCTATTGCTGTGGGGTAAGGAAACTCCATACCAGAGCCTGGGTGAGGCAGCCCAAAGAGCTGTGTGAGGGAAGAGACTGGCATTTGAAGGCAGGTGTCATCAAAGAGGGACAAGACAGAGTAGGTGGCAGAGAGTGGGCCTTATTGCTCAAGAGACCAAATCATAATTTCATCAGGTTAAATGCTGAGGTTGCAAATTCAGAAAGCTAGAAAGGCTTCTCTGGAGTTCTGCTGATATCTAAGCCTCCTTCCCACAGTACCCAACTATTCTCCTGGGGAAAGGGATGCATCAGGAAGCTCTTACTAGAGAAGGCTACATTAGTATCCCAACCACACACACATTAAAAAAAAAAAAAAAAAAAGTCAACTATTTGCAACAAATAGCTCTTCCCTGGGTATCATTCTATGATGTTAGAGAGGATGAGGAATTCTTAAGCGGAAACTACTCTCAGAGCAAAAAGAAATCGGCAATCGTCTCACTCCTGCCCTCTACCTGCTGACTATGGCATGGCTGTCGCGCTGCTGCCGCACTCACAGTGGCTAGTCTTTTCTCCTGGGACTTGGGCAGCCGTGATTGAGGTGATGCTGTTTGTGATAGAGGGCAACCTCAAGGGCAAGGACAGGCCACATTACAGCTCCTAATTCTCTGCTCATAACACTGGCACGGCCACTAGTATTTTATCAACCAAAAATAAGTCCATGGCTTGGTCTGACATCCCTGGGATGGAGAAGCCTGCATAAGTCACAGGGCACCAAGAAGGGTGTGTGGTCCTCTTACCTAGAAGAAGAAATGAGTTATTGAGAACAATAACTCAGTCTACCACTAGAGACCTAGAAAGATGGGATAACGGCCCTAAGTACAGGAAATCTGAGCTTCACACCAATTAAGCTTGGACCCTGAATGGACAATCAAGACTGAGTCACTCCTGAATTCCACTCCGGTCTAAGGCTACTAACTTGTTTATAGAGAGAAAAATAACAAGGTTTTGGTTTTTTGTTTTGTTTTGTTTTGTTTTGTTTTTTGTTTTTGAGAAAGTTAAGTCTACTGTACATAGAAGAGATAGGTACAAAATTAAAGTCTTCATCTGGTTTCCTGGGGAAGGAAGAACAGAGAAACTGCTGAGGCAAAAGGTTAAGGCAGGGTTGGTTAACAAGGTCATTCTGAACTGAAGGATGAGAGGGGTTTGAGACAGGGTTTCTCTGAGGCTTTAGAGCCTGTCCTAGCACTCGCTCTGTAGACCAGGCTGGCCTCAGACAGAGATCTGCCTGCCTCTGCCTCCCGAATGGTGGGATTAAAGGCGTGCGCCCAGATCACCCATGGTTTATAGAACAAGATACCCACCTACAAAAGCCCCAGCCTCCAGAAAGACAGAAGCAGTGTGCCGAAAGGCCATGAAGTAAAGGGACGCCTCCCGGGGCAGGGCGTGACTCCTCCAGAAGTCAGTCTACTTATTGCATCGTGGAGAAACGTACCAGAAGGTGTGTGGCGCCGGGCAGCTGTATCTACCAGCTGATTCCAGGTTCACCTAAGAGCATAGTCCGAGAGATCTAGACCCACCTGAGAGATGCGCCTCTGGGAATGGCATTCGGGATTATTTGATTACATTCATTGATGTGGAAAAACACATCTTAACTGGTGTTATCATCCCCTGGCCTGCACCCTACAGCTGCATACATGCAGAAAGTTAATAGTAAAACTCTTGGGTTTGGGGCCTCCCCTCCATTCCTGGCTCTCTGCCTCTTGATGGTAGGAGTAATGTCACCAGCTCCTGCAAACTCCCATGACTGCTTTTCCTGCCATGGTATACTATAACCTAGAACTATGAACCACAATGAGCCCTTTCTCCCTGCAGTTATCAGGTCAGGGTATCCTATGGCAGGAAGAGAAACTGGAGAAGTACCCACCCACCAGAGTGGGAGGAGACTTCTCGGGAGCTGTAACACTGTCATGCACTCCTATGGGAACAGGATGATGCTGAGTTGGAGAGTGGTGCCGCATTTGGACTTGAAAGGCTCCAAACTTACACTTTGCTGTGCAACCAAGAGAAAACAGTAAGCAGCACGAAGGTTATTACTACAGTAATGAGTAGGCCAATTTCACATCCCTTTACAGACAGAGTCACACAGAAAATGACAAAGGGAAGAGCCTGGGCCCCTGAGACAACTGTCCACAGATAAATTGTTTAAATTCTCTAATCCTGAATTCATCTCAGATGAAGTAAGGATAAAAATGACAGTCTTCTAGACAGGGCTTCTTTATGTCATGTGCAGAGTTCAGTACAAAATGAGAAATTACCATTTTAGTGATTAGGCTCTTTACTCGAAAACCATGCTGGTTTCTCTTAACTTTCTTTTTATTTATTTCTTGTGTCTTTCACAATCATGCATCTCAATCCAATTCACCCCACTTCATATCTGCCCTCTGCCCTTGCAACCTCCCCCCAAAAATAAAAATAAAACAAAATGTAAGAGAAAATAAATGAGAGAGAGAAGGAAAAAAAGAATCTCATCATGGACGCTGTAGTGTGATACAGTGAGTCATACGGTACCCTTCCGTCCACATATCTTTACTCACAGGTGGTCTTTACAGAGAGTCAACGGTCTGGTTCGAGGCCTCTGGGTTCTGTACTCTATCAATGCTGGACCCTCACTGGGGCTCCTCTTGGATGTCCTGTTGTTGTCCTGTGTCGTGGCAATCCCGCAGCTTTGGCTCTACAGGATCTGCCCCTTCACGTGTTCCAGCAGATCGTAGATGGTGGAGTGGGCTAACTCATAATCCTGGGCCTGGGTGGTGACAGGATTGGTCAGCCGGCCAGCTCTCCAAGTCCTCGCCCACAGGGTGAACTCTGCAGTGCTGCCCCAGCCAGTTCACCTTTGGAGCAATAAGCACAGGCAGCCTTACCCACTGAGCTGTCCCAGGGCCCTCAGCTGGAACCCTTGTACAACACGGTGGAATACAGCAGTGAGTTGTGCCCTGCTTCCAGGGTGCAGAGAGTAGAGTCACACTTGTGCCAAGTACTCAAAGGCACTTACATGAGGACCATGGTTTAACAAGTTCTTAGCAAATTCTTTGGAATCTCTTTTGTCATTAAAATGAAAAGGAATGGCTGAACATACAAATAACACCTTTAAGAAATACCTGAATGAGTGTAACTTATATTGATTTTTTTTTTTTTTTTTTTTTTTTGGAGACAGGGTTTCTTTGTAGGTTTGGACGCTGTCCTGGAACTCTCTTTGAAGACCAGGCTGGTCTTGAACTCACAGAGATCCTCCTACCTCTGCCTCCCGAGTGCTGGGATTAAAGGCGTGTGCCACTACCACCCGGCTTATATGGATTTTTAAGATGGAAATTACAGCTAACTTTTTTTTAAACCAAGAACTGTTTCTAGCTGGGCAGTAGTAAATTCAAGGACAGCCAGTACATCTACACATGCAGACAAAACACCCATACACATAAAATAAAAATAAATAAAGGAAGAATTATATATGCTTAGCAAGCATTTATTGAGTCAATACGACTGTTTAGTGGAGCAACACCAGTAAAACCATTTCCCAAGATAGACAGGTATTGAACAATGCTGGCTACCGTCCTTGCCAGCCCCTGTACACCAGTTCACTCTCCACTCTGGAATCAGCGTAATTTTTCTAAGACCTGTCACTCATCTAGCTAAATTGCTTCTTTGGCTTCCCACTGATCCAAAACAATATGGAAAAGGTCTACATGACAAAGGCCACCACACACCCTTTTTGTCTTCCTCTACCTCTAGTCTCTTATGTGTGCTTTTTCTGAAAGAGACCTCTGCCTTCCTGCCACATACTACCAAACAAAGAACTCAATCATAAAGCCAGCCTGTCTCTGAGATTTATAGCATTGTGAACTCTCCTCTCTCTCTCTCTCTCTCTCTCTCTCTCTCTCTCTCTCTCGTGTGTGTGTGTGTGTGTGTGTGTGTGTGTGTGTGTGTGTGTGTGTGTGTGGTTGGGGGGTGGGTCTGCCAACACTAAAGCCACCTGGACATTTAGATGCCATCTAAATTGATCTCAGATCAAACAAACCATTCATGGTGAGTGTGCAGCAATCCCACCTGCAGATGCACTTGACACGCCCTCCTTCCTTCTTCTAGGCATCGACTCTTACTCTTCATGTTGCAATTTACTCCCCAAAACAGGTTATCTGTCTCTATCAAGAGCTACAACAGACCTGCCGTGATTCTCCAACCAAGGAACACATCGTCCTTGTGTGATTTGGTTTGTCTCTTTTACTACATTAAGAGCTGAGGAAAGAATGTTTACAGTCACCACTAGGAAGCTGAGAGAGAAAGAGGGGAAACAGAGAGAGGAGAGGGCAAAAGCGCGCGTGCGTGCGTGCGTGCGTGCGTGCGTGTGTGTGCTCGCAGGCGCCTCAGGGTATCCTGCTCACCACTTTGAGCCCAGTGATGATTACACATTAGTGATACACGGCCAGGGAGGGCTTAGTAGATACACATTAACTGAATCAGAGACAAAATCTGATGGAGTCCCAGTGGGAGGAGCCATTAATTGTCTGCCCTAAGATTAGGAACAAATTGTGCCAAGCAACAGGCTCCAAGACTTGACATCTAGTCTTCTCTGGTTTCTGCTGACAGTGACCAACACCAAGAATGAACAGAGACGGCATGAGATCTATTTCTTTCTCTGAAATGGAGGGAGTCTCAGAGCTTTGAGTCTGGGAAGTGAATTATCATTTCAGACAAGATACATTTGTATTTCAAAGACCTCAGTTCGAGATAAGAGAGGCGGCAAAAGAGAAAGCCTAAGAGAGAAGACTTTTATCTTACAAAGCTTCTTGGTCCTGCCTTACATAAGCATTTAGCATGAGTGATCTTAGCCAGGGGAGCATCCCAGCTTCTCATTCTCTACTGAGAATTCCCTTTTCATCAAAATACCAACAGCGAGGAAGACGTAGTAGCCTGCATCTAATCTTTTTAATGTTAGATTTATGTGTGCTCTTGGAGTCATTGCCGATATTACTTATCAAAGCAAAACAAGAAACAAATAGGCCACCCAGGGCCATGCACCTCTGATAAGGTACAGCACATAGCAACACAGTAGGGAAGTCATTGTCAGCACCAAGCCACTTCCCAGTACAACAGACACATCTTAGCAGGAGTCCCCACTGAGGGCCTTCTTGCCTGGACACAAAATGAGTTGCTGTGGTCTCCAGTCCTATTTTATATCTGGTTCACAATGAGAAAAGAAATGCATTGATGATAGTATTAATATTGATTTTTATTTTTTTAGTTTACAAAATAATGTTTTCCATTGTGACATTTTCATACGTGCACATCATGCTGCTTTGCTCTATTCACTGCCCATCATCCCTCCTTGCCTCCCACCACTACTCACACTGCTCCTTCCTATCCCTCTATATCACTTGTGTGTGCAAAGGTTGGAGGAGGACATGGAGTGTCCTGCTCAATGACTCTGCTGTGTTCCCTTAAGTCAGGATTGGCTGGCCTGCCCCTGTCACCTGGCAGAATGCACTCAGGCAGTACCCTGGTCAGCCCAGGGTTCCATGACTGCTACATACACAAAGATGCAAAGGACCCTTTAAAAAGAAAAAGCCTTGCCCAGCGGTGGTGGTGCACACCTTTAATCCCGGCACTCAGGAGGCAGAGGCAGGTGGATCTTGTCTACAGAGCTAATTCCAGGACAGGCTCCAAAGCAATAGAGAAACCCTGTCTAGAAAACCGAAAAATAAAATAAAATATAAAAAGAAAAAGCCTGCCCACTTCCTCTCTTTCCAGCTGTTCCTCTGACAGGCAAACAGGACTTTTCCCACCTCCCTCCTCTCTCTCTCTCTCTCTCTCTCTCTCTCTCTCTCTCTCTCTCTCTCTCTCTGCCTTTCTCTCTTTCTCTATCTCCCCCCCATCTCTCTCCCTCTCTTTCTTTTCTCTCCCATCCTTTTCTCCTTTCCTTTCCCTTTCTAATAAAACTTCTCACTTAAGCTGCCTGGCGTGATTGTCCCTGGCCCACCATAGAATCCATCAAGGTCTTCCATGTGCAATATTCCTAGCAACAGGGTCTCTTACAGAACCTGGAGCTAGGCTGGCAGCCAGCAAGCTCCAGAAATCTTCCCTCAGGTCTCTCCCCTCCTCAGTGCTGGGGTTACCCGTGCACAGGACCACACCCAACATTTTACATGCATCCTGGAGATTCTAGTTCTAGTCCTCATGCTTGCACACTCTCCACAACTGAATAATACTCTTTGGTGGATATATCCACACTTTTTTTACCCATTCATCTCTTGATGAGCATCTGGTATAGTGGTCCTCTCCGGCAGAGTGCAACTCAGCTTCTAACAGAAGAGGAAAGAGGATTCTGGGAAACCCAGCTTCTGTACCCTGCTAAAGAGACCACATGGAGACAGAGCTGGTTCCAACTTGACAACAGGCAATCAAGAAGGAAGGCCCTCTCTCTATTCAAAAGCATGTGTAATGGAAAGTATCCTCACCAGTGGTTTTTGTTTTTCTTCACATCTCAAATGATGACCTTTGAAAGCCACCTCCCAGAGGAACAGACGTCATCATGTCTCTGGCAATGCTGATGAGAAAGTCCTCAACTTTCTTTGCAGTCAAGATAAACATTCATAGACGACAGCACCCCCAAACCACCATTTAAACAAAAGGTTGGCTGTAAATTCAAAACTGGAATGGAGTATTTGTGGGAAGTGTAGCCACCCTGGATCGTTTACATTAGCAAAGAGGTTCCTCCAAAATCACAAAACTCAAGCCATGAATATCAAATACCCTTTGATGTGTTCCGTTTTCATGATTGAAAATTTCTGTGCCTTTTCTGATACATTAAATAAAAAAATGGAAAGTAAAGTGGTTGGATGAATGGCAGCATGAAATTTCTTTTAACTCAGCATGAACCCACAGACACCCAGAAACATACTAAGTTCATCAGTTTAAAAGGGACTGACCTCATTAATGAGCCGCCCAGAGACTGGCTAACTTGAAATTAACCTCTTAGATCTTGCAAGATAGAAGCACACCTACAGGGTCTGCTTTTAAAACATAGCATTTCCTACATGGATGTTTTTCAAATCAAGGTATTCCATAGAAACAAGGACATCTTGCTGTGGTGTAGCTCCAATTTAACAATGGCTCAGAACAGGGCAGAGAGTAATTAAGCACAGCAGAAATACAGTTGATCCATAGAACACAAGGACAGAGCAGCTGCCAACCACCAGATGAGCCAGTAGAATTGGAAAACTGGCTAAATCCACTTAATCTGTAATTCACAGAGAGAGAGAGAGAGAGAGAGAGAGAGAGAGAGAGAGAGAGAGAGGAGGGGGGAGGGAGGGAGGGAGGAACAGAGAGAGGGAGGGGGAGGGAGGGAGGGAGGAACAGAGAGAGGGGGGAGGGAAGGGAGGGAGGGAGGGAGGGAGGGAGGGAGGGAGGGAGGGAGGGAGAGAGAGAGAGAGCTCTGTTGGGCTTGCATTTTAATTTGCTCTCCAAGGCAAATCTACTGCAGGAAATCATGGTCTTGGGGGACTTTTTTTCTTTGCGAGTTGAGAGACTTGTTAAAGAAGATCTTTTCTTTCTTTTTTTTTTTTTTTTTTTTTTAGCCTCTGGCTGTCCCGACGCCCCATGAATTGAAAAACAAAGTTAGTGCTTTGCAAATGTCATGACATTTGGGCAAATACGATTGGGAATAATACTCAGAGTCTACCAGTAGGGGGCGCGCAAACCAAATTTAGCAAGCGTTTCAGAAACGAGAGTTTACGGGAGGAAGGGATTAGGGAACACAGAAAAACGAAGAGCGCAAACAAATATTCAGGGTAAAGCTTCGGTCAGTGCAAGAGTACAGACCTCAAATGCTCAAAAAGAAATATCCATAGCCTGTGGAACGGGCAGCTGAATGTAGAAGCAAGACAAACCGTCCAACGCCTGTATCAGTATTTATCCCCTTATTTCTACACCCCAGTTTTGCTTTTTTCTTTTTGTTGCTGTTGTTTGTTTTGTTTGCTTTCCATGTAATGCTGGGTGTCTGTCTAAAATACCAGCTAATCAGCATGTTCCTCATTTCTCCCATACACCTGATTCAAGTTTCGTGATTCCTAGAACTCTCTGACCTCTGTCCCCTACCCGCCACACCCCCCCCCGTTGTTGTAAATAATTAACTCATATGCATGTTTACCTTTTTCTTTTTGAGGCAAGGTCTCATGTGCTGTGGGACAGCTTCCCAAGAATGACTCCAAATTTCTAACCCTCCCACCTTCGCCTCCAAAGAGTTCAAGTGTTTGGATTACAGGCTTCACCACACGTGGTTATGAGGTCCAGGGGAGAGAGCCCAGCGCTTTGCGCATGCTCTGTAAACATTCGGCTGAGTTACATCCCACCCGCACTCGGGCAGAACTTAAAAAACATCTTGTGCTATCCAAATCTTTTAAGTTTCACAGTGAGACGTGATGTTTCACTCTATTAGTCAAGTATAGCTTTCTTTCCCTTGAGATGGTCAAACTTTAATCTCGTTTTTTAAAAAAAGACAAGATCCCTTCCTCTGTCTACAAGTCACAAATCTCTGTTTCCAACAGAGTCCTTCAAAATTCTGCACCAGCTTTTCTCCCAAAAAACAACAGGTCTCGGTCTCTTAAAATAGTCTTGGACGTGAGGGATGAGCATACCAAATACCAAATGCTGCTTTTGAAAACGCTCTCTTTTGCATAATTGAGAAAACAATTTTTAACAACTGATGCTCTTTGAAATACTGCAGTACTTATTTGTCTATTGTCAAGCCACGGAGAAAAGTCCTTTATAATGGCTTAGGAGGATCTCTGAGTTCCAGGACAGCAAGGGCTACACAGAGAAACCCTGTCTCGAAAAAAAAGAAAAGGAAAGGAAAAAAGAAAGAAAAGGAGAGGCTGAAGAAGTGGCCCAGAGCTCTGACTGCTTTTACAGAGGCCCTGAGTTCAGTTGCCAGGATCCACATCCGTCAGGTGGCCCACAATCAACTGTAACTCCAACACCAAGTGATCTGCTGCCCTCTGCCAGGACTCACACATGTGGCATGCTCGCATACAGACATACAGACACGTAAACTTTAAAACAATTTTAAAAGTCTTGAAAAACATGACGCACTTGAGAGACCATCGAGTTGGCTGGTGGGTAAAAGTGCTCATAGCCATGCCAGACAACCTGAGTTCAATCCTCGGGGCCCACCTGATGGAGAGAGATTTGACTCCTGCAAGTTGAATTCTGAACTGCACACTCAAGCCTCAAAGCATATGCCCCACACACACAAGTAAAAAATTATAATTAAAACTTAAAGATAATACTTTTAATCTAAAAGACATAGCCGAGACTATTTCTCCAGATGGAGAGTGAAAATTCAAAAACTTTTGTTGCCCTTAGAGCAAAGACAAGAAACTTGGAGGATCCATGCATGCATCCAGCAAGACATGACCTATAAAGTAAGGGCTGGGCATAGGGACATACATCTGTATCCCCAGCACTTGGGAGGCTGAGGCAGGAAGATGGTAAAATTGGAGGCCAGCCTGGGCTACATAGTAAGTTCGAGGATATTCTAGGGATACATACTAAGATCCTATCTCTACATACATACTTAAATAAACAACACTCATGCCCTCCAGAAATTTTTTTTAAAAAAGACTTCAAAGGAATTATGCAAGCTTCCATAAAATAAATACCTTTCATAAAAAAACAAATATCGCATCAGTATCAGAGTTCCTATAGAATTATTAAATATTAGAAGACAAGCAAAGAAAATATTTTGCTAAATTGTTTACGATTTATTTATTTTTATTTTATGTGTATGGGTGTTTTTGCTTTGTGTATGTCTGTGCATCATACCTGTGCAATGCTTGCAGAGGCCAAAAGAGGGTATGAGAACCTCCAGGATGGGAGCTAGAGATGGTTGTGAGCTGCCCTGTGCATGCTGAGAATCAAACCCAGATCCTCTGGAAAAGCAGCCAGTGCTCTTACCTGCTAAGTCATCTTTCCAGCCCCTTAGTCCCTTGTAGGTTTTTTTGATTTTGTCCTTTTGAATTCTAAAGAAAATATTTTGAACTTAAAATTCCTTTCTAAGCAAAAACTATCTATTAAATATGGATTCAAAATAGAGGGAGTCAGCAGGGCAAGAACTCAGAAGTTTGCATTCCTGGGAGTCTGTTTGCAAACTGTCCTGTGAGAGCTTAAAACAATAAAACTCCACAAAGGAAATCAAAAGAGAGGAGGAATGAGCCAGCCCCAGAGGACTGAGGAGATTCTTTCTGTTTAGCTAGAGAATAAACTATCCCAGGCTAAAAGTGACCATGGAGCTGTGAGAGGTGTCATTAGGGCCAACAGAATGCACCTTCATCAGTGCATGCATGGTTAAGAACCAGAATATAAGCAAAGCATGGTGGTTCACATCTTTTCTCCCATCACTTGGGAGGCAGAAGCAGACAAATCTCTGTGAGTTTGAGGCCAGCCTAGTCTACAGAGCAAATTCCAGAAGAGTCATAGCTGTTACACAGTGAAACCCTGTCTCAAAAAAAAAAAAAGAAGGAGGAGGAAAAAGGAGAAAGAGAGGGAGAGAGAAAGAGAGAAGCCAGTTCATAGCAATAAAATGAAGAGATTACATCTTTCTTATATATAACACTGGGGGGGGGGGAGTCAGTTCACAATACCAGAAAAAAAAAACAAAAAACAAAAAAAAACAAAAAAAAAAAAACTGAGCTACTTTGAAAGCAAGTCATTGAGCAAACAGCCACCAACTCAAACATGATATTCTTTGATCAATCCATCCTTTAGAGTGAAAAGAAAAGAAATACCAATTGCCCTTTGCCCTTGGAACATTTTTTAATGTATATACTTTATTACCTTTGTTGTGTATAGATAGATTCTCTCCTTCCATCATGTGGGGCCTGGAAATCTAACTCAGGTCCCCCACGCATGGTGACAAGTGCCCACTGAACCATCTGATGGATCCATGTCCTCTTTTCCAATGCTTTTATTATTGGCTCAACACCTTGGTTCTAGACAAGACAATTTAATGTATGTAACTAAATATATATGTTTGACAGCTTTAGAATCATAGAGTTAGCCTACATTAAAAATTATCAGGTATAATCCATACAATAACATAATTACTAACTTTGTAAAATCAAAGGAATGATACAGCTGACAGAGATTAAAAGTAAGAAGGTAGGACAAAGAAAGAGGCTTGATGGGAAAAGGTACTTGCTAGCTTCCAAGACTGATGGCAACCCTTGGGATCCACTTGGTGGAAGGAGAGACCTGACTTCCCCACACTACCATTTGAATTCCACAGGAAAACTCTTGGATACATACGTACCCCCCTACACACACATACGTGCACAGTAAATAGATAAAAATATAACCAAATTTTAAAAGAAGAATAGTAAGTCATAGAGGTGCAGGAAATGTTGCTGGATCCCTCTTACGTGAAAAGCCACCTTGCTCAAGCATCAAGTGTGAGATCTGCCCCCTTAAACCACTGAATTCCTTGTTCTCAGAAACCCCTGCAGTAGATGCCTGTCATTTCCAGCTTTTACGTTGCAGACTAATTTGTTATGCAGTGGTAGACCATGAATACAGCCTGATCTCCCAAGAGAAACAACAGCAACTGAGAAACCATCTTTGCAACGCTCAGAAACTGGAAATAGGAACTGAAAAGCCCAGGTTCTAATCTCAGGAATGCTCCGGAGACCAGGCCCTCTGATCAGTTGTGTTTTCAATGAACCCGGGGTGGGGGTGGGGGTCAGGGGGGAATTCAATCTGAATGAATCAGATGGCCCCTCACCCAAGATTTTCTATTCCTCTTTATGGGCCACACCCTGTCCCAGCCTCCACTGCACCCAAGTCTCACATGTCTGCTGTGGTCTGGATATGGCTAATCCCATCAAAGCTCACCCTGGTTCTTAATTTCTCGATGTCACCTGCTGTGATATGGGGCCTTTTAAGACATATTTGAGACCGTCTTTCAAGAGTAGATTGGTTCTTTGGGGAACTAATTCATTCTGGAGAGTTCTAGTCATCATGGCGCAGGCAATGTCTTATCTTTAACATAGTGCTCCTTTCAAATTGATCTGCCTTCTCTTTTGCTCTCTTGACATGCACAGAGCCATATGAGCCCCTCATCAGAAGCCACAGAGGCACAAGTGTCATGTTCTCAGAATTAGAGAACCACAGCCAAAATAAATCACCTGACAATGGCCTATCTCAGAGGCAAGCACTTGCCTAGCAAGCAAAGACCCTGGGTTCAGTCCCAGACACTGAAAATAAATTTTTAAAAGATAAAACAAACCTCCTTCACCTTTAGAGGAGGGGGAAATAGGAAGGCTGGAGAGAGATTCAGTGGTTAAGAGCATGTCCCGATTTTGCCTAGGATCCAAGTTTATTTCCAGCACCGATGTCAGTTGGCTCACAACCATCTGTAACTCTAGACCAGGGGATCCAATACCACCCTCACACACACAAACCCACACACAGACACCAACATATATATGTAATTATTTAAAAAAAATTTAGGGGCTAGAGAGATGGCTCAGGGTTTAAGAGCACTGACTGCTCTTCCAAAGAACCAGGCAAGGTTCATTCCCATCACCCACATGGCAGCTCACAACTGTCTCTAACTCCAAGATCTGACACCCTCAAGCAGACATGCATGCAAGGAAGACAGCAATGCACATAAAATAAAAACAAATAAGCAAAATCTTAAAATAAAAAATAAGCAAATTATAGTCATGGAGGAAGTGCCTACATCTTTAGGTAGAGTTAACCAAACTTAGATTGAAAAGTTTGGGAGAAGCAGACTGCTTCCACACTGAATGGCACACACGTTTTATCCTGATATCATGCCTGAAGCAGTACTGTGTAACAGCTATTTACATGGCGTTCACATTGTAGTACAGGCAATCAAGAGTGACTTAAAGTTGAGGGCAGGATATGCACGCATTAAATTAAATGTGTCATTTGACCTAAGGAACTTAAGCATCCACAGACTCTAATACCCAAGGGTCTTAGCTACTTTCTCAACAATGAGACCCAGTGCCTGATAAGAAGCAACATGAAGGAGAACTTATTTGGTTTGAGAGGTCACCCTCCATCGAGGTGGGAAAGGAATGGCAGCAAAAGCAGCTGGGTTCACTGTCGCAGGATGCTAGCACCAGCTAGGGAGCACAGAACTGGTATCTAGTGTGAAGCGTTAACAGGCTATCCTCCAGAAACCTACTTCCTCCAGTGATGCCACATCCCCTAAAGCCTCCACCACCAATTGTTCTGCGAACCAATTGTTCAAACACATGAGTCTATGAGGCAGGTTTTACACTTAATCCATAAAACCGAGGGAGGGCTTGCCAGCATTCTCCACCAGGTACTAAAAGATAGCTGGACCCGGTCTCAGATGCTCTGTTATAAACACATAAAAATGGGCCTTTGCCTGGCTAACCACCAAAGTAGAGCCAGATCACGCTCTGAAGTAGTAGGGGTTAGCATTGGAATCCCAGGGTCAAGGGCAAGAGATGGTAGTGTTGGCTACCAAGAACTCCATCAACCACAACATCGCATGTATCTCAGGACACCCACCCCACTCTTCCATCTCCAGGGAAGAGAAAGAAGCAATTGTCTGTTTGCTTCTCCCACAATGGGCCAAGAGTTGCCCTATGAGGCATTAACATTAACTCCCCAGTGCCATTCACAGGCACAGCTCATAGCAGGAAGTGAGAAGCTCACGGTCCTAGCCTGAGGGTGCTGTCAGGTGAAGACTGCAAAGCTGTACAAAGCCTGAGAAGAGCAGGCTGCCAGTGCTCTGGTTGGAATGCCAGATGAGGCCACCAGGCTTTGAAGTGCTGTGTAAGATGTGTTCCGTACAACTCACCTCCATGGGCTGCCAAATCCCATTTTACAGTCACACTTAAAGCCCATGCTTCATTTTCACAGCCACTTGTCTGGGTGCTCCTGGCCCACTTGCAACAACCACCCAGTGTGTGTGTGTGTGTGTGTGTGTGTGTGTGTGTGTGTGTGTGCCAGTGGGCATGCATATATACATATTTGTGTACGCATGCTTCTGAAGGACTAACGTCAACCTCAGATGCTCTTTAGACACTATGTACATTTTTTTGTTTTGAGACAGAATCTGTCACTGGCCTGGAACTTGCCCAGTAAGCTTTGATGGAGGGCAACTGAGCCTGTCTCTACCTCCCAAGCTCTATGGTTACAAGCAGGTATCGCCATGTCTGGCCTTTTAATGAGGTCTTTGGGAGTGAACTCAATTCTCATGTCCACCAATCACTTTACAGACTGGGGAATCCCCACAGACCTCTAACTAGCATTTCCAGAAGGCCAGATGCCCAGATAGAATAGCTCCCCATGTTAGTCCTTAGCCAATCCTAATCATTCTGGATCAGAAAGTAACAATGAGATTGGCATGGTGGATGGAACACAGCTTTAATCACAGCACTCCTGAAGCAGAGGTAGGCAGATCTGTCTGAGTTCAAGACCAGCCTGTTCTACATAGCAAGTTCCAGGATAGCCAGGGCTACATAGAGATTTTGCCTCAAAAACAAAAACAAAAAACATCAGCAGCAGCATAATGAGACTTTAGTGATGCACACCTTTAATCCCAACATTCAGGAGGCAGAGGCAGGTGCATCTCCGTGAGTTTGAGACCAGCCTGCTCTACAAAACTTGTTCCATGAAAGCAAGGACTGAATAGAAAAACCCTGTCTCAAAAAAAAAAAAAAAAACCACAGTAATTAATAACATGAAATTTTACAACGGAAACAGTGGCTGTCCCCCCCACCCCCACCACTATCAGTGATGCGACCCAGAGATGGGCTGCTCTGAGGACAAGAACAAGAAAAATGATTTCATCTCCTGGACCAGTCTGCCAAGAGAAGGATGGATTGTCTGTTGGTCTGTCTGTCTGTATGCCTGCCTGCCTGCCTGCCTGAATACCTTTCCCTTCTGTGGCTACACAGATGTAACTTTTACACTTCTGGAGCCAGAAGAGAGAGAGAGAGAGAGAAAGAGAGAGAGAGAGAGAGGGAGGGAGGGAGGGAGGGAGGGAGGGAGGGAGGGAGGGAGGGAGGGAGGGGCTTTGATGAATTTGGGTCAAGTAGAGGATAGCTTTCTCTATTCTTCATCTGACTCCAAAAGCATTTTAACATTTCCAAAACGTAATCTACTCTGTAACTTCAAAGTTAATTGATTCTGTGATTGGTTCTACCTTGCCTGGGGAAATTCATCCCAGTACATACTTCATGAATTAAAATCCTAAGCAACTTCCCATGATGTATTTTAAAAGCTGATGATGGATCATTAAAAAGAATTTTCACCGCAGATTTCTTGGTTCAATCCCAGCTTATATTATGAACACGTTCACCAACTCTGAGGCAACTAGATTTGGGTTTCTGTGGAGGTTATTCTGTGAATACTACAAAGCTCATGTACCTTAATTACTTGTAATTGGTTGTATTGTAAGCTCATGTCTGTTTAATTCATCCTAATTAGCCTCATCATAAACAGAATGGGTGATTGTTACAGGTTGTCTTGTTACACTGATGGGAAACATCTGGAATGGATAATTAGCTCCAACGACAAATGAACTTGGGCTACAAGCTGCTGCGAGTAATCACTTACCCAACCCCCTGGGAGAAGCCAGAGACCAAGAGCATAACAAGCGGTTATAGTAAAGTCAAGTTGCCTCTTCTGTATAGTACAATAATAAAAACAGGGTAGCTTTTGTCTTACTGGTTCTTTCTCTGAAGGGACCTCTCTCTCTCTCTCTCTCTCTCTCTCTCTCTCTCTCTCTCTCTCTCTGTCTGTGTGTGTGTGTGTGTGTGTGTGTGTGTGTGTGCACGCACACACACATATATGTAGATCCACATGTGTGCAAATACCCTTGGAGACTAGAAGAGAATGCCTGATCCTCTGGAGCTGGAATGACAGGCAGCTCTGAGAACCGAACCCAGATCCTCTGGGAGATGACCTCTTAAGTACTGAGCCAACCCTCCAGATCCATTTTTTAAACTATGGCCATTACCTTTATGGACACCAAACTACACAAAGTTCACTGGTGCAATTAACTAGGAATTACCAGGCATGGACTAAGCCACTAAGGAGGCATTCTTCCCATAACCTTGGGATGAAAGGGGTTAGTCTTCTTGTTGTTTCTTCTTTGTTTATGAGGATGATTATCCTTGGAGCCACAGACTTCCTTTTTGGGTAAATTTTGGCCACTCAAAATCCACAGAGACAAAGAGAACTTTATAATGTTAAGTGGGAAATGCAGAGCACGAAACTGGACCAACAGTGCAGTCCTGCTATGTAAACAATATGTGGAAAGAGTTGCAGTGAAATTCGCAAAGCCATGAGAGTATTCACTTCTGAAGTTTTCCATCAGCCATGGAAATCTTGATTACAGAGAAACTCATGAAAAAAGCCACATTGACGGACAGAAAATGCCAAGGTTATCGCCAAGAACTATTCTTGTCTCTGGGTGGAAAACTGAAAATTGGATTCGTTTTTTGCAAGACTTTGGCTCAAGAAATTTTAACAGTGCAATCTGAGACCCTATTTGAAAGATAAGGATGTAGAAACAGGCTTTGAGCTTCTGCGAACTTCAGCAATGAGGATGCAATTTCTTATTGGTGAGAAAGTCTTTGAGGTTTAGCAGCATAAAATTTTGTAATGAATTGAGGGTTGAGAAGAGAAAACCTCAGAAAGAGTCCAGTTTTGTAGTGATAGAAATAATAAACTTAAAAGCATTTTATAAACTGGAAAAATGCTCTTAAAATGTAGTGGTAAGGGATACAGGTGTATCACAGACATTTTTATTTTATAAATTGGGGAAACCAAGGCATAAGAAATTTTTGTGATTACATCACGTATCTTGGAAAAAATGAAAAATCCTACATACTCACCATTGACAATAAGCAAATAAATTATAAAAATAGAATGAGGGTCTGGAGGGATGGCTCAGTGGTTAGGAGCACATGCTGCTCTCACAGAGGACCCAGGTTTGGTTTGCATCTCACAACCACCTGTAACTCCAGTTGCAGAGGATCTGAGGCCCTCTTCTGGCCTCCACCGGCAATGAGTACATGTGGTGTATAGACATACACGTAGGCAAAACACTCATTCCATACATATAAAATAAACTTTTAAAATAAAATACAGTAAAATGAATTGGAGCTGCAGAGATCAGCAGGAATAAGCCTCACACAGAGAATTTTGTTTTCTTTTGATTTGGAGGGGTTTCACCCCCCCTCCCCCGACAGGATTTCATGTAACCCAACCTGACCTTGAACTCCTGACCCGCCTGCCTCCTTCACAGACATGTGCCACCATGCCCAACACAAACAGAATCTTGAAGCACAAAATCCAGTTATATAAGAATGTATAGAGCATACTGTCATGTTTTAAAACATCTAAACAATATGCTAAATATTGCTTTTAGTAAATCAGGAAGCTATCCATGGGAATCTATGTGTCAATATTGAATTGTGTTTACCTGTAAAAAGGGGCAGAGAGAGGAATGTAGGAATTCATTTTCTTAATCAAGCTGGGGTATGAATACTGCATTGCCCTATACATGAAATACCTACAATATAAATACACTACCTAATTACTTGGTATCAGTTTATCACACTTTATCCTATTTATCTGTCACCAAAGTCCCCTAAGAAAAGCATTGCTGCTTCAGTTTCAGAGATGAAGGCTCCTGCCCGATCTTTCAGTCACACACCCAAGTTCACTCAACCAGCATGTGACAGAGGAAAGCCTAGGATTCGTTTCTGTCTGTAGCAATTACGTTTTTCATTGTTCATCAAATACTTGACAAGAAACAACTCAACAGATACATGGCATATTTGGCAGGGAAGGCTGCAGTGGGAGCTTAAGGTAGCTGCTCCCATTGTATACACACACAGGAAGAAGTTACACTGGCAAAGGAGCTCAAGGCAGCTGGTTACCCTGTGTACACACTCTGGGAGAAGGATGCATGCCGGGGTTGAGCGCATTTCCTTGCTTTGATTCAGTCTAGGACTCCAGCCCAGGGAATACAGCTGCCTACAGTTTGGGTGGCTCTTGTACCTTGGTTAGTCCAGTTAGTCTAATTTGGAAACTCTCTCATAGAAAGGTCAGAGATCTGTCTCCTAGATGATTCGAGATCCTATCCATCATCATTAATCATCACATCATGCTATAGCACCACTCACAAGGCCTCTATATTGTTGGTTTAGGGAAAGGTACCAGATTGCAACAGGCTTTGTACAGTTACAATTCGTATAGAATGTATCCAACTCCAATTTCCCTCCTTGAGCACCTTTGAAAGCTCCAAGGCTGTTTCTCCCAGTGTTCTAGCTTTTTTGCCTTCTCAAGGTTTCAGCTATTTCTCCTAACTCATGTTCCCATCAATCGCAGGTAGCACCCACCCACCCACCACCCACCAAGAAACAGGGCATGGCTGTGTGTTTGTTCAGGAAGTGGCTACTTCTACAGATGGTCACAGTCTCCTCCCTTCATCAAGGTTTTTTATCACACTACTGCCTGAGTGTGGTTTTGTATATTTGTGTTTGGTTGGGAAGAATGAATAACTTGCCTTGAAGGGGGGAGGGGCAGTAGACTGCATGACAGAGACCCTCATCAGGTTCATGACCTCAGCCTGGATTGTATTGTACTTTGAAGAACACCAGAGTTTAGGAGGCTGAAACCATGAGACAGTCGGTTTATAAGTACTTATTTTCACCCATCACTTTAGCCAGCAATTCACTGCCCCTTCTAAACCAGAAAGAACAGAGTTAGATTTTATTGCTTCTGTGACATTACCTTGTACAGGGATGTGTGCTGAACTGGGAAGCCTGGCTCCCACATAGCTAAGTCTTCTAACCACTTCTGATTTAACACCACTGAAATGCCGTGGCTGGGCCCAGGGTGTTCACAAACTCCTTAAAAGCTGTGTCTCCAGGTACACATGCAGAAAAGATGCCCACATCATATCCCATACGTCTTGTGCCAGTGCTCTTGGCTCCCTCCCCTACAGTCAGGTAAGTGCACAGATGTCACCTGGAGAAAGGGAGGCTAGCCCAGCATCTCTCACACTGACAGCTGGGGGATCTTCATTGTGTACTAAGTATCAGGCAGGGCCCACCTTTCTGTAACACTGAAAGTGGTCAGCATGTGTGAATCCACCCAGAGCTGGGGAGAGAACATGGACATGAATCAGCCTTGGAATGCAAGTGACCTCTGGAAGTCAAAGTTCAAGACAGTGTGGTTACTCCATCACTAATGCAATCAAGACATGGAATGACCAGTGCCTCAAACATCCTCCCATGGCGGGACCCAGGAGACTTTTTTTCAGAGTCAAGGGCTGATCTAGGAGGCTCAGTGCTCCTTAGGTCTCACAGCTGGAAGATGTCATGCCTTGCGGAACAAGAAAGTCCTCTGTCACAAACACCACCATCACTGGCATTCATTTCGTAGGGACCGATGAGCTGTAGAACTCAGCAGTTTTTACTAGTGTACCTATGTGTACGTGTGTGACTATGTTTGCATGTGAAAACCAGAAGACCTTGAGAGTCAGTCCTCGGGTGCCATTCACCTTTTCTTTGCTTTGTTTTGTTTTTGTTTGTTTTTTTGTTTTGTTTTGAGACAAGGTCTAGGATGTGAAATAGGCTGAGATGGCTCACCAGCAAGCCTCAGATACCCATCTGTATCTGCCTTCCCAGATAAGGGATTTCAAATACATACTAAACACATATGGGCCTGGGACAGAAATCAGACCCTCCTACTCATACAGCAAACACTTGGCCAACTAAGCTGATCACATCCACTTAGTCCCTTTATGTTATTTTCTGGCGCTGATTTTGCCAGAAATTACTTTTCTACTTCGTCTCTGAAAACACTCTGTGGAAACAAAGCTGTGGTATGCATTCCTCTAAGCAACCTCCTCACCAACCATGGGGATCCATCCTGCCCCCTCTGCTTCCCAGGCCGCTCACACACCTCTCTCATTGCTATTTGCCTTTCTACACCTTCTCTCTTCCTCCTTTATTTAACTACACATGGATCATAGAGAGAAAGAGAAAAGAAATCACAAAAAAAAAAAAAAAAAATGGAAATCGAGTCAGGCAGTGGTGATGAACACCCTTAATCCCAGCACTGACAAGACAGAAGCAGGTGGATCTCTGAGTTCGAGGCCAGCCTGGGCTAGAGAGCAAATGCCAGGACAGGCTCCAAACTACACAGAGAAACCCTGTTTGAAAAGAAAAAAAAAAAAAAAAAAAAAAGAAAAGGAAAGGAAAAAAAGAAAAGGAAATCAACAATGTGATACAAGAAAGATCTCTTTGATTGTATCATTGTGAAATCCTTTGGCCATTAGGAACTTATTTTATTTCATTTTGGGCTTTTTTTTTTAATTTTGATTGTATATATTCAAAATGTTTGCCCTGTACTAAATAAGAACATTTTCACACACGTATACATCATACACTGAACACTATCCCCTCCCCCTTCCATTGGTCTCCTTTAAGAAACTTACTCTGAAGGCAGGTGGACAGATGGCCCAGTGGTTAAAAGCATGTACTGGTCTTGTAGAAGACTGGAGCTCGCTCGGTTCCCAACACCTCTATAAGGCCACCTGTCACTCCAGTTCTAGAGAATCCATTGTCATCTTCTGACCTCCTCACGCACCTGATCTTAGGTGCACAAACCCACCCCCAAGCACATACATAAACACCATTAAGATGAAAGTAACAAATCTTTAGAAACAAATAGTTATGAACCTGAATTAAACAATATAACACTGTATTACGTAATGAGACCGAGAAGTCATGTGTTTGATTAGTGAAACCCTTGCTAAAATGTTCAGTGATGGAGAATAATATGTTCCTCATATTATTTCATGTCAACACTTGATTTTTGTATCCCACATATCAGAGCAGAATGTGAGGGCATTCCTGGAGACATGGTCTTACTTTCCATATGTCAAACGTGAAAACACAATTTATAAGATTTTCTTAGTAAATGCTCACCACCCTTTTGTTTTGGTTTTTCAAGACAAGTTTCCTCTGTGTGGCAGCTCTGGCTGTCCTGGAACTTGCCCTGTAACCAGGGTGGCCTCAAATTTAGATATCTGCCTGTCTCTGCCTCTTGAGATTACTGGGATTAAAGGTGTGTGCCACCATTGCCAAGCTTTCAATCAGTTATTTTGTTTGTTTGTTTTTGGGGGGGTTGTAAATTTTCATCTTTATGTCTCTCAGTCACCTCAAATGAATTGAAAATGGTACATCTATTTTTGTAATACATATTTTTAATTGTGTATGTGTATACGTTTCTGTATAGGGTATATACGTTTAAGTGTTATGTGCCTCTAGAATTCAGAAGAGGAGGTCAAATTCCCCGAAGCTGGAGTTACAGATGGTTGTGAGCCACCTGACAGGGGTGCTCAGAGCTGAACTCAGATTCTCTGAAAGAGCAGCAAGTGCTCTTAACCACGGAGCCACTGTTACACCCCCTCAATATGTATTTTTAACACACTGACTCATATGACTTGTGAAAGTGTTCATTTGAACAATTACTTCACGGGCTAGAAATTTTTGTAACGGGCTGATGATGTGGCTCAGCTGGTAGAATAAAAGAACCAGCGTGGCTGGGGACACAGACGACTCAGGTGGTAGAGTACTTGCCTGGTGTGCCTGGCTCAGGTGGTAGCGTGCTTACCTAGTGTGCACAGAGTCCTGTGTTCCATTCCCAGTTCTGTATGAACCAAGTGTGATGCAAACCAGACCTAGGAATGCACATTACAGTCCCAGCCCTGAACAGGAGGTGTGGAAGAAGAACGGGGGCAGGAGGATCCAAGATAATCTTCAACTACGTGTTAAATTCAAGGCCAGCCTAGGCTGCATGAGACCCAGATCTTAGGGGTCAAGGGAGAGGGAATGTGAGATGGCTCCACAGGTTACAGCAACAATCCAGACAACCTGATTCTGTCCTCAGAATCTACACAGTGAAAAGTCATCCTCTGACTGTCACACACGCACATGGCATGTGCACCCACATACATGCACACACAGGAAAGGAAGGAAGGCAGAAGGAAGGTTTATTTTCAATTTTAGGTGTACAGATACCATAATTTTATTTCTTAAAGGTTTTGTTTGTTTGTCTTCTTATACTTGTGTGTGAGTGTGCACATATATGTGTACAGGTATATGCACACAGAGGACAGAAAAGGTGTCAGAAATCTTCTCTACCATTCTCTGCCTATTCCCATTCAGCATATCATGAGATAGCTGGTCAATCCATTATCTTTTTTTTTTAATCACAAATAATTGGGCCTATAAAATGGCTCAGTGGATAAAGGTGCTTGCTGCAAAGCCTAACAATCTGCATTCGATCTCTAGAATAGCTAGGGTAGAAAGAAAAAACTAATTCCTGCAAGCTGTCCTCTACAACATATGTATTGCTTCCCATACACATGGGAGGGGGAGGGAGAGGGAAAAGGGAGGGGGAGGGAAAAGGGAGGGGTGGGGGGTGGGGGAGGGAAAAAGGAGGGGTGGGGGAGGGGAAAGGGGAGGGGTGGGGGAGGGGAAAGGGGAAGGGACAACATTACAAAAAGACCTCTACAGGAATCACTCTATTATTTCCAAACAACAGATTGGTTTGTTGTTGTTGTTGTTGTTGTTGTTGTTGTTGTTGTTGTTTCTCTTCAATATCCAAATGAGCATCTGCTGGTGGGAGAATGAAATGCAAACCGGATGTTGATACCCATCAACAGGAAAAACTGAAGTTTTGCTTTCAAGTATAAAGATAAACTTTGAAAGGAGCAGAGCCTATCTTGACTATCAACCACCAAGCCCTATAGAAATTACATTTCCTATGACATTCCTCCTCACAGACTAGATACATAAGCCATCCTCCAAGACAGGGGGAAGGAAGTCACGCTGCTCTCCATGACCTTGTTCCCAAGGAAGTTCACCAGCACGAGTTCCTTCCTGTGAGATCCACTCTGTATTGACTCCACTAACCCCAGTCTTTGGGCCCCTCATTGCCACTTGGCAGGCATTGGGATATAACCTTCAGAGTCCTAAAAGTTTGGCTAAACCCAAAGTTCATATCTCATCCATAAGTGATGGCCATTCTATAGGTTGCATTATATTCTGGTCCTTTGGGAGACAAAGCCTCCTTCCTCCCAATCTAAATAGCATCTAAATCCAAGGGTGCTTCTTCCTCTGTCTCCTTTTCACCCACTGAACCATCTCAGTATCCAGCTACCTCTCCATGTGTGACTTCGGAGGTATAGCAAATGAGTCGGCTATTTCTGCATTACTGTTATTACTATAGCTAAAATCAGCTAGAAATATTCTATCTGGCCCAACCAAGGACATTATTATTGTATCATACACTGCACGGTTCTTGTCTTCATCCTTGGGGCCTGGATTGATATATACATACATACATACATACATACATACATACATACATACATACATACATTCCCTATATTCTGGCCATTGGATATGTCTTTTCTATCAGCCAAGCTGTAGGGAACAGAGGATCCTAAGTGCCAATTAAGGATTAGACAGCATGGCACTGATGTGGATATCCAGTCAGCGAGAAAGAGGGCTACCACGGGGTATCTAGAGAGCCTGGAGTAAAGCAGTGGTGTGATCCAGTATATAACTGTTCCAGATAAACTGCCATTTTGGGGTGGGTTGTGTATAAATATGCCCTTGAAGTCTGAGGCAGGTACCTCTTTGCTGTCATCTTTTGCTTCCTTCATTCGACTTGTGTGCCAGTCTACATGTATGTCTTTGCCCTTGTGTATGCAGCCCAGATGTGCCAGTGTGTGCCTGGGTGTCTGCCAGGTCAATGATGACACAGGGGTTACCTTAGTGTGGCAAAAATGGAATGCTACTTTATTCACAGTTGGAATTGCTGTTTCTCGTTCTTCTGAATAGGTACCAAGGCAATGGGAGAAGCCAGAGGAAATCAGTACCCACCAACACAAGCAGTTCTTGCTGTTTTAGGATTCCCCAACAAGAGCTGAGAAGGAAAGTAGTCCCTTAGGTGAAAAAAAAAGAAAGTTGTCCCTTCCTGAGATTCCACTGCTATCCCTCCCGGATTTCTCTGACTCTTCCTCCCTCTCTTGGTTTGAGCTTGTGTTTAGAGCCAAGCTCTCATGTAGCCCAGGGTGACCTAGAACTCCCAGTTCCCCTGCCTCAACCTCTCTGGAATGACAGGGAGTAGTATGCTAATACCACCATGTCCGGCTTTATGCAGATACTGTGGATGAAACACAGAACTTCATGTATGCTGAGCAAGCACCCTACCGACTGAGCTACCTAGACTCAACATCTCGGTGGTGGTAAATTCCCTTCCCTATCACAATCAGTCTCTGTTCTATAGATTATTATTAAGACATGTTATCATATTTCTGCCCGGCCAATTTTCCTGGTAGAACTTAATGAGCAGTCACAGCACTTGACTGTGATCAGCTCCAGCTCCAGAGGTTTCCTTCTCTGTGCTCCTGTCCCTGGTTTGTAAGGCAGGGTGGGTGTCCTACAAAGGACTACAGAGCAGCTGTTAAACCTTTGCTTTAAAACTTTTAAATCTTTGCTTTAGATGGATTGATCTTGGCAACAGGACATTTTACTCAAGACACTTCAGAAGAAAAATTTACCAAAGAACTTGTAGATATGAGAAACCACGAAACCCAATGACTCAGCTGGAACACTGAGAAATCATTAATCATGCCCAGGACATGTGAGTTGAATCTGCCAGAGAAAAGGCACCAAACCCAAGCTGTTTCCAGAGTGGCAGATTAAAAATAGAACATGCCCCCAAGACTCTGCTAGCCAAACTCACATAGAAGATAGCCAGCAGTTAAGGCAGTATTGGAGAGGTCAGCCTAGGGCACAGCCTGGGGTGGACAGAACACTGGGTGGTAAGAGAGGCAAAAAAAACAGTGCACAAACCTCAGACTACCAACCAGCTGAGGGCCAATCTTTGATGCTTTCTTGGTTCCTCAGGCCAGTCCTGTCCATGTCAGAGGCGGAATTCTCCTCATGGTTGGAGGGGTTGGCTGCTCTCTCTACTAGCTCCGACATTTGTACAAAACTGCTTGTTTCCTGTGTTCACTGGGAATTGCTCATGCTTCAACAAACTCATTTTAGCTGTAAAACCTGAAAATACAAACACTATAATACTGGTGGGATTTTTAAAATCTCTTTTTTACAGCTTTTGAAATTCACCTACTCCAGAGAAGAAAACTCTTCCAGATTCAATTGCAAAGGTTATTTGTTTAAAACATGATTTTAAGAGGACATCAAAGTGGTATCAAGTACTCAGAGGTTGTCAGCTCAATATCACAAACTCTTATTGAGCAATCTACTGACTTTAAGGCATTATGGGAAATTGAAAGATAAACTACAGATGGTGTCTAGCCCTCTGCCCAGGGATGCTAAGGCAGCTGTCCAAAGGCAGGCTATGATATATGTTCTCATAAATATTATTCAGTCCTCTGAGATAGTCTCTAGGGATTTACTAGAATCTAAATATGGACAGAACATTGATCAATAGAGTTTTAAGAGGAACGAGGAGCTGGAGGGGTACTTCATGTTGTGGTGTAACCTTACTTTAAAACTCATATTGACATTTCATTAGCACTATGACTGGCTAGTTTTAAGTCAACTTGACACAAGCTACAGTCACTGGAGAAGAGAAAACGTCAACTGAGAAAATGCTTCCATAACATCAGGCTATAGGCAAGCCTACAGGGTAGTTTCTTAATTAGTAATTGATGTGGGAAAGCTCATTGTAGGTGGGGCCATCCCTAGGCTGGTGGCCCTAGGTTCTATAAGAAAACAGGCTGAGAAAGCCATGGAGAGCAAGCCAGTAAGCAGCATCCTTCCATGGCCTCTGCATCAGCTCCTGTCTCCAGGTTCTTGCCCTGTTTGAGTTCCTGTCTTGACTTTCTTCAGTTATGGATAGGGATGTAGAAGCATAAGGCAATTTAACTCTTTTCTCCTAAGTTGCTTTGGTCATGGTGTTTCATCACAGCAATAGTCACCCCAACTAGGACAAAGAGGAACCTTTAAGTGGTAATTGGTCCACGAGGATCCTGATCATACAGCAGGAAGACCTTTACCACATGCTGGCGCCTTGGTCTTAGATTTTCCATTCTATGGAACTATGAGCTGATAAATTCCAGTTAATGACAAGTTATTCATTTGTGGTAGTTGTGTTGGCTATACAAATTGACTAACACTTCAAATACAGGAGATATCACTTTAGTTAAATCTTACCTTTTCAGATCAAGAGTTTGTAGACTTAAGACTCAGATGAAAAATATACAATAAAAGATAGTGAATCCCCCATTTTCTGATGTCACAGCTCAGACTCAGTGTTCCTTGTCTAAAGAGTTCCCAGTGCCAAAGGTCTATGATTCAGAAACAGTTTTGAGCTGGTTTAAAACTTGGGATGGGGGGGGGGATTGGGCAATTTCATGTTTCAGCTCCAGCTCAGCACTGCTCCAGAGGGCAAAATTGCAAAAAATAGACAAGAGTGAGAATTGAATTTTCCATAATGGTTGTCAATCTGTCATAAGAATTTATGGGAGAGTAAAAATTATTAAAGCCAAAGGGAGCATTTAGGAGGATGGAGTCTCTTTATTTCCACATGATATTGTCTTTTCAAAGACAGTACCAAATGCAATGCTAAATTCATAGTAATGAAAATGCAATTTTAAGCATTTCTCTTCAATCTTCAATATTATGATTCCAGAATGTACCCCTAGGCATGGCCCCATCTGAATGGTATCTGCTATTATATAGCATAGAGCCCCTGCTATGCACCAGCCACCATTCTAAGTGTTTATAAAAATCCATCTCATCCCCCACTTAGCTGATGGGGAAACTGAGACACAGAGAAGAAACTTATGTAAGGTCGATTAGCTACTACGCTGCTAGGAGTGACAGACAAAACACAAAACACCCACATGAATTTAAGTTTCATGTAAATAACACATAAAATTTTAGAGTAAGCATTTTCCACATAGTATTTAGGGAATGCTTATACTAAAAGGTGTTTATGTGTTATTTGAAATTCAAACTCACCTGGGCAATCTGCATTTTTACTTACTAAACCTGAGAAGTCGTAGCTAGCGACAGACTCAAAGAACACCTAATAGCATCATGGCATTCTTGAGGTCATGAATTTAGCAGCATGTCCTCATGACAGTAAAAAAATGACATTAGTTTATTGAGCACTTTCTCATAAGTGTCCTCAATATAGGTTATCTCCCTCAACCCTTACAAATTGTGAGGGTTAATCTCCATTATCAACTGGATGAAAACTAAAGTCACCTAGGAAAACAACCTCCAGGCATGCCTGTGGGAAACTGTCTTGATTAGGTCAGTTGAGTTTGGAAGACCCAAGTGTTCCAAGGGAGATAGCACTATCCCCCAGGCTGTATAAAAATGAGAAAGTGAGGCGGGGCTTATTGACACACATCTTTAATCCCAGCACTGGGAAGGCAGAAGCAGTTGGATTTCTGTGAATTTGTGGTCGACTTAGTCAACATGGTAAGTTCCAGGACAGTCAGGCCCATATAGCGATATCCTGTCTCAAAAAAAAAAAAAAAAAAAAAATTAAATAGTTAACTAATATTTAAAACAAACTCAGAGAAAAGAGAAAAAGAAGAAAAAATACTTTAGAGCCTCAGAGGTGGCTAAATGGTTAAGATCACTTGCAACTCTGGAAGAAGACCTAAGTTCAGTTCTGAGCCAATGTCTGATTCAAACAGGGGGTGCAGAGGCCAGGCCCAACAAGCATCCCAGGCTACCTCAATGATATCTGTTCTGTGCTAAGAGGCTGAAGTCAATGTATGACCAAATAGATGTCTTTCAGAGACTTTACACTCAGTCCTCTGTGATATAACGATGAGTTTCTACTAATAGCATTCTGTTACTAAATCACTTTTCTCTCTGGGCTGTTTCTTGCTGTCACCACACTAAAGCCCCTCTCCACACAGGTCTCCATCCTATCCCAGGCTCTGCTATAACTCTATTTGCTATTCTTCACTCTTCATGGGTAGTAGATGATTCACTCTCCTGCCTTCAAGCTCTGCCTCAATGATTTCCACAGCACTGTGTTCTCTATATCTAGCCTCATCCTACCCTGTGTTCTTCTCTCCTTAGTAGTAGTCCTTGGATGAATTCTGAACTTTGCTCTTTATGCAATCGTTTTTGTTTGTTTGTTTGTTTTTGGCTTTTCAAGGCAGGGTTTTTTTGTGGCTTTGGTGGCTGTCCTGGAACTAGCTCTGTAGACCAGGCTGACCTCAAACTCACAGAGATCCACCTGCCTTTGACTCCTGCTTAAAAGCATGCTGCACCTACGGGCTTCTTAATACATTCTTAATTATCCCTCGATTTAATGCCATTCCCCCTGAAGACTCATAACTCAGTATCCTCAGCTCTTCTTCTCAAGCTCAAGTACAAAGCAAAACTGTATTGCATCCATATTCCCAGTTATCCATCTTCCATCTTCAGCAGACCAGAAAACTCAGAACTTATTTCTTGCTCTCTGTCATCTGTTGGACCAGATCCTGCTGTTTTGCTTCTCCAGATAGTTTGCAGGTGTGTTCTCTCCTCTGGTTCCTGTTTTCTTTAAGTTTATCCTGGCATAAATCACTTGATCAGACTCTTCTTAGCTGGCCTCCTTGCCTTCCGTACCCTCTTCATTTTATCAGCAGTGAAAAACCCTCCTTCGAGTAACACTGCACTTCTCCACAGAGCTCACAAGAGCTTCGTCCTCTCTGACAGAACCTCCTCTGAGATCCTCTGATAAATTGTGGATCTCACACAGAACATCACAAAATAGTGTATGGTTCTTGAATAAACAATGCATGTTGCTAAAGCCTGGGAGGAAAAAAATAAGAAAGGATGAAGTCACAACGCCAGCGGTGTGAAGGAAGGCATTCCACATAGGCAGCTGTAATGAGCAAAGATTGGAAATTTTCAGGGTATTTTCAAGACATGTGGGGAAGCTGGGCTGGTAAAGATGGAGGTGAGAAGCCGTGAAGACAAATAGAAGAACCCAGGAAGCAGTTATCTGACGGCTTGGAGAAGTACGTGAGTCTAAACCATGGAGGGTGAAAAAGAGTACTCGAAGATGAAGTTGGCAATTGGGTGGGGTATCAGAGTTCATAGGGAGCCACTGAAAACTTTGGAACAACAGAGACACCATCAAAGCAGTGTTGAAGGGTTCTGAGGCCAAAAAGCAGGCTCCCCTGGATACCCCAGTAGTGCGTCAGAAGCTGTAAAGCATGCTGCTTAATGTGGTCCTCGACAGAAACTGTAAAGCATGCTGGTTAATGTGGTCCTCGGCAGGGAGGAAAACGAGGCTCAGGGGAACCGCAAATAGGAACAAAGGGGCATGATGGTAGAAGCAGCAAAGGAAACGGCTCTGACAAAAAGGAGCTTGGCCAGGCCACATTCTCGACAGCACCCAGGGTAGAGACATGCATAGTAATGATATGCATGGACATTTTCAGGGCACTTTCAAGACAGGTCAGTAATATTACGACTCTAAAATAATAACAGGGCTGGGAGGTTGATCGGTTGGTACCAAGCACACACAAACCCCCACCACCACAGGAACCCAGCTTGATAGCAAACACCTGAAATCACTCAGCAAGTAGAAGCAGGAATATTGAAACTTCAAGATCATCGTTAGTTTTCTCTTGGTGCCATCGCAGTGAGGAGGGGTTTATTTGACTCCAGTCTCAGGGTACAGTCCCCCGTAGTGGAGGAAGGCATGGTGGCAGGAGACGACTGGCCAGTCACATTGCGTCTATCTGCAGTCAGGAAGCCAAGAAAGATGAATACTGGTTGGTGTTCAGTTCTCCTTTCATTAAATTCAAGACCCAAAGGGTGGTGCCGCCCATATTTAGAGTGGGTCTTCCACATCAATTAACCCAGTCAAATAAATAAATAAATACAAATTCCTCTCAGGCACGCACGCCCAGAGATTTATTTCCTTGGTGACTTTAAACCTGTCAAGTTGACAATATCAGTATCAACTGTCGAACATCATCAGCTACATACATAGGGAGCTGGAGGCCAGCCTGCACCACGTGAAACTCTGTCTCAAAATTGAAAACAAATAACGACAATGGTAATGCTAACAGAAACGATCACTTACATTATTAGTTCCCTGCTTCTGGTGTGTCGTGAACTATGCTCCAAGCTTTCTCCGTGATAGTTATCAGCTGGTAAACAATTGAAATTCGCTCATGCATACTGGCAAACAGCCAATTCCCTGAGCTCTCAGAGATCCTTAATGTCCTCTGCAAGAGGATTCTGTGTGCCCTGCCCTGAAGAGCTAAAAGCACAAAGGAGCCTTTGGACTCCTCTCCAGTATTATAATCTGTGCCTCTTCTACTCCACCAATGACCCTACTAAATATTTACAAAATTGCCTCTATGTCACACATTAGGTTACTTCATTCTTACACTATTCTTGTATTCTGGAAGAAAAGACTAAGACTCAAAAATGCCAGCGACTTGATCAAGCTGGTGGAGGCAGTCAGTGTTAATTGTCAGCAGTCCAAGCCCCTGCAGAGATTTTATACTAGAAAGTGTAATAAGATGGCCACACTAAATGGAAAAAGGGATCATCAGAAACCTCCTGTTTTAATATGTCAGAGAACTGTGCTAAGGATGTCAGGCCCTTTAGTGCAAAATTCATGCTATCCGCAGAGAGCAGCAAGTCAGAGGTGGCATTTAGAGGGGGCTGCCACGGCTTCATCCTTCAGAAAACTCAGCTCCTTAAATTTAACTGATCCTATCCCAGATGCCATTGTTATTCGACTCTAGCTTCCAAAGCAAGAGTAACCCAGCTAAGCCATCTGTTCCCAAGATGCTGCATAAGAAGGTCAGCCTCCTCCATCGCCTCTGCCCCTCCCAGCAGAAAGCTAACAAAACAGAAAGTGGTTCATTCAGTAGAGGTTTATTCACCTTCTGGTCACAAAAGCAGGGTCAGAAAACGGGATTTCATTTAGGTTGTTTCAACATATGACTAAACATTTAACAAAGGACTTAGAAAAGGAACAACTAAGAACCAATGAAAATAAGAAAGTAGGGTTGGAGAGATGGCTCAGCAGTTAAGAGCACTGGCTGCTCTTCCAGAGGACTTGGATTCAATTCCCAGCTGCTCACAACTGTCTGAAACTCCAGTTACATACTTCTGGCCTCCAAGGGCACTGCACACATGCGGCAAAACACCCATACTCATAAAGCAAGATAATAATAGTGAATGTTTAATTTAAAAAAGGAGAGATAAAATAAGAAAAAAGGCAGAAGTTAAAGAATTTTTAAAATAAATAGGTAAACCTGGCAGCAGTCTGTACAGAGACTCATAAATGGGGGGCGGGGTGGGCAAATGGTCCTTTCACTTCAATAAATCCAGTCAGAAAATGCTGAACCCGGCATGGTTGTGCATGCCTTTAATCCTAGTACTCAGGAGGCAGAGGCAGGTGAATCTTTGTGAGTTTGAGGCAAGCCTGGTCTACAAGAGAATTCCAGGACAGCCAAAGAGCTAAAGAAAAACCTTGTCTTGAAAAAAAAAGAAGGAAGGGTAGGGAAGGAAGGAAGGAAGGAAGGAAGGAAGGAAGGAAGGAAGGAAGGAAGGAAGGAAGGAAGGAAGGAAATGCTCAGCATAGGGGCTGATAGAATCCCATGGCTCCCTGAGGATTTATTGGAAGTTCATGTTTTCTTGAGTGGCAAAACTGCTGACAAGAGGCCATGTTCCTGTAAACAACCATACGGAAACTCATTGTATCATTAAAGAGGAAAGAGGGGACAAAATGGCTCAGGAGGTAAAAGCACTGACTTAAGTTCTACCCTGGAAACCCACATGGTAGAAGAGAAAACTGACTCCGGTAAGCTGTTCTCTGACCTCCCCAAGAGCTCCATGGTGCACACCCCCAAACTCTACAATAAGTAAGTGTTACAAAAACATCCAAAGACGTGAAAATAGAAGGGAGATTAGTTGGGGTGTAAGGGAGACTGGTAATATGATCAAAATACATTGTGTACACGTATGCACAGGTAAAATGAAACTCATTTTTTTTCTTAAACTTTTTCTCAATTCTTAAGATTTATGTCATGTGCAAAGGTATTATTTTGCCTGCATGTGTGTCTGTGTGAGGATACCAGGTCCTCTGGAACTGGAGTTACAGATAGTTGTGAGCTGCCATGTGGGTGCTAGGAATTGAACCTGGGTCTTCTGGAACAGCAGTCAGTGTTCTTAACCACTAAACCATCTCTCCAGCCCCTAAACTCATATATATGTATGTATGTATATATATATTGTGTGTGTGTGTGTGTGTGTGTGTGTATGCTAAAAAAATTACAAAATGCTCATTGGGGCATAGTAGCATTTCAAAGGCTTCCAAAAGGCACTGGAAAAGACACAGCATTCGTTCTTGCTTTTTTAGATAGATGTTGATATATGTACAAATAAATAACCAGGAGGCTATTCATCAGAATGTGAGCCATATTTATCTCTGGCTGACAGATTCAGAGACATTTTTTCTTTCATTTTTTTGTCACTTCCATACTTTTCCTGAATTGTTCACGATAGGTATTTTTCATTTTTTTTTAGTCAGAAAAGAAAGCTCTAAAGTCCTTTTCATTTTTCTGTCCCCATAATGATCAAATATGAGATGGATTAATGCATGAAAGAGCTGCATAAGATATGCAAAACAAATCAGAGCTACATTTGCTTAAGGGAACAGAAGTGCCATACATCTTGAGCCACCATCAAGAGTAAAAAAATAGAATTTGTGAAGTTACCGCTCTTCTCCTATCCAAGTGTGCCCTGGACATCATCATTGTCATTCCACAGCGGTCCCACCCCAGTAAGTGGGTGAGTTCAACCCTGTGAGCAGCCAAACCAACCATCCAAGGTCCTAGTTAAAGCTGAAGGAAGCTCTGTCTGGGAGGCTTGACAAAGTTCTGTGGCTTCAGTTCAATCACAAATTGACAGTCCCAGAACTGAGTCTGGCCCATAGAAATATGTTGTTTGGTCTGTACTTGGTTTCTGTAAAAATTCTTTTAGGAGCTTGCATTTGAATGTCGAGAGCTGGGAATAATGCTGGCTGCAGCAGGTACACACTTTGCATATTGGAATTCATTAATCCGCTGAGAACATTTGTCAGAAGCTTGCAATATGCCAAGCACTATTTCAAGAACTTTATGTGCATTAAGTCACAAAATGCTTCGACAACCCAACTTCCACATTGTCTATGAGAAAACCGAGGCAGAAAGCTTCGAGTAATCTTCCTCACCAGGGTCCTGTAATCAAGGGCTGGGGAGATCACTCCATCAATGAAGAGCCTGCCACACAGGATCCCCACCACTCACGTAAAAACTGAGTGTGGTGGTGTCATCTCTCTAGAGCACTGGAACCTGGGAGAATGAGCCAGGGGATGAGGCAGACTGAAGTCTCACGCAGTAGCCAACTCTATTCAGAGCATCAGACAATTTAATCCTGAGGGTTAAGCAAGATCATGTGAACAAAGTTCACCTGAGTTCAAGCTGCCTACAATGGCAAGGACAAACCAAGTGTGGAAACACTATCTGAATGATAATAATAGGTGACAAGGAATAATCTGAAGCAAACCCACTCCCGTTTGCTGCACCCATGAGGGCACGAAAACATGTCACAAGAACAATCCCATGATTTGGAGAAGCAGAAGTCATGAGACTCTTTGTCCTGTTTCCTTGGTGTTTCCTAGAAAGAACTCAGAATTCAGAATTCTTCTCACACAGCTCCATTCCTGGACCACGTTCCAACATGGTGGCATGTACATCTAAGACTCCAGCAATGGGGTGAGCAGATGAGGGACGCTGCCTGGAGCTCACTGACCAGCAAGTCTAACCTAAATGCCAAGCCCTAGATCCAGGAGGAACCCCTGTTTTGGAATATACAGTGGAAAACAACCAAGGAAGACACCAGCTATTGTGTGCACTCTCACACAACGGCACACACAGGAGCTTAGCCTCAAGATCGCCCAACAGCCATCATGTCAGAGTTGCCTCTCCAGCTGTCTCACTAAATCCGCACTTCCGTATTTTCTGCCCATCCTTATTATTGTTGCGTACATGCATCGTGGTCAGTACAGGAGTGTAAGCAAGTCATTGATCTGCACATGTTGGGTTTTAAGCAGTCTCCTTAGGACCAGAAGGTCAGATATCCTCCCTGACAGTAATCAGAACTCCTCATATCCATGTCTAGTTATTACAGTAGGAAAGAAAGGCACTTTGGTCACTGACCCCTGGACACACTCTGAAAGGGTCGACAACACCTTACTGGACACTCAAAAGACATTATGCTTTACACAGGCAATGAAAGAAAAAGTAAACAGTGTCTCATCAAAACTGAAAGGTCCGGGACTAAGGCTGTAACTCAGTTGGTAAGTGCTTGCCTAGCATGCCCTGGGATGGTGTCCAGAACTGCACAAACCCAGCATGGGGGCATTTACCAGCAATTCCAGAACCAGGACATAGAAATGGGAAGGTCAGAAGTTCCCATTAATCCTCAGCTACACAGCAAGCTTGAGGTCAGCCAGAGATACTCCAGAACCTGACTCAAAAAAATAATAATAATAATAATAATAATTTCAGCCAAAGTATATCTTGGGTACCACAGTGTCCTTAGCAGCCTTTGATCCTTTTCAGTGGAATGGCACAAAAACTCTAAAAAACTAACTCTGCTACTAAAGTATATGTCAGAGAGCAGTATATTTGAAATGGAATGAGTCTCGAGTTTCTTGGTGACACAGCAAGGTCATGGGTTATATATTGCTCTGTAATTCTGTCTCTTCAACTGGAGAATTCTGGATTCTCCCAACCCCTTAAATTGATCCACTTAGGTTAATGGATGCCATAGGAGTCATGACATCATGGGAACATTGGTTTATTAAGAAGGAAATGAGATTCAATACTAGGATGTGTCATTAGTTGCTGGATGACAGTGGATGAGCCACTCAACCTCCCTGACCACCAATCTCCTGTGAAATTAAAAGGAGATCTCTTTAACATTCTACAAGTCATTATACTGTCTTTTCTTTCAGTGGTCTTTCTTTTTGTTTTGTCTCGGTTTCTCTTTGGCTTTTGTTTTTCTTTACCAAATATGTCAGTGAGTATCCAAATTGAAAGTTGCATTTTGGGTTTCTTTGTTGTTGTTTGTTTGGGGGTGGTTTTTTGTTGTTCTTGTTTTGTTTGAGAAGTGGTCTTTCTACACAGCCCTAGCTATCCTGGAATTCACTCTGTAGACCAGCCTGGCCTCAATCTAACAGAGATCCTCTTGCCTCTGCTTACCAAGTGCTGTGAACAAAGTGTGTGCGCCACCATGCCTGTGCACGATGTGACTTTTATATACCTTCTACCACATGACATTCACTCCATGTCACCACACTCACTGCTGCTTTCATCTGTGCTGCCCGCCCACACTACCAGATGCACAGGGAAACTGATCTCTGTCTTTGCTGATGTGTATACATTATTTCCATCCATAAAGGATTCAAGATTGTCTAATTCCAGGAGAGCATAGTGATGCACACCTTTAAACCCAGCACTCGGTGGGCAGAAGCAAGCAGTTCTCTGTGAGTTCCAGGCCAGCCTGGCCTACAGAGTGAGTTCCAGAACTACACAAAGAAACCCTGTCTCAAGAAAACAAAAACAAAAAAAAAGTCTAATTTCATTCCTAAAAGAATTTAAATTTCTTCTGTACATAGTCTGTGTGTGCATAATCTTATTTTAAGATCAAGGTCTTTTCCAAAAGAAAAGGAAAGAAAGCCATGCCTAACAATGTTTATCTGAGTATCTTTTCTCTTTTGAAACAGGACCACAGCATATGTGGGAAGGAGGCTATAGATTATTTCCAGCCAACTGCTGCCCTTTCTCTCCTGGCTGATGGGCAAGTCACAGAAATCCACCCCAGGGCTGTTCTCCCTCAGGGCAGCTCATCTAAGGATGTACTTGCTTCTATTTCAATCATCTTGTTTGGAGAAACCTGAATCCTATCAACGGCAGCTTGAAAACAGAATCCAGAGGAACAGAAAGGCAAAAAAGAAAAAAGAAAAGAAAACATGGGATCAAAGTCATCTTTCTCCAGTCTAAGCCTAAGAAGGAAACTCTGGTTATCTGTCAATGGAAGGAAATTCTATTCTTCCGTGTGAAAAGGGGGAAAGAAAAACAAACTGTTCAGCAGCGTTCGCTGTCTTCAGTTGGGAGTGCACCATCCACTGTGGAACACTCCCTGGTAGGTCTTCAATCACTGGCCAGGTCAGAAACACAGAGGACTGACTTGTGCCTGACAGACCTACATGTCTACCTGGAATTTCCTTAATATAAACAGGGTTTGTGTTTTATGAAACGTTGCAAATGAAAAGACCTCAGAGTTTTATGGGTATCCATTACATCAACATAAAGATTTTATAGAAAATTTCTTAAATGTATATTCTAATAATTTATTCACATTTATTTAGAGTGTGAGTGTGTGTGTGTGGGTGGGGGTGTGGGTTACCAGTGCATGCCATAGCACACTTATGGAGGTCAGAAAACAGATTATGGGGGTTGAGGCTTTTATTCTACTATGTGGGCCCTGGGATCAAACTGGCTGCTGAGCCATCTCACACACCTTTTAAAGCCGGTGGGAGATCTCTTGGAGCCCAGGCTATCCTCAGACTTCTATATGGCTAAAGATGACCTTGAATTTCTGACCCCCCCCCACCTCCCAGGTGCTGGGATTACAGATGTGTGCCAGCACGCCTCATGATGCTAGTGATCAAACTTGAGGCTTCATGAAGGCTAAGGAAGCATAGTACCTACTGAGCCACATCCCTACACCTTATCATGATGTTTCAAAAGTGAAGACTGGAAAGCCAGGTCTATAGACAGGGCAGTGTGAGCAAAGTAGGGCCTGAACCAAACTGAGACCTAAAAGGTAAAAATAAAACCCATTTATGTGACTCGCACAGGCATTCATAAAACATGTAATAAGCAACATCTCTTAGAAATTATACAAGGTGATGGGAAATGGTGGATACACCTTCCATCCCAGCATTTGGGAGGCAGGGGGAGACAGGGGGAGGCAGAGGCAGGCTCATCTCTGGGTTCAAGGCCACAGCCTGGTCTACAGTTCAAATTTCATCCAGGACATACTCTGGATGAAACTCTGTCTCAAAAAATATATGGACAGACAGACAGATTGAACACAACCCCTGCATAGATGCTAGCTGCAATCCCATCTTACCCCGCCTACATCCCACTCCTAAGTGTCTGATAGAAACATCTAAAAATGTTGTCAAAACAAAATTTTAAAAAAAATGTTTAAGACATGACTCATACATTTATACAAATATAAAACAAAGGTCATAGGCTGCCATGCTTAGAGAATTTATATCCTTCCTTCAAAGTATTTCGGTCACTGTTAGATCACAATCACAGGTTATATCCCAAACTGGATAATAGAACAGAACAACAGCTTTAGGGTTTTTTCTTCACTAAGCAAAAAGGTTTGAAAATAATCCACGTGTTAAAATATAACCTCCACACATTTGGAAGCATTAATTAATAGCAATAATCGTGCTGAACAAGGTTCAGTCTCCTGCCTACATAATAAAGCACTTATTCATTAGGCCTGCTAATCTAAGCACCATATGATTTTAGGGAGAGTTTTGGCAATCAAATCCAGGGCTTTGGGCTTCATGTATTCCAGGTTGGCCCTCAATCTCAAGATTTAGCTGTCCTTAAACTTGAACTCAGAAATGAATGCACCACCACGCCCCATTGTGGGGTGCTGGAAACTGAACCCAGAGCTGCATGCACAGTAGACAAGTGTTCTACTAACTGAGCCACCTCTCCAGTCCTGTCCTCTATTTGATACTGAAAAAAAAGACATTATCTGTTTTATCTTATTTCCAAGTTTTAAATATAGTTAAACACCTCAATGCTTTCAATTTTGAACGAGAAGTTGGGGGGGAAAATCTCACTAATGGCATAAGTTAGAGGGATGCATCTCCTAAATGCTTGAAACTGGGACTTACACACACTGTTCACCTTGGCCTTGACCCATTGGCAAAAGGAATGGTATGTGAGGGAAGATGGCATTGCTGGTTGGAAAGTTCATGCAGATGGCAACAGGGAACAGTAAAGTCCCTGCCAACCTCAGCCATCTGTCATACCGCCAGCATTGCAGACTGCCGCAGTGAAGTCTGGTGTTCTTATCTCTCAAAGCCAAATGAACTACCTGAATAGAGTTTTCTGGAGTGGGAATTACTGTGGTTGGAAATCAAAAGGCATCCCCTGTGGGAACAGAGCATCTTCAGGTGCCTGAAGGCACAGACTCTCCTTCGGGGCACCTAAAAGACAGAAAGAATCTGGAACAGTTGATGTGATGGCTAATCTCAGTTGTCAATTTAATGAGACAGGGTCACCACGGAAACAAATCTCAGGGCCTCTCTGCGAGGGATTACTTAGATCAGGTTAACTGAGGAAGAGGACTCACCCCAAATATGGGCAGTACCATTCTATGGACTAGAGCCTTAGCCTGAATAAAATGGAGAAAGCAAGCCCGCACCAGAATTATCTGTCTACCTTCTGGCCGTGGTCTCAGTGTGACCAGCCATACTTGACCCCACCACAACTCCTGCCCTGCCATGATGGACAATGTCATGGCTATTCTTGGTTGTCAGCTTGACTTATCTAGAATGAACTACAATCCAGAAATGGGGGGCACACCTGTGATCCAAATCTTAAGGCAGGAAGACACAGGCTTTTGATCCAGACCTCGAGGTGGGAAGACACACCTTTAATGTAGACCACACATTCTGCTGGAAACCTATATAAGGACATGGAAGAAGAAAGGTTTTGTTTTGCCCTCACCTTGCCAGCACACTCATCCCTTCACTGGCATTGGAGCCAACTTTCAGGGATTCCAGCACATACAAAGAGACACACAGCTTCGTGGGACTGAGCAACTGCTAGATCCTTGGACTTTCCGTTCACGGCTAGCCATTGGATTGGCTGGACTGCAGCCTGTAAGTCATTCTAATAAATTCTCTTCATATATACAAAGAGAGATTCATTCCATACGTTCTGTGACTCTAGAGAAACCTGACTAATACAGGCAGCATCTGTTCTCTAGACCAGAAGGCAAAATAAACCTTTCTTTCTTACATTATTTTTGCCAAGTATTTTTATCAAAGCAATGAGACAAGTATCTAAGGTCAACAAGATGGCTCAGGTGGTGAAGGCAAGTCTGACGGTCTGAGTTTGACCTCCAGATGCATGACAGGAGAAACAACACACACAGACACACACACACTAATTTTTTCAAAGACAAGTAACTAATATAATTGGTGTGGCCCTTCAAAAAAGCTTGGCCAAGATGGTGAAGCTGGTGTATCCAGCCCCACACAGAACCGAAAGTCATACCAACCTCACCTGCCCCATAGGGAAGGATACAGCTTCTCACATCCAGTGACAATGAAAGCCATTCCTCTCCTTTAAATTTGACTTTCATATACTTTTTTTAACATGTGAAAAAAACAGTGTTCAAGCAGAGTTACTAAAATACTTTTACACAAAGATTCTGTGGTGTCCAGGCATTGGTGGCAGACACCTTTAATCCCAGCCCTCGGGAGGCACAGGCCGGTGGAACTCTATGAGTTGGAGTCCAGCCTGGTCTATAGAGAGTTCCAGGACAGGCTCCAAAACAATACAGAGAAACCTGTCTCAAACCAAAAAAAAAAAAAAAAAAAGATGTTGTGGTGATATTTTGTTTATGATCTAACAAAATAAAGTTTGCCTGAAGATCAGAACGCAAAGCTAGCCACACTAGTGAGAGCCATAGAGCCAGGCAGTGGTGACACACACCTTTAATCCCACTTCTTGGAAGATAGAGGCAAACAGATCTTGGTTAGGTCAAGGACACCCTGGGCTATATGATATCCATCCAGTCTAAAAGAGCTCACACAAAGGTGATCCTAGCACTTGGAGAGACACACCTTTAATTCCAGCACTAAGGAGGTGGAAACAGAATGATGTGGCTGAGCAGACAGAGGACTATAAAGTGGGAGGAGACAAGAGAGAGATGCAGTCTGAGGACCAGTGCAGTCTAAGCAGTCTGAGGATACAGTCTGAGGACAGGATTGCCCCTAGGACTCACTATATAAACCAGGCTGGCCTCAAACTCACAGAAATCAATCTGCCTCTGTCTTCTCTGTGCTAGGATTAGAAACATGTGCCACTATGCCCAGCTATATACATGTAATTTAAATGGAATATTATTCAACTATAAAATACAGTGAAGTATCTATAAAATCCTGCAAGATGGATGAACCTTTCAAAACATCATGCTAAAGTGAAAATATCATAGTTTAATTTCATTTATAAGAAATAGGGAAAATCCATTCAATAGTGGTGCACGGCTTTAATCCCAGCACTCAGGAGGCAGAAGCAAGCAGATCTCTGTGAGTTGGAGGCCAGCCTGGTCTCCAGAGCGAGTGCCAGGACAGGCTCCAAAACTACACAGAGAAACCCTGTGCTGAGAAAACCAAAAGAAAAAAGTACTCTCAAAAGAAGAAATGGAAAGAAGGAGAAAAGTCAATTACTCCACAGATATGAAAAAATAATGGTAACACAGTAGCTGCTTGAGGCTGAAAGGGAAAATAGGAAGTGGGGGCAGGGTTTTGACACTTCGCAATGCGGTTGTGAAGACCTTAAATGCCACTGGATGATGCACTCAAAAATGGCTGACTTTATATATTATAAACTTTACCTCAATTTTAAAAAAAAACAAAAACAAGGTGGAAAGTATCAGTGATAATACCAGCTTCCTGTAGCACTGAGTCCCATCATGACACACTGGTCTTTGGAATACAAGTCCAGAAATAAGCCTGTTTGGATGGAAGAAGGCACAGGAAACACACAGAAATGCAGATTTTATGCAGAAATAGGTTTAAGAAGCACACTGATTTTGTTTCTAGAATTATGTCATCACGCCTCTTCTTAGATGAGTTCCGTCTCTAAAAATAGAAAAGACTATTTAAAAAAAAAAAAAATCCCCAGCAGTAAGGGAGCAGCATAGACAAGTGAGAATTCACGGCTTAAAGGCTTGACCTGAATATAAAGACCAGAGATTGGGTGTTTTCAACCTCACAGGTCAGAGCTGGAGTTAGCAGAAGCCCAGCTGATGTGGGAATGGTACCCACTGCTATAGAAGCTCTCTGCCCCCTCCTTCCCCCTCTCTCACATTTATTTTCTTTAAAATCATGTATGTGTGTGTGTAAACCTAGATGAGTTTATGCGTGCCACATATGTGCAGGTCCCCTGGAAACCTAAAGGGAACTGATCCCCTGAAGCTGGACTCACAGGAGATTGTAAGTCATCCCTTGTGGGTGCTAAGGTCGGAACAAGGGTCCTCTGTAAGAACAGTACATGTGTGACCACGACCCATCTCTCCAGCCCCTCCAGCTGTATTTTCATTACTCTTGTTGTTAACTATTCTCATTCCTACCACTACTGTTATTCCTTTCTTCTTGAGTCACACACCTAAAATGCATTCAGGCCCTATAGCAAAAAACAAACTAGTTCTGCCTCCCCTTCCTCGGCTTTTCAGTGTCCACAGTCAAGAAAAATCTGGTTAAAACAACATCACTACTGAGAAGCACCCCACCCACACAACCTGGCATGCCCAGAAGTCAGGAAAGGAGGATCTCTATCTTGGCCCGGGCTCTGGGTATCCCCTGACGTCAGCCCCTGGGCCTGAAGTCCTGGGAAGATGCCATCTGCAGATCACCCCTCCCAGTCCTGCCCTTCATCCTTCAGGAACAGATGAGACTATTTTCTCAGCAACGACCATTCTCTCCACACAGTTAACTTTCCATATGCTATGTTCTTTAAATAACAAACATAAAGAACATTCTAGTTATATTCTCCACTCCAGAAGGGAAGAAACCCAGGCCCAGGAAGGCCTCGTCTAGCAGCTGTCTCTCACAGTGAAGTAGTTGAGCTAGGCTATGGACTCAGACACCCTACAGACAGTCCCCCAATCTTTCTTCTGCATCAGGCATCACTTCAGGGCTCATCACCAGCATGTCCAAAGACTCGGCTCCTAAAGGAATCATTAAATCATCTGGAACAGGCTCACCAAGCTACAGTAGAGAAAAAAAAAAAAAAAAAAAAGTACCTTCCCAGGCCAGAGCTCAGCAAGGTCAAGCCTCTGGGCCAAATTTCACCACTGCCTGTTCTTATAAATAAAATCTTACTGGACCACAGCCACACCCAGTTATTTGTGCGTCATCTGTGACTGTATGCCTGAGCTAGTTTTCACACTCCTGTGGTAGAGCTGAAGAGTTGCAACAGGAATTGAATGGTTTACAAAACCTAAAGAAGTCATTAGGTGGCCCTTGGCAGGAAGTCTGTCCCCTACCTTAGATCTGCATTGGTCTGGGAAGCATCCCATTAGCCCACTGTGTGAGAGCAGTGGAGGAAATCATGTTGTTTCTCTAGATGTACATTCCTTAACACATGTCTATATCTTGCTTCTTTTCCCACATTAACCATAATCTTCTTTTCTAGAATACAGTATCCCACCTCAGAGTCACAGTATCCCCTGTATAAATCTCCATTGTGTGGAGGCGGGGCAACTCCCTCAGCCACCATGAGAGCTGCTGTGAGGACACTGGTTTCTATTTTATCTGTATCCACGGACGTGACCACTCCCTAGGGTGCAATTAAATTTAGCAGAACTGTAGGTCAAGGTGCCCTGCCCTCCCTCAATCAAAGACAGCAGCTCAGACTCCTCCCCCACAATTCCACGTCTATGGTACAATGATTCACAAAAAGAAGTCCCTAAGAGCTGGTAGAGCCTCAAGCTGTGCCTTTTCAGACACTTGCTTTCTGCTCCTCTGAAGATGCCTTTTTCCAAGTCTAGTCTGGATTCCAGGTACAGGTGAAGTCCTGCTAAATCCCTTTAAAAGTTAGGTCAGCTGAACCAGTGTCGATACTTACAACCAGATCCATCTGACAGGGCTGACCCAGAAAAACCTACAGGCTGGGAAAGCTTGAACCTAAATGATTTTATTCATTTAGAATAAAATGTTCAGAAGAAACCTCAACATATTGAGGCTAGGGGAAGACATTCTCAACTGAAAGTATAGCCTTATAGAAATGCAATTCTTAGATGCTGGAGATGTGGCTCAGTTAGGAGGGTTCTTGCCTACATGCACAAGGCCCCAGGTTTGATTCCAGCACCATGTAATCCGAAAGGCGGAAGCAGGAAGACAATGAGTATAAGGTTATCTTCAGCTATAGCAAGTTCTACAAGAGCCTGAACAACCAAAGACCACCACCACCCCATCTCAAAAGCAATGTAGAAATATACATACTAAAGGGAACAACAGCATCACATCTCACAGATTTGAAACTGGTGTTTCCATGGATTCTTATTGTTTGTTTGACCTTATTTCTCTAGGATTAGTATCTTTCTTTTTTCTTCATGACCTTTATCATGAAACATCGTTAGCTAACCCCCCTGCCATCACCCCACTCCTCATGGCTTCTACATAGGAACATTTGTCAGTCTATATTGGAAAAGGTACAGATGAAGTCCTTTAATGCCTCCAACAAAGAACTGACCAACTATTAAATCAGAGTTTCTGACCGGGGACCTATCAAGCCAGATGGTACAATGGAAACCTAGGAGCCAGAAGGACTCAGGAAGTCAAAAAAAAAAAAAAAAAAAAAAAACAACAGTACAGAAACTCGGTTCTCAGTGGGTATACCATAGCTGCAGGTCTCAACATCAAGTTGTCCATCAGGCATGGAAAAGGAAGGTTCTCCTAAACAATAGAGGAAATGAAACATACTCCTGCATGGGCAGAATTGTAGGTGGGAATCCTCAGGGTCCATGAGTCTGTCAGTTCTGTGAAGGAATCTCCTCACCGTGGATGCCACTAGACGTCCTGACAAAATGGATGACTCTTAAGATAAGCTGAATCCCCTCAGTGATAGTGAAGGAGGGAGGGAGGGAGGGAGAGAGGAGAAGGAGGAAGGAGGGAGGGAGGAAGGGAGAGAGGGATGGAGGGAGGGAGGAGAAGGAGGGAGGGAGGAGAAGGAGGAAGGAGGGAGGAGAAGGAAAGAGGGAGGGAGGAGAAGGAAAGAGGGAGGGAGGGGAGGAGGGAGGGAGGAGAAGGAAAGAGGGAGGGAGGAGAAGGAAAGAGGGAGGGAGGAGAAGGAAAGAGGGAGGGAGGGGAGGAGGGAGGGAGGGAGGGAGGAGAAGGAGGGAGGGAGGAGAAGGAAAGAGGGAGGAGAAGGAAAGAGGGAGGGAGGAGAAGGAAAGAGGGAGGGAGGAGAAGGAAGAGGAGGGAGGGAGGGGAGGAGGGAGGGAGGAGAAGGAAAGAGGGAGGGAGGGAGGAGAAGGAGTGAGGGAGGTAGGGAGGGAGGAAAAGGAGGGAGGGAGGGAGGGAGGAGAAGGAGGGAGGGAGGGAGGAGAAGGAGGGAGGAGAAGGAAAGAGGGAGGGAGGGAGGAGAAGGAGGGAGGGAGGGAGGAGAAGGAGGGAGGGAGGGAGGAGAAGGAGGGAGGGAGGGAGGAGAAGGAGGGAGGGAGGGAGGAGAAGGAGGGAGGGAGGGAAGGAGGGAGGGAGGGAGGGAGGGAGGGAGGGAGGGAGGGAGGGAGGGAGGGAGGGAGGGAGGAAGCAGTCCTTCAGCCTAGACCTTGTTGTCTTCCCTGCTGGGTGGGAATCAGAAAACTTCAACAAAACAATAAAGCCAAAATTGCTACAGAGATGTGTTTTCCAAAAGGCATCTATTAGCCCTCCTCTCTCATCCCAAATCTAAATGGTTTGCCTCCTACAGTTTCATTTACAAAAGCCAACTCAGGCACTGAGAGCATTTGCTACCCTTGAAGAGCTCAGTTCACAGTGAGCTGTACCAACTGCTTGGATCTCCGGCTCCTGGGGATCTGATGTCCTCTTCTAGCCTTCCCTGGCACCTGCACACATGTGCACATACATGCACACATACAGATAATAAACATAACATCAAACAAAGCTTTTTTTAAAAAAAATCACTTCCACCTTACAATTCCAATTACAAAATAAAAATCTTTAAGATAGGAAAAGTAAACAAGCTGGGCAGTGTGACATATGCCTTTAATCCTAGCACTCAGGAGGCAGAGAAAGGAGGATCTCTGTAAGTTCAAGGCCAGCCTGGTCTACAGAAAGAGTTTTAGAACAGCCAAGGCTGTACAGAGAAATACTGTCTCAAAACAAACCAATCAACCAACCAACAAACAAACCAAAAAAAGGTAAGCCAGTTTGCAAATTTTTACTTAACTTTTAAAACTTAACCCAAGTTTCAATCTTTACATTTAAATTTTAATATAAAGTACATCATTTGAGAAATGTAACTTAGAAAGCCAAGGGTCATATTTATGACAAATGCAAAGACCAAAGCAGGGTTTTCCCCTCGGATACCCACACCCACGTCTTGGAATTGTGTATCCTTACTCTATATGACTCCACCCATCTAAACACTTAAACTCACTGGCTTCGTTTCATTGCAACTCATCCTGGAATTCTTTATTGTATAATCAAGGATTCAAGCAGAAGTCCCCAAGGAAGCAGGGAATGCCTCTGGCTGCTTCTGCCTGTGCTAGACTGAAGGTTCCTTGTTGGTATAACCACACTTCTCTTGCTTCCCTATGGCCATGCCTTTAATCCATCTTGACTTTAGTTATCCTATTTCACTGAAGTCACCTTGATTCCTGACCTAATACACCCAGGTGCTCCAAATTGTCTTTCATGTGACACGAGGGATTTGTATTTCCCTGTCTATAGATGTATCAATTATGTCCTGGCAAGAAAGATAATATTTGGCATTTTTGGTGGCCAGATTAATAAAGAGACTACTTTGTATAAGTGTAAGCAGGGTGTTGGGAAAATTAAAGAATTGCATAATTCTTCAAGATACTGCTGCTCTAGACTTAAAGGAGCAAGAAAGACAGTTGGTGGGGACTACAGAGGTGACTTCTCAGTTAAGAGCACCAGCTGTTCTTCCAGAGAATTCAGGTTTGAGTCCCATCACCCACAAGGTGACCCACAACCATCTATAGCTCCAGTCCCAGAGAATTCAATGCCCTCTTCTGTCTTCTGGTCTCTTTGAATATTTTTTTGCACAGACATCCATGCAGGCAAAACATAAAGTGAAAAAATAGGGTTGAGTGTGGTAGTATACACCTTGAGTTCCAGCACTCAGGAGGCAGAAACAGGCAGATCTCTGTAGTGTCAAGGTCAGAATGGTCTACATAGTGAGTTCCAGAACTGCCAGGGTAATAACATGGGGAACTAGGGGATGACCCCAATAGAACTCATGGCAGGCAGGGAAGTGAGTTGCAAAAAGAATGAAAATGAAGACTCAGTTCAGATTCATTTCCTCAACCTGGATAAAGACTTCATGGAGTCTAATGCCAGGTAGTTTTTTCCCAACAAATTTAAATATAGCATCATTTGGAGGAAAATGTTTCCTGGTATAATACAATCCCGGGTACACAAGAAAGTATAATTACATTGAAACCTGACCCAGAGTTCATATCATTTCTTCCAAAAAGGTGACTACCATCTTCCATAGAGATAGGTTACCTCTACTAGTTTAAGGGCCCAAGGAAGGACTTGGTCTTGGTCATACAGATAGCTAGAGGTCATTAGGGTATCAGCTACCTCTGCTCCTGGTTGTGAGAGCTTAGGGAGCCCTGGCTGTGAGGGTCATTGAGATTACTAGCCAACTTTAGTCCTGGCTGTAGGAACTTGATGTGGCCTGGCCTAACAAACAGCACAGATATTAATCACCTTCAATTCCCAGCTTTCTAGATGGAAGAACAGGTTTTACATCTTTTCCATCAGAAGGCAAACCTTCCTGATCTCTGAAGACCTGGAGATCTGTGGGCACAAGACTTTGGAGCTGTGCTCACAACAGAGAACAAGCTGAACTATACACAGAGGGGCGCCGGGAAGGAGCTGTGAGCTTCAGGAACATGGGAAGGCCTTACAGGAAAAAGGCTGGTGCGAAGGGCAATACCCTTCCCTCACTCTTCTTGACTGTAATCTCCATTGGCCAAATCCAAGTGGAAGGTTGAAAAAAGGGAACCCATTATTGCAACTTGTAATCCATCCCAGAGGGGAGTCCTGTCATGTCTGCCCAGTAAGCATTCTGGTAACAGTGCTCAATTTTCTTCTGGGAACTGCTTTCCTGTTCTCCTGCCCTGTGATTTAAAGCAAGGCTGACTGCACCACTGCCTTCTGGAAAAGTTATGATTAAGGCCTGCCCTAACACAGCCTCTGATTACAGTCACTGGTGTGGAGATGGACTGCCAGTTAAGCACACTGAGGAGTGAGGGAGAGGCAGGATAGTTCCTACTCTGAAGGAAGATATCGGCTTCCAAGAGATACTGCTCTCCAAAGGGGGAGACTGGGGAAAAAGAGGGGTGACTCAAGGAGAAGAAAAGCCATGAAAGAGGAAAGCTACACCCTGGTACACCCTAATCATTATTACATTGTCCTGAAACTCTTGGTATCAACCCTGGCCTGAGATGGAGAGCATATTGAAAATATAAGATGCTACAAGATAAAGGGTGCTGGAGAGATGGCTCCACCATTACAAGCACAGGCTGCTCTTCCAGAGGACCCAGGTTCAATTCCCAGCACTCTCATGGTATCTCACAACTGTCTATAACTCCAGTTCCAGGGTATCTGACACCCTCACACAAATATATATGCATGCAAGACACAAATACATATAAAATACAAATAAGTTATTAAAAAAAATTTCAACAAGACAAAGAAGACCACTATTGGGTATACATTTAAACCCTGGCTCCTTTCTCTTTCAGCCCACTAACATTGGGAAATCACTACCCTTTATGGGAGTCAACTTTAAACCTGAATTACAATGCCCTGCCAGCCTTTTTTGTGACCACTAAGGGACACCACAGAGTTAAAGGTCCCTGAAAGACACTGAGCAAATGCCACAGACTCCTCCTTGGGTCATTCTCACCTTCATACGTACCACCATCAGGACAGCATGTTCTACAGTCAGGAGCACACAACATTCTAAAATTACATCCAGGGCTGAGTAATGACATATTGAAGAGCAGCTGTCAGGAGGCATGGCCATCTCGACACTGCCAAATTGAAAAAGAAAGGAAGAAATTGACAAGATTGGCTTTATTTTAAAGAACCGAGATGGAACTCACATCTGAAAAACAGAATAATGAAAAAAAGTTTGCTAGATTAAAAACTATACCTTTCATTATAGGAGATAACGGGAAACTCATAAAAGCAGAGAAAAATAGTCCATGCGGGGGACACTGTGACTTAAGCTGCTACTGTCACAGCTGGGAAGCTGCAAGGGTCAAAATCAGAGTTGGTGTGAAATGCAAGACAGAGTGCTCCCTCCAAATGTTAAAAGAACAGTCATGAAACACTGAGGAAGAAAGGAAGCAAAGAAGCCTATAGGAGAGCCATAAAGCCAGGCTCAAGAATGCAGAAATATCGAAGACCCAGGTACTGACCCTGAGAGCAAGCAAGGAGTCGGCACAGTTTACCAGGTGGCCAAAGTCCATGTGGAAATTTCAAGACTGGAATAGGAAAACTCCACTGCACAGCTAGGAAAATGCCTTACCACAAGGCAAGGGGAAAAAAGCACATGTGCAGAATGCCACAGCATGCTTGCTGCTTGCCTTTCAGATACGAATCCCAGACTTGGATGGACCACAATTCAATGATATTACAGACAAGAGCCAAAGAGCAAAGGAAAAAAGCATTTTGAATGAATCATGGGCATGCAGAAAATGCTGAATTTTATCAATGACTAAAAGAACTGAAAGACATGTCCAAAGAAAATAAAAAGATGTCTTGCAAGTTGATGGTGCATGCTTTTAATTCCAGCACGGGGGAGGTGCAGTTAGACCTCTGTGAGTTCAAGGGCAGTCTGGTCTACATAGTGAGCTCCAATATTATGTAGTGAGACCCTATGTCAAAACAAAGGGTTTTCGTTAATTTGTTTCAAGTGAAGGAAAAAATCCAGTTCTTACAAACTGAAAGAAATTAGTTCATCAGTATCTGCTTGGAGAAAAACACTGATCTGGGTGCTCAGTTAAACAGAAAATGCAAGAACACCATCATTTTCTTCCCATAGCTAATAATCCAATCAGAACAGAGAATCCCATTAGCCCAAGATAGAATATAACTCTGTTAAACTTTCCCCCTAGAAGAGAAAAATGAGCTTCTAAGACTCAGGAAATGGAATATACAAGGTCAAGGAAGTGAGCCACATTCACAAGGCTCAGGAAGTTCCTGAAAGTTACAAGATTTGCAAAGTGAAAGAGGAGACTCTCCTGCTAGCTGGGCTGCCTGCAGGACAGCCTCAGGGATGCAGCTTTCCAGAGCCACTGCCTGCACTAGGATGGACCTCTTAAGGATGCAGCTGCTTTTAAGTCACACCTCACCTGTGCTTCCATAAACTACCCACATAGACTCATTGGTTCACAAAGTAACTTTGGGTAGAATTGTTTCTTCAGTCTGTTGTTGTTGCTCTGGGGGTGATAAGGAGACGTGTGCTCACATCTCCGCGGGGAGAAAAAGCAAACAGCACATGAAAATTTTCAGGTAAAATGAATCCAGCATAGACAGATCAGAGTGGGAATTTGCTCAATGCAAGTCACAAAGGAGAAAACACGTGAGAGTTTCTCTGTCACATCTAAGTGGCTAGATGAGGAGGATAAATCAACTAGAGAGAATTTGTTGTCACAACTGCCTCCTGTCCACCAAGCCCTAACTAACATTTCTTCTCATGGAGTTTTCTCTCTCCTGTGTTCTCTCTTCTGAGCCACCATACTTTCTCCCCAGAACTGCTCTTGGTTATTGTGAAAGTAATCTGTCTTTGTGTGACAAAACATCTGATAAAAGCAACTTGAAGAAGAAAGTAAATTAATTTGGGCTCAGAATTTGACGTTCCAATCCACCATGGCAGGGAAGGTGGTGCAGAAGGAGCTTAAGGCATGCTGGTGACTTTGTGTTCACAGTCAGGAAGCAAAGAGAGATGAATTTGCCCAGCTCATTGTCTCCTTTTTATTCATTTCTGATCATGGCACATGGAATGGTTCGGATCACATTTAGGGTGTGTCTTCTTACCTCAGCTAACCTAATCAGGATAACCCTCTTAGTCATGCCCACAGCCTTGTCATTGCAATTCTAGACACGGTGAGGTTGATAGTCAATACAAACCATCAGATTTGACCTTGAATTTCCATTACTTTTCCCTTATAATATGCCCTTCATCGAGAATCTACAGTATTGGTTTTCAAAGCAAACTAGATCAAAATCCTTCCAAGGATGTCAAGACTGAGACATCCGGTTCCCCAGGACCTGTATCTCTCAGCCTGTGACCAATTCTCATTTCAGGCCCCTGTCATCTCATTCTGCAGTCAGCATGTTGCAGCCTCACTGGCCACTAGGTTCTCTAACACTCTGGTCATGCCTTTTAGCACAGAACGTTTTAAGCTCACATTGTTTGTGGTGGTTTGAGTGAGAAATGCCCTCTATGGCTTCAGGTATCTAAAGACTTGGTCCTCAATTGGCGGAGCTATTTGGGAATGTTCTGGCACATTTGCTAGGGAAACACCACCTTCCCCCAATGGGCTTTGTCATACCCCATCTTACTTCCTGTTTACTCTCTCTCTTCTTCCTGCATTAGGATGCTCTCTCAGCTTTCTGTCCCAGCCACCTGCTGCAATGTTTTTCCCATCAGTGTGGACTCTCCCTCTGGAACCAGGAGCCAAAATAAACTCCACCTTTTGTAATTGATTCTGGTCAAGGTCAGGGCGCTTTCGCTGGTTAATTTTATGTCAAATTGACACAAACTACAGTCACCAGAGGGGAGGAGCCTAAGTTGAGAAAATGCCTCTTTAAGATCTAGCTGTAAAGCGTTCTCTTAATTGTGATCAGTGGAGGAAGGCCCAGCCCATTGTGGGTGGTGCCATCCCCGGGCTGGTGGTCCTGGGTTCTATAAGAAAGGCAATTGAGGAAGGCATGTGGATCAAGCCAGTAAGCAGCGCTGCTCCATAGCTTCTGCATCAGCTCCTGCCTCCAGGTTTCTGCCCTGTTTGAGTTCCCATCCTGGCTTCCTCCAGCGATGAATAGTGATGTGGAAACAGAAGCCAAATAAACTCTTTCTTCCCCCACTTGCTTTTCATCATGGTATTTCCTGACAGTGTTTTAACAGAAGAGTAACTAATACACTGTTAATTGTCTGTGAGGCTCTTCCCTCTCACACTGCATCTTACTCTTCTTCAACCATCAAATCTCTGCATGAGAAGCCCTCCACCACAGAATCGTCCTAGGTTTCCAACAGAAGTTCTCATAAATAAGGAGACAGGGCATGGAAAAGTCCCCAAAAGAGAAACAAACAATATAAAAATGGCCAGACTTGGAAGAGGTATGACTGAGATTGGAACCCAGGATGGCTGACTTCATGGTCCTGCCCTGGACTGAAAGGCTATGAAGGTCTTTTCATTTGAATCCTTCTGGTAAAATGTGGCCTTAGGTCCAGGTCTGTGGTGATATATTGTTTATGATTCATTAAATCTAGCTTGAGCATTCAGAAAGCAAAGTCAGCCACAAGCCATAGAAGCCAGGCACACACTTTTAATCCCAGCAGCCAGAAGCTAGGAGGTGGTGGTACACACCTTTAATCCTGGGACTCAGGATTAATAGGTAGATGGATCTCTGTGAGTCCAACCCCACCCAGATCTACACAAGAGTAAATCAATCTAAAAGAGAATTATAGCTCATCCCTTTAATCCCAACATTAGGGAAGTATATAAGACAGGAGCAAGGAGAGGCAGCAGTGAGACTTGGTGAGAGCTCGTTCAGTGGATCAAGCCTTTCAGCCTGAACTAGAGGAAAAAGCTGCTTTGCTTTTCTGATCTTCAATTTGAACCCCAATATCAGTCTCTGTGTCTTTTATTTTTCATGTTACATTGATCTTTGTTTTTTTGTTTTGGGGGGTGTTTTTCTGTTTCTGTTTTATTTGGTTTGGTTTTTTTTCTAGACAGGTTTTCTCTGCGTAGTCCCTGCTGACCTGGAACTCTGTAGATCAGGCTAGCCTCAAAATCAGATATATGGCTGTCTCTGATCCCAAGTACTGGGATTAATTGCATATGACAACACCCCCCCCAAGCAAAATAAAATAATTTGAAGGACAAATAGAGGAGTTAACAGAGAGGTGTACTGTGGGTGGAAAGGCTTACACAGGGAGGAAATAGGGGTACATGGGATAACACTAGCCAAAAGCTACATGGAAAGCTACTCTTTCCCTCCCCCCAAAAAATAGAGTAAGGAAAAAAACTGCAAACTAAAACAAACACCCTGTCTGTCTATCAAATATAAATTCTTTTTGTCCTCACTGCTGGTGGAATCAGAAAAATGGGAGCATTCTCTTTGCTTCAAGGTGTATGATGGTCACAGCACTGGAGGTAAAAACAGCTGCACTTTATGAGCACTGCACAGTCACAGCCACTGCAATCCACTCCACAGAGAATGCTGAATGTGATTTAAGAGCCTCTCCATGAAAGGCATTAGACTGCACACTGATAAATTGTCAGGACCAGCTGACCTGTTAGATCGTGCCTGAAAAGGGGCGTGAGGAATCCGAGAAAGGGGCAAAAAAACGGAAGATAGGGTCAGGAGGGCTCTCGGTGAATATTGCAGATGCTCCAAGGTTTTTACTCACAGCTGTTGAACACCCCAAGCAAAAGGGGAGAGCAACAGACTTCCTTATCAGTGATACAAGGCACAAACACACAATTATCTCCTTAATACTCAAAACATCTAGTAACCGTGCCCTTATTCAAACATCCTGTTGTTTAGTCTTGAAAGCAAGACATCAAGTAGCCACACCTTTGTTTATGCTTGAGGAGCAAGAATAGGTTTGGACTCTCCGACCTTAAGTCATGATGGAATGGAGTTGACAGCAGTGGGCCCCCACAATAAATGGTAAGCAAAAGCTTCGAGAGAGTCTGTCTCCATAAAGAAGCTGTGAGCTGGATGTGGTGGTGCACTCACTCTGTGGTCCCAGAGCTTGAGAGGCAGGAGCTGGATGATCAGGAGTTCAAAGTCATCCTGAGCTACATAGAGTTGGGGGCCATCCTGAGCTACATGAGACTCTATCTCAAGGGCTAGGGAGATGGCTTAGCAGTTAAAATTGCTTACTGCTTTTGCAGAGGACCTGAATTTGGTTCCCAGCACCCAGGTCAACAGTTCACAACCACCTCTAACTCTGGCTCCAAGGGGATTGGACATTCTCCCAGTCTCTGAGGGCACTGCACTCATGTGCACAAACCCAGGTCCTCTACAAGAGTAGCAAATGCTTTTAACCACAGGTCCATCACTCTGGTCCCCAAAGTAAAATAAACCTTAAAAAAGACTCTCTCCGTAGCTCAAATAAAAACAAGAAGCCAGCATTTAGAAGGACCTGCCACAATTGCACAGTTCTTGGGGACAGTGGTGTCCATGCAGCCTTTGAAAACATCTCATAGATCAGTTTGCCTGTTTATCAATGAAACTCTGAAATTCGTGAGAGTAGAGGCCACACAAATCTTCTTCCTCTCATGTCTGGCACAGTGTCGGGAGGCATAATTAATAACAACCACTGCTGAGGACAGCAGGAACACGATAGTTTTCCAGTCTTCTTGGGGACGCTTTTTTAAAGCTAATTTTGCACTTCCGAATCATTTCTAAATCATTCCCTTGGCAGCCAGAGGAACTGAGCTTCCCTGAGCAAACGGATGGGTGCGTGCAGTCGCCATGGTTTTTCACCTGAATGTAATGTGGCTTAATATTGTTTTGAAAAGTTTATCTACATCTGTCCTACTTGCATTTATTGTGCTAACAGAAAGACCCTCTCAGTTTTTGAAGTTAATTTGGTAAACATCTGCTCTAAGAAAATGGTCCAGATGGTCTCTGACTCGATAATAAATAAGTGATCCTTTCCACACACTGCATGGTGTTTGCTGTGGTTTCCACAAAGGGATGAGGCTAAATTTTAAGGGACCAAAAAAAACCCTCAAGGCCACCCAAGGCCCATAGAAACACATGTGGCTCATATGTTTAAATGTCAGCTCACTGTTGGTTCAAAGGAGGTCCTACCAGTCTGCGATGTAGATATTTATTGTTGTTGTTGTTGTTGTTGTTATTGTATTCTACATGAAGAAATAGCTCAAGGGCTCAGGAGTGTGGCTCCATTGGTAGGGAGCTGAACTAGCATGCATGATGCCCTGGGTGTAATCCCCAGTGACAAGTAAACTAGGTGCAGTGGCACACTTGTAATTCTTAGGCTCAGGAGGTAAAGGCTGGAGGAGCAAAAGTTCAAGATCATCCTAGCTACACAGGGAGTTTGAGGCCAGCCTGAGATATATGAGACCCTGGTGCATGGGGGGTTGAACAAGGAGAAGAAAATTAAGAAAGGGACAAAGAGTCCAAGGCAGGCCTTATCCCTCTGAGGAGTGGGTGGGGGTGAGAAAGGGAGGGAGGAGTGGGAAAGGGGAGGGAAGGGAAACTGGGGTTGGTATGTAAAATGAAAAACAAAATTTAATATATATATTAAAATATATATTTTTAACATATATATTAAAATGTGTATTTTTAATATATATATATTAAAAAAAGAGAGAGAGATTTGAGCTGAAGCAGCCTTCTCTCTCAAACATCAGGCAGTGATGAATTTTTTGACCGGCTCACAGAAGAATATAAGTCTAAAGTCTAAAGACTTGAAGCAGCTCTCCACCACACTCCAGGGCAGGCCCCACACCTGCTGGGAGTGGCTAGCCAATACAAGTCAGAGGCCGTGTTTTTTGTCCTTGTTTGTTTTGTAAGAGAGAACAAGAACATAAAGCTGTCCTGGGCATTGGTGGTGCCCACCTTTAGTCCCAGCACTCAGGAAGCAGAGGCAGGCAGATCTCTGTGAGTTCAAGGCCAGCCTGGTCTATAGAGCAAGTTTCAGGACAGCCAGGACTACACAGAGAAACCCTGTTTTGAAAAAAACAAAAGCAAAAAAAAAAGAACATGAAGCTGGGTGAGTGGGGAGGTGGGGAGGTTCTAGAGGATATTGGGGGAGGAGCAAACATGAGCAAAGTTCATTTCATGAAATTCTCAGTAAATCAAAACATAAAAAAGCATAGCTTTCCTCAATAAAACTAAAGTAGAATCAGGTACAGTAGAACATACTTTTAATCCCTCAGAAGACATAGGCAGGTAGATCTCTGTAGGATTACATAGTAGAACCCTAGAAAAAAAATAGGTAGATAAGTAATAGATGGATAGATAATAGACAGATAAATGATGGATGGATAGATGACTGACAGACAGACAGACAGATAATAAATAGATTTTTTTTTATAAAGTCACACCAGTTGGGATGGGAAGAAGAAACCATTGTTCTGAGCTGATGTTCTGTCTGCTTTCAGTCTGAAGAAAGAGAGGTCCTTTTTCTCATTTATGATAGTGAGCGATGTCTCTGGTTGATGGTGACAGGAGCAGCAAGGTCCTCTCTCCCCCTGGCCTCTATTCTGGCTGCTGCATTTCCCTTCTGCAGCTCGGGGTTCTCTGTCTTCATCTTGGTTCTCCTGGCAAGCATGTTACAGCTAAACAACAACTGTTATCAAATAGAGAGGACAAAGATCAATTTCTCCCAAAAGGATCCACAGGAGAAAGAAGAAATGGGCTCAGTTAGACAAAAGGTCAGCTCTAGGTCATGTCAGAGAATGAGACCTTCAGAAATGGGACACTCAGCCATGAGTAGAGGCACACACACATCCTTAACCCCACACTTAGGATGTGGAGGCAGGAGCTTCAGGGGTTCAGCATCATTCTTGGCTACATAGCAAGCTCGAGGTCAGCCTGGCTACAGAAGACTTTGCCTTTAAAAAAAAAAAAAAAAAGCCAAACTGTGTGATACTGGCACACCTTTAACCCCAGCACTTGAGAGGCAGAGGCAGGCGGATCTCTGAGGTTGAGGCCAGCCTGGTCTACAGAGCGAGTGCCAGGACAGCCAGGGCTACACAGAGAGACTCTGTCTCAGAAAAACCAAAACAATAAATTAAAAAAAAGCCAAAAAAGGAAAAGCAAAGAAGGAGGGGAGACGAGAGGAAAGAAGGAAGGAAAGAAGGAAGGAAAGAAGGAAGGAAAGAAGGAAGGAAAGAAGGAAGGAAGGAGGGAAGAAAGAAAGGAATGGAAGAAGACTGGACGGGAAAGAGGGATGGATGGAGAAAGGAAGGGAGAGGAGAGGGAGGGAGGAGATTATGGGGCTAAATGTTACCAATTTAACAAAAACATATTCGAGGTAGACTGTTATGGACTGCACTGTATCCCTCCAGGGCCTAATATAGGTGACTATATTTGGAGATGGGCCTTTCAGGAGGTCGTTCTACTTAAACCAGGTCATGAGAGTAGAACCCTAATCCAGTAACCCTGAAACCTGTTGTGTTTACAATAAGAGAAAAAGAAATCAGAGTGCAGTCCCAGAGTGGACACCCCATCTCTCCTATGCCCCGCCCCCACCATGTAAGGCTGACTACAACCCATGAGCAAAGGCTTCCCAGCCCATCTGGCACGTTCCCAGCCTCCAGAACCAAAACTGTATGAAGGTACCTTTCTGTCTTTTATACCATACTGCAGCCTAAACTCACTCTGTACATGATGCCAGGAGCTAGGACACTGGGGCAACCAGCATTCAGCCCTCACTTTAAGAAGCCTCAGCTAAGCCACGCTTGGTGGCACAAGTGAATCTCTGTGCATTCAAAGCCAGCCTGGTCTACAGAGCAAGTTCTAGGATGGTCAGGGCTATTTCTTAGAGAAATCCTGTCTTGAAAGAGAGAGAGAGGGAGAGAAAGAGAAAGGGAGAAGGAGGAGGAGGAGGAGAAGAAGAAGAAACTGCCACCTGAGCTAGCTTTAGCTTTGATGTTAGTGGCATGTGTAGGTGGAGTTTTTTGTTGGGACCAGTTCCCAAATAAACACGGAGACTAATCATTAATTATAAATGCTCACAGCCACTAGCTTAGACTTGTTTTTAACTAATTCTCATAAATTAACTCATTTATATTTATTATTTATTCGCTGCCACCTGTCTCATGGCTTGTTACTTCATTTTGTACACATCCTGCTTCCTCTGAGTCTGGCTGGTGACTCCTGTGTCTCTGCCCTTCCTCCTCCCAGAGTTCTCTCTCCCTGAAAATCCTGCCTGGCTAGAGGCCATCAGCTCTTTATTAGCAGTGAGAGAAATACATATTCATAGTGTACAAAAAGATTGTTTCATAGCAGGCATGTGTGACATGTGACATCTCCACAGACTCCTATCCTGCAATGCTGGAGTGCAGAGTAATGGTAGTGGACCCTCTTACAGTTGCATCCACTTTGTCTTGATTTCCTCCTTGTCTTTCCTACACACACACACACACACACACACACACACACACACACACACACACACACACACACGAAGCCTAGAGGCTTAATTTTGAGACATGTTGATCTGTTCTCCCCAGGCAATAATAATGTCTCACTACTTCTACAGGTTAATATAACTAAATGAACATGCAGTTACCATCCATTGAGTCTTACCAACTGCTGTTAGCTTGGATTGAAGTTTTTTTTTTTTTTTTAGAGAGAAGCTGAATTCACTCCTCAAATGTGGCTCCAAACCATACAGAGTCCACCTTAGATTAAACTCTCTCCCTGACCTTTTTTGAATCATTTGGTAGAATCAGATCCCAACCACCACAAGAATTTGTTTGTGGTTTCAATTCAGGGAAGGCTTTTATTTCTGACTTCCACCCAGAGCCATGTTGAAATAGTCAAAGTTTCTTTTTGAACTACTTTGCATAGAACCTTTTGTTCTCCCCACATTTTCCTTTACACTGACAGTGTAGCATTTTTGGTCTTGTCAACATCAGCTGTTGAATGGCTAGCACTTGCTAGTCTTGTAGAAGACTTGGGTTCAGTTCCCAGCATCTATATATGACAGCTCACAAACACCTGTAACTCCAGGCAAAGTGAGTTCCAAGACAGCCACAGAGCAGTTACACAGAGAAGCCCTGTCTCAACCCCACCACCACCACCACACACACACACACACACACACACACACACACACACACACACGCAAAGTAAGTAAAAAGTAAATAAATAAACCTTTACTTTGTAAGTAGAATCTGCACTGGAAATAGAATGCTGTTCAAATGCTTGCCTATCGCATGCCACACCCTGGCTTCAACCCAAGCATGAGGGAGCACACTTCTAATTCTAGCACTAGAAAGGCACAGGCAGAAGGACCAGAAGTTCAAGGTCACCCTTAGCTTCATTGCCAGTTCTAGGCCAGTTTGGGATCCATGAGACCCTGTAGCAAAACAGGAAGGAAAAACAAAAGCAACAAAAGGATGTGCCGAGGCCCCCTTCTAACATCCCACTGGTTTGCTCTGGTTAAAGATTAAGATACTACTAAACCTACCATTTTTCAAGTCCTTGGTATATTATTCTTCAATTCCATTCTCCTAGCCTTCGGGTGATAGTCTGTCTCACAAGAGAAAGAGAGAATGAAAGAGTGAAAGAGACAGAGAGAGAAAGAGAGAGACAGAGAGAGAATGCACACATTTGAACTATGCTTTAAGGGGTTGGGAGTCGGGGGGGGGTGTGGAAGCAACATTTGGAGAGTAGAAATGCTCTGTGAAAGCCTGACAACCTGAATTTGATTCTGATCCCACAACGTAGCAGGAGAGAACCAACCTCTAGGTGCTGTAGAACACACAACTGCACACACATACACACTAAATAGGATGGATGGGTGGTGGGGACGGAGAGAGATGGAGAGGAGGAGTGAGGGAGAGAGAGAAATAAAGAGACAAGGAAGAGAAAGATGGGGGGGAGAAAGAGGGAGGGAGATGGGGGCGGTTACAAAGCAAAACAAGGCTTGCAATCTATCCAGACTAGTTCCATGCACCTCACGCCTCATCTCTCCTGCTCAGTTCATCGTCCTCTGCAGCAGCTGGGATTAAAGACACTTCTTTACAGGTAAATGTGAACAAGAAAGATCACCTACAGGACCACGGAAGGGAGAGTCAGCATGATGTGGCTGAACACAGCCAGCTGTGAAGGTAAAGTCTGTCCTGTCTGTTCCTCTACTGTGAAGTAGTCAAATGGGGCAAAACGCTACCCTTTGATAAAGCTTGGTGGCTTCAGAATAGCCAGTATTAAAACCAGACCTCCTACGGGCAAGCCTGCACAGTTCCTTTCACAGTGGCCCAGATCTCCTCACAGAGGAGCCAGCACAAGGAAAAGGTTTACATGCTGTAAAACAGAGAATATAGACAGCAGCAAGCAAGCCCTGAAACCCACCTTCTCTGTGAGTCTAGAAATAGATCCCCCAGCCCTGTAGAGCTCTGAGACAATGTGGCCCCATGCAGCACTTGAGTGGAGAACACCCAGCCAAGCTGCTTGGGCTTCCTGGGCCGCGTGGAACTGTCCTCATAGAAGACTCTTTAAAAAGAGTCTTGCCTGCCTGTGATGGTGCAAGCCTTTAGTTCTAGCACTCATGAGGCAGAGGCAAGCTGATACCCATGAGTTCAAAGCCAGTCTGGTTTATATATTGAGTTCTAGACTGGCCAGGGGATACAGAGTGAGACCTGGCAGGGATGGGGGTGCCATCAGATAATTACTGAGACAATAGTCTCCAAGGAAGGGAAAAGCTAAAGCCACGATGGAGGAAACTGACTCCCAGGAAGAGACTTCACACAGTTCTGACAACTTGTTAGATCAGCTTATAGGGACCAAGACAGTGATGGGTCAGTGACTGGGACTGCTTAATTTGCAAACCTCTTGTCCTCTACCAAAGTCTAAACAGACTGAGGGGTCACCACACCTCTCCTTCATTTCTTCTTCTTCCCCATGTGGCCACCGCGAAGAAATCTTTCTCAGCTTTCCAATACTGCTTATCTCTTTGTCAGCTGTTTGGGACAGGTGGCCCAGCCTAGCTTGTAGAAGCTGCTAGAAGCCAGGCTTTGACTCTAGAAACTCTGAAGACACAGACTGTATAAAAGAGTAAATGTCCTCTGTTCATGCTGCTACATGTTTGAGGCAGTTCGACCTACAGCAATACCATGAGTGATTGCATACATATTTGATGTGTTACTCTCCGTTTTTATTTCCCTCTGACTCTGAAGAATCTCCTAATAACTGAACCGTGTGTCAAGGGCATTTTCCCATGCTGGTCATCTGACGCCCAGACAATAGACCTTCTACCAACTTGCACATTCAGAGACCTGTCTGTGAGAAGACTTTTAAGATAAATGGTGCCTTCAAAATGAGAAATATAAAGAAATAATCTATTCTAAACCAAACTCATAACACAATGTCCTCAAAGGTGAGAGAGACAAAAGGTGCCCCCTCAGAGAACTGGTTCATATTGACAAAAAAGGTGGCTGCCAAGGGGGTGGGGTGGGGGGAGGGCAAATGGACCTCAACCTCTCCAAAGTGCGCCGTGCTGCCACTAGATGGCAATAAAGTTGTATCATGCAATTATTGGCTTAGCCGGCTAAAGTACTTTCAATGAATGTCACACACATACAAAAAAAAAAAAAAAAAAAAAAGCTAAACAAATTTTTACTTAATTAAGCTTAGTTGACATAATTTTTAAATTATTATTTCTATTTGGGAGTTAAAATTAAGTTTAATGTATTGATTTGTGGCCAAAAGTCATTTTTGAAAAAAGTTAAGTTTCAATGTGTTCCTTATTTATCTTAAAAATTGACAGCCTAGAGTCTGTGAGATGGTTCAGTGGGTACTTGCTGGTGCCCTAAGCATAGTGACCTGAGTTCGATGCCTGGAACCCACATAAATGTGGAAGCAGAGAAGCCTGACCCCAAGAAGATTTCCTTTGACCACATGTGTGTCTGGGGACATGCACCATAAACCTCTCTCTCTCTCTCTTTCTCTCTCTCTCTCTCTCTCACACACACACACACACACACACACACACAAACACTAATACTTTTGTTTTGTTGGTTTTTTTGTTTTGTTTTGTTTTGTTTTGTTTTGTTTGAGGCAGAGTTTCTCTGTAGCTCTGGCTGTCCTGAAACTCATTCTGTAGACCAGACTGGCCTCTGCCTCCTGAGTGCTGGGATTAAAGGCGTGCGGCACCACTGCCCAACCCCAATAATAAAAAATTTAATAGTTTTAAAAATGTCTTAATTGGGGCTTGAGAGATGGCTCAGTGGTTAAGAGCACTGGCTAGTCTTCCAGAGGACCTGAGTTCAATTCCCAGCAATCACATGGTGGCTCACAACCATCTGTAATGAGATCTGGCGCCCTCTTGTGGCCTGCAGGCATACATGCTGGTAGAACACTGCATACATAATAAATAAACTTTAAAAAAAATTTAATCAGTGCCCTTTATAAGCATTCGTCCATATACTCATAATCTTCAATTTGGGGTAATTTTAAAAAGAATGAGGCACATTCATTTCAATTTTCAAAGATTGGTACTGATAGATCAAATTAGGAAAGTGCACCCATAATTACAGCTCACTTTTCCTTTCCTCCCAATTAATCCTAACTATAAGAGGTCATCTAGCTTAATAATTAAGCACATGGGCCTTGGAACTAGATTGGGTAGGTTTAAATCCTATCTCCACTTTGAACTATATCTCATTATCTCCCTCAAAAGTAAATGAGTTTTTAAAATAAATTGGTATGCGTGGAGTACTGGGAGTTAACACTTGTTACTTCGACGTGCGGTTTAAATATTGATTATTTTTATTTGCAAGCCTACAGTCCCTGTCGCTAAGGTCCTACCGTGTTCTATGGAAATGCATATTGAAAACTGAAGCATGAGCCAAAGTCCACAGATAAAGAGGCAAACAGAAGGGATGGGAATTGGTCCTTACTGTTGACAAAGAGGATACCCTCTCAAAGAATAAACTGGAACGCAACCTTCAAAATCTGAAGTCAGTGAACTTTCACCCCCATAATGGCAAATCACTCTTATAAATTGACTGAGGAAACTCCCCAACACAAGCGAGCAGAAATATTAACACAGCTGAAACCCTGAACCATTAGCACACACTGCTACCCATCTATTTTATTCTGGTGATTGCCTCTCGACCTAAGGAACTCAACCTTCACTACCCTGGAGAAGGAATGACAGCCAAGTCCAAAATAAGATATATTTGAAGCTTAGGCTCAGGCAGTAAAATAATAGGTTTTGAGGGAAAGCCCACAGCTTCCTCTGATCCCAAACAACTCAAAAACATTTTGCTATTTGAAAAACAAAGGGATTTGAAATAAAAGCATAAAGGGATGGTGTTCATGATTACCCACCAGTCACCAGTGTGCTCCAGAGAATGGACTCTGAGAATGCATCCCCTTCTTTCCCAGGCTCAGAGAAAGGAATAATAAAGCAGCACCCGAGTACACATTCTAGAACAGAATATTCTGACCCACTGCAGGTGGAAGCTGAAAACTGAAGGACGCCTCAGTCCAGCAGCCACCAGAGCAGACGGGTATCAGCATGGTGTATGCAGGCAGATGGCTCTGTAAGAGCGCCACAGAAGTTCCCGAAGCCACAAAGTGGTATGGTGGCGGCACATGACTGCCAGAAATACAAGATGAGCCCGGGTCTCTTCGGGTGCAGCTGGTGAAGAAACGGTAGAATTTTCCTGGCAAGTGGAACACTGTATCACAGACACAGAGAAAAAGCAGCAGACAGGGAAAGGCTGGGCCCTGGGAATCAAGGGAGGGTGTGGCTGGGAATACCCTGGAAATTGGGCGTATCCTGCAGGAAGTGGTTTCAGCTGTTTTCAGAAAGATTAACCAGATATAGAAACGTTCATTTCTATCACCTAGAAGTTCAAGGCCATGGAGGCCCAGCTATGGCCTGGTTTGCTTTTCTGAGATAAACCCCATTGACCAAAAGTAACCTGGGGAAGGAAAGGGTTGCTTTCGGCTTACACTTCCGGGTCACGGTCCATTCCTGAGGGAAGTCTGGGCAGGAACTGGAGCAGAGACCATAGAGGAACACTGCTCACTAGCTGTGGTCAGCTGACTTTCTTATTGGGCCCAGGCCTGTGGGACTAGGGATGGTACCATCCATAGTGGCCTGTGCTCTCCCACATCAATTAGCTGTCAAGAAAATCCCCCCACAGACATGCCCACAGGCCAATCTGATGGAGACAATTCTTCAAATAAGGCTCTCTCTTCCCAGGTGTGCAAGTTGACAATCAAGGATCACCAGCATGAAGAGCTAAAGCTGCCCGGCTCCAGGTCATCTGGGACTCCAGCTTGTTGATGCTCTGCTAGCCTGGTGCAGAATATTATCCCGAACCCTTTAGGAAGCTAAAGTGACTCCCCATTCCAGCCTGGGAATTAGGAAGAATGCAAAGCCAAGAGCTGGTAAGAGCCATTTTACATTACACACACACACACACACACACACACACACACACATTACAAATAAATAAATAAAGCTGTAGTCCCTTATAAAAACCTTAACAGATTTTGATTTTGCAATCATTGCAATACAGTAAAATTTTAATAACATTGTCAGCTACATTTAAAAATCCTCAGTATTAAAAAGAGTTCTGGCACATATATTTATTCTTTTTTATTTCCAAATTCCTATGTAATTTATTCCCCAACTTCTTTCTCCAGATGGTTAAAAAATGGATACAGGGGGCCGGGGTGTCGCTCAGTTGGTGTAATGCTTGCCTGGCATGCGTGTCATTCTGGGTTGAAGCTCCAGCGCAGATTAAACCAGGCGTGGATGTGCATACCTGCAATCCCAGCAGGTGGAAGGTGGGGGCTGGAAGAACATCCTTAGTCGTATATCCAGTTCAAGGCCAGCCTGGACTACAGGAGATTGGGCCTAAACAAAGACAACAATGATAGATAAAAAAAATAAATACATGAGATTGTCCCCTGTATTCCTTACTTCTCTGTTGCTGGCATAAAACACCATGACCAAGGCAATGTGTTGGCTTATGGTTCCAGAGGGTGTGAATCCATAAGAGCATGGCAGGCTGCTGCGGCTGGACCAGGATGCTGAGAGCACACATCTTGAACCAGAAGCACAAAGCAGAGAGAGGGGCACACTGGGAATAGCGCAAGTCCTTTGAAACCTCAAAGCCCACCCCCAGTGACGTACTTTTCCTGCCATACCACCCTTCCTAGACCTGCCCCAAAAGTGCTACCAACTGGGAACCAAGTGTTCAGATGCCAGAGCCCATGGGAGAGATTTCTCATTTGAACCAATTCCTCCTTCTTAGACATCTGAGCTAGAAATACACCAGAGAGGACATGGTAGGAGGAGAGAGGGAGAAGCAAAGGCAATCCCACCATCACGCTGCTGTGCGCTGTGCGTCGGCAGCCGAGGTCACCAGCAGGCTACAGGCACACAGTAATTGACCCTCTGCTACCCTGTCCTGTTTGCAGTGATGTCAGCCAGTCATCTGTTCTCTCCAGTGAGGGTGAATGAAAAGTCAGGTGAAAGTCAAGGTCAGTGAAACAGATCTCAGAAAGGCCTCCAATCCCTCACACGTTAGCATGAAAGGGTATAGATGGAGGAGTCTGGGGGCTCTGAGTGGGTGAACATCCTTGCCGAGTGTATATGAGGAGTGTAGAGAGCTGCGAAGTGCCACCCCTTAAAGATGGCGCTGGCTTCCACCTTCCACCTCCCCGAGGGTGAGCGCTCTCTGGCGTAAACAAGCCCTTATTTGGTTAAGTCTGCTCAGCCTGTCTGCTTCTGTGTTAGAGTAGCCTATCTGCAGGGTCCACATAGCTCACTGGGGTTGGTTAGCACAAGGGTATTTAAGCCTGTGCAGGGGTTCCCCGGGCTCTCGAGGGTCAGAGGAAGCATGTTCAAGGATCCTGATTAAAACTGCTTGAAGAAGATCTTCCCGGAGTCGCGTCTTCCTTGCTGGCAGGGGTAGGCGCGTACAGAGGAGGAAATACATCTGATGTCTAAGTTAAGATTTGGTCTATCGAGGCAGCTAGTGGCTAATTATATAACATGGCAACAAAACATTTTACTGTTTGCATACTGTAATTATTCTCATGATGGTAACATGTAGTTAAAGAAAACCGGTAAGTCGGGAACTTCTGTTTGTCCCTAATGTTTGCCCTAATCCTGGCATCGCCAGAACCATTATATGCAGTAAGTTTTCCACATTTTGCCTAGTTTAAAGGAAAATTACATATCCTATGCTTTTCAACTTAACCACAAGTAACTGCTCTTACAAATATAAGATATAGAGGCCAGAGAGATGGCTCAGTGGGTAAAGGCACTTGTCACCAAGCCTGATGACCTGAGTTTGAGCCCTTGTACCCACATAATGGAAAGAAAGAACCAAACCCTACCAACTCGTCTTCTGACCTCATGTCTGCTGTGGCATATTTGTGATATCCACCCCCCTCCATAAAAACACAAAATAAATAAAGTTGTAATTAAAATTTTAAGTCAAAAATACAAGAAAAGCTTATAAAATGTAGCTTTAAAGATTTGCTTATTTTTTTTTTATTTTATATGTATGTGTACTTACCTCTACATCCATGTCTAGTGCTCATGGGGAAAGGGGTGTCCTCTGGAGCTGGATGGAGTTCCATGTAGCCATCAGACATGAGTGCTGGAAATCAAACTCAGATGAGAGCAGCAGGTGGTGATCTTACCCGCTAAGCTATCATTCCAGTCCATAAAGTGATTCTTTTAAATTAGAAGTTGGTGTTAACAGTTTTTATTTTTGTTTTATTTTTTATTTTTTTTGTGTGCCTGTCAAAGGAAAACTTGTGAAAGTGGATTCTCATCTTCCATCTTGCTGAGGCAAGGTCTCTCTCTCTTGCTTCCACCATGCTGAAGTGCACTCCAGGCTGGCTGGCCTTCAAGTTTCTGGGTCATTCATTTGTCTCTCACTATAGGAGTGCTAGGGTCACAGAGTCACAGATACCTGCTATTGTATCATGCTCGTGCTTTTCTTCCTTCCTTCCCTTTTTCTTGTGTGTGTGTGTGTGTGTGTGTGTGTGTGTGTGTGTGTGTGTGTGTGTGTGTGTGTGTGTGTGTGTGTGTGTGTAGATAGGGTTTTTCTGTGTAGTTCTGGCTGTCCAGGAACTCACTCACTCTGTAGACCAGGCTGGCCTCAAACTCACAGAGATCTGCCTGTCTCTGCCTCCCGAGTGCTGGGATAAAAGGCGTGCACCACCACCTCATTCTGCTTTTTACATACAGTCTTTGACTTCCAGGAATTAGACTCACTAGGGCAAAGATTTCTCTTTCTCATTTGCTGCTATGTATTGCTGGCAGAAGAATCTGTAACAAAAGCATACAAGCTGTGTCTCCATTTTCTAGGTCTAAAGAAATGAGGTCACTTGTGAATCTTCAAATTTGATGAAGTGGCTGGTGATGGAGAGATGTGATTGAATAAACAGGGTTGTCATGCAAGGATTTAGGGTGAGCACCTCGTGAAAGGATTTCATGACCTGCTTCAGAGGAAGGTCGGAGAATCCTCTCGTGGTTTGCCTGAGAGATGGGGCAAAGGTCAGAGTCATTGTGCTTTTCCCAGTGATACCATAATGTGGATGGACTCCATCATCAAAACCATTACATCAACAGGTAAGATCCAAGAGGCTTGCTTTACATTGGACACAAAAAGATGAGGCAGGGGAGGTAGCTCTGTTGGCACGGTGCTTGCCAAGCAGGCTGGAGGAGCTTGGTAATATTTCCAGCTTTCACAAAAAGCCCAGCATGCTGGCCTGTAACTCTGGCATTGGGCTGGCTGTCTGGCTAGGGAGCCTAAGTTCCAGTGCAAGTTTGTTCTCAAAAACCTAGGTAAATGTTCTACACATACACACACACACACACACACACACACACACACACTGGGTGGAAGAGGCAAGATTAAAAGCTTAAATATGGGAAAGTAAAACAAACTCCAGATAAAGGAGAAATTGGTAGTCTTTTCTCTTCTTCTTCTTCTTCTTCTTCTTCTTCTTCTTCTTCTTCTTCTTCTTCTTCTTCTTCTCCTTCTCCTCCTCCTCCTTCTTTTGATTTTTTGACACAGGGTTTCTCTGTGGCTTTGGAGGCTGTCCTGGAACTAGCTCTTGCAGACCAGGCTGGTCTCGAACTCATAAACTCACAAAGTTCTGCCTGCCTCTGCCTCCCAAGTGCTGGGATTAAAAATGTGTGCCACCAACGCCCAGCAGAAACTATATCCTGATCCACTGGCTGACCCTGATCCTCAAAGCCCAGCCCCAGTGACACACTTCCTCCAAAAAGGCCATACCTCTTAATCCTTTCAAATAGTGTCATGCCCTAGTGACCAAGCATTCAAATCTATGAGCCTATGAAGGCTATTCTCATCCAAACTTACTATACAGCCATGAATGACTTACTGTCCTCTACTATGACAAGGTTTAATGCATGGTTGGGGATACATCCCAGGATTGTATGTACTCCAGACATGTACCCTACTAGCTGAGCTATGAACCTAAGCCCAGGAATTCTAATCTTCTTAAGGTCTATGAAAACCTAACAACTGACCTGATAGTTGAGTTCTGTCCTCAGACCTACTCAACTGTTTGGTTAAGCCCAGGGTGGTTGTTGTTGTTGTTACTTATTGTCATTTCTATTGCTGCAATGAAACACCATGACCAAAAAGCAAGTTGGGGGAAGACAAGGTTTATTTGACTTACACTTCTGTATTCATCACTGAAGGAAGTCAGTACAGGAACTCAAATAGGGCAGGAATCTGGAGGCAGGAGTTGATGCAGAGGCCATGAGGAGTGCTGCTTACTGGCTTGCTCTCCATGGCTTGCTCAGCCTGTTCTCTTATAGAACTTAGGACCACCAGCATGGCCCTACCCATAATGGGTTGGGTCCTCCTACATCACTAATTAAGAAGATGCACTATGGCTAGATCTTATAGAAGCATTTTCTTGATGGAGATTTCCTCCTTCCAGATGACTCTAGCTTGTGTCAAGTTGTCATAATACTAGCCAGGACACTTACTAATTTTTAAAAGCATAACGAGAAAAGGAGATATTCATTCACTCCTTCCCAGTGACCCTCAATCCCAGTGTCAACTGGCTTGAGCTGTTTCATGTAGGATGAAGGTTAGCCATGGATGCTTTCCAACTAGGATGCAAGGTCAAATAGCATTAATGTTCTGTTGAAGCCTCTGGCTTACTCCTGCATGGTCCCGAAAGCCCCATTCCTGTCTCTCTCTCCAAACCCCACAGGCTCAAAGAGTGTCAGAACAAAGGAAAGGCACCAAAAAGCCCAGTTTCGAATTTTCACTAGATGCCCAAGTGCCCACATAAGCACTCAGCCTTTGACCACACTTGGGCACAAACCCAGCTTGTGGTGAACACATCATCACCCCTTGCCTGTAATCTATAGAACTTTCCTGCCCTGGCCTGGGTGCTGTACTTCTCTGGCCTTGATCTCTGAGACCAGAGAACTCACATGGGACTTGCTTTGCTCGATATACCTGTTGTTATATTTTTTCAGTTCAGTTTGATCTGGCTTACTGCATCAGTGGAGAAACTGATTGGGGGAGGGGGCACAGAAAACTTTGGGGGGGTCCAAATAGGGTTTTACTATGTAACAACCATGGCTGTCCTGGAACTCACTTTATAGGCTGTATTTTTTTTTTTTTTTTTTTATCTAAGTTGTATTTATCAATAAAGACTCAGGAGTCAGAAGCAACCAGCTGACCTTTTTTTTTTTTTTTTTTTTTTTTGGCCAGAGACCCAGCAAGAGAGCATCTCTCCTTCAGTCTCAAACTAAAAAGGCCCCAGAATTTCTAAGTCTCTCCCTACTCCTTCCCGTGCATCTTTCTATTTGTCTTCCCAGGTCCTCCATACTCTCTATAGCTAGCTAATTCTTGTCAACTAGTCAATGGCTTTGCCCCCTGACCCAAGGTTAATTTTATTAACAAAGGCTTGTAGTTTCACAGTACAACCAAATATCCTGCAACAGTAAACCAGGATGACCTCAGACTCATAGAGATCCACCAGCCTCTGCCTCCTGAGTGCTGGGTTTAAAGGTGTGTGCCACCACCACCCAGACAAAACCTATTAATTAATTGTGTTTTCTGACAATATGGTCTATGGGGAAGAAAGCCAGACCTTCACACACCCAGAAAAGTCAAGAATGGGGTGAAGAAGTCAACCCAGGAATGGTGAGGATGAATCACATAGAGATGAAATTGTTAGCTTTCAAACTGGAGACAAATAGTAACTGAGTTGTCTAATAACATATCAAAGCTGACACTGGCCTCCAGGCTCTCCCAGCATCCCTCAGCCCCTACTTGTTTTAGGGTTCTCCTGGCTGGCAAACCCCACCCCTACCCTAAACTTCTGCAGCCCAGGGACTGGACTGGGCTTTTCCTTCCCCAGCTTCCCTGTACCCTATATTTCAGCCATTTTGGCTACACCGGGCTCCTGGCCCAGACTGCCCCTCTTGGTCAGTGGCTTCTCTCTTGCTCTCCCTCCCCTTCTCTCCTCACATGGTCACTCTGGACTTTCCCCAGATGCTTTGACTGTTCCTCTGGCTGTATTCTTCTGTCTATAATAAACATCCTCCACCATACTTAGGAGGAGCATCGTGTCCTCCTCCTATTTTTTCTTTCTTTCTTTCTTTCTTTCTTTCTTTTTTTATTCAGAAATGACTCTTGGAATGGTGAGAATGAGTCTCACATAGATGAGGTCACCCCAGGAATGGTGAGGGTAGATCTCACGTGGATGAGGTCACCCCAGGAACGGTGAGGAAGAATCACACGTAGATGAACTCGCCCTGGGGAATGATGAGGGTGAGTCTTACATAGAAGCAATTTAGAGCATTAGCTGAAAATCCCTGACACTGAGATCAGAGAAAACAGAAAAGGTTAAATACAGAAAAGACCTTCAAAGGTCACCTCCCTCCTTGCGTGGAAGAGGAAGCCAAGATCCCAGAAGGCTGGGTATCTCTCACCCAGAACACTTACAGAGAAACCCAGCCCAAGACTGCAGGCGCCTTCTACTGCAGTAACAGAAATGGGAAGAGGGAAAAAAAAAAACCACTGAGTGAGTCAGGCGAGTGGGGACACGGTCTCCCTTCCCCCTCCCCTGGTGGTGGCAGGCAGCCAACTGGAGCTTGCTGCATATTTAATTTAAACCTTTGTCTGCCCTGGCAAGGACAAAGAACAATCTGTTTTATGTAAAAAGTCTTCCCGGAGGAAAGCCTCGGCCTCCAGCTGCGAAACTGATTGATGTTCTTAAAACCCCAGGAGCCTCTGCTGAGATCCGAGGTTGCAGTTTCCAAAAAAAAGAGCTTGAAAAAAAAGGAAAGCACTCCAAACAAACAAACAACAACAACAACAAAAAATGTTCTCCCTTTTGTTGGGTTACTCTCAATGTGGGAGAATTAGCCTGAAACTAGGAGGAGAAGCGAACAAATAAAGCCTATATTTTACCAGCGGATTTCGGAGCCCCAGCTGGGAGGGGCTGGGAAGGCAAGCTGCTGGGGAGACTGGGGACTTGTCTAGGAGCTTTGTCTAGAAGCGCCCTCTGCGTGACACATCCTTTCCTTAGATCGCCCGATCCGATCGATGGAGATACCAAAATGTTCTAAAGATACTCTAAAGCGAAACCATTCATGTCAAGAAGCGCCACCGTTGGAAATCCTTACAAAATGTTTGATGGAGATTGAAAAGTAACCTTATTTTGAGAATTTTGTGGCGTTCCCGGTAGCCTGTTTTCAGAGACCCTGATTTGGGGAGGGACACATGTCTTGCAAGACCAAGGTTTGTAGTGTTGCAACCCAGTTTGGGGTCGTTTCCAAGTGTTCTGGACCTTCTGGACTTGATGCCCTCGTGACCTTGGTATCAGCTGGAGCCCAGCGCCCAATGGTTAACACCGTGTGTGAGGAGACCCGAAGAGGGCAGAACCACTCCACCGGTTCAGGAGTGCTCCCTCCCACTGCCGTGTTTTGGATTGGAAGGAGAGTTGGGTTAAGGGGCAAGAGCCTGCTTTCCCCTTCTGGCTCAGGAGCCAAACTTCATGTTGGAGTCAGAACAAAGCCATGGCCGGATCAGACCTGGGAGCTCGAGCTGTTTTGGGACCGAGCCAGGACCCAGAAACCATCGCCATGAGCCACCAGCTGGCGCCGGTCCCAGGACCATGTGCAGCTGCTGCACAGGCCAGACTGGGCCTGCATACTGTCACAGTGCCAGCCCCTCCATTAGGCCTCCCGGTCTCTGCTCTCACCAGGCTCACACCCAACGCCCTGTGTACTTTGGCATCTTCCTGCCTTGAGGTGTGTCCTGGGATGACTGAGGAAACTTCAGAACCAGTGAGTGACCTACCTCCGCTTATCTTTCTGGGCATTACACCGTTGTTCTGAAACTGCTTGTCGAGGTCAGGGTAGCCGGCCTCAGTCCCCTCTGAAGTCCATTGGTCTGATGTAAACGAGAACCAAATCACTTCCCTTAACTCTGTGTGGTCTAATTTAAGTGTCTGTCATTAGTACTTCTAAGGAGAACACAGGCGCCCTAGCCCTGGAAACAGAAATCCCTCTCCATATGCCCTAATGGTGGGGGCAAAAAAAATCAATGAATGACCACATTCACAGCTGTCTCCAGAAGTGTTTCCTGGTTTCTTGGGCATTAAGCTTCAGTAATAAAGTTAACAGCAATACAATCGTACTGAGGAAAGGGTCAAAGAAGAGGAAATCGGTTTTGAAAAAGATCCTACCGTTCCTTTTACACACAGGAGATTATCTATGCAATGCACCGTGGTTACTAGGGTAAATGTTCCCACTGACCCACAGTTAGATGATCTCAAAGATCTGACTTTTGCAGGAATTGTATTTTCTCCCAAACTTAGAGTCCCTCTCCCCCTTGAGTATCAGCCCCAGCAATCTGATAGACTATAACGAGTCATTTGTAAATGAAATTATTATGTGTGTGTGCGTGTATGTGGGGGGGGCACATGAGCACACACACATGCCTGTATGTACATGAAGGTGCCAGCAGAGGTCAAAGGGCTAGAGCTGCAGGCAGTGGTGAGCCACCTGACATGGGTTCTGGGAAATGAACTCTGGTCCTCAACAAGAATTTTTCAACTCCCCCCTACCTTAACCCTCCCCCTCCGAGCCATCTCGCCAACTCCCCAAGGCTACCTTTAGAATTGCTTATCATCAGGCAAAGGTCCACAGGCACTCAGTAAGTCTTGATCTTAAACATACTCGCAGATATAGAATAAAGGGCAGCTGCCACAATGGAGCCAGTGGGATAGAGTCCCGTGGAGGGGAGCCCAGTAGGGCTGAAGCTCTAAGGACAAGAAAGGAAAGGTCTCAAGCTCAGGAAACTGGCAATGTAGGGGAGACTAGTGGCTACTTTGCTTAACAAGGTGATAAGCACTTGCTAGCAGTGTGAACTGAGTGTGGGCAGGGACCCAAAGGAAGCTATGATTAATTAAGATGGGTATGTGGATTAAAGATCTGGGAATGTTTCCCAGAGAAAGCAAGTTGAGTTGAAATTTAAAGGAGGGGCAGGAGCCAGCAGTGGTAATATACACCTTTAATCCCCAGCACTTGGGAAGCAGAGGCAGGTGAATCTCTGAGTCTGAGGCCAGCCTGGTTTACATAGTGAGCTCCAGGACAGCATGAGCTACACAGAGAAACTCCATCTTGGAAAAACAAACTGATGAACTGGTTAGCTTTGATCATGGGAGAAATAAAGTGGGCACTGGCTGGCAAGATGAGTTCAGGAAGAGGCAGGATGCAGAAGCCTCCCAAATGTGAAATGTGATGTATGTACATGGTGTATTCTGAGTGCAGCAGGTTCTCTGGAATAGCTGGGGTTCAGGGAATAACAGAGGGGTGATTTTGTTTTTGTTTTGAGACAGGGTTTCTCTGTATAACAGCCATGGCTGTCCTGGAACTCACTCTGTAGACCAGGCTGGTCTTGAACTCAAAAGATCCACTTGCCTCTGCCTCCCAAGTGCTGGGATTAAAGGCGTGCAATACCATGGCTTGGCCATGATATTTATCAGGCTAGATGGTGACTGTCCTAGAAAACAAACCCTCTGGACTTTGACCTAGAGGCAATAGTGAACTACATGGGGAATCTTAAGCAACGGACCAAGTCAAGGGATTTAAGTTAGTGTGTATGACGAACAAGACTGTCCACAAAGGACTCTGGAAGTCTCTTGGCTGCATGAGCAAGCATGAACAAGGGCTTTCCCTTCTCCCAGTGCGAGGAGCTGCCCTAAAGAGAGTCTCTTACAGGACTACTAGGTTTTTCCCACCCCAACCAGATAAGCCAAAATACTCCCCAAACCTCAACATTCAAATCTTGAGAGCTGGAAAGCTTGCTTTCCCAGACAACCTCTAAAAAACAATTAACACCCAACTCACATTCTGCCTGTTACCCTAATGTCTGTCTATTCCCAGTGGTAATAAAGTGTTCCTCACACTCTTTCCATAGGGAAAATGATAGAAGACAGAAACCTACCCCCGGGACACACCTGCCATTAAAGACCTGCGAGAGTGTGGTCCCTCACTCTCTTGTGAGGGCGCCCCCCCCCAGTCATTCACAAGAAGCGGTCTTGATGCAAACACATAAGGTTCTTTATATTCCAGTATACTGGGGCCGTCAGCCATATGCCATGAAGGGTAGAGGGCTCAGCAACGACCCCTAGTACAGAATTGAGACAGCTTTTATAGGGTTACAACAATGCCCTAGCATCGTGAACCAATCACCTCGTAGCATCCAGTACGGACCAATTAATTTAAAGCATCCAAGCCCGATCTTAGACCAGGAAGTCTGTTTTCGCACAGGCTTCTGGGTTTGGTGACACGGCTCATTTCCTGTGTTCATTCACTCACAGGCTACCGTAAACATTAAAATAGGTGACACTCAGCTTGGGACTTAAGGCTCCCAGCTTCCTGAGATCACTTGAGAATTAGACTATATTTTTCCATCCTAACACTATGTTCTAGCAGATGCCTTGGATTAACAAACTAGACTGTAGAAGTCTTCTCCTTCTTATGATGTTTGTTTCCTAAATTTCTACAATAAAGCCTACTTTTAAATCCACCCTCTAGGATGCTGGAAAATACTTCCTGACCTTGGGACTTTAAAAAACATACTGTGTTTTATTTTATGTGCATGGATGTTTTGCCTTCATGTATGTCTGTGTAGCACACGTGTGCCTGGTGCTCTCAGAGGCTGGAAGAGGGCGATGAAGTCACAGGGGGTTGTGAGCTGCCATGTGGGTCCCTGTAGGTCTCCATCTCCCCTGGTGCTTTGACCCAAGGTGACGTGTGAAGGCACATGCACTGGATGAACCAAGCTAGAATGACTTGGAGATGCAGCAAGGCATTCCCACTTGTTGTAGGGGTCTAGAGATTTGGCTTGTCAGTTAAGAACAGCATTACCTACTATTCAGGAGGCCCTGGGCTTGATCCCCAGACAGGCCCAAGAACACCTCCTAATGTGATTAATACCTCATCTCTCTCTCTCTCTCTCTCTCTCTCTCTCTCTCTCTCTCTGTCCATCAAAGTGAGGACCATCTTTATTGGGAAGTTGATTCTTCTGGTTTTAGGAAAACTGCCAGTTAAAAACCAAACCTCTAACATTGAAATCTAATGATATTAGAGAGGACTTCTGAATGAGTAGTCCAAGCCAGTATCATGAAATTCACCTGGACTGGATAAGTTTCATTCATATATTCATACTCACATCTGTCCCTACATTCATCTCAACATATGCTGCCTAACCAGAGGCAGGAGTATAACTCATATAGGCTGAGCATCGAAAAGCAGCTTACCCAGCCTTCGTACTGGAGGTAGGCTTTATGGACCAGCATTATAGACATGGTCCAGTATCTTACACACACAGATCTCTGGTGGCGTCCCCATCCTACTGAGTCGGAGCCTGCATCTTTACAAGATTGACAGAATAGCCCCAGGAACATTGAACTTCAAGGAGTGCGCCAACCAACTGGGCACGTAGCATATGCCTGAGATCTCAGCTTTTGGGAGGTGGGGGCAGGAGGGTCAGAAGTTCGAGGTCATCTTCATCTGCACAGTGAGTTTAAGACCAGACTGGGATACCTCAGTTTGTTAAACAAAAGTTTGAGAAGTATTCCTCCACAAGATAGACAATAAACAGCACTGTGATTAGGAATTGGGGAGAAAAGAAAGCTGGAGAATAAACAAATAAATTGACAGGCTGTTACAGACTGCTTCTTGCCTGAGAGAACGACGAGCCACAGGCAGCCAGTGAAGGAATCTTTCTTTTCCTCAGTCTTACTTTATTTTTAATTATGTGTGAGCGTCTGTACACATAGTTTGGTGTACCCAAGGAGGCCACAAGAAGGGCAACAGAGCTCCTAAAGCTGGAGTTAAAGGATGTTGTGAGCCATCTGATATGGGCATGGACAACTGTCCTGAAAATGCAGTCTGTGCTGCTAACTGCTGAGCCATCTCCTCCGGCCCCCTGAACAGATCTTTCCCAATAAACTGATTTCTCTGTTTGTTTATTCGGTTGGTTGACTGCATTTTGTTTTTTTTTTTTTTGTTTTTTGTTTTTTTTGTTTTTTTTTTTTTAAACATGATCTCTCTACATAGCCCTGGCTATCCTGGGATTCACTGTGCAGACCAGGCTGGCCTGTAACTCAGAGATCTGCTTTCCTCTCTCAACCTTCCTAGTTCTGGAATTAAAGGAGTACACCCTCAATGACTGGGCTTCTGTCTCTCTCTCTCAGTCTCTCTCTCTCTCTCTCTCTCTCTCTCTCTCTCTCTCTCTCTCTCTCTCTGCCTCTCACTGTCTCTGTCTCTGTCTCTCTCTCTAGCTCTCTCTCTCGCTCTCGCTCTGTCTCTGTCTCTCTCTCTTTAAAGACTTATTTTACTTTTAGCTTTGTGTGTGTGTGTGTGTGTGTGTGTGTGTAGACTATGTGCACCTTTATGCAAGAGCCTGGAGACCAGAGGAGTTGGATCCCCTGCAGCTGGAGTTAGAGGCAATTAGTTGTAAGCTGCCCAATGTGGGAGCTGGGAACCGAACTTGGGTTCTCTGGAAGAATAGCAAGCATCCCCCCCCCACCCCCGATTTATATTATTATATATACAGTGTTCTGCATGCCTATAGGCCAGAAGAGGGCGCCAGATCTCATTACAGATGGTGTGACCCACCATGTGGGTGCTGGAAATTGAGCTCGGGGCCTCTGGAAGGACAGCCAGTACTCTGAGCCATCTCTCCACACCTAAGTCGCAAGCACTCTTAACTGCTGAAACATCCTTTTCTCCAGCACCAAGTGGATTGTTCTTAATGAATAAGTATTCTCCTGGGGACCGGAAACTCGAATGGGGGGAAACAGGCAGGAAAGTTGGTTGGAGTCTTGGAAGAATCGGAAGTACCTCATCTGGGAGCATCCAAGCGCTCAGAGCCTAGTTATCCCACAGTTGCTTGGTTCAGCCACCCCGTGTCCTCTCCTCTTTTCGTCTTAAGTTAGATCAAAGGGACTTCTGCTGCTCATCATCAAAGCTACCTTAATTTACACAGCTTTGCCTTTCCCAGGATATGTATCTGCTAAGAATAACTGTGTTTGGTCTGCCTTGGGAGACCCATATTCTTTCTCCTGAGATCCTAGACTTGACTCTCACAGCAGGCCCATACAGAACTTCACTCAATATCTGGCACAGCATAACAAAGCATTTGTACCATGTTCTTACACTTTGTTATATTTTGAAAATGCTGAGTTTTTGCTAACAAATATTCTGGTTTGGGTTCATTTAATTTATCTTTTTTTTTTTTTTTTTTTTTTTTTTTTTGATGTTTTTGAGACAGGGTTTCTTTGTGTAGCTTTGTAGACCAGACCAGGTTGGCCTTGAACTCACAGAGATCTGCCTGCCTCACTGCCTGGCTGAATTAATGTATCTTTAAAAACATTTTTTGCCCGGGCAGTGGTGGTACACACCTTTAATACCAGTACTCTAAAGGCAGAGGCAGGCAGGTCTCTGTGAGTTCCAGGACAGCCAGGGCTACACAGAGAAACCATGTCTCTAAATAAATAAATAAATAAATAAATAAATAAAATAAATGTATTTGTATGAGTGTTTTGCCTTCATGCACATGTGTGCACCACACATGTGCCATGTCTAGTACCTGCAAAAGGTCGGAAGAAAGTGTCAGATCCCCTGGAACTAGAGTCATCAGAAGGTTATGAGCCAGCATGTGGCTGCCGAGAACTGAACCCCCAACTTTACAAGAACAAGCAAGCACTCTTATCTGCTGAGCTGTCTCTCCAGTCCCCTATTGTTCACTTTTTTCAAATGAAGTTGATTTTTAAATATTTCTTCCCAAAGATTGAACCACTTGTAGAAGCATTTTTTTTTTACGTATAAACTGTTTTCAATCAGACGTTAGCTAATAACTAGGCTATTTGGAAATTAACAGACCTATAAACAAGAATAACAATATAGGCATTTAACACATATTTACTCCTTGAAGCTCATTGTCACAAAACCAAGGCTCTTCGTTTGTCTAATTTTGCAGTACTGGGAATATTTCACCTTCATCACAATATTTTCCTTTTTAAAGACATAAGTCTAAGACTACAAAAAATAAGGGGGTCAAGTCTAACAAGGAACAAACGTGACATCACACAAGGAAGTGAGTCACCCCGTATCACATTGGTGACTAAAGTGACTCACGTCTTTCTGAGCCAAGAACCAATTCTAGTCCTATCAGTTCTGAAAAATGACTCATTTACTGCCTCTATTAGCTCCCCTCAAGATCAAATCAACTGTAAATTGAAGTAGGTCTCCTGAAACTCAAGTGGCTCAGCATGGCTGTTATCCCTACTCCCACCCCCACCCCCACTCCCAGCACATAGGGATTTCTACATCTGGAATTAACTGGTTCTTTTGCCTGAAGAATGTAGGCTCAGCCTTGACAACCGCATGGTATTCTATCTAGGCAAACCATGTCTAAACACTGGAGTAGCCATTAATTATCTTTGCGGCCTCTACGCATAAGCACACTTCGTGGGGAAGACATGTGGTTGGTTACCCTATCTATCATCACTCATGTTCTATTGACCACTGTTGACACTAATCTGAAAGACCAGACCCGGTGAGGACTTTTGTCAACAGAAAGCCAAAGTGCAGGGACAGATAACATATCTCTTGTTTGCCCTGAGGTTACCTCTTTAAGTAAATAGTACAATGAAGAAACTGCCTGCTAAAGTGGAAATTAAGACTAAGTTAGCGCTCCCAACCCATGACATGTCTCTCAAAACTTTTTAGAAAGTGCCTTGAAGAGAACAGTTGAGTCCTTAATACCCAGAAGTCTGAAGTGGATTCTTTTTAATATGTTGACAGTTTAGGCAGAGTCTCTCAACTGGCTAACCAAGTCACAAACATGGAGGACTGTCACATAAACACACCCATAGACTCTAACCTAGCTGGGGCCACCCTCTCATATACCAAAAGTCAGTTAAGATGGAATTTCAGAACATCAGCTGTCTTCTTTGGAGAGGGCATAGAAATTCCTCTCCAATATTTTTCAGGTCTCTACAGTCTAAATGTCCCCATCTGACTTAAGCAGGGTAATTTCACTTTACTTAGTTGATACTGATGGTCATCTGAATTTGCAACCTCTGGTAAGTAGATTCCTAGGGGGTTTGATTTTGGTTCTCTCTCTCTCTCTCTCTCTCTCTCTCTCTCTCTCTCTCTCTCTCTCTCTCTCTCTCGTGCATGTACGCGCACGTGAGTGTGTGTGTGTGTGTGTGTGTGTGTGTGTGTGTGTGTGTGTGTTGTGTTGCTATCTAAATACAGCACTCAGAAGCAGAAATGCTTTTGGTTTAAATACATAAAAAGCTTGCCAGGATGGTCAGCACGTGGGAGGTGGCAGTAGGAACATTAGGAATTCAGTGTCATCTCTGACTACATACGGAGTCTAAGTTCAACCTGAACTACATAAAACCTTGCCTTAGAAAGAAAGAAAAGGAAAAGGAAAAGAAAACCTAAAACAAAACCATCAAAACCAATTTAAATATATATTTTTCATACACACACACACACACACACACACACACACACACATATAAAAACACACATATAAAATTTAGGTTGGTTGTATGAGCCATCTGTGCAGGTCTCCACAAAGGCCAGAAAAAAGGAATCAGATCCTATGGAGCTGCAGTTACAGGCTATTGTGAGCTATCTGATAGGGAGGCTGGGAACCCAACTCAGGTTGTCTGAAGAGCAGCCAAGTGCCTTCAACCACTGAACCATCTCTCTAGCCACCCACCTTCAAACAACTTTTTAAGCTTAGTTACATTGTATATTCCTTGTTCCCAGTTTCTCAGTGGGAGCCCTCTCTACTAAACATGTGCTGATCACATTGTATCTGTGTAAGATGACCTACTAGATGCTTACATAGAAATGCAAGGTCTGTTTCTATGCTCCCAGGGCCTGTGATGCAAATGGACAAGCCACAAAAGTAGGTCCTTCCTTTAACAACACAAAACTAAGGCCGAAGGACTGAACATCAACTCACCTCAGGCCTACAGGGGATAAAGCTTTATCTTTATCAATTCATGGACTTCTAGCTCTCAGTCATAACTTGTAATACCTAATACGTGGGGACGCTGCATTCTGAGTACCACAGGTCACAATCATTAACCTCAAGGAATCTATAACTACAAAGTCACTAAGCCAATAATGCAAACCCTTGACCACACGTGACAAAGCTTAGCAGTGCTCTGAGTCCTGAGCACTGTGCTCAGGGATCACTTCCTCTGTGGAAGTTTGAGGGTTAAGAGTCTTGCCTAGCAATAATCCCCGACTTAATGATTTTAAGCCTTGGGAGGCTGGGAGCCAGCTGAAGAGGCTTTCCCCAGTAAACCCACAGCATTCTGACTAATGACAGCAGGGAAAGCTTAAGCACGGAAGTGGGGGTTGGGAGGAGAGCTGAAGAGGAAGGAAACTAGAAGGTCCCAAAGGGAGGCAAGCTTAAGCGGACACTGCACAAGCCCAAGTATACCTCAAATGAGCCTATCCCTGTGGTCGCTGCCCTTGCTCTCTCAACCTGCCCTTCGGTTTTGCCAGTCCGGGTCAAGAGGCTTTACTGTAGAAGATGATTTTGTAATCTACTCCTCACCGTACCCTTTACTGTGCAGCCCTTCACTACCCCACTCTCCATCCCATGCCAAGCTTCACCATCCTCTGGGGGTTGCTGAGTTTGTTTGTCCCTTCTTCACCACCGGTGTCCATGACCACCCCTTGTGATTGTCTAGTGGGCGTGAGAATGTAAAGGAGATGGACAGAGAGGAAAAAGCGGGGTGACTTTGGGTTCAGGGGGCCTTATTTCCCTAGCCTTTGCCTCCTGGCGTCTCCATCATTATGTCTGTAATTCCTGTATTGAATTTCTTCTTTGGTAGACACAAAGTGTTTTTCTTTCTTGCTCTTGACTGATTATATATACATGAAGAATTGATGTGTTAAACGTTGACTTGCCAAGTAGTACAGTTGAGACATTCAAGAGCAGAACACAAAGCCAGGCAGTGCTGACACACACCTTTCATCACAACACTCGGGAGGCAGAGGCAGGTGGATCTCGGTGAGTTTAAAGCCAGCCAGGTCTACAAAGTGAGTTATGAGACAGCTAGGGCTACACAGAGAAACCCTGTCTGGAAAAAAAACAAAAACAAAAAGAACAAAATATAAAAGGAGTGAGACAGAAATGTTAAGTGCTGTCTCATATCTACCCGACACACAGGCATCACAGAGATGATGATTCAAATACATCTGTCTCAATGAGACTTAGGGAAAACTGGGTCACCAGCTAAGTACAAGCTGCTGTCGTTGGAATCCACTGTTCTTGAGTAACCAAGTGTCCTGCTCTTACCATCCATTGTCTCATCTGGAAGAAGCTGTAAGAATGTGATGATCGTTTGACTCTGCCCACAGGCTTGGGCATGCTAAGAGCTTGTTCACTTCTTTAGTTTATTTCAGTTAACAGAATATTTCAAAGGGGTTGTAAGAGAAGATAAAAGAAGGAGTATCCTTATTAAAAGGAAGAGAGAAGGGGGAGGGAGGGAGGGAGGAAGGGAGGGAGGGAGAGAGGGAGAGAGGGAGGGAGAGAGGGAGGGAGGGAAGGGGAGAGATGTCAATGGCTCAGTTCCTAGCTTTCACATTTTCACATTGGGTAGCTCATAGCCACCTGAAACTCCAGATCCAGGCAATCTAATGTCCTATTCTGGTCTCTATGGTACCTGCATTTTTGTGCACATACCCACACAACACATAAGTTATACACATGATTTAAATTAGTTTTTGTTTTGGTTTTTTTCTTTTTCTTTTTGAGGTTGGGTCTCTTTGTGTATCTCTGGCTGTCCTGGAACTAGCTCTGTAGACCAGGCTGGCCTTGAACTCACAGAGATCCACCTGCCTCTCCTTCCTGAGTGGGGTATTAAAGGCATGCACCACCCCTGCCCAGCCCAATTTAATTTTTTTTTTTTTAAGTAAAAAGAAAGTCAGAAATGATAGAAAAAGAAAGAACCAGTTCATAGAGTTCACCAGTGTGACCGACAAAGTCGGTCTCTAAGATGAAACACAGCATAAACAGAAAAGAAACAGGCATTCAAAGGAGGAAGTAAGAAAAAGGCCAGTTCCCCTTAGTCAGGACTTTCTCATGGCTCCACAATTCAGTGGAAATGCCCACAATTTGGGAAATGAGATACTCTCAGAAGATTAAGAATTTAATGCTGAATTTCACAGTAAGAGGTACTTACAAATTAACCTTTACAAATTCAAATATGAAAAGGCGTTCTCTCTTATGTAGAGCATTGAATGTTCATGTGCTAGATTTCTTTCATCTCATTATTACTGATAAAATTCTTGTTTTGTTTTAGTTTGGTTTTTTGAGACAAGGCTCCGTTGTGTAGCTCTGGTTATCCTGGAACTAGCTCTCTGTAGACAAGGCTGGCCTCAAATTCACAAAGATCTGTAGAATATTCCTTTACACCATGTGACTATATGCTATTATGATTGGTTTAATAAACAAACTTGTCAATAAATGAACAGGACAAAGTTAGGCGGGAAAGGAAAACTGAAAAAGATGGGAAGAAGAAAGGTAGAGTCAAAAGAGTTGCCAGGAGTCACAGAGGGAGCAAGACACGCTGAAAGATAGATAAAGCCAAGAGCCACATGGTAGTACATAGAGTAATAGAAATGGGTTAATTTAAGTTGTAAGAGCTAATAAGTCTGAGCTATCAGCTGAGCATTTATAATTGATATTAAGTCTCTTGTGGTTATTTGGAAGTGACTTCGGGGACACAGAAAAACTCCATCTACAGATATTCACCTGCCTTTCTCTCTCTCCCTCTCTCTCTCTTTTACCTTTGTCTCTTGAGTGCAGGAATTAAAGTCACGTACCACCACCCGCTATTGATGAATTATTTTATAAATCATGTTTATATGCATGCAAAATACATCCATATATACAAAATTTATACTGACCATATATTTTCTAAACCATTAAACCATTTTTTTTCATGCTCCACCTTTGAAAACTTGTAGTTATTTGTAATAACATGTACATATGCATACACAGGTACACATAAACATACACTATCTCTCAAGACAACTTTAAATATGCTTATTTTATTGATAAGGACTACTGAGCTTTTTTGTTTAATATTATATATTCTCCCTCATTGTTTCATGAAAGACATAATAAAAATGTAGGCACTTGCTGGAAATACAATAGAAAGCAGCTGTTCCTTTTGCATTGTCCTGCCTGAGAAATAAAGGCTCTCAGGACAATTCCCACAGCTGGCACACTCCATGTGATGTGCTCATTACCACAAGTAAATAAATCAGTAAATTACTGGCAAAGCACAGGGCCATGGCGAGTCTAGGAAATGTGCCTTTCATCAGACCCACTGCACACTGTACACTGCATTGGTGAAAAGCAAATAATGATGATCAATAGGGAATTAATATTTTAGTCAAAGAGGAATGCAGATGAATGTATACTATAAATTATTAACCGGTACCTGAACTCTATCCGCTTGGCACAGCATGAAGTAGGCTTCTAAAGAGACAGGACCCATATCCTCTACCTACCCCGTGATGTTTACTCTGACCCATGAATAATATCCATAAAGATACATTTCTCCAAGACATTTTAGAGGGAAATTTATACCTAAGTCTTTCTTTCTATAATAGAATGTAAGCCGAACATAAATATTTCTCTGGTTATATTTACATACACATACATGTTTCATGTTCTATGTCTATAAATATTATTATGCTATAGCAAGAAAGTGATTGATGGACCGGGAATAGAGATCCATTACTTACCACGACATTGACTGTGACTGGCATTGACACCTTAACCTCTCTGGCCTTAAATAAACAGTGAGACCACTGTTGACCTTGAAGGATTTGTTCAGCTCTAAAATTCTGCACAAGAGCCTTGCGACAAATGGGCTGTAGAAAAGACTAGGGAAGAACTCCAGTCAAGGTTCTGGCGTAAAAAAGAAAAAGGAACATTAAAAATGCACTCTGTCCTCTAAATGGCTAAAATATATACTGATAGGAGAGCAACTATATGTGTCTATAATCATATGCACTATAATCGTATGCACATACAGTCATGCGTGTCTATAAATTGCTGCTCTCTTAATGAAAAACATAATTACTAGCCAGTAATTGAATACATGAGCAAGGAGCCTTACATTTGCATAGTAGCCTAGCATACACATTCCATAGGAAATTACTAAACAATTAGCGTAGAAAATGTGCTACTAGAAATATTATGTAATCACAGACTTGCAATTCCCTGGTTTTGCAAGCCTCATAAGCAGAAAGGAAGGCCTTGTTTTCCTCCAGTGCTAGGGATTGAACTCAGAACCTCTACTTCTGGGCTACACCCTCAGTTTTCTCTATACATTTTAAGAGACCCTAAGATGAATGATTAGGTCCCTCTTTGCCAAACACTCACAAGAGGAAAGAAGAGAACATTATGTACTCATAAGACACAGGTCAGACTGAGGGAAGGCTGCACACAGCGAGGTGTTTGTAAGCCAAGGGCGGTGACACAGACCCAGAAGAGATGGGGACTACAGAGGGCTGAGGTTGTTTGGGACCTGTTTTGAAGATGACGGAAGCTTCTGGCTCAGGTATGCACCTTTGGAAAGAACCTACCTAGAGCTGTCAGAGTTATAAGAAGTCCTGTTTCCCCATTTTGTAGATGAAGGAGACCAGACAGGGTATGTTCCTGGCCCTGAACCGAATATTTGTTAAGAGTCAGACCAGAAGTCAGTTCTCAACTCCCAGCCCAGCCTGCGGTCCCTCACTGCTTCCCCGTCCTGTGCATGGATCCAAAACAAACCTTCTCTCCCTGACTTTCCATGCCGCTTCTCCAGGAGTGAATAAGCGCTTCTGTTACCTTGACCTCCCTGAGAAGGTCTTCCAAAGCGGACTCACGCTTTATGTCAGTCCAATGACGCTTCTCGAGTCTTCGTTTTAAATACCCGTTCCAGCTGAGACATCTAAGAACCAAGCTGTTTACACCAACTTCTCAATACTGCTGTCCCGCAAGGAAGGGAGAGGAGGCAAGATTCAAATTTCTCTGTGATTTACTTGTTTCAACTGTTTACCTGGGTGGCTGGGGAGATGACTTAGCAGTTAAAAACACTTACTGCTTTTCCAAAAGACCCAAATTTGATCCCCAGCACCCATGTCAGGTGACTCGAAACTGCCACGGGGTTTAACCACCGTCTTCTGGCCTCTAAGGACACACACACACACACACACACACACACACACACACACACAATAAAAATAAAAATAAGTCTTAAAAAATAAAAAGCAGCAGGGTGGTGGTGGCACACACCTTTAATCCTAGCACTTGGAAAGCAGAGGCAGGTGGACTTTGATGAGTTCGAGGCCGTCTATGGAGCGAGTTCTAAGACAGGCTCCAAAGCTACAGAGAAACCCTGTCTCAAAAAAAAAAATAAATAATTAATTAATAAATAAGCAAATGAAATTGTTATTTAAGGGCAGGATTGTATCTAAATTTCTAAGAGCACAAAACCCAGAAAGTAATTACCAGTATTTTAAAATCTTAGTTCATATAAACAATTAGGCATTCTGAATTATCTCTTCATTTAACAAGAATGGGGGGAAAGGACCAGAGATATTTTGATATGCTCAGCATCACTCACCTAGAGAGTTTCATGTTAAAGGGGACAGACCCTTTAACATGCTGTTTGGTGCTTTTGTTTCTGGGCTGTGTTTTGCCCTATTCTGAGTGCTACATGGATGTGACAGCCTAAAACATGTAAATTAAATCTTCCTAAGACACAAGATGGCAGGCCGCTACACTGCCAAGACAGTTACACCCCCTCCCCTAATTAATTTTGTCCCATGTAAATTACATGGTTAAAGCCTTACAAAGACAGTTTGAGAAGCCGACCTAACAATTCTGAGTTGATCAAGCTGGGTCATGGAGAAAGAGGAAGCCAATAAGAGGAAAAGTTGACTATCCTGAAAGTTGCTTCAAAATGCTAGAAGTTCCACAGATGCGCTGAAGTCTGAACCCTCCCTCTCCCATTCCTCCGTCTCCAAGGGAACTAGCCAACTCCCTTCTTTCACTCCCCGACACAGTCAGACAGACTTGAGGTGACTTTGCCGTGACTTACTCAACTCCTCGTCACTGGACAATGTGGGGATGAAAATACACTGAGGCGGGCTGCCTTGCTCTCAGACAGTCACCACACTGGCCTGTGGCATTGCCTCTGTTCCACAAAGCCCCTTCGGGGCTTAAAATGTTTAAATGGAAATCAGTTCCGAAGGACACATGACCCAACTATGCTACCGAAATGAGAGGGACAAAGGAGGTAGGAGCAGGATGGAGGCTCTCCTTGGAGTTTCTTGGAAGCCTAGATCTTGGAAGAAACAAGGAAAAATTAAAATATCTTCATCCTAAGCAGGGTTCAGAGGTCACCGGTGTCTTCTGGACTCTTCCCTGAACAGAACAACAGCATTCTTTTTCTTTCCAAAATAAGTGATAGAAAAGTTTTTTTTTCCTTGAAAATGAGAGTTATTTCACAGACTCAAAATCAGACCACACTGAAGCCCTGCCTGCAAAAATAATGGTTTTTCCTGACATTTTAAAACAGCACAATTTAACAACTCAATGTTTCATTTGACATTTAAGAAGTCATCGTCTCCAAGAAGCTGATTGGCAAGTCTTCTCGGTTCCAGGAATTAGCAAATACATCGTGCATGAGAACAGAGCTATGTGAGTCCAAAACACTCTTCAAACAGCAAGCCCAAGATGGAGTAGAGAGCCAACTATTACCCACTCTGAGCTGGACTGCCACTTAGCTCCGGTCCTGCCAGCAAGCTCTCTGTAAGTAATAACTTCGGAAAGAGTGTGGCATCATCTCAGGCAGCAGGGGCCAGGTATTCATGAGCAGGCCTGGGTTACTTACAACTGTGGCTCTATCCTCTACTAGATATAAGCTGTGTGACTTGTGCACACAACTTAATCTTATTAGTGGTTTCTTCACATTTCTACAGATTCAACAACACTTCTTATCTTGTTGGCGGGAGATAATATTTGTAAAGTTCTTAGGACAGCCCAACAGAATTAGGGTTATGTAGTATTCCTTAAAAATCGAAAGGAGGTGCTTGAGGAGATAGTGTGGCCAGTAAAGGGCAATCAGGACATGAGCTCAATGCCCAGAACTGGAGGAAGAAAAAAAAAAAAAAACTAGGCATGCTGGCTCACACTTGTAATCCCAGCTCTTGAGAGGTGGAGACAGCAGGTTCCTAGCCAAATTGGTGAGTTCTCTTAAAACAAGATAGATGGTGTCTTAAGGAATGAAATCCAAGGTTGACCTGTCGTATATGCACGAGCACACACACACACACACACACACAACAAATACACATAGTTATTGGCTTTATTTTAGGTCATCTAAATATCAATTTTCACTACCCATGACCCACATCAAAGCCTATCGGTGTGTCATACTTCTACTGACACCTGTGATACAATTTGAATGAGAGGCAACAGGGTTCTGTGAGTTTGCTTCTGAGAAACATATAATGAGTTTTTCCTTTTGGACATGACTCCAAAAGGACACAGAGTCTAGAACTTCTGTGACCATCTCTCAAACCTAAGAGAAGACTTTGAGAATAAACCAAATAGAACATATCCAGGAGAAGGCACATTCTGCTGATATTTTTGTTGTTTTTCAAGACAGGGTTTCTCTGTGTAGCCCTAGATCTCCCGGAACTTGCTGCCCTCAAACTCACAGAGAACCACCCGCCTCTGCCCCCTGAGTGCTGAGTTTAAAGTTGTGTACCACCACCGGACTCTGGATCATGGAATGCCTGAAGCCAGGTCTTCTAGATTTCTCAATTGCAGTTCTCATTTTCCTTCAATTACTTTAGGTTAGGATAGTTTGTTGTTTGTTGCAATGCCCACAGTACATATTAAGGCAGAAATGACCAAGATAGTCTGCATCAAGGAGTATAGAATTGCCGTTTCAATAGTACTAGTAATTATAGTTAGTAATAATAATGATAAATAATAGCCTCATGAATATTTAAAAGGTTTAATTTGCATTGTTATTTTTCTCAAGTCACTTTGCTTTTACTTGTCTTTACAAATTGGGATTCAGCCAGGTTGTGGTGGTGCACACCTTTAGTCCCAGCACTTGGGAGGTGTAGAGAGCCACGTAGTGCCACGCCTTAAAGTGGTGCTGGCTTCTACCTTACACCTTCCCGTTGGTGTAGACTCTCTGGGTAAACAAGCCCTTAATTGGTTAAGTCTGTTCAGCCTGTCTGCTTCCGCATTAGAGTAGCCTATCTGCAGGGTCCACGTGGTTCACTGGGGTTGGTTAGCTCAGAAGCAACATGTTTAAAGGATCCTGATTAAAACTGCAAGAAGAAGATTTACCCGGAGTCGCGACTTCCTTGCTGACTAGGGCAGGCGCGTACAGGGAGGCAGAGGCAGGTGTATTATCTATGAGTTTGAAGCCAGCCTGATCCACAGAGCTAGTTCTGGGACAGCCAGAGGCCCTGTCACAACAAAAACAAACAAACAAAAAAAACAGAAAAAATTTATGGACTGTAAAATTTTATGAGGATGAATAAAGTTGTTTTTTCCTTGGCTATCTTTAATCTGTCTCTGTCTCTCCCTCAGATAAGGTCTCATGTAGCCTAATCTGGCCTCAAATTTATTCTATATCAGAGAATGACTTTGAACTTCTGGCTCTCCTGTTCACACTTCCAGAGCTCTGGGAAGACAGACAAGCATAATTGCAGTAAGGTGCATTGCAGGGATCAAACCCAGGCCTGCATGCATGTTAGGCAGGGATCGAACTCAGGGCTGCACTCGTGCTAGGTAAGCACTCTACCCCAGCTGCAAGGTTTTCCTTACACTCACCTTCTTAGCTATCAGGCTAAGAAAAGTAATCTAAATGAGTGTTTTGCTTGCTTGCTTGTCTGGTTTACTTATTTCGGGGAAGGAGGGATAGAGGAGCGCTGATCAGTGTAAATTTCACATCCTTCAAACAGCTCTGCCTCCCTTCGAACATCACAGCTACAGCTGTGTACGCCTTCTTTGTGTAGGAAAGACAGATGAGGTTTAAAGGGACTGCACAGGCCTTGTTAGTCCAGAGGTGAGCAAGGTTCACGGCCATTCTCTGCAATTGGCACACTCCAGGCAGTATCTGTGTTCCTCTTCACCTTTGTCCAACACACCCTGTGCTGCCCCACAGTAGTGGCTATTTCATGTAAGCATTTGTGGAAAATGGGGAGGAAAGGGCAAAAGCCTGCACTACTCATAGAAAAGACACTAAAAAAAATAAAGGCTGAGTGGAAATCCCTCTTTAGAGACCCCTTGGGCACTGTGCTCAGTTACTCAGAACATGGCTGATGGGCAGAGGAGGAGAGGGCTGCCTCTGATCCGGTGAGCGTCTCATCAATCAAAAAGTAAACACCATGCACATGGCCCTTAAGACAGATCTCCAATTTGTCTTGTATGATTTTAGTCATGATTCTGATGAGTTGGTCTCTTCCTTTCCCAGGAACAGTCATTCCCTAGAGTGTAAGAATGGGGAGCAGAAATGAAGTCAGTGGGCAGTCAGCACAGAGAGAAGGAAGAAATTGAAAGGGAGCCTCAGCAGTCCTCAAAGACACTGAGGGAGTGTGCTGGAACATGCTTTTACTCCCAGCACTTAGGAGGCAGAGGCCTACAGCTGTCTGTGAGTCTGAGGCCAGCCTGCTGCAAACGGTGGGCATGTACTTAATGCTTTATTCATGTTTATTTTTTGTATACTTGTAGGTGTCCATGCTGTGTGTGTGTGTGTGTGTGTGTGTGTGTGTGTTTTTTTTTTGTGTGAGAGAGAGAGAAAGAGAGAGAGAGACAGCAGAGAGAGAGAAAGACAGACAGACGGGGGGGGGGAGACAGCATCTGCTGTCATTCCGCAGACACCATTCACTTTGTTTTTTGAGACAGGGTCTCTCACTGGCCTGGAACATCAAGTAAGCTAAACTGGTTGGCCACCAAGTCCCAGGGGTCGTGTTGTTTCCACTTCCCTGGGACAGCTGTTCCAAGTATGCATCACCAGGCCTGGCTTTTTTCACTTTTGTTTCTGTTTCTGTTTTTTAATGTGGGTCCTGAGGTTGGTAGTGAGGCCCTCCCCGGCCCTCCCCGCCCCCCCCTCACCCCCCCTGAGGTTTCTCTGTGTAGCCCTAGATCTCCTACAACTCTCTTTGTAAACCAGGCTGGCCTTAAACTCACAGAGATCCATCTGCTTCTGCCTCCCAAATTCTGGGATTAAAGATGTGTGCCACCATCCACCTGGGGCCTGAGGTTGGGCCCAGGTCCTCATGCTTGTTAGACAAGCACTTTGCAAATCGAGCCACATCACTTTTATTTTTATAAAGCAAACTCATAGCATAGGGCTTTTTTGTTTTGTTTTAGTTTTCCAGACAGGGTTTCTCTGTAGCTTTGGAGCCTGTCCTAGAACTAGCTCTGTAGACCAGGCTGGCCTCGAACTCACAGAGATCCTCCTGCCTCTGCCTCCTGAGTGCTGGGATCAAAGGCATGCACCATCAACGCCTGGCTCATAGGGCATTCTATTTGCTTATTAAATAAAAACTACTCTAAAGCAATCACCACACTTGATTCTCATAAGGACTCTGTAAAATGTAAAGGGTTAAATAAATTCCCCAAGGCCACATAGTCTACCACTGTCCCCAACAGGGATCAGGATTGAATGCAGCAGTCACAAAGGCAGGATGCTATTCATCCTGCATCCAGATAAAATTCACTATGCGTGATGACTGCCTCCAACAAAAGGAAATAGATAACCTGAATACTCTTTCTAATAAAGTGAGAAACTCAGCATAAAATATACTACTCTGAACTACTGATACCAGATAGTATTGCTGCTAGTAGCATGTATCCTAATATTTTTGGCCATTAAAAAGGATTAAGTCTGGGCTGAAGGTGTATAGCACAGTTGATAGAAAGCTTGCCTAAACCAGGCAGTGGTGGCACACGCCTTGAATCCCAGCACTGGGAAGGCAGAAGCCGGTGTATCTCTGAGTTCAAGCTCCAGGAGAGTTAGGTCTACACAAAGGAAACTCTGCCCCAAAAAAAGAAGAGAAAGAGAGAGGGAGGGAGGGGAGGGGAGGGGAGGGGAGGGGAGGGGAGAAGAGGAGAGGAGAGGGAGAGAGAGAGGAGAGGAGAGGAGAGGAGAGGAGAGGAGAGGAGAGGAGAGGAGAGGAGAGGAGAGGAGAGGAGAGAAGAGAGCTTGCTTAACTTGTACAAACCCCTGGGTTGGATCCCAGCATTTCAAAAACCTTGGTATGGGTGTGTATCTCTTTAATCCCAACACTCAGGAGTCAAAGGCAGGAGCATCAGAATTTCAAGATCATACTTGGCTACACAGTAGGTCCCAAGCCAACCTTTCACACACAAGATCCTGTCTCTAAATTAAAATATATAAAATAGAATCTTGGTTAATATAGGGGCACACAGCTGAAATCCCAGCCACTCTGAAGGATTTCAGGTTGAAGACCAGCCTGAAGCAAGTCTCTGTCTCAAGAAACAATAAAAATGGAAATAGATAGAAAACCTGATTCTCCCTCTACATCAGATAAGGAAAACAGCAATGATAAGGCTGGAATCCCTTTTATTCTAAGATGCAAACTTTATCTTGAATCTCTATTGAAATTAGCTTACCCCAGAAAGCCACTAACAGTGAAACAAAATCCCACAACCACTAAGTCTCACAAAAAGTTGCAACAAGTTTGGGCCTCTTTGTTCTTCTGGGCATAGACTGATGGCCACCATCAGAAGTATTTTTCTAGATAAAAAACTAAACTCACCATATTTGGTAATACAAATCCTTAGATTTGGAGTGTGAGAATGGAGAATTTTTTTTTTTTAAGGAAGAAGTTTGGCTCTAGCCATCTATTTATGGAACAAATAACTTCTTGGAATTCTCTGGAACACTTTCATTGACATCATATTTTCACCATCCCTTGACTTCTGTATTAAATTTCAATCTGAAACCACTAATTGTAGGATTGGCTTTATTCAAAGTAAGAATAGCTCCTGTATGTATGTGTGAGAGAGAGAGAGACAAAGACACAGAGAGAGACAGAGACAGAGAGAGACAGAGAGAGAGACAGAGAGAGGGGGGGAAGGAGAGAGGGAGGAAGAAGAGGAGGAGAAAAGAAGAAAACAGGAGAAAGAAACAGACAGGAAGAGGATTACATTGTGTGTGGCCAAAGCAAGAACCCTCTGCTTCTTTAATGGGAATATCAACAGTGTGCCTGCCAAGACAGCAGCCAAAGGAAGCAGCCAGTACTGGCTATAGACTCAAGCCAGAGAATGCAGAGCCAAAGACAATCTGGCTGAAGAAGGAGAGACGACAAGATGATGAGGCTGGTGGGTGTCCAACACCAAGAGCATTTAACCTTTTGTTATCACCACATGTGGTTTTCCTGTGGACTTTTTTTTTTTTTTTATAACTTTTATTTACTTATTTTGAGGCAGGGTTCCAAGTAGCTCAGACTAGTCTTGGGCCTAAGACTGTCATATGGGTGCTGGGAATTGAACCCAGGTTCTCTGGTGGAGTAGCCAGTGCTCTTAACCACTGAACCATCTCTCCAGTCCTGGATTGATTTGTTTAAACTTATAGTGGACACTATTCTCAGCCTATATTTTCTACATTGACATTTTAAATTTTTATTTATCTATTTAATGAGTATAGGTGTCTGTCTGTATGTATCGTTTATGTGCCACATAAGTGTCTGGTGCCAGAGGAAGCCAGAACATGACATTGGATTCCTTGGAATTCAAATACAAACAATATATGCCATCGTGTGAATGCTGGTAATCGAACCTGGATCCTCTGGAAGAACAACTAGACCTCTTAACTCTTGAGATATTTCTCTAGCACCCATATTGAGTTTGTTTGTTTCAATTTTCAAGACAGGATTTCTCCATGTAGCCCTGGCTTACTCTGCAGACCTTGAACTCCATATGCATACAGGAGGCTACAGAGGCCAGAAGAGGGCATCAGATACCCTGGAACTGGGGTTAGAGGCAGCTGTGAGTTGCCATTATGTACTGGAAAATGAATCCAGGTCTTATGCAAGAGCAATAAACTCCTGCAACCATTGAGCTATCTCTTTGACCCCTGAACTTTGAAGCTTTAATCTCATGTGAAGATGACTGAATTAATTATATCCTTGATTTCACATACCCTGAGACCATTAGCCCATGCATTGTACTTCTTCTATCCTCCACCCCATCCTTTTCTTCTTAGGGCTCCACGGCCAGTGCCAACCCCAACTGATTACTTGGATAGGCATTATTTTGATGTCCACTTATTTCTGTGAAATACACTGTGTGTGTGCGTGCATACTCAGCGTTTTTCTGTAAAACCACATTTCCCCTCTCTCATATGTTGTAAATGTCTATCTCCACTGCAATGTGTTCATGTGTTCTTGTGCTTTTAGTAGTTGGATAACATCACTTACCCATTCTTCTGGCCAGTCCCCTAGATTGCAACACCATGACCTTCCTTGGCCATCACTATAAAGTGATGCTGCAATAAACATCTCACTGTAAACTGAAGTTTACACACAGAGCCACACCTATGCTAACAATTCTCTAAGGCTGACTGGCCCATTAGGATTATGTCTGTGGACAGTTGGAATGTTGCAGATCTGGAAACAAATCACCTCTAGCTTATCTTTAGTCCCCTTAACAACCACTTGTTGCCCACTTCTGTGTCTAACCTAACATCTGCCTGACTATCAGACAAATTATTTTGGAATGTGGAAACAGACTCTTTCACTTCCACACCCAAAAGCTAAGGATGCCATCAGGCAGTATCTGAAACTGCCAGCAGAGAGATCCCCTGTTTACTCTGTCAACGTGACATAGACTAGAATCACATGAGAAGAGAATTCTTCATTAGGAATTATTTAGATCTGATTGGTCTTTGGACATGTCTGTGTGTGGTTGTCTTGATTATTAATTGATGTAAAAGGCCCAGACCATTACAGGTGGCATCATTCCCTAGGCAACGGATTCCAAACAGTGTAAGGGAACCATCAAGCAATCAAACCATGTGTGTATCCATCCTCTCTCTCTGCTTTTGACTGTGTATGATGCCATGTTTCCAACTTGCCTTCCTTGCAATAATGGACCATGACCCAGCTAAATAAATCCAAATCAACCCCTTTTCTCTCCTGTGTTGCTGTTGGGGAGAATTTTCATGAGAGCAAGAGAAATGTAACTTGGGACACCCACCCACCTGCCTAATGTTCTCACCAATATAATTGAAAAGTCGTTTGATTTTGTACTTTCTTTTTCTCTGTAATTATAAAAACTTCATGAAGCCATTTTCATTTTGGAACATGGTCTTTGGAATAACCTGAATCATATTCTTGAGCTGTGATCATGATCATGCTCCAGAATAAACAATTACTGTGTTTTGTGTGTCTCCAGTGTCTGTAGAAGTATCTAACTAACTAGCTACATATAGTCATAGATATATAATGTGTTATGTATATAGTCATAGCAGTTATTTATAGCTATGCTATATATGCCCCAGTGCTTGTTTGGAGATCACAGGACAATTTGCAGGGGACAGTTGTCTCCTTTTACCATGTGGTATCAGGGTTGTGCTGAGGTCATCAAGTTTATCAGAAGCTGCTTTTACCTGTGACCCACTGGGTTTCATTAGGGTTACTCACAGAAGCATGGGGAAGTTATTTACAGGAGCACGAGTGACCTGCCAGTGGTTACATCACTGAAGAAAATGTCTCTCCCTCCTCCAGCAGCTGTTAGCTGCCTAGATCTCAAGATCAAGTGAGCCCTCCGTATTCATGGTAAGATGTTGATGGGCAAACCCAGTCTCACAGTTACTGAACAACAGCTGTGCTTTTTCTTTGAGATGGGATACCCTGTAACCCATGCTGTTCCATCTCCTGAGTCTAGGATTAAAGGAGTATACCACTATGCACTGTTAATGGGGTGCTAGGGCTAGAACCCAGGGTTTTTTGGTCGCTAAGCAAGCACTCTACCAACTGAACCATAACCAGCTCCATCATACGGTCACTCTAAGTAGAGAGTGAAGTGGCCAATTCAGGTAATCTGATAAGTACTATTCCAGAAATCAAATTTCTAAATGTGCTACTGCATTCTACTAGATGACTTTTTAAGGGTTAAAATTGCATCTAAAGAGGAAATTGGCATCTGTGCACATAGACACACAGAGCAAGCTGTAGCTTGTTGGGAAATAACCTGCTCCTAACATGAGACTCTTAATCTCAGGGTCATGGGTTCAAGCCCCACATTGGGCACCATTTTGTTACAAGCATTTTGCCTGCCAGTCTGGTCCCAGAGTTGCATCATCCCCAAATAACACACAGAGACACTGTATTAGATATAAAGCTGATGGCCAGTTACTAGTGTTTCTTATTGGCTAACTCTGTCTCAAATATTAATCCATTTCTATTAATCTAAGTGTTTCCATGTGGTCTTATCTTACCAGAGAGAGGGTCCAGACGTCTTCCCTCAAGTCTCTGTATCTTGAATCTTCTCCGCTGCATCTCTCAGAATCCTCCTTGTCTCCTAGTCCCACCTATCTTGCCTTCCTATTTGCCAACAGTGCTCTATTCATTAACCAATAAGAGAAACATATTTACAGAATGACATCTCCCATCACTTTCTAACTTTGAAAATCATTTCATCAAATCTATTTTGCTAAAGAGGGCTGGAGATGTAGTTAACTTGTCTAATGTGCATAAAGAAAGCCCTTGGTTCTATCCCCAGCAACACATAGTAGCACACACCTGTCATCTCAACACTTAGGAAGACAGGAAGATCAGGAGTTCAAGACCATCCTTTGCTAGTCAGCAAAGTTGAGGTCAGTCTGAGTTATATGATACCCTGATGAAATTAGAAAGAAAGGGAAGCTTAAGGAATGGCTCAGTGGTTAAGAGCACTCAGTGTTCTTCTAGAGAACCTGGGTTCAATTCCCAGCACTACATGGCTGCTCACAACTGTCTATAACTCCAGTTCCCAGGATCTGACACTCTCCCACAGAAATACATGTAGGTAAAACACCAATGCACATAATCTTTTTGTTTGTTTTCTCAAAACAGGGTTTCTCTGTAATTCCAGAGCCTGTCCTGGAACTCGCTCTGTAGACCAGGCTCATCTTGAACTCAGAGATCTGCCTGCCTCTACCTCCCCAGTGCTGGAATTAAGGGCATGTGCTACCACCACCTGGCTATAAAATAAAAAATTTTAAAGAAAGAAAATGAATGAGAGAGGAAAGGAAGGAGAGAGACAGCTCATTATACAAAGAAAACCAAAATTAAGTCTTCAGTGATGTGAGTAAATAGCTTTCTTACTAAGAGGCATACTAGTGTAATGCCACTACAGGCCTGAACTCTTTCATAAGAACTCTGGTTAGATGTCGTTCATGTTTAGACATGCTGATTGTCACCGTATCAGTCCCCAGAATCATCCATTCTGAAAGAGGAAGAGGCATCGTGACAGGCAGAAGGAGACCAACTGAAATCTCTATTCTAGAAAGTCTGAACAAATAAGGCATTTCGGGGAAGTCTATGACAGCTGGTTTTCTCCTGAGCTTAGATATTTGACAAAATTAGAAGATGTTTTAATGGGGGAGAAAAAAAAATCACAATCCAGTTTAGTTTTCAAACAAAATAAATCAAAGACTGGACATGTTCTTCTTGGGTGGTAAATTCTTCAACCTACCTTGGTTTAAGGGGTGTTGGAAGTCCAGTGAAGTCAGGAGAAAGTCAGGATTTCCTGAATTCACAGAACCCTAGGAAGCCATTCAAACTCATATGCTTTAATGTGGCCTATAGCATGAGTTCCAATCATCCTTAATAATAAAAACCCAGAGTCAGATATGGGGCGGGGTGGGGGTAGGGATGCTGAAAGATCAGAGAAGTAGAGCAGCCAGCCACTAGCTCTTACCTCTGTCTCAGACCAGGGGTGATCCTGTCCTCAGACTGCCTTCTCAGACTATCCTCAGACTAACTGCTGCTCAGACTGCACTGAGCCCCTGTCTCCTCCCACCTTATATTCCTCTCTCTGCTCAGCCATATCCCTTTCTGTCTCCACCTCCTTAGTGCTGGATTAAAGGCTTGTGATCCCAAGTGCTAGGATCACCTTTGTGTGAGCTCTTGTTTCTCTTTTAGACTGGGTCAATTTCGTGAAGCCCAGGGTGGCCTGGAGTGCTGGGATTAAAGGTGTGTGCCACCACTGCCTGGCCTCTTTGGCTCACTAGTGTGGCTAGCTTTGCACTCTGATCCTCAGACAAGCTTTGTTTTTTGTTTTTTTTTTTTTTTTTATAGCATAAACAAAATATCACGATAGCAGCCAAGGGCCAGACTCTCAGTCCCATAACCAGATAGGGAAGAACCAGGGCTAGACCTGTGACCACTAACCTAGCACAGGTTCTTCTGTACCAAACTGGGCTTGTGGCCACCTACTTTCTTCCCTGCTTCAGGGCACAGCTGGGAGCTTGATATGCTTAATTCTTGCTTCAATCCAATGACCAATTTGGTAATAAAGTTTTATCAACCGAAACTGTGAGTGTTGGTGCTCAGGGCCTCACTCCCCCTCCTCAACAGCAGGAGCAGGAACACAGCTCTCTCCTGAAGCAGGTCACAGTGCTTCATTTCAGGGGTGTCTTTCTTGTACCCAAAGGTAAGGAACAGCCTTATCTCTCAAGACTCAGATGCTAACAAAAGTCCAAACCCACAGGTCTGGCGCATTTCTCTTAGTTTGGAGCATCAGACTGTACCTCCTTTGTCTCCTACTTTTGCAAACCTACTGAGCATTAAAGACAGAGGCTTGGGGGCTGGAGAGATGGCTCCATGGTTAAGAGCCCTGTCTGCTCTCCCAGAGGACCCGATTTTCATCACCCACATGTCTGTAAGTCCAGTTCCAGGTATCTGGCACCATCACATAGATAGATAGAAATGCTGGTAAAACATCAATACACATAAAATAAAAATAAACAAATTATTTAAGGAGGGGGCAGAGAGTTACAGCCAGAGAGACGGCTCGGTGGTTAAGAGCACTGCATGCTCATTGCAGAGGACCCAGTTCCAGTGTCCAGCGACCCCACGAATCGAATCAGGGTTCCCTAGATCCAATACCCTCTTCTGATCTCCATAGGCATGCACATGGTACACACGTGTACATGCAGACAAAACAGTCATACACATAAAGTAAATAAACATGAAAAACTTTTTTTAATGGAAAAATTTTGCTATTTCTCTGTGTCTCCTTCAAAGGCTCCAGTATGTGGGAAATGTGTTAAATGAATGCATGTGCTTGTTGCCCATTCATGTGGCTTTTGTGACAAGTGTCTCAGCCCTGAAGCTTGAGAGAAATGGTGCAAAGATCCTATCACCTTTTCTTTGTCACATGCAAAGTGAGACAAAGTAATCCAGGGACTTCATTCAATATCCGGAAAATTAGATCCACACACATAGGCAGTGGTAGAGTTCTTGTCTAACATGAACAAGACCCTGGACTCAGTCACCAGGACCACACATAAAGGAAGATGGATGATTGGCAGGTCAGAGGCAATGATGAATGTGCTTGAACAGTGCTTGAATGAATGGCTATCTGTAAGGAATGAAATGGAACACTGCTTCAGACTCTCTGCACCTGTATGCCCCAAACAATCTCACATTCATGAAATGTAAACAGCTAAGGCTTTTCAGGGTATGGTGGTCCGTGCTTATAATACTAGCATTTGGGAGATGGAGGCAGGGGCATCCAGAGTTTAAGGAGTATTTGAGCTACACAAGACTGTCTCTAAAAACAAAACAAAAGCGGAGAAAGGACAAATAAGAAACTAGAACTTCAGATGTTCAGAATAAAAGTAAGAAAAATTATGCTGTTAGACTTCTTCACCAAAACACACAATCAGAAACCATTAGAAAAAGTTCTATTGATTGATTGATTGACTGACTGATTTGAAATAAGGTCTGCTGTAGCTCAAACTAATCTCAAACTTATGATATAGCCAAGGGTGGCATTGATTTCCCATCCTCTTGCCTCCACTTCCCAAACTCTGGGATTACAAGAGCACCAGGGAATGAAACCGAGGGCTTTGTGCATGCTAGGCAAGCAGTCTGCCAAATGATCCATCCCAGCCCCAGGAAACGTTTACTAAGTCAACTATATTTTAAAAATACATTGAAGGACACACACCTATATAATTATGTTCATTTGTAATTATTTGTTGAACTGTCTCCTTAAGATTCATGCCAACTCTCTTTGTGACTACTCTACTTTCATTTTAAAAATAAAACCGACAAGGATATGAGTAGATAAACCATAGAACAAGAAACCTGCATGACCAGTGTTCAGGCTCCGCAGTCACAGGCAAATGAAGTTGAAAATCACGAGGACAAATTTTACACACATTTGATTAGCAAGTGTTAGCAAGTCTGGCAAGACCAGAAATTGATAAGGAACTTTCTACATTAGTAGCGAAAGTCACAATTACTTAAGAAAAATTGGGCCGAGGTGGTGGTGTCACGCCTTTAATCCCAGAACTCGGGAGGCAGAGTCAGGCAGGTCTTTGTGAATTCAGGGCCAGCTGGTGTAGAGAGAGAGCTCCGGGACAACCAAGGCTACACAGGAGAAATCCTGTCTCAAAAAAAAAAAAAAAAGTGACAGTACAAACAACAGGATACTTTGTGGCTGAGAAAATAAATAAGCCACACTAACCATACAACATACAATATGGATACCTTTCTCGAAAATAATGTTAGGACTGGCAAGATGGCTCAGCAGGTTAAGGTGTTGATGAGAGATATCAAGCTTTATATTTCATACAGTGTCTCTGTGTTATTTGGGGCTGATGGGGCTGTGGGACCAGGCTGGCAGGAAAACTACTTGTAACAAGGTGCTTGCTTCCAAGCCTGGCAACTTGAGTTCCTCTACCACAACCTAGGGTGAAAAGAATTGACTCTAGAAGTTTTTCTCTGGCTTGCACAGACTAAACATAGCATGCAGCATGTGTGCCCTCCCCGATGCCCCTCAGATTATCTATCTACCTACCTATCTACCTATCCATCTATCATTTATCTATCTACCTACCTACTTATCTATCTACCTACCTACCTATCTATCTACCTACCTACCTATCTACCTACCTACCTACCTATCTATTTATCATCTATCTATCTACCTACCTACCTACCTATCTATCTATCTATCTATCTATCTACCTACCTACCTATCTATCATCTATCTATCTATCTACGTCTTTCTCTATCTCCACACACACAAGCATTATAATAATTGATTTAATAAAAATGATGCTAATCAGAGGAAAGGAGCTTCTATGAATCTAGATTATAGTAGTCAGCCAGCCAGGACAGGGATGTTACTGAAAAGCACTGGGCTTACAATGATTGGAACATGGACATAGACATGGGTGATGGCCATCAAGCAGAAATGAAGTTTATATTCAGTTGGTACCTCTATTCTCACCTGTCCTGCCGGTGGTCATGAGTAGGTCCTAGCTGAAGATGGCTGTGGGAGAAATGAGTGTCCTCAGATCACCCCACACGGAAGGGAAGAGAACAGTTTCATCCACACTTGACTCATGAGGTCCAAGTACAAATCAACTTTGTGCCAGGCTCACCCAGCCATTTTTAGTTCAAAATGTTTGTGACATATGTGTCCCTTGAGTCACAGTGCTCCAATCTGGTTTCCTTCAGTTGAGGGACTCTTTTTTTTTTCATTTTGAAAGAACAGTCGGGCTCCTGTGTTCCATGAAGGTAATGGAAACTATCTCCTAGCAGTACAGAATATTAAAAGCCCTAAGTCATTTCTTACCAGCCCTATGCTGCTGTCAGCCAGTCCACTTCAGTCTCTGCTGGCCTGCTTCCCCTTTATCCGCAAGGCCACCAGTTCTCAGCAGTATTTGGGATATATCTAGCTGGTGAGTGATGGCTAACATTGGTGATCAACTTCACAGGATCTAGAATCACCTAATCATGTCTGTAAAGGAACTTCTAGATTGGGTTAACTGAAATGGAACAATCCACTCCTAATAAAGGTGGCACTATTCCACGGACTGCAGACTTGGACCAAATAAAGTTAATATAGCACCGGCATTTACTGTTCTTCCTATATACAGATGCCACGTGACCAGCTACCTCAGTCTCTTTCTGCTGCCATGACCCCCTCTGTTCCCCTCCCCCCACCCATGATGATGGGCTGTATCTTCAAACTTTGAGCCAAAGCAAACTCTTCCTTAATTCCAACAGTCCCCCCTCATTGATATTCCAATTCTTTTATTTATTTATTTATTTTGGTTTTTCAAGAGAGGGTTTCTCTGTGGTTTTTGGAGGCTGTCCTGGAACTAGCTCTTTTCTTGTACACCGGGCTGGTCTCAAACTCACAGAGATCCCCTTGCCTCTGCCTCCCGAGTGCTGGGACTAAAGGTGTAAGCCACCACTACCTGGCTGACATTCCAATTCTTGTTACAGCAACAGGGAAAGAAAGACAGAATGCATCTTCCAGGCCTCAAGGTAGGACTTGGCTTTCTTGGTTTTATTTACCCACCTACACACACACACACACACACACACACCCCGTTTCAAAAATGCTGTCTTCCTGGATTCCATATTGGTGTTTGAGAAACACAAAGCCTGGCTGGTCAAAGAAATCAACTAGGAAGAGCCTAAAATTAATTCCCCCCTCCCCCACATGTAGCTCAAGTGGAAAGATTCCAAGGACTGAATTTATATTTATGTTCAAACCATAAATATGTTTATGTTTAATTCCTTATATTCCTTTGTATCATAAACATCACACCATTGGTGAAAAAGCTGAGAAGCTGCTCTACAAGGCATCGTTTTGCCTCTCATGAAATTTTTTTACTTTGGTTAAACATGGCAGAATTATAGTTTGGAAGCATTAAGCGAATCTCATCTCTTTCTCTTTATTTTCAAGAACAAGATTCTCTCGGGTCATGGTAGTGCCACTTTTAATGCCTGCACAGGGGGAGGCAGAGGCAGACAGATCTCTGTGAGTTCAAGGCCAGCCTGGTGGTCTACAGAATGAATTCCATGACAGCCATGGCTGTTACATAGAGAAGTAAAAGAAAAAGAAAAAGATTCTTGTCAGCAGACTGATAGGATTTGTTGATGAGCACGGATAGCAAAAGTAGACTTATATATAAGACCTGTATATGGATGCCATGGTTTGAACAGGAACGGCCCCCATAAGCTCATAGATTTGACTGCTTGGTCTTTAGGGAATAGCTCGATTTGACAGGGATTATTAGAAGGTGTGGCCTTGCTGGAGTAGGTGCGACCTTGTTGGAGGAGGAAGTGTGCTACTTTGTTTGGGCTTTGGGGTTCCCTTTTTTTCTTCTTCTTTCTGAGACAGGTTTCTCTGTGTAACTCTGGCTCTCCTGGAACTCACTTTGTAGACTAGGCTGCCCTTGAACTCATAGGGATCCACCTGCCTCTGCTTCTGCCTTCAAGAGTTCAGGATTAAAGCTATGTGCCAACATCACCTGGCTGGACTTTGGGGTTTCAAATGTTCAAACCAAAGCCAGTGCCTGTTTTCCTGCTGCCTGCAGATCTGGATGTAGAACTCTCAGCTACTTGTCCAGCACAATGTCTGCTTGCATGCTCCATGCTCCCTGCCATGATGACAATGGACTAAACCTCTGAAACTGTAAGCCAGCCCCAGTTAAGTGCTTTCTTTTGTGGTGTCTATTTACAGCAATAGAACATTGACTAAGACATTCTTTTGCTAAGACATTTTAATCTTGGGCTGAAGAGATGGCTCAGCAGTTAAGAGCACTTAATACACTTGCAAAAGACCTAGGTTCAGCTCCCAGTACCTATATGATAGCTCACAATCTTCTGTAACTCCAGTTCCAAGGGATGTAAGGCTGTCTCTTTGGACATGAGGCACATGCATAGTACACATACATACATGCAAGCAAATACTCATTCACATAAAATTAAGATGAATATTTATGACTTCAATTTTATCCCCTTTTTTTTTATAGTTACACTAAACTATTTTCTCAAATACTGAAACTCATTCTGAAGACCAGCTTGGTCTCCATCTGCCTGCCTCTGCCTCCCAAGTGCTGGGATTTAAGACCTGCACCACCATCACCCACCTCATTCAAACTTATCATTGTTCATAATCACCCCTTACAAGAAAAAAACATGTGTACACACACAGCTTAAAAGAGTCAACCGACCTGAAACTAGATGAGGAAACTCTGTGCTATAATAAGCGTTAAAATGGGAGGAATCTACAGTTCTCCTTGTTGGGTTGATCTGACTCACTCAGGTGGTGAGAGCCGCAGCAGAGGACAATTTGCAAAGATGTGTATTTCACATCTTTGGGTAATAGCCCTTCAGTTGTCTTCATTGTTCTTACAGATGTCTTCAATTTTACACTCACTTACACATTCATTCCCACGGGTGATGTGTTGCAATATCCCCTTGGCTCTTCCTCAGTGCCTTGGGAAGGTGGCCATTGCATGGGTGCAGGAAGTGCACTCCTAAAAAAGGATTGGTTGTGCAAGTCCATCTCCTTAGGCAAAGCCACCCCACCCAGCTCTTCTTTCCTAACTGACCCACGTGCACAAAGGCTTCTAAGGTGATTTTGCATTCACTGTGAGACTTCAAGAACAGGGATTCAGGCAGAATTTTCAAAGCCAAACAAACAAATAAGTAAATAAATATTGATATTTTCATATCCCAGAAGTTTATAACTCTGCCAAATAATTTTATTAAATTGCTCTCTTTCTTTTTCTTATACACACACACACACACACACACACACACACACGAGGTCTGTTTTGTTTCTGGTTTTAAGACAGGATCTCACTGTAACCCAAGCCAACCTCTTACCCACCAAGTAGCCAAGATCCTCCTGTGTCTACCTCCCAAGTGCTGAGGTCACCAGTCAGGGCCACCATATCTGCTATGTTGGTGCTGGAAATGGAACTCAGAACTTCCTTCATGCTAAGCAAAGCACTCCACCAACCGAAGGACATCTCCAGCCCTGAAAAATCTTGATGAATTAACGAAGTGTTCCAGGCTGTCTTCAGCTCTCATTTTCTCTCTTTCATACAGAAAAGTACTGCAACTCCACTTACTCATTTTCATGTCAGAAACCTAAAACTGTGGATTTGTAAATACTTGTGTCCCACTTTTAAACTCAGCCATAGCCACACTAGCCTCAAACACACTACTCTTCACTGATTGCAAATAGACTTTAAATGTCATATATACTGGGTCTATGTATAAAGCTAGAACTGGAAGGAAAAGCATTAAGCCAGGCAGGGAATGCTACAGATTTTGAGTTTTGTGCTTTCTCTGCATGGTGTTCATACAACATCCCAAAACTCCCTCCCTCCCCTGGGAGTGGAGACAACATTGTTTTTTGTTTTGTTTTGTTTCTTTTTTTCTTTTACATATTGATCCCAGTTCCCTCTCCCTCCCTTCCTCTTTCCCTCTCTCCCACACTTCCATGGCCCCCCCACCCTCCCCTCCCACCCCACTCCCCACTCCATATGTAGGGTGATGCCTTCCAAGAGGGGTCATCCAAATCTGTCAAGTCATTTGGAGTAGGGACTAGGCCCTCCCTCCTGTCTCTGGCTTAAGGGAGTATCCCTCCATGGGGGATGTGTCCCCAAAGTCCTTTTGTGCACCAGGGATTCATCCTGGTTCCACTGTCTGAGGTCCCTTAGATTGCTCAGGCCTTCTAACCGAAAACATTGTTTTCACAGTAACCTTAAACACAGGGTAAAGGGAAAAGAAAACTGGTGGCTCATACCATGTGATAGAAACATTTCTGGATCTGCTGCAGTGGCCAAGAATGTGAGAGCCTAGGGGGATGCATAACACTGCTATTCTGCTGAAGGAACATAGCAATAAAATGACCCCTAATGAGACAGCTGTACCATACAGCAGTGTCTCACTCAGCCCCCATCAGAGAAGCTTCTTCCTGCGGTAGACAGGGATAACCCAGAGACCCACAACTGGACAATGAGAGTAGATTTTTTTCTGCTCAGCCCTAAAAGGGGTGTGTTCACCAAAGTCCCCCCTCTATGCCTAGGAATCCATGTGGAAGTAGAGGCAGAAAGATCATAAGAACCAGAGGTGGTAGATGAACCAATGGAAACCGTGATCTCCAAACACAAAAAGACCAATACACATGTGAACTCAAGGAGACTGGGGCAGCATGCCTAAGACCTGCCCAGGTTCAAGTCTGTGACAGCACTGGGAAGAAAAAGTGACACGAGCTCCTACCTCTCCCCAAGAAGCTAAAACTGCAGTTGTTACCTGCTGGCAAAGGGAAAATCAGTTTTCTCCGATGGGTTTATTAGCCACATGTCCAGGGAGGTCCCACATATCAAAGTAGTTGATCAATATGAAATGAACTCAATGGTGGTTTTTTTTTTTTTTTTTTTTTTGGTTTTGTTTTGTTTTTTCCTTTTTAAGAGAGAGAGAAAGAAAATAAAGTTGGGTGGGGAGGGAGGTGGGGGGAGGGTCTGACGGGTCTGAGAGGAATTGAAGGAGGGAAAAACATGACCAAAATACATTGTATGAAATGTTTTTAATTGAAAAATAATTTTAGCTGGGCAGTGGTGGTACACACCTTTAATCCTAGCACATGGGAGGCAGAGGCAAGCAGATCTCTGTGAGTTCGAGGCCAGCCTGGTCTACTGAACTAGTTCCAAGACAACCAGAGAAACACTGTCTTGAAAAACCAAAAAAAGAATAATAATAATTTTAAATAGTTGGAAAAAAGACAAATATGGAGTAGATCTGAGGATGCGGCTCAGTGGCAGAAAACTTGCCCAATGGACAGATTATTAACTTTAAAAAAGTTCAGGTATTACTTTTTTTTTTAATGTGTGGGAGTTAGGGGAGAAATGTACCATGGCTATGGATGTAGGTCAGAGGACAACATAAAACAGTCCGTTTTCTTCTTCTATTGTATGGGCCCTGGGATGGAACTCGGGTTGCCAGGCCTGGCTTCAGTCTCCTTTACCCACTAAGCCATCTCACGGGCCATTTAAAAACAAAGTCCGATGTGGAAAGTTTCAGAAAGCAGAGAGACTCGGAGTGTGGAAAAAGCAAGCCAAATCAACTGCTTTCCCACCTTGTCTCTCATAACCTGCCAGAGTTGGACCACCAGAAAGACGCAGATAAACTTCCAGGTTGTCCCTATGAGTATTATCAATAACCAGTAAGAAAGACCAACTTCAGCAGCAGAGTGAAGCACACAGTGTGTCTTAGGGGCACACTCACATACGATGCACCTTCGAAGTGTCTTAGAAGCATGTTGGTCCACCATCTTTAGGATGCAAGCTAAGTAGTCTTTAATCACTTCTGTCGGCCATCTTTGCTTTTTCCCTCCCTTTTTTTTTTTTCGTTAGAAGTCCCCATAAAAAACCACCATTCACGTATGCAATAAGCAAGAGCACTTTGTTAATTCCAACATATTGGGATTGCACATGTCAACCCTGAGAGAAGCCTGCAGGCGTCTTTTTAAATCAAGTTAGGGGAATTCTGGGGAGAGAGCTTAGTCTGATTGGTGGGTTTAAACAAAAAGTTACGGGTTGCTCTAGGATTGGTTAGTGGCTCGTTGGTTAGATGATTTTCAGCTGCAGGGTGGGAGAAGCTATCTTTAGTTCTCTTAAGCTTGCACAAGGCTGTGGGGCGCCCTCTGATTGGTTGCCCCTGGGTTGCAGCTTTACCAAGAATTGCTTGCTCAGCTCCAGCCGGTTCCAATAAACGGAAACTAAGGCCTGGTCCCTGGCAGGAGTTATTAGAAACCTGTCATGGTTCTGGTCTGGCTCCCTGGTCCTCCAAGTTTTTTTTTGTTTTTTTTTTTTTTTTTTTGTTTTTTTTTTTTTTTGAGACGGGGTGGGGTGGGGGTGGGGGGGGTGGGGGGGGGTTCTTTGCGTCCATGCCCTGGAAATACCTTTTAGGCTGGCCTCAAACTAAGATCCACCTGCTTCTGCCTCCCGAGTACTGGGAGGCATGCCATCTTTGCTTCTTAAACAGAGCATGCGTGAGAGCCCCTTGCCACCCCACCCCCCCACGCCTGCTCTTGGAAATAAGTCCTTTGGAAATACGTCCTGTACCTCCTCACCTGCTACAGTTTATCCTTTTTTTGGTTTTTTAGTCTGGCCTATTTTAGCTTTGTACTGTGGAAGCTTGATTTTAAAAGCTTTATCAGTTGTGTTACACATCTGCAGAGATGGGTCAGCCATGGTGCTGCAGCCTCATTGTGCGGACTTCCATTTTATCAGCAGTTTTGTAAACAAACCTAAAGCCCTGTCTTAGGGTTTCTATTGTTTCCATAAACACCATGACCAAAAAGCAAGTTGAGTAGGAAAGACCTTATTTGGCTTACACTTCTACATTGTAAACCATCATCATCAAAGGAAGTCAAGGCAGGAAGCTGAAGGCAGGATCTGATTCAGAGGTTATGGGGGCTACTGCTTACTGGCTTGCCCCTCATGGCTTGGTCAACAGGCTTTCTTATAGAATCCAGGATCACTGGCCTATGGATGATCCCACCCACATTTGGCTGGCCCTCCCCCATCAATCACTAGTTAAGAAAATTCCCTACAGGCTTGCCTATAGTCCCACATTATGGAGGCATTTTCTTCCTTCCTTCTTTCCTTCTTTCCTTCCTTCCTTTTAAATAATTTATTTATTATTTTTACAACATTCTGCCTCTATGTATTCCTGCATGCCAGAAGAGGGCACCAAATTTCTTGGTGTGGCTGTGAGCTACCACGTGGTTGCTGGGAATTGAGCACAAGACTTCTGGAAGATCAGTCAGTGCTCTTAACCTTTGAGCCATCTCTCCAGCCCCTGGAGGCATTTTCTTTCTTTCTTTTTTGTTTTCTTTCTTCCTTCCTTCCTTCCTTCCTTCCTTCCTTCCTTTCTTTCTTTCTTTGTTTGTTTTTTTTTTTTTTTCGAGACAGGGTTTCTCTGTATTGTTTTGGAGCCTATCCTGGTACTCATTTTGTAGACCAGGCTGGCCTTGAACTCACAGAGATCCGCCTGCCTCTGCCTCCTGAGTGCTGGGATTAAAGGTGTGTGCCACCAACATCGGACTAGGAGGCATTTTCTTAATTGAGGTTCTCTCCTTTCAGATAACTTTAGTTGGTTGACATAAAACCAGCCAGCACAAGCCCAAAGCACACCTCTAATCCAACTGAAATTGATAGGGAAATGGGCCATGTAGCTTTTTGCAAAGAACAATGTGTGCTGAATAAGCAACACTGTACACAGCTATACTTCCTTAAAGTGTCCCCTGTTATTTTATAAAAACATATTCTTGCAATTAGCACAACAAAATCCAATGCAAAGGGCAGAGGAGGAGCATAAGAAGCCCCACACTTTAGCTTCATCTCTGCTCCAGTGACACCAACACTGTGGCTGAGACCTTCGTGCTCCACAGCAAAACTGGAGTTGTAAGAAATGTTCCTCTCTCCTGAGAATTCAGGGAGATGAATGTTGGTGGTAATGCCTTGAGCTGCAACATAAAATCTGAATTATTCCTAGTTTTAGTTCAGAAAGCTTAGAAATAAATCCCATCTTGTCCTAACATTTCTACGATTATCATTGGTCTAAATTATGTGGGACTTTTATTTGGCTCTTTGTGTTAGAAGTACACAAAAAGAACAACCAAAAAAAAAAAAAAAAAAAAAAAAAAGAAAGAAAGAAAGAAAGAAAGAAAAAAAAGTCATGTACAAAGAGAAATACAGAGAGAAAATGTGTGAGGCAATGCTAATAATGGTTTTCCATCCACCAAGACCCAATCTTCTGAAACCTTGAGCTGAAAGGAGTGATCCTTCCTCCTGCTGTTTTGTCAGGAATTTTGGTCACTGCAGGGGAAAATAAGTAACACAGCCAGAGGGTGGATGAAGAGATGGAAAAGGGTTAGCCAATGGTTTATTATTAGACATTTACATGTGTCAGGTTCGTGATAATCTGATCATCTACTTCAAACATGTTTTTAGAAGCAGGGTTTGTGGATCAAAGAGAAGCATATTTGAAAACTTTTGATTCTATCCCAAAAGTGCCTTTCCAGAAAAATTGTACCAACTTGGACTACTGCCAACTATATACAAGAGCCACTTTTCCAGTACCCTTTCCTTTTTTGGGGGGAGGGAGTGTCATTTCCATTCTCTACTATGTCAGAAGTTTGCTAAAATATGTCAAAACAATGTTTCACTATTGCTTTAATTTTCATGAATACCATTACTATCAAGAGTGACTGTCCTTGTATAATAGTTGTCTGGTGCTGTCAGGCTTCCCATAACTCTATAGCCAATGTCTGCTTCCTCAGAGGATCGAAGGAGCAAGAAAAGAAAGGGCCAGCCACCTAGCCATACAGCCAGACACAGGATAAGAAGGAAAGAAAAGATATACAGAAATAGAGAAAGGTAAATCCAGAGGCAAAAGGTAGACAGGTTAATTTAAGAAAAGCTGGCTATAAATAAGCCAAGCTAAGATCAGGCATTCATAAGAAAGAATAAGCCTCCACATATTTATTTGGGATCTGGCTGGTACCCCTCCCCCAAGAGAGCAAAGAGTAAAAGACCAACAACCGCATGCCTATATATAACATGCACATGTACATACACCATATACATAAGTGTCTCACACACACACACACACACACACACACACACAGAGAGAGAGAAAGAGAGAGAGAGAGAGAGAGATCTTTTTTTTTTTTTGGTTTTTCGAGACAGGGGTTCTTTGTGGCTTTGGAGGCTGTCCTGGAACTAGCTCAGGCTGGTCTTGCACTCACAGAGATCTGCCTGCCTCTGCCTCCCGAGTGCTGGAATCAAAGGCATGTGCCACCACAGCCTGGAGAGAAAAACATTCTTATATTTAAAATTCTCATTTCAGGGACTCGTTCTGGGCTAGGGAAGCTAAATCAAAGCAATGGTTTTTGCTTTCCTTCCCCCATTTAGTCTATTTGTGTATTTTCCCATTTTGATACTGATATTCAAAATAATTACTTTAAGATATTAAGAAGGAATGGGTGTTTGTGAAAGCAACCCTGAGCTATCATAGATGAGGGACTTGGCAGATAGGTACTATCAAACTCAAGTGGCTAATTCAAATAAAATGGTTGCATTTGAAAATCAATGTTCTACACCACCCCCACCCCCACCCCCGCACTTGAGTGTTTGTTTTCAAGACAGAGTTTTACACAGTCCAGGTTAACTTCAAACCTACTATATAGCAGATGACCTTGAACTTACGACCTCCTGTGTGCAGTTACAACTGTGCACCGCCACTTCCAGTTTATGTGGTGCTGGGGCTCAAGGACAGGAGTGAATGTGTGTGCAGGTTTTGAGTGTCAACTTGACACAAGCTAGAGTCATCAGAGGAACGAGCCTCAGCTGAGGAAATGCCTTCATGAGATCCAGCTGTAGGGCATTTTTTCATTTAGTGCTCAGTGCCGGAGGGCTCAGCCCATGGTGGGTGGTGCCTTCCCTGGGCTGCTGTTCCTGGGTTCAATAAGAAGGTGGGTTGAGCAAGACAGGAGAAACAAGACAGTAAAAAGCATCCTCCATGGTCTCCTGCCTCTGGGATCCTGCTCTGTTTGATGTTCCTGTCCTGATTTTCTTCAGTGATGAACAGCAATGCTGAGGTGTAACCCTACTAAATCCTTTCCTCCCCAACTTGCTTTTGGGGCATGATACTTTCATCACTGCATAGAAACCCTAACTAAGACAGTGAGCAATCTGTCAACTAAGTTATACTCCAGCTTTACCCTTGACTTCAGATGCACCATACTCATATAAAGATTTTCTTGGAACGGTAAATTAACTAAAAGATGGAAAAATGAAAAATACTAGCCAAAGTGTACCTCATTGTACACTTTATGCCCAGTGGCCGGTGGTGGCACAGGCCTTTAATCCAAGCACTTGGAAGGCAGGTGGGTCTCTGAGTTCAAGGCCAGCCTGGTCTACCATAGAGAGTTCCAGGGCAGCCAGGGCTACACAGAGAAACCCTGTCTCAGAGGAAAAAAACAAGAAAATCTATATCCAAAGGCCAGGCAGGTGTACATACTGAGAAGACCAATATCTTAGCTACTTTTCTAGTGCTAGGACAAAACATCATGACCAAAGCAATTTGTTTAAAAAAAAAAAACATTTAATTTGGAACTCTCAGTTCCAGAGGGTTAGAGCCCATGACCTCTGGTTGAAAGCATAAAGGCAGGAAGCCGACCAAGCATGGCCCTGCAGCAGGCCCTGAGAACTATACCCACCCACAAACCGGAAGCAGAAAAAGAACTGAGACTGGTGTGGGCTTTTGGAACTCATAGACCACACTCAGTGACACAGACACACCACTTCCAGAGCGGTCATGCCTCCTAATCCTTCCCAAACAGTTCCACCACACAGAGCCCAAGCATACAAATATATGAGCCTGTGAGGACCATCGTCATTCAAGTCACCACAATTAAAAGAGCAGATGGTTGAGACCAGAATTTGTGACCAGCCTGATAGCATATTATGATCCCTTTTAAACGAGCCCTGCCTACCTCTCTTCTTTCTCTCTCTTTCAGCCTGTCTATTCCGCTCTCTCTCTCTTCCTCTCTCCCTCTATCCTCTCTCTCTCTTCTTCCCTCCCTCTCTTCTCCCTCTCTCTCCCCTCTCCACATATGTTCAGAGTAGATTGCCATTTTTTAGGGGAGTAATGTTCAGTGCAAAGTCTGGTGAGGAGGTTTCAAGTGGAGAGAGATTTTGGGTCAGATGGCATTTTCTAGTATCTGAGATCAGTATGGTCTTAATTAAAACACCAGCCTCCCAAGAAGACTCTGAGAGACAGTAAACAACACTCGCCTCATTTGGAACACAGCCCAGAAAGTCAACCAGACTTGTGCAAATGAAGACACACACAAGGGCGCACACACAGACACATGCATACACATGCACACACACATGTCTAACACACATGAGCACACAGACAGACAAACACATGCACACACGTGAGCACACATACAGACAGGCACACACATGAACACACACACAGACTCACACATGCACACACCCATTCAAGCACACCCCCCCACACACGACACACCCATACCCAACCCCCCTCCCCTACACACACACACACACACACACACACACACACACACACACACACACTTAAAGCTTCTACAAGCAGCAAAGGACTTAGAAGGGGGAAGGCAGGGGAGGGAATGCATGACCAAAAGAAAATTGCCAGTTTGCATCTTTTTGTGGGCCAGGAACCAGGCACAGCCACTTCAGAAGAATCTGTTCTGGGCCATTCTTCCAGCTGCACAGTTGAAATTAAGCGGAGGTAAAACAAGGACAGTCTAGACAAAGCAACTTGCCTCGTCTGGCAATGAGAGTGTTTAAAGAGAACAGTCAGATACAATCCTACAGCAGCCAGACTTAGCAGACTCTCTGGGTCTATGACTGCCCCAGCTTCCCCAAGAAACACAGAGAAGTTACGTGGACAAAAGTGACTCCACCCTTCTGATACACTTCATCAGAATCTGATGCCAGCTGGAACTTGTGAGGCCTATGAGGGGCTTCGCATCCCACAACTGCAAACATGGAGAAGGAATGGAGAACTCAGTCCAGATTAGGGTTGCCACACATTAAAGTGGCAGGTCTTAAATCTCAGATTTGAGATTTATTAAATGGTAATTAGGGCTGAGAGATGGCTCAGTAGTTAAGAACACTGGCTGCTCTTCTGAAGGACCTGGCTTTGATTCTTAGCACCCACTCACAACTCTCTGTAACTCCCATTTCAAGGGAATCTGATGTCCTCTTCTGGCCTCTGTGGGCACTATCACACACATGGCATGCAGACATACATGTGTGGAAAAATCCATATATACATTACATTACATTTTTAAAAGAAGTAATGCGAATCAATATGCTAGTCAGAGTCACAATGCTCACAGTCTACTCGGTTAAGAGATTCCCTGAGTGTTTATTTCAGACTAAACACATAGTTACTTCAGTAAAGATGTTCATGCAACCATTACCACTAAATGGAGTTAACTTTTGTTAACACTGCCTGTATCACAATGCAGTTGAAGGCTCTAATGCAGTCAGCAGATATCAATTAAAGACCCTGGTCACATTGGAGAGACAGTCAAAGTACAGAATCACTTGGAATAGAGATAGTTTGGACAGCCAGATGGTGGTGACAGAAACCTGTCATCCTAGCATTCAGGAAGCAGAGACAGGTGGACCTCTGTGAGTGTGAGGCCAGCCTGATTTACAAAGCTAGTTCCAGCACAGCCAGGGCTGTCACACAGAGAAACCCTCTCTCAAAACAGAGAGAGAGAGAGAGAGAGAGAGAGAGAGAGAGAGAGAGAGAGAGAGAGAGAGAGAGAGAGAGAGAGAGAGAGAGAGAGAGCTCAGTAGGCAAACAAAGCTGGGTGTGGGGCTGTGTTTGTAGTCACAGTGCTAGGGAAGTTGAGACAGGAGAATTGCTTACCAACCAGTCAACTTATCCTAATCATAGTCAACCTCAGGCCCTATAAAATACCTAGTCTCATCCTGAACCCAGGATGGTGGCACAAGTCTTTAATCCCAGCACTCAAGAGGCAAAGGCAAGTGGATCTCTGTGAGTTTAAGGCCAACCTGGTATTTACATAGTGAATACCAGGTCAACCAGAGCCATATAGTATGATCCTGCTCAAAGAAAAAAAAAAAAAAAAAAAGAAAGAAAGAAAGAAAGGAAGAAAGAGTGGGTGGCATCTGAGGAACAATATCCAAGGTTGACCTCTGGCCTCTACATACACACATACATACGTATGTATGCAACTTTATGTTAATAAAAATGTACTTGTTTTTTTTGTGGTGTCAACACATACACACAACAAAAAATATCTATTGTCTCAAAAAGAGGAAGATGGTTTATTCTGGAGCCAAATTTAAATGACCATGGCCCAGGAAACAGAACAAGGTTGCCTCAAGTTCCATGTTCCCACCTGAAACCAGTTCCATGATGTTTTACAGTAGCATAACAAAGAAAGTCACAAATTAAGGCAATTTATTGGCGGGTGTCTTAGTTAGGGTTTCTATTGCTGTGAAGGGACACCGTGACCCCAGCAACTCTTATAAAGGAAAACATTTCATTGTGGTGACTCACTTACAATTCAGAGCTTTAGCCCATTATCATCATGGAGGGGAGCATGGTGCTGGAGAAAGAGCTGAGAGTTCTTCCCTGTTGAATCACAGGCAACAGGAAGTGGTCTAAGACTCTGGGCTGACTTGAACAAATATGAGCCCTCAAAGCCCACCTCCACAGAGACACACTTCCTCCAACAAAGCCAGTCCTTTTGAAGGCCATTTTCTTTCAAACCATCACAGTGAGTACACCAGAGAGGTAGTTAACAGCAAGATGGTGGATTTCAGGGCTGGAGAGATGGCTCAGTGGTTAAGAGTACTGACCACTCTTCCAAAGTACCAGGCTCAGCTCCCAGTATGCACATGGCAGCTCACAACTCCCTGTAACTCCAGTTCCAGGAGACCCAAAACCCTCACACAGACACACCTGGAGGCAAAACGCCATGGGGAAAAGAAAAAAGTCTCAAGCAGAGCATGGTGGTGCATACCTTTAGTACCTGAGCTTGGGAAGCCTTAGGAGATGTGACTTCGAAGTCTTTGTGACTTCGAGGCCAGCCTGGTGTGGGCTAGCCAAGGCTACACAATAAGATCGTGTTTCAGGGAAAAAAAAAAAAGGTGGGTCTCCTCTAGGGGTCATATTCTGTCTGATGAGATTCTTAGCCTTTGGACTAGGGGTCTATTAAATCCCAAATGTTTTTGAAAGGTTTCTCTACACCGATATTAAGTCTCTACGTATGGAGATCAGGCTGAATTAAAAGTCTAGGTTTGTTCAGTAAAACAACAACTGGGTGGTGGTGGTGGTGAGAAAACCATGAGGCAGAACCATGTGTATGTGGGGGTGGGGGTGGGAAAGAGTGCCATAAATAGCTGCTAGGCATGGTCTTGAGCGTCTTAGGGGGAGGAGCTGCCAATGGCAGGCTTTCTCAGTGGCAGGGTCTGGAATGGGAGGAGCAAGGTTAGGTGTAGTTTCCAAACACATCTTATCTGTTCGTTACAAGATGTTAATGCCAAAATATAGTTAGGCAAGGGATAGGTGTCCAGGAAACAAAAGCTAGCCTAAGATTAAGGTCTGGACCTGTGACCTTGCAAGCTTACTGCATCACTGCGGTTCTAATCAGTCTATCGGTCTTTGGATACACAGCTGCTTTCCGGAAGTTCTTGTTCACAGGACAAAATGTTGTTTATTGCTCACACAAGGTGCTCCATTGAATCAGTAAATCTGCTCCACCCAGCTACGGAAGGGCTGGGCTACTGCAATCTCCATCAGGTCACAGTTGCCTGGACAGAAACACAAGGCCAGGGAGGGGTGCTGGAAGCAGAGGGAGGCACTGGGAAATCCCACTTGGGCCACTTGAGCTCCTGTTTCATCAGTCAGGATGAATCCCTTGGCTCCTTCCAAGTGCGGGAGGTGGAGGAATTCTGTGTCAGTTGTGCCTGGAAGGGGAAAGAAACTGGATATGGAAATAATTTCTGCCACACCCCATTCTCAGTGATCTGGAACTTTGGATGATTTCCTAGAACAATGTAAGGCTAGAAAGAAACAGCCCTCGCTGGAGAGGCAAAGCTATGACTACAACAACAGGAAGTGTAAGTCATGAACTGAGCAAGGTTCCCATGCCAAGGCTGGAATCTATGAGCAAAGAGCTTTAGGGGGCTGACAGCAAATAGGAAAGCAAGTGGCAGAGTCCTGAGAAAGGCCTCATGTGGCCAAAACAAACCTGTCATAAGGTTTGTTTTAGTTGGCTTTGTTTTCACACCAAGTGGCACTTTTTCCTCAGAGAATATTGAAGGCTCATTTGATATCTGACACCACCTCTACCTGTGCTCCACAACCTATGGAGCTTGCATCACCGGGAATAAATGCATCTGAGGGTTTCCTAGAAACATGCATCCCGAGGTCTCATCCAAGAGTTTATAGATCAGAATCCCTGACAGTCAGGACTGGGGAGATGGCTCCTTCAGTTAAGTGTGCTTGTAGTGCAAGTTAAGAGGACATGAGTTCAAATCCCAAGCACTCAGAGAGAAGCCAAGTATGGTGACATCCCAAACACGGAATGGGTGGACAGGGCATCTAGTCAGCCTAGCCATATCAGTGAGCTCCAGGCTCAGTAAGAGAACCTATCTCAAAAAGTAAGATGGAGAGTGATAGTGGAAGACACGTGGCACTGACCTCTGGCCTCCTCATATATGTGTACACACATTTGATTTGCACATATGCCACATAACATACCACACACGTAGACACCATATCCAATACCACACACAAAACAGAATCGAAAACCCAAGATATTGGTTCATAATAAGGCCTGATAAGGGATTATTTTGCAGTCTAGTCTTTGGGACCTGGTTTTAGACTTTCCAGGGCCCAGGGTGGGTCTGAGATCTGGCCTGGGTTTGGGTTCCGGATAAATGTCTGTAGTAGCTCATCGTCAGACAGTCTGTCCTAGGACCGTAGAGACAGGTAGTGAGGGCAGAGCAAGGCAATGTGGGGACTGTCTTCAGTGAGGAAGACTTGGAAGCATGGACATGGGGCTGAGTTTGAGATACTGCCAACCAGACCTGGGGAAGACTGTTGAGAACAACAGTTTATACGTAGGTAGCTATGGGATTGGAAAAAAACAGGGATGGAGAAGAACTCATCCCCTGTTGTAAGCCTCTAACACCTTGTTTATAATCCTGGCTCAATACTCTCCCATTTATGCTGAGCCTAAGAGAAAGAGCTACTAACAACTACCATATGGAGTCCACCCCTCCATATAAATAAAACTCTCGGAGGCAACGGCGGCACAAACATTTAATCCCAGCACTCCGGAAGCAGAGGCAGGCAGATCTCCGTGAATTTAAAGATAGCCTGGTCTACAGAGTAAGTTCCAGGACAGCTAAGGCCACACAGTGAAACCCTGTTTCAAAACAGAAAAAAAAAAAAAATGTCCATTTTGTTTGGGTATTAGTGTTCTAAATGAAATTTCTAGAAGAGGGGATTTTATCAGCTGATTCATCATTCGTTTTTTATGAGTTGTGGTTGCTTTCAAACTTCCTGGCATGCACACTCTGCCTTCCTTCCTCTCCTCTCCTTCCTCTGTATTAAGTATTTTATAACTGCCACATCATCCCCTGGCTTAGACTTTTCTTTCATTTAAAAAATGTTTCCAACAGTCATGTCACCTTAACGCTTACACTAAGGGAAGCTATCTAAATGTAAACCAGATAAGTCAAGGGCAAAATAATTTGCAAATATTGAAGAGAATTAGAGCAGGAACATGCCTGCGTTTAAGAAAGTGTGTGGGTCCAAACACATGGGGGAAGGCCGTGTAGAAAAGGGACCACTATCTATGAGCAGAAAAGGATTTTCCAGTTGTTACATAAGCAACTAGAATTCTAGAATGACCTTCAACATCTTTCTTTGGCGGAATATCCTAGAGTTGTAAACAATTGGTGCCAGATGGGTAAAAGAGAAAATCAATCCCACTTACTTCCACTTCATTCATTTCTGGAGCATGGAAGACAAGTAAAACTAGCCCACATGGCATCTCAGCATCGGGGGTCTTTATCTTTTCATTCCATACCAAGGCTGTCTGTGGATACTGGCGTCAAAAACATCTCAAAATCTGAGAAAAGTGTAGCCTTTTCTACAGGAAATTAATATAAACTATACATTAGAACCACTGTAGAAAACAGATTGTTTTAAAATATTAGTTCATTTGTATATCTGTATGAGTATGTGTCATGTGTGTATGTGGGCACCCAAAGGTGCCAGAGAGGACATCTGATCTCTGGGGTCTAGAGTGACAGGCATTTGTGAATTGTTCAATGTGGGTACTGGGATCTGAACTTTCGTGGGAACTGAACAGTAACCACCTCTTCCTTCAGCCCTCCTTCCCTTGATCTTCCTCCTCCCTTTTGAGACAGGGTTTTCATTCTGTAGGCCTGACTGGGCTTGAACTTGTTATGTAGACCAGGGAGGCTTAGCTGTTGTGGTGATCCTCATACGCTGGTATTAAAGGCATTTACCATCACACACAGCAAATTGTTACCATGTTTCAAACAAATAGAAAGGAAAATACAATATATGTATATGTGTGTGTTATAGAAGATTCCAAAGCAAAAAGCAGTCCTACTATGCTAAATAACAACCTCTCCCATAATATGACTTTTCTCCCTTCTGTGAAGGTTGTCATTTTCAGTTTGCCATCTCATTCATTGTGTTGATAATTACCTATAGCTGAATTGTTTTTCTAATAAAGGGCAGTGAGTCCTCTTCATGCAAATGGCAGAGCCCCAGTTGGCTGGAACTCTTCGGTCTGGATGAGCTATAATGTGGATGTTAACCTCTGACCATGTTTGGAGAATGGCCAAATTAAGGCAGCAGTGTCTGATCTTGTTAAAGACCACAAGGAAAGTTCTTGGCAAAATCAGATGAGAAAACAGAGTTCACGAACTCCCAGTGGTGATGTCATCTTTAATCTTTGCCCCTGTCCCTTGTTTTGGGAACCCTACTGGAAATTTTTTTTTTCCAATTAAAATATTTTTAAATTTTTAAAGAATTTTATTTTTATTAAAAAATAAAAAAAAATTTATTTTTTTATGTATGCATATGAACATTTTGCCTGCATGTATATGCCTACATGGTCAGATCCTCTGGAACTGGATGACTGTGAGCCAATCTGTGGGGTCTGGGAATTTTCCTCTTTTTTTGCAATGTAGAACATTAAAATGATCCTTGTATGTTTTTGGTTTTTTCCCATGACTAATTTGATGGTAGAATGAGTTTCTCAATAGAAGCCAGAGACTTCTACCTTTTAAAAAAGTAAATTAGTAAAAATACTTTTTTATAATGGAAAATATTAATGACTCTTTGATCTTCATCCAGCTTTGAGAATCCCAAACACATGAAGATGGTTACAGAAATCCACAAGTCGTCAAAATGCAGGGAGCCTGACCATGGGCTTCCAATCCCCAACTGATACATCTACAACACAATCCTTATATCTAAGGCTCAGGGAGCATCAAGGAAGACCAGAATAGTTACTTCAAAAATGTCTAAAGAGAGAGAGAGAGAGAGAGAGAGAGAGAGAGAGAGAGAGAGAGAGAGAGAGAGGAGAGGGGGAGAGAGATGGCTCAGTAGTTAAGAGCACTGACTGTTCTTCCAGAGGACCCAGGTTCAATTCCCAGCACCCACATGGCAGCTCACAACTGTCTGTAACTCCAGTTCCAGGGGATGTCACACAATATACAGACATATACGCAGCACAACATCTATATACTAAAAATAAAAAATGTTTTCAAAAATGAATATGAATTGGAGGAGGTAGGGAGAAGGTGGTAGATTTGGGGAAAGGATTGGAGGGGCAAACATGATTAAAAATATATTGTATGACATTTTCAAAGAATGAATACCATTATATTCTTTAAAACTCTGTATCTCATTTCATTTATATTCTCCTGACTTATTTCATTTCCCCTAACAATTTATAAGCAAACCATATACATTATACTTTTTTCATTCATAGTTTATCATGTGTCCCTGAAAGATGACTATCTGCTACAGTAACATTATTGTATATAAAGCATTTTATAATAGTTACCTAACACAATGTTCAACCGTTACCAGACATGGTGGCACATGGCTATAATCCTGGAGCTTGGGAATGGGAAAAGGAGGTTATCTATAATTTCAAGGCTTGTCAAGGTTCCACAGTGAGACCCTGTCTCAAATCAAACAGCAAAAACTATTCTAGCTGTCTCATCAATAGAATAAGGTTAGCAGTTTGTTTGGGTTAAAGTTAGTGTAAAATTCACTGGTGCTCTTGTTTCTGGGGTCATTTTCCCCCAGTAGATGCAAATTGGATTCTTCATAAATGCAGTCATGTGGCTCTAAGACATTCTTTGACTTTTAGGGTTTTGGTTTAATTCTTAAAGATTTTTTTTTTAATTTTTAGTTAAGTACAGTTGTGTGTCTTTGTGTAGATATGTGCACATGAATACAAGTGGTTGAGGAGGCCAGAGGCATTGGAGGTAGAATTACAGATGCCTGTGAGCTGTGTGTGTGTGTGTGTGTGTGTGTGTGTGTGTGTGTATGTATATACGCATGCATGAATATCTTACTTATTTCAATCTGTTCTAGTTATTATCCTTGTTGCTGCTCCAGTTGACACATCTTTTGCCAGGGGGAGATGCTTCAAATCGGTCACTGAGTCCTTGGGATGTGCTCCTTGTAAGCCTTTATAGCTGATGTAGTAAGGTATTCTGAACATATCATGTCACAATCCAGAGTTGGAATTGGCCGTCTTCCTAGGGACCTCTGACCCCTTCCATGGGAAGCAGTGTCCCATGCAGATGACAGCCTGATTACTGCATGTTCACTGACACCAGTTGGGACATTATTCTTAGGCCTTAGAGCAGACAGAGAAAAAAATGTTTTTAAGATAGAACATATTCCTAGCACAGAGAATAGGAGCACTGGAGATGTCCAATGCCTTGGTCTACTGAGTCATTTGTAAAAGGAGTAGGACCACTCACATAGCATCTGGCCAAGGTGGAAGTCCAGATCAGCCTGGAAGGACAGCACTGATGAGTGTCGTTTGTACTCAGCATCTGGTGGATGGAGAATTTCCAGATGGAATCACAACAGGTGAGAGGTGACAACAGGCATTTGCTTGATTTCTCTTTTCTTTATTTCTTAGACAAGGTCTTACTGTGTATCCCTGGCTGACCTGGAACTTACTATTTAGACAAGGTAGCCTTGATCACAAATATCAGTCCACCTCTATCTCCCAAGTGACAGAATTAAAGGTATGCCCCACCAAATTCTTCAGTTTTTATTTAGTTATGCCTATGTGTGTGTGTCTTGCCTGCATGTTTGTCTGTGCTCCACATGTGTGTCTGGTAAGAGAGGACACCATGAGAGGTCCCTCTGAGACTGGAGTTACAGACAGTTGTGAGTTACCATGCTGGTGCTGAGTCCTCTGGAAAAGTAGCCAGTGTTCTTAACCATTGAGCCATCTCTGCAGCCCCTATTTCTTTGGTGTGTTTTTGTTTGGTTTTTGCCGGGTTTTGTTGTTGCTGCTGTTGATGGTAGTGGTGGTTTTTGAGAGTCTCTCTGCCTAGCTCCGGCTGGCCTGGAACTCCATCTGTAGAATAGTTGGGCCAAGAGCGGGAATCAAAGGCATGCACCAACACCTGCCCAGGCATTTTTTTAGCTGAGACACCAAAAATTGGTTAAAGCGGCATGGGAACAACAGGGTAGCTGATCTAATGAAAAAGCAAGCAAGCAGACAAACAACAAAATGAGCATTTGTCTAGTGTGTGTGGAGCTTTTGCCAAGGTCGCACTGTTTCTTGGAGAGCCCAGCTCACACCGTTATATCTAGTAGTCCATCCTGCAGCAGATCTCAAAATGCCTGGAACTGGAAGGGAAGAGAAAGGCTGCTCAGAGGTCCTGTTCAAGCCTTCGTCTGCTCCACCTTGACCTTCAGTAAACTTTCTGAGTGTAACAAAGTGAGTGTCATCTTCTGGAAACGTTTTCTGGCTGACGTTTATTTTAGCTTTCTCCTTGGAGCCTACTACAGGTTCATGAGGCTTGTAATAATGAGCGCTAAAGAGCCCACTGGGTCACGTCAGTGCTCAGCCTTTATAGCATCTTGACCCGTGAAGAGTCACTTGCAGTGTCCCCTGACAGCATGACAGCATGACAGCATTCTGAAATCAGTGGAGCAGGTCCCAACACGGGCAAGTGAGTGTGGAGATCCAAGAGCTAAAAGAATACATAAGAACATAGAGTGAGGTGGCGGCCTTACTTTTCTAAAGAGGAGATGATTCCATGCTGAATTACAGTGTTTGCGGTATGGTTACAAATAAGATGTCAAAGGTGACAAAAAAAAAAAAAAAGCACAAAATCTATAAGCATCACCTAATGCACTCCAATATGGACATTCTTTTCCTTTGCCTGCGGGGACATGACTTCTCAGAGCTGATGGGTCAACACCACGATCATCGCAAATGTGGTCTTTTGGCAGATAGTCCACACCTGGAGCAGGGCTGTGGGATCTTTCCCCTACATTCCATTTCCCAGAGTAAGCAGATGGCCCCCGGTGGCTCTTGGCCTGACTCTGTCAGTGACCCAGGCCCAGTCATCACTGTCTGACCAAAGAATGGGCCTTCCCAGGCAGCAGAATCGGCCCAAATAAACATGGCAAATAGGGGTACAGGGCACTGCAAGTTCAGAGGTGAATAAATAATAAACACTTTCCGCTAGTGCCTGATAGCAGATGGTAGAATAAATAAATAAGATACAACCAAGACTGTTTCCATGTTATGACTGTGAAATTGGAGATAATTCCACTAATCAGCTATCCTGAGTTGTGTCTCCTTGGTGTCCTGACCCAGAAGAGGGTACCTCTCTCTCCCCCCCCCTCTCTCTCTCTCTCTCTGTGACTTTCACAGTCCTTTGATGATAAGAGATTTCTGGTGTTGGGGAATATAAATTTAAGTTTTATTACTGAATTTTCTGGCAACAAATTCACAAAAGCCTCTGGGTGTCATTTCACTGTGTCATACCAACTGACATTTAAGGATGGTTGAAGGACTTGGGAGGAATTAAAAAACGGGTGGGAGAGAAGTATCATTGTTTTAGTTTTGAAACATATTTCTAAGCAAACCATCTCATTAGAATTCAAAGGGAGTGCTAAAATTCAGCTGTAGACTACAACCTTTTGCAGACTGCACCATGCTCTTCATTTTCCTGTCACATTAAAAATTACTACCCAGGTAGGGCCAGTGAGATGGCTCGGCAGGTTGAGATACACACTGGCAGAAGGATGACCTCAGTTGCAGCTCTAGGACCCACACTGTAGGAGAAAACCAACTACTTCAATTTGTCTTCTGACCTAGACACACACACACACACACACACACACACACACACACACACACACATTGCACATTTGCTCATACCCAAAATTAAAAAAAAAAAAGTTAAAAAATGCACTGTTTTGATAAAAAAAAAAAAAAAGCTCTCATATTTTTATCATTACTAAGGACTCAAGGATAAATTCAACTATTGGACATACCATAATGTTTACTTTGAAAATGGTAACAAGGACAACCTTCCAAGGCTAACTAATGCCATTATAACAAGGGCACATTATGGAGCTTTCTCAGTTGATGGGACATTAGGGTCCCCACATTATTCAGTCAGTTGGCTCTTGAGGCAATAGTTAAGGAATGATCTCAGAACTTAGTGTAATAAATAGTGGTCAATTCTAGGTCAGAGGTTTCAAACAGCAGCTATATATTAAAAATTAAGATCAAGAGAGAGATAACTTTAAAGTTTTGATGCTGCATCCAGCAAGGCATTTGTAGAGCAAGCCTGATGACCTGAGTTCCAGCTGAATGAAGGTAGAAGGAGAAAACTGTCTCTGCAAAGTTGTCCTCTGACTTCCACATGTGCACCATGCTTACTTGTGTGTGTGTGTGTGTACACACACACAGACACACACACACACATAGACACACACACACACAAATAGTGATGAATACAACAAATTTTAAATATTCATTAGCTTTTAACATTTACCAACCATAAACTTTCTGAAATTTAATTTTCTTCTAAACTAAACCTGATGGTATGTCCAATGGCTAAATTCATCCTTGCGTCCTTAGTAATGATTAAAAAAAAAGAAAGAGAGAGAGTTTTTATTAAAGCGGTGTATTTTTTTTTTTAACATTTTATTTATTTGGGTGTATGAGCAAATGTGTGTGTGTGTGTGTGTGTGTGTGTGTGTGTGTGTGTAACATTTACCAACCATGAACTTTCTGAACTTTAATTCTTCCTCAAATGAAGTTATGATTAGAGAGCAAAACAGAAAACGGGATTTGTAAGTTAACTTTCTCCTCTACTCAGATGACATCCAACCTTAAGAGCAAAAGAAAAGGAGGCTGAATGCACACAACCTTGTTAAATAAGTTTATGAAACCAATAATAAAATTCTTTACAACAGCCTACCAACTACCTTCATTTTCTCTACATATATTTTGATAATTAACATGCTCTAGTAGGGTCTTCAATGAGATAATAGATGTGACTCACTCATACAAAGGCCTACCACATAGCAGGGCTCAGCTACAATTCATTGATTACAATCACCTATTACAATTTATTTGACATCACTTAATAAAGCAGATAAGGGTTTTTTGGGGTGGGGGAGTAAGCAAATTGTGTTTTCATCCTACAGAGTTTGTATTATGTGGAACACTCTCCCACAGAGTTCAAACCATTTCATAGGGCATAACTAGCAATATTATAAATCTATCACACAGTCTTTGTATGTGTGAACAAAATTATCTGAAGGGCAGCAAACAATGGACTTAAACCTAAGAATACCCTGTATGTCACTAAGGAGGGAAAGGAAGGAAAGCACATTGTGTCCCCTGAGCAAAGACATTGATCCTTTCACTAATCTCATATTTGATGCCAGCTTTCTTGTCTGCCCACTGCAACCCTCAGATGTGATGTGGGAAAACATTTGAAAGATCAGGAGTGATATTATCTGCAGGACCACACTTCAGTTCCATTTATATTGTATTTCTGTAGAAGGCTAGATCAAGCCTACCAAGGAAAGAGACTTGTCATTGTCCTTAGCCATCAGATCAGCGGACTTGCTGCCAAATGGATGTGACCAGAGGCCAAGGGGGAGCCTTCCGAGCAGGAAGGCAGCAGAGGGCAAGATGACACCAGCTCTCTTTACAGGCTTGTGTCTGATTAACAGAGCTGCTGGAGATTTTAAAAAAAGGGTGACTACAACGATGAAGTCATCCCCTAAGCAGTAAGAAGCAGCTTGCAGCCACATCTGCAGTTAGATCAAGGTCACAATGCACAAGCAGATATCAGTTGCAAGTGAAATCTCACTCTTTCCCTCCACTATTTAACTTGTGCAAAAAATTTAAAGCTGATTGGTCTCTATTATGTTTTGTGTTGTTTTGTTGTTTTTTGTTTTGTTGGGTTCTTTTTTGTTGTTTGTTTTTGGTTTTTTGATACAGGGCTTCTTTGTGGCTTTGGAGGCTGTCTTGGAACTTGCTCTTGTAGACCAGGGTGATCTCGAACTCACAGAGATTCTCCTGCCTCTGCTTCTCGAGTGTTGGGACTAAAAGCATGTGCCACCACCTCCCGGCTCTATTATGTTTCTATAAATTCGAACTGCCTGTCACTTTTTGAGTTAATGAAATCAAATTTTCAAGGAAAAAAAAGGATTTTATTTTATTTCTTTGTCTGAGACAAGGTCTCATGTTGCCCTAACTTACTACCGAGCCTAGGACGACCTTGAGATCCCACCTCCAGCTTTCAGGGAACAAAGGTGTGCCATCATAACTGGATGAAAAGTGACTGTTTATTTTACTATATTCATTCAATTAAATATTTATTGCAAGTCTACCATGTATTCATCCCCACTTTGTCACACCTCCTCCCCTGTCTTTTAAATAAAGCTTTACGATCATGTGACAGATGTCCTAAGATATACTGAGCATGTAGTTGGTGCTTACAATAACTTGAAGGTGTCTTCTAAAGCTCCTGCACTACACAGGTAATCCTTCAAGACATGAACATCACGTGAGGTCTCTGTTCTTAAGGATTCATGTCCTTTAAGCAGGAGTAGATTTGGTGTGCAAAATGGATTTATCTGTTTGGCAGGATGGCTCAACAGTCAAAGGAACTTGCTGCCAAGCCAGAAAGCCTGAGATGGATATCCCAGGACCCACATGGTGGAAGGAGAAAAACAACTCCCAAAGGTTGTCTTCTGACCACCACACATGGGCTGTGGCTTGTGCTTGTATGTCAGGTTACAGTTCTGTGTCTCAGTCCATCACTGGGAAGTAGGGGAGGAACTCAAACAGGGCAGGAACCTGGAGGCAACAGATGATGCAGAAGCCATGGAGGAGTGCTGCTTATGGACTTGCTCCTCATATGGTTTTCTCGGCCTGCTTCTTACAAAACCCAGGAGCTACGGTCCACCAGTAGCACTGCCCATGGTGAGATGGGCTCCCCACATCAATCATAAATCAGGGTAATGTAACCCAGTCTTGCCCAAAGGCCAGTCTATCGGGGGCATTCTCTCAGTTGATGTTCCCTCTTCCCAAATGACTCTAGCTCATATCAAGTTAACATTGAAAACTAGATAGCAGAATCTGCACAGCCAGCTAGCTGAGATCTCCCCTTCCTTACTGTAGTTGTATGGTTCATAGCCACTTTGAGGCTAATCAGGGACACAGGAGAGCCTGTTTTTGTTTTTGTTTGTTGTTAAAAGAGGAAGAAATCTTGAGGTATAGTGGTGCACAACTTTAATCCCAACATGTAGGAGACAGAGGCAGGCAGAGATCTATGAAGTTTTTAAGGCCAGCCTGGGTTCTTAGGGAGTTCAAGAACAGCCAGGGCTATACAGGAGTAAGACCCTGTCTTACAAATATATGTTTTCCCCTCTGAGTTCTGAATTTCTCATCTTGAGTGTTCAGAAAGGTCATTAGAGTTGTTAAGGAGGACTGACCCAAATCCAGGAATGAATCAGGGCTGTCGAAAAGAACATCTTTTCCCGTTTGTATTCTCCTGTATTTATTCACTGACCTACATAGCGATGTGTCATGGAGTTGACTTTTTAAATAGCCCTTTAATTTTTAATGTGTCCTCCAAGCTAACACCATGAGACATTATCACAAGCCAGTCATGATGCTATGCCTTAAAATTATACCAACCCTCAAAGCTAACCAGACTCACACAAGGGTCCTCCATCCCAGCTTCAAGGTGCTCTGCAATGGAATGTAGAGCTGCTTCCAAGGAAGTTGTGAAATCCCAGAACAAACTAATTAAAAAGGGGACCTCCCAATGAACTTGATTTCACTTTAATCTCACGGGCTTTATTTAACACACGCTTGGAAGGAAAAGTAAGACTTTCAGCTCAGCAAAACCCAACCTTCACCAGGTTTGTGCAATACTAGACCGTGGAGTAAAAGGGAGATGTCTCATTTACTGATCGTTGGCCTTATTTCATTCTGTTGGAAGATTATAAAGAACCAGGCTTTCCAAAGGGCCAGGTCTCCTTTTCTCTGTTGAACAGCTATTTGCCTACTGCGTGATCGATACACAGCACTTGTTACAGACTACCTCTGTGTTTCATTGTTCTTCAAGAGGTGTCATCACCCTCATGACATTGTTTTGAGACTAATTGAGATAATGCATGGGAAAGAACATACATACATACATACATACATATATACATACATACATACATACACACGCATTACAACCCCAGAGAACCTAGGTAACAAAGTGGACCCTGAGAGAGACATACATGGATCTGCCTAGGAAAGGAAAAAAGACAAGATCTCCTGAGTGAATTAGGAGTGTGTGGGGGTGGGGCGGTGGAGTGGGGAGAGGAGAGAAAGGGAGGGGGGAAAATGTATAGCTCAATTTAAAAAAAAAAAAAAGATGCTAGTGGCAGCACTAATGGAGGCAGAAGAATTTGAGCTAAACCTTGGAGTCAAGGAAAAATGCACTGCTCTGGATTCTGTTTCAGGTTCAGGGACCAGAGCTACTAATCAAGGTTTAGAGAAAGAGTATATGAGAGGGCTAGATTTCCCTTTTTCTTTTCCCTTCTCCTCCTCCCTCCTTCTCCTCCTTTTTGAGGTAGTCTCATGTAACTCAGGCACGCTTTGGCTTCAAATGTGATGTCCAGTCACTGCCCTGGTGACCTGGGATGTGTAAGGTTCCCTGCCACCGTGTCTCAAGTTCCCATATACCAGGTTCTGGGGGTTTGAACTTAGGACTGCATGCAGACTAGGCAAGCACTCTACTACCTGGGGCCTTGTCCCCAGTCCCCAGCTGTCAGCCATCCAGCTGAAGCTGGCTATTGGAATCAGAATTGGGGGCTGAGGGTTCAGCCCCTTTGAGCCTGTGGACTCTCAGCATACATCCTTGACCTTGTGGCTCCGGAAGAGTTAAGGTGTCTGCAGGATAAGAGTCCTCTCACATGAGTGTTTGAGGCACAGACAGCAAGGCTGGTATTTCCTGTTTCTGGTTGTCTGCATGCTTGCAAACCCCAGGACCTCTTGGAAATTCTGAGGATGGCTCAGCCTGGCAGCAGGAGGCACCCAGACCCACCCCCCACCTTCTCTGATGGATGATCTGGGTGCTGTATAGATACCCTGAGAGCCCGGATTTTTCATGGTGAGTCGCTGTCTGGCTTCTCTTCCTGTGCTGAAGGCAGGGGAAGCTGACAGATCACCCACACAGCAGTGCACTTGCTTCCCAGTTATTTGAATGACTAAAATTCACACTCCAGCCTACTTGTCATGCAAGATTGCCCCCCAGTGAGCAGCATCTCCAGCTATGTCGTTAATCTCCTTCCACATTATATCAGGACTGAAGCTGCTACAAAACACCCTGGAGTTACAGACAGACAAAGGTGGGTGAACTTCTAGGACTTGTGTGCTGCTGGTATGCCAGCTTCTATCCAGTGGTCAATGGCCAAAGCAGGACACCACATTGGGAAGTCACTCAAACAGTTCTGAAAAGCAATGTGTGGTGGTGCACCCCTTCAGCCCCAGCACTCTGAAAGCAGAGGCAGGCAGATCTCTGTGAGTTTGAGGCCAGCCTGGCCTACAAATCAAGTTTAAAAATAGCCATGCTGTCAGACAAAAAAAAAAAAAAAATAAAATAAAAAATAAAAAAAATAAAAAAGAGTGAATGTGGAGAGGACCAGAGACATTTGCCCACAGTATGAAGGCCCTTGGCAATGGCTCTCCCAACCTTCAGCATCCTTCCTACGGATCTCCTGAGTAAATTAGGAGTGTGGGGTGCAAGGGGGCCAGAGCACCCATCCACACTGCAGAGTTAGTTCCCAACACAGAAGAACTACAAAGTACACATGATTGCTCAGTAGGGAAGTAGAGGCGAAAGAATCAGAAGTTCAAGGTCAACCTCGGCTATATAGTAGATTGAAGGCAGCCTGGGATACCTGAGATGCTGCCTGAAAAAAAAAATTCTTTTTTAAAAAGCAAAATAACAAATGAAGATGAATGAATGTTACTATCTTTGGGCTGTTTCACTGGGTAAAAACACATAGCTAATTCATCCTTAAAGAGAGCAATACTGATCCTATGAACAACTTTATTGCTAGTAATCCCTGTTTGGAGATGTCAAAAGAATGGAAAATCGATTTGCTCAAGGCTGATAAGATGGTTCGGTTGTTAGAGGTGTTTGCTGACAAGTTTGCTGAGCTGAGTTTCTTCTCTCTCTCTCTGTCTCTCTCTGTCTCTCTCTGTCTCTCTGTCTCTCTGTCTCTGTCTCTGCCTCTCTCTCTCTCTCCCTTTCTCTCAGGTTTTTCAAGACAGGGTTTCTCTGCATAGCCTTGGCTGTCCTGGAACTTGCACTGTAGACCAGGCTGGCCTCAGTCTCACAGAAAGCCTCTTGCCTCTGCCTTCCAAGTACTGGGATTAACTGAGTTTGATCACTTAAACTCACATGGTAGAAGGTAAGGACCAACTCCTGTAAGTTGTCCCCTGCCCTTCACATGAATGTTGTAATTTTAAAACACCTCCAAGAGAAGTCATGTTATACAATGGGACTCACATAGGAGGTTTATTGGAAGAGGAGGAGAAGGGACAGAAAAGGGGGCAGAGTGGTGGGCAGAGACTAGTCCCTGGGGATAAGAGTGGTAGAAAAGGAGAGAGAGGAATGAGAGGGAGAGAGAGAGGAGGTGGGCAGGTCCTTTTAAAGGAAGGTAGTGAATGTGCACACAGGTGGTGCTTTTAGTGGCTACAGCTGAGGACATATCCAGTCAGAACCCCAAGGACAAGGACGGGCAGTACAGCTGCCTGAATCCTAACAATGAGTACCTTGGCAGGTGGGCCCCATACACATCACACACACACACACACACACACACACACACACACACACACACACACACCAATAACATTTCTTTTAGGGAGACAGAATCTCACCATGGTTGGCCTGGAACTCTTTTAAGTAGAATGGCCTGACTACAAACTCAGAGCTCTGCCTTCCACTGCCTGCCAAGTACTGGGATTAAAGGGGTGTCTCCCCATACTCTCCAGATAAATTCACTCTTTCATTCACTCATTTATTCACTTATTTATTTATTTATTTATTTATTTATTTATTTATTTATTTATTTATTGGTTTTCGAGACATGGTTTCTCTGTGTAGCTTTTGGAACCTGTCCTGGAACTTGTTCTGTAGACCAGACTGGCCTTGAACCCACAGAGATGTGCCTGTCTCTGCCTTTGCCTCCTGAGTTCTGGGATTAAAGATGTGCACCATCACAGATATTTTCTTTTAAAAGAAGAAACTTCCCTGTGAGTTTTTCAGAAGAGAAACTATTGATTGATTTTTGTTTTTTCAAGACCCGGTTTCTCTGTGTAGCTTTGGAGCCTGTCCTGGAACTTGCTCGGTAAACCTGCTGGCCTCAAACTCACAGATTCCCCCTGCCTCTGTCTCCCAAGTGCTGGGATTAAAGGCATGCGCCACCACAGCCTGGCTTTTTTTTTTTTTTTAATTTTTTTTAACTTATTTTATTTTTAATTATGTGTATGTATGTATGTGGGGGAGGGGTGATGTGCAGGTCTCTGAGTAGAGCAGAGTCATTGGATCTCCCAGGAGCCGGAAGGTGGGAGCTGTGTGGGCTCTGAACTGCTCAGCCATCTCTCCTGACAAGTCACGGCATTCTCAATCTCTGTGAAGACTGTGATAAAAACAAACTTTCAGATAGTTTGTAGATGAAGGATCATTTAAATTGCTGTTTTCGGGACTCAGTCTACATGACAAAACAGAAGATGTGTTTTGGACTTGTTACTTTCCTTCCACAGATAGCTCTGGAGTTCTGGTATTTCCCTTGCACCAAAGAGACTGAATTCTGTAGCTTTATTCATTGGAGAACAGGAATTCCAAACACCAGAATAGTCACAGCCAGAGCCTCCTAGGACCTAATGTCTAATAAAAGAAATTAATGCCTTATCACAATGTGCCAGAAAGTCTTATGACACCCTCCCCTATATTAGCTCATTTCTATAAACCCCTCCAAAAAAACAAATTTAAATTATAAACTCATTATTTTCTGTGCAAGCACCCCAAGATATAAAATGCCCATCCTCCTGTTGGCAATAGTTGAGAAATCTCACAACGACCCCCCCCAAGATGGCACATACCCTTAAATCCAGCACTAGGGAGGCAGAGGCGGGTGGCTTTCTTCGAGTTTGAAGCTAGCCTGATCTACAGAGAGTTCCAGGCCAGCTGAGGCAACATAGTGAGATCCTGTTTCCAAAACAAACAAATAAAAGACCAGTGTTTGTGAAGTGTTTGTGAAGTAATCATTCAGAATAGTGAATACTTTTATCTTCCTTTATTAGTGTTGTGAGTGCATGTGGATTTGTATGCCATGCACACGTGAACAGCAGAAGAGGACAACTTTCAGTTCTCTCTCTCTAGGGTGGGGTTTAGGATTGTGCAGTAGGAGCCTTTATCCACTAAGCCATCTGCAGGCCACAGTGTCTAATGACATTTCTCTTTACTAAACTTTATATCTTTTGTGTGATTCTTTTGTTTTATGATGCAAGCTTTCTATGTGTAACAGCCCCTGGCTGTGCTGGAACTTGTTTTGTAGACCAGGCTGGTCTAGAACTCACAGAGGATCTGTCAGCCTGTGCCTCCCTCCCAAGTGCTGGGATTAAAAGTGTGTGCCACCGCCGACTGGCTCCTTTGAGTGATTCTTAAAACCTGTAAGTGTACAGTTCATTTCATTTTAATAGCTAAGAAAATAGGGCCAGAGTAGTATATCAGCCTTATTTCTTTGAACAATTCAAAAAGCTATTTAATATATCTGAAAATAAGAGGTGAGGGGGCAGATGATTTTCTGAGGTCTCTCCCAGCTAAAAATATATTACTCCAAGTAATTGGAGTGGAGCATGTAAATTTTGGGGTGGGGGGGTTCAAGACAGGATTCCTTCCTTCCTTCCTTCCTTCCTTCCTTCCTTCCTTCCTTCCTTTCTTCCTTCCTTCCTTTTCTGTGTGCATTGGTGTTTTGCTTGCATGTGTTTCTGCTTGAGGGTGTCAGATCCACTGGAACTGGAGTTACAGATAGTTGTGACTCTTCATGTGGGTGCTGGGACATGAAAGCTGGTCTCCCAGAAGAGCAGGCAGTGCTCTTAACCACTGAGCCATCTTTCCAGCTCCGTGTACATCTTTTATGTGCTCGGAACCCCTATTCCTTTACATGAACTGCCATGAAAGGCAGAACTTGGCCTTGGTGAAGAGCAGCCTGTGCTATGGCCTGCCCTGTGGACGTCTCCAGCTGTCTGGGGCTTGCAGCTTTGGGCAGTTGACCCAAGACCAAGTCCTCTTCCCAGGAGGCAGCTCAGACACAGCTGTCAATGTTGGCCATGAAGGAGGGCCTCTTGCCTCCCTTTAGGAAGACTGTGAAGAGTTATCTCAGCCCAAGGTTCCTCCTTGGAAGAAGGCTGAGCCTTTGGATAGAACTGCATTGGGTCCAAGTACCCACTCTGCCCAGACTTGTTGCCTTCCTGCCTTCTAGAGCTGCTTCTGAGAAACTTTTTGCAGACTCTGCCTTAGAGTCTGTTTTCTTGGAACTAAACCATCCTGTTGTAACATGCGGGCAAGATAGCAGATAAGAAGTGCATTGAAAACTGTACAGTTACAGGCAACATTTGGGTACTGTTTATCACAGTATAATGAGGATTATCTAGAAACTACCTAAATTGAGTTTCTCTATAGTCGTCATTCTACCATCATAGTTCCAGCAAAGGAGCTTGGGGATTGGTGTCTATGCTTTGCCTTTCTGGGCATGCAACCTATGTAGGGACTGGTTCAGCAGGTGAAGGCATTTGCCTCTAACCTGATGACCTGTGAACCCAATGGGTGAGAAGAGAGAACAATGCCTGCAAATTGACTTCTGACATCTGCACAGTGAAACCTTCATCCCTTGCTCAAACAAATACACCTAAATAAACAAACAAATAAATACATTCCAAATTTATTCCATGAGACCCTTACTGGGGGCAAGGATCCCAATAGTTTGACATTTTATTGAAAACAATTTTTAAAAAACTGATTGAACAAAATAACTACTCACCTATGTCTTCTTTATTTAGGTAGAATACCAGTTAATGATATATAGGAGCTAGGCTCAGTGGTTAAGGTCACTTGTTGCTCTTACAGGGGACCAGAGTTTGGTTTCAGCATCCACTTGGTGGCCCTGAACCACTGGTAACTCCAGTTCTAGGGGCATCTAAACCCTGCAGGTGCTTAGAATACATATGCATACACACAGGCAAGATACTTGTACACATAAATTTTAAAAATGTGATGCCTTCTGGTCATGGTGGTAAAATCTCTATTCTTAGCACTTGGGGGAAGGGCAGAGACAGGGGCATCTCTGTGAGTTCAAGTCCAGCCTGTTCTACATAGTAAGCTCGAGGAAGGAGGAGAAGAGAAAGAGGAAAAAGTCAAATGAAACAATGAAGTCACATTGAGTCTTGACATGTACTTTTTATTAAACACAAAATCAGTGAAAAAATTTAACTTCTACTTATCTAAGAATTTATTACATGAAAAATGTGTGTGTGTGTGTGTGTGTGTGTGTGTGTGTGTGTGTGTGTGTGTTAGTGCCCATGTGTGCCATGACTTGGTTGTGGAAGTCAAAGCACTTTTAGGAACTGTTTCTCTCTTTCCTCTATGAATCCTGGGATTGAACTCAGGTCCTCAAACTTGGCAGCAAACTCCTTTACCCACTCAGACCCATCTTTGAGAATGTAGAAAAATATGTAGAAAGTCACAGGAAAAAATATTAGCAGGATGCCCTCTAAGGTGTTAGTACTGGATTTGTTCCCCCATCCTGGCTAATTTATATTACCTTTTTTGTATTTTCTTTTTGTAGCTCCTAAATTTCCTAAAAGAATATGTGAGTTGTTAGATACCAAAGCTGTAATGTTGATGATGAGTTTTACATGAATGATTATCTTATAGACTTGGAGGAATTAATTTAGTAAAAGGAGTGAGAGCTAAGCAGGAGATGATAGAACCTTTTAGCCAAGGCTGAGATCTCATCCTAGAGTTCTGTGGAATAAAGAGTGGACAAAGATCCCTCTTGCCTTAGTGAGCAGAGGCACCCAGTATGTTGAGGTCATTTTAGAGCTCCAAAGGAAAATCATGGCTCTGATGGTTTTGTTCACAGGGAGACAACACCTTGGGTCCCCTGATTACCTCCCTCTCTCTAGGTCAGAGCCTAATGTGTGTGCCAAGTTGTTTCTCATCTTCTGAAGTTGATAGCCACCCCACCCTGAAAGCATTCCACTTCATCTGAAGCTAGATGAGGCATCGTATCTAGGGCAAAGGAACATGCCATAGCAAGAGAGTGATAGCACTAAGTTTGGTGACATTTGTCTCTCAAAGTTCACCAATGGCAAATGTAGTCATTAGAGAGACACACACCCTTTTATCTCTTTCCACTGGTCTGAGTTTCGTTTCCTCCTGCTAATCCATCTAGGGAAATCCCATGGCTGCTGGATGACCTCTTGTGTGACTCCACAACCACAGCTGGTGTCGACAGTGCATGTTGCTATACTCCATCATCCTTATTGTCTTCTCTCCAATTGCTCTGACCATCCAGACTTATACTTCCTTGGTAGAGTTTCTCACCTCTGCATTTCACAATAGCTGAACTAGGTCCACCTTTACAAACAAAGGGATACCATGGTGTGTGTGTGTGTGTGTGTGTGTGTGTGTGTGTGTGTGTGTGGTGAGTAGAGAATTAGAACTTACTAGATATTGAGAATATGATATTGGTCCCAAATTAGAGGCTGATTTAATATGTGAGGAGTGACTTAAAACATGATGTAACTCGATGGACACCCACCTGTCACCCACCACCACTTGTAGCAAATATGAAGCCCTCAGTAAATATTTTTGAATGAATGTAGGATGGTTCCATAACCAAATGAAGACTGCAGAAAGATTTGCTTGTGTGTTTAGAGACAGGGTCTTGTTGTGTAGCCTTGGGCTGGCCTAGACCTGGAGACCAAGCTGACCTTAAACTCACAAAGATCTGCCTTCCTCTACTTCCTGACTTATAGGATTAAAAGTGTGTTTTTAGAAACAACGACAAAATACACAGGGTCTCTCCATGTATAGCTGGCTGTCCTGGAACTCGCCATGTGAGACCAGGCTAGCCTAAAAAAAAAAAAAAAAAAAGAAAAGAAAAGAAAAAAGAATAGCAATTGGGCCACCTCTGCCTCCCTAGTGCTGCGATTAAAGGCATACTCCAGCATGCCTGGAATAGTTGTTTTGCTTTGTTTAGGTCTCATATGCTGACTAATGTCGAGGCTCCAGTGCAGGCTTGAGGTTGTAGTTTAGTTACCAGATTGCTTCCTGTGTTCATTATTTTTTCCATTTTATATGTTAATCACTCTTGCTCAGCACACAGGAGGATCTGGATTCCTAGCACCACATTTGCCTGTACTCAAATTTGCCTGTCCTGAGGTAGAGGTAGAAAGAACAAAAGTTCAAGCTGGATAGATAGAAAGTTCAAAGCCAGCCTGGGCTATAGTCATTAAAGTCTTAGAAAGAATGGGGTGGGGGTGGGGGTCGCTTAGAAAAGTCAGGACAGTCTGCCATGCCAGAGTTTAAGTTAATTTTATTCTAGTCTAATTTAAACATGAAATTGGCTGTTGACAAATAAAGCCAAGGAGTTGTAAACCAGCTCAGCCATCAGTGATTCATGAGTATCCAGGGACGTGGTGGGCATAGTGCTAAATTCTGAACCTCTCTCTTCTGAGCTATTGTCATTCGAAGCCACAGCAACAAATAGCTCCTCTCCCCAGGATCCAGGGATGGTCTGGTACACAGGTTTAGGAAAAATGCTGGTATTTATTTTATTTCTTTTGTACAGCTAACGTTCAACTACCAAATAACAATATTGTGTTACAGAGACGCTGGCCAAGAAAAGCTTTCAGAACTAAAAAGCAAGAAGCATTCTTTGTTCAGCCGTAATAAGGGGGTGACCTCTTGGAAACCTGGCTCCTTTTGGGATATTTTAGCCTAAACGGACTTTAGTGTTAGCCATACACGCTGGATTGAAAATAGCTCTACAATAACTATCATGCTTGGTGCTGAAAGTGAGACGTATGGAAGCATATGAAAACATCAATCATGTAGGAAAGACATAAAAAAGTTATAGCTGGCAATGGGAGCGGTGATAGCACATGTCTTTGATTCCTGTATTTGGGAGTCAGAGCTCTGAGTTCGAGGTCATCTTGGTCCATAGAGCAAATCCAGGCCGGCCAGGATGACACAGAGCAATCCTGTTTTGAAAAACCAAACCAAACCTAAACCAAACCTAAAACAAAAGACCTGTCAAGCTATAATGTCAACAAGAGAGGAAAGGTAGGGCTCTAACCCCACAGCATCCGATACACACTTAGTCGGGGTACCCAGTGCTCCAGTCAGTTGGTGACTAGGTGAGACAAGAGGGTTTATTTATGCTCTTTTACTTGAAAGGGTGGGATTGAGGAAAGGCCTTGCCTCAAGACCTCAATAGCTTGTCTGAACTAAAAAGGACCACTTTTATCATCATTTTCCTCTTGGTTGTAATTTCATTTTTGCTTTTACAGCATCCACTCCCCACCCCGCGACGCCGCTGATTGTCACATTTGCGCAGTGACCAGACACGTTATGATACCCTTAAATAAAAATCTGAGGGCAACTTTACGAAGGGCAGCTTAAACAAATCGAGTGGAAATGACTTGTTCATATCGCCGCATCCGATACACGCAGGCTTTCCGGAACAGCACAGAATCCTTGGCTAGCATAGTTGCAGAGCAGATCGCTAAAACTGTTTTACAAACGTCATAGGGGCGCGGCTGCCCTCCCAGGGTACACTTCTCCAGACACACTCGGGTTTTGGAGAAAATGGAGAAGGTACTTGTAGCTCCTCCCTCTTTGGGTGATGGAGGAGCAGACGACGCCCGGGACCAGAAAGGCCTGCGTTTCAAGCAGGAACAAGGGTGCAAGAGGAGGAGGGACTCTGCGTTGGTTTCAACCCATTAACAGCATGTCCTCTTCCTCCCCCTTTCCCAAGCGTCGCCGCTGGTCCCTCCCTCTGCCATCACCTCCTGGGGGAACTAGGGTTGTTAAATCCCACACAGTGGGCTGGTCTCCAAGGCAGCCTACAGGCACGATGCCATCACCCCAACCTCCCCCAGGGCCGCTCCAGTTACTTCCCACCCCAGGGCCCGGGCCGGTTCAGATTGCTCTCGGAGGTGGGATGCCGAGCTCTCTGGCATCAGGAACCTGGCTGCGCGAGAGAGGTACCGCCTCTCTGGGAGCCCCGCCCCCAGTCCTGGAACATCTGGGTGGAGGGGGGGGGAGGAGGTTTAGTACTCCAGATGTGTATCTCAGGCCGCCAGCTGTGCGCGCTCCCAGTCTTGGGCAGGCGGCTGGCGAGTTTGGGATGTTGAAGCGTGGGAGGGGCTGAGACTTTTCCCTGTGAACTGACTTTAAAACCGAGGGAATCTCAAGTCCACTTTCCAGCGTGAGCCTACTGACTCTCCTGCACGCTTGGTCTAATTGGGATAACGCAGGCGTTTCCAGCCCAGTACACTCCCCCCTTCCCCCCCCCCCCCCCCGCAACTCTGAGCTTCTCAAACCAGTACAGGAACATTCCTATAAGGTAAATCCAGTATCTCCATCTGCCGACCCCTGGAGATGGCATTGGGATTCCAGCTGTGCGCCAGAGAGTTCCACATGTGTGCGTGGAGGGCTACACCCGGAGCTTGCCCTAAAGCACCATTTGACCAGAAGTGGATTCCACATTTGAAGTTGGGGATCTGGTCCACCCTAAACTGGCAGTTCAAGCCAGGAGAAAGTCCTGTTGAGCCCGTGACTCAATCCCCCTGGAATGTGCCTGGAATAACAATGGGGACTTGAAAGCTTTTTATGGCCAAGGTATCTGGTGGAGAACAGGCGGGTTTGGCTGCGTTGGCGGACTGCCGAGGGGGCAGCCTTGCCTAACGCTGGGCTGCACCCGGAGCATCTGGTTTGAATCAACCCCAAAGCATTTCTATCTGCTTAATCTACCATCCCGCAGACCCGACAGAACGGGATAAGCCAAATATATTCCGGGCACTCCAGTAATAGCTAAACCCAATCACGTTTTACCGTTGGGACTTCCAACTGCCCCAACATACAACTGTCGTTATTTTATAGATGTTGCGAATTTAAACTTCCTTTTCTGAGCTTGTGGGTGGGCATGTGCAAGCACGGTTGTGTTACCCTTCTTTTTGCATGAGGCCTTGGAATAGTGAAAAGGGTCTGAGGCCAACCTATGTGTTGTGTAGCACTAAATATATAGCCCCATTTTCCTCAACGCTCTACTCAGAATTCCAAACGCAAGTTGGAACAAAGGCAAACGTGTCTGAGTGCAAAGGGTGAGCTTGTGCCAAGACCTACAGTCACAGGGGTAAATAACCTTGTTTTCTCCTTCAGCAGAGGCTACCAAACCCTCGTTCTTGGAAGGTGGCCAACTGTCTGTCGGGTGGAGGGTGTAGCTAATTAGAGAGTCCATAAACCTCTCTGTCAAAGAGGGCATGTGACCTTCCCCCCAAGTCTAAACAATAAAGGCAGCTAGCTGCAGGCACTCAGCACCGCTGCCCTGCGGGTTCCCTAAATAGGAACAGGATGAAGGCCTTACTGAAGGGGTTTCCGAGGCTCTCTGCGCTCACACCAGGAGGAATCGGTCACTGGGCTTCCCAGCATAACTTGCTTCAATTACTCTCTCCATTCTATTTAGAGGAGTGCCGCTTGCAGAGAGCACATTGTCTAATCTAAATGAGGAAGCAATTATTCCTCGCTGCTGTCAGACGTGCTTGGAGACAGTTGGGTCAAAGATCAACCCGCTGTCATGTGACCTTACTTTGCACTTGGGGAAAATCAACTCTTACCGACAATTCCGCTTTGCCTTTCTGAAGCACATTTTCCCCCGTTACACTCACCCTTCTCACTCTTTGGCATCCTTAACTTTAAGTTATTCTAAAGTAAACATAATACCTCTGCACATCACTTAATGGTAAATATTACACTTTTGTGTGGGTTTACAGACGTCTTCTCAGAATATTGCAAAATGGGGCTCTTTGTCCTCTCGTCTTTGTCTAATTTCCCTTCCTGGGAGCCTCTTTGCTAGCTTGAATTTTATACAGCATGTTGTAAACTATAAATATCCCAGCTCTACTTTTCTAGAACATAGCATATGGAAACTGTCGCCTGCTGTATGTCCCAACTGTAGTTTCAAGTTAAAGACTGAATAAAGTTAATCCCCTGTGTGAAATGGCATTGGATCGTTTGTGTGTGTGTGTTTTATTAGTTGAAACCGGGGATGGAGGAACACCAGGAATTCTTGGTGTCAGGAAGGAGCCCATAAAAGGGTTTTACAAGGTGTGGTTTGAAGGGAGCAAGGCCAGGAACAAATGCTGGGGGGAGGGGGAAGGGGGCTGGAGGAAGGAAAGCACTTCCTGGAGAGGGTGGTCCTCTCAGTAGCCACATCCTCTCATCAAACGCTTCCTGTTTGGTTTTAGCCAATAATTGAAGGTAAATTATGTCTCCTATTCAGTTTAAAGGCATCTTCTCTCTCCTCACTGAAGATGAGAGCCAAATCAATGGTTGAACATAACAATTGACCCCACTTAATCTTCCGATAAATATCTACAATTTAGGTAATGTTTATAAAATCTCGTCTAGGTTAACTTTTTTTTCCCTTCTTTCTTCAGTATCATGTGATTCTCCAAAGTATAAAGAAATGAACCAAAGTCCAACGTCTCCAACCAATAGGGCCTGGCGGTTATTTACTGGGTTAGTTGATGGGTTTGCATAGGAGGGAGGGTGCGTGGCTGAATGGCAGCAGGAAACAAAGGGGCTTCAGAAGCTTTTAGTTGCTACATACAGAAACAGCGAAATGGCTCTATTTTGAGGTGGAGTTACCTTTTTAAATTTAACTATAAGGATATTGTGATGGCTACTTACATATGTCAACTTGGCTAGGCCATCCTACCCATTAACACTAGCGAAGTGTCTTTTCTCTTTCTCTATCCCTCCCCTCCCTACTGCTTGTCTGTCTGTCTATCTACCTAGTCTATTTTGAGGCAGTCTTACTCTGTATCCCTGGCTGGCCTTAAATTTGCTATGTAGACCAGAATGGCCCGGAGCTCCACTTGCTTGTGGTCAGCAATGTGTACCTGCATTCCAGAAACTTAACTCTTCCATTGCCCTCCAGCCTACTGGGCTGCCTTGCAAAATTTGGTTTTGCCAGCCTTCAGGACCGCATGAACCAATTATTTGAAATCAATCAATCGATTGATCTATCAGTCTCTTTTTCTAATATTAGGCAGTGTTTTTCTGATGAACTCTGACTAATCCAGGTTATCTACTCCTGATTCCTGGCGGAACCATGACCCATTTGTATCTCTCAAATTCCCAGTAACTAAAATCAGGTGTGGCATTGATGATTAACCCAACCTCTCTCCAGTAGTGTGAGATGGTACAGCACAGGAGAAAATAATTCAGTCATGGTCTCTCCTCACTCATGTGGTGATATTTTATGATTTAATGAAGCTTGCCTAAAGATCAGAACACAAAGTGACAGTCAGAGAGGTCAGGCACTGGCGGCACACATCTTAAATCCTATCAGCCACACCAGTTGGCCATGAACTCTGGGAAGTGGTGGTGCCCCCCCCCCTTAATCCCAGCACCAGAGAGATATATAAAACAGGGGCTCAGGGTCTTGGTGTGTATTCAACCTGCAGTCCCACTGAGGACAGGATCTCCAGCTGGTAGAGGTAAGACTTCTCTAATGGCTGGCTGCTTTGCTTTTCTGATCTTTAGCTTGAAGCCCAATAGCTGTCTTTATTCGTGCTACACATTTTCTCTAAACCTTGGCAACTGGGGAAAAAAATAAGCTCTTTTCCCCACCCTGGTGCCCAAGATCTATCTCTGATCTTCAACCCCTTTTCCCACAGCCTTCTCTCACAGTATTCCCCAAAGGAACCAGTTCAGAACATATGACACTCACAGACAGTCATGGTGAAAACCTCCAAAGTTACTAAAAACAGTGAAGGTTCTGCCCTTGGGCCAGATGTGTTCTCTCTCTCTCTCTCTCTCTCTCTCTCTCTCTCTCTCTCTCTCTCTTACACAAGGACTGAGTAAGATGGTCAGCTTCATAACATGTTTCAGGAAGGCTAAGGGCTCAGCAATCTGCTGGACATTAAGAGGTGAAGGCAAGAAATGAACCAAATATTTCTTTAAAACAATTTGTTTCAGCCAGGCAGTGGTGGCGCACACCTTTTATCCCAGCACTCAGAAGGTAGAGGCAGGCAGATCTCTGTGAGCTCAAGACCAGCCTGGCCTATAATCAAGTTGTAGAACAGCCAGGACTATTACACAGAAAAATCCTATTACATGAAAAACAAAACAAGACACCCTCCCAAACAAACAAACAAAAGAAAAAAAATCTGCTCCAAGAGAATCAAATTATTCAAGGACCTACAAGAAACCCCAGAATAACAGACTTTGAATTAATTCCCTAAATTTTTATTTTATCTTCTTACACAGACAGGCTGTTTTGAAACATAACCACACTGTGGTACACACTGGGTGGCTGATGCATGTTACTAGATGAAGAAAAAGTGAAGGTAATTTGGTTAGCATAAAACAGCAAAATACCATACTTTATTTTGAGGATCTCAATAAGCAGTCCTGGCTGGCCTCCAATTCACAGAGATCAGCCTACTTCTGCTTCCCTAGTGCTGGGATTAAAGGTGCACATCACCATACCTGGCCATCTTCCCTTTCTTAACATGACACCCTTGGGCAAACATAGACATGGCAATTTTCCTACTTTGTTTTTTTAAAATGTGCTTTATGTGTATGAATGTTTGCCTGCCTGTACCTACGCATACCACATCACATGTCTGGTGCCTGTAGTTCCTGCTGTTGAACACAGTTCTTTAGTAAACTACATCCTAAATCATGTGCTTTAAAATTCCAACTTGAAGAATTGTCTGTCTGTCTATCTGTCTGTCTGTCTGGGTTTTCGAGACAGGGTTTCTCTGTGTAGCCCTGGCTGGCTTTGAACTCAGACATCACGAATCCTCTGCCTTCAGTGATAGGATTAAAGTCTGTTCCACCTTAAAAAGGAATTAAAAAAATATTACCTGCTTTAGGACATTCAGAGGAGCCTAGCACATATTGATGATCAGGTAAAAGAGAAGAGTCCTTTCCAGGAACATGTCTCTGAGGTGGTTTTGTCCCACACATCTCTGTAAGAACAGTTAACTTCTTCAAGGGAAAATAAAACCCCAAGGAAAAAACTAACACCACCGAAGTGCATCACAAGTTCACTGTGTTCTTTCGAGTTTCTGTTTAAATTTATAGCCCTGTTTGGTCATGGCAAGCATATGTCTCATAATAAGGCTAAAAACTGCAGCTCCATTTTTAATACTATCTAAAAACACTTTAATACATACTGCATGTCAGAACGAAGCAATGCAAGGGGAGTTTTATCTTTAAACGTGAAGCAGAGAAACAGACTCTCAAACAGACGGAACTCCAGAACACTTCCAGGTTACACAAATCTGAATTTTCTGTTAGACTCTATGCTGGAGACAGCCAGTCAACCCACTGTGACAGAGGCCCTGTGCTGCTTTCTCTGCTTCTCTGTCTAGCATCCAAACTCCACCATTTAGGATGCCTTCCTCAGCATTTGAGGAATAGTCATGACTTGTTCTGCCAGCGGTAATCTGAAGGACATATGTGTTGTCTGTTACTGAATCAATGCATGCTGAATAATAACGAACATTCATGGAGTTCAACATGTTTGCTGCCGACACATAAATACCCAACCACCACTAATATAATGAGTTTACTTTATTGTAAAAATTCCCAAAATACATTTGCAGAGCTTTTACAAAGATATGTATAAAGACATTTTTGCTTAAAGTATTAAAGTACACAGAGTTAAAAAAAATATTATAAGAAAAATTGTTAAGTCAGAGTCGTGTTGACATACAATATTAAATCTGCAGAACACCCTTAAGAGACCATGTCTTAAAGTACTTAGCGAAAAAAATACTTTCTTTTCAGAAAAATTTAATATTAGGGTATGTTTCTTAAGAAATACTACAACACTAAGCAACAATCTTCTCAAAATTTACCTGTTTCACAAATAAATCAACCTAAAAAGGAAAGGACAGAAGAAACAGCTTTGGAATCTATTCTTAGATTTCTATATTTAGATCTATTGAGATCTCCTTAGTTTTCCTAATGGAAGACACTGAATGAAAAATTATCCTATTCCAATTAAAAAAAAACTTATAGTTAATATAAGACATTCTAGTAATACCATAAAGGTTTAGGCATGCCCCCAAAACCATAGAAAAGAAAGACAACACATTCAACCAATGTTTGACAGAATGTTTGAGTATTTACATGCTTGACAACACTGTGGAAGTCTTTGGTGGTAACACATGAAATAAGATCCCTGAAAACACATGAGTAGTTAGTTCCTCTCCATCCGTTAGTGAAGAGTTTCTTACCTGCAGTGGTGGCAGGATCTCATTTTTTTTTAGCCATCTAAAACACAGTGTTGTGTGGATGGGATCTGGGGCGGGGAAGTGAAGTGGGTTTATATAATTGCTCATTAGCAATCAGCTTATTTTTGGTTCCTTTTTGTTTTTCACATTTTAAAAAAAATTTTAAATTATGTGTTTGTATGTATATCCATGTGTCCGTATGTTCACATGCATGCTGGTGCCCCTGGAAATCAGAAGAAGGTATCCTATATCCTGTATCTGGAGTTGCAGGCAGTTGTGAACTACCTACCAGGTACAGGTACTAAGAATTGACCCCGTGTCCTCTGTGAGATCAGTATGCATTCTGAAAACACTGAGCTATCTCTCCAGCTGTACTTATGGTTCCCTTAAATGCCAGAAAGGAAGAAAAAAGAGAGACACAAAGACTATATCAATTCTTATGCTTAAACAAATAGTTAAGTATGGGGAATAGTTAAGTGTTAGTTATCACACTGAATGACTAGATAGTCAGATAAAAATACTAGTTGGCTATAATTTTTGGATAAATGCCAAAAGGCAGAGAAACAGTACCCTAAACAGGTTTATGCATTGCATGCTGCTACCCCAATTGGCAGTGTGGTTAAGTCAAGGCTCTGTGGTCTACGAGTAAATCGACATCTCTTAAGAAAATCAGCAGACTCAAAAGCAGAGAAACAAATAACATGACCTGCTCCAACTTACAAAACAAAACAAGCCCTATAGTTCAGTATACAAAGTTCAAAGAAAAGGGTATGCTGTGACTTCATGACTGGGGACAGAACCAAAGTACAAGGGGCAGGACAGGCGGCACCAAGTGCAGTAAGCCTGCCGGTGGCAGGGATATGCCCAAGCAGGGGCTGGGAAGGAGAAGGGCAATGAATAGGACGGCCAGCATTAGTGCGGAGCCAGCTGGTATCTTTGTTTAGAGTATTTTAATTCTACAAGGTAATAATTCTCCCAACTTAAAAAGCCCGTGAAGTAGGCTATGGTGGCACACACCTGTAATCTCAGCACTTAGAAGGCTGAAGCACAAAGAGTAGCCATAAATTTGAGGCTAGCCTGGGCTACATAGTGAGTTTCAGGCTGGCTAGAGTGAGACTTTGTCTCAAAACAAAATAAGCTGGGCATGGTGGTACACACCCTTTAATGTCAGCACCTGGGAGGCAGAGGCAGATGGATCTTTGTGAGCTTGAGGCCAGCCTGGCCTCCACAGTGAGTTCCAGGACAGCCAGGGTTACAGAGTGAGACTCTGTCAAAAAAGAAAGGAAAAAAAAAAAAAAAAAAAAAAAAACCAAACAAACAAACAAAAAAAACAATCAAAAGAGAAAACAAACATAGTATATGAACTTTTTAAAGATAGGTAAATTTAACTAATGTTTCCCTTTTGATTCTGGGATTGAACTCAAGGCCTTGCACATGTCAAGCATGTTATTTATCAGCTCCAAAGGGCAGATTTAATACTGAGACTGGACTTTCAAAAGATAAAATGGTGCCCATGGAGGCAAAGTAACTTACTTATCCAATTGTCTTATCAGGCCACACTGCCTCTGCCCAGGAAACCAAGCATGTAGCATGGCATTTGTACAGAGCAGGACAGGTCCAGGCAAAATAAATAACACCCTTTCCGGTAATTTATTATGTGATTTTATAGACGATTGACTAGAAGTTAAAGAATCCTTCTAGTGACAAAGAGATGCTGTGAGTCAAAGCAAAGTAGATGGAGATGTAAGATTAAATTTTGGAAAAAATTGAATTTTCATTTAGTGTTAAATATAAAGAATGTGTGGCAGTTTAGGAAATATTCAGAGTGGCATCAAGAGGCCATGCATGAATGACACCTAAGACACCCCCAAGTAAACATTGTTTGATTACTGAAATGTTGGTTATTCATTAACCCAAATACACAATCATGTAGTTAGTAGGGCAAGCTGAAAAGAGGCTCCGAGTTCAATCCCTCTAAATCTTTTAGATTAGAAAGAAGGTCTTTTTCTGGAAGCCTGTGCCATGGAGCACCAACTATGTTTGTGCTTTACTTGGACACTCATCTTCAGGGAATAACAGCCAGAAAAAGATTTGAATGACTTTAATCACTGCCAGGTCTGTCAGCCAGCATCTGCCTCTGCCAAGCTTGAGAATGGGGTGTGGTCACTGGGCAGTTTCATGAATCAGAAAAGCACAGTTGGGCAGTGGTAGGCACGAGCCTTTAATCCCAGCACTTGAGAGGCAGAGTCAGGTGGTCTCTGTGAGTTCCAGGCCAGCCTGATTTACAGAGCTAGTTCCAGGATAACCAAGGCCACACAAAGAAACCCTGTCTCTAATCCCCCCAAAACAACAAAAAAATCCCCCCAACCACCCCAAAAAACCCCCACTAAGTGCTACACTAGTTGGTCTTGACTCTCTTCTACAAAAGCTATTTTCTAAAACCTAAAATAATGTAATTATTATTGATAAAACACATGAAACTCAACTATAGATATGGTTAATATTAATAATTTCTTATTTGTCAAGAATATAATTAAAAAACAGTTAAATTAGTCAGGTGTGATACTATATACCTGTTATCCCAGCAACTGTGAGGTGGAGGCAGGGAGCTCAGGAGCTCAAGACCACCCTTGGGCTACAGGAGACCTTATCTCAAACAACAAAACAAAAAGTAAAAATTTAAGTTAGCCATGTGTCCCTACTATAAATCAAATGAATTAACAAATGAAGCAAATGCATAAGAAAAGGAGATGATGCATTTCAAGGCATAGTTTTGACATGTCAGAATATCATAGACAACAAAAAAGACAGCAGTGATAAAATTTAAAGTAAATGTACAGTTGCAAAATAAGTAAACAATTTTCAAGTGTGCAAAACCAGCCAGGAAAGTGCTATGTGGACACCTGGTTTTCAAATATCTGTTTCAAAAACTTTTAGCTCATGGTGGAAAGCGTCTAAGGCTTATGTAAAGGGCATATCACCACTTTCCAGTATGTCTCTGTTAGGACACTGGCTGCTCAGTGGCTGTCACTACTCTCCTGTGACAGATGTTGGTGGCACGGATGGGTGTAAACACAATGCGACACCAGAAGGGCAAGGTGTATCCTGAAACAGAGACTTTTCAAGTATACCCTGGGTCTATGTTTTATCCTTAGATCCCAGATACTCAATGTTGTTGAAGAAATCAGATAACATGATTCTCTGTAACCATTGTTATATACATGTACATTAATAAACCTCAAATAACTACATTTAGCAGTTCATATATAAAAGTAATTGCTAAAGAAACACAAACTATTTGAAGTTATTAAAGTAAGTCCCGTCATTGCCACAATCGGAAGATTTAAAGTGTAAGTCCGGAATACACTGAGTTAGAAAGTGAAGTTGATTTGTTAGGATTATTTGTCTTGAGATAGGTGAGGTGTAGACATTAAAAATACACCTGTGGTCTCTTCTTCACTTTATATTTTAGTGAGCCATACCGCACCTGAAGAAAGAAAAGGAGAATGTTCATGAGTTTGAGGCCAGTATGGTCCTCAAAGCGAGTAAGGACTATTACATAGAGAAACCCTGTCAGGAAGCAAACAAACAAGCAAACAAACAAATAAACAAAAGACCACCACCAACACTAAACCCCAAAACCAAATAAAACAAAAGGTAACCCAAAATGACTATGTATTAAAATGCCATAAGGAAATGTTACTTTGTATACTAGTTAAAACTAACCTAAACTAAAACAAACTAAGCAGACTGATTACTTTTTAAGACTAGGTAGGTTTTAATAGTACACTGTCATAGTCTCTTTACTCTTCTGACACAAAGAATCAACTTTTTTTGGGAGGTCAGGTAGAAAAACTGTAAGTTCAAGATCTACCTGAGCCACCAGCATGAGCTCTGGGCCAGTCTGGGCAACTTACTGAGACCTTGTCTCAAGAAAATGTGCTGGGAATGTAGCTCAGAAATATAGTGATTGCATAGCCTTCATGGGGCTGTTGGTTTAAATGCCAGTACAGCACCCCAGTCAACCAACCAACCAACCAACCATCAAAGCAACGCCTTTGTAAGTTACAACCTTACTAAGAATGTCCACCGAAATGTAGCTGGTGATATGATGGGTGTATGCATATGAAGGATATTCCCAACCACAGATGAAGACCCTGACTTACCATTTACATTTTGCTGAGTACAATGTCAGTTAGTGAGCTTTAGCACAATGACACCGTGTGTGACTACAGGTAAATGTCTACTATTTAATCATCATTTATGGCTTGTTGAAAGCAAAACTATATAGTTAATTCTGTTAGCAGCCTTCCTTGCTTATATATAGGGCAGCAACAGATATTCACAGCAGCTGTGGGTTTTGCTAGGTGGGAATGTCACTTTCTTCTTTTTTTTTGTTTTTTTTGAGAAGAGTTCCTCTGAGGCTTTGGAACCTGTCCTGGAACTCGCTCTGTAGACCAGGCTGGCCTCAAAATCACAGAGATTCGCCTGCCTCTGCCTCCTGAGTGCTGGGACTAAGCGCATGCACCACCAACGCCCAGCACACATCTGCTTTTAATAAAGAATTTTAATTACAACGCCGCCCTCTTATTTGAATCCTTTGCTCACTGGTCATTTAATGTAGGTAATGACAAAGTAGAAGGAAACCCCTCACACAGATCATTACGAGAACGATTACCCTATGCACACTGACCTCTTTGCGGCCTTTGACGGTCTTGACAGACTTCATGCTCTGGGTCCGGCGGAGCCCCTTGTGAGTCACCATTTCATCATCTGAGAATGGCCCCTCGGCTTCTTCATCTGTTTGTTCACGTCCATCTCTCAGTGGAGCTCCATAGACTGAACAAATGGTCAAGAACAGCATGTTTTTGACAGAGGTCACTGGTTAGCCTGCCTCTTTATATGGCTGGCAGGAGGGTCTATCTGGGGTCTCTTCCTGCTCATCTGGAAAGTGCTCCTGGCCCTTCTCAGTGAACTTTTGCTTTGTGCACTATTGTAGATAAAGATCACAGGACTCATTTCCTCCATGAACTTCCTCCTGATCTGGTTTTACTCATTTGCCTCATTCATTTTTTGACATGAGTCTTGTTCTGTAGCCCAGGATGGACTGGAATTCACAGTGATGGCACCATTGGCCAGCAGCCCATTCTTATTATGAATATTTCTATTTAAAAATATTTAAATAGAGGGCTGGGGAGCCAGCTCAGTGGGTAAGAGCACTTGTATAAGCATACAGAACTGAGTTCAGACCCTAGAATTCAAGTAGAATCTGGTCTTCTGGACTCTTGAAATTCCAGTGCTGTGTGAGGAGCCTGTGAGGAGTGCACAGACAGAGACTCGAGAATCTCTGGGGTTTCCAGGTTGTCAGTGTAGCAAAAACACATTGATCCCAGGTTGAGGGAGAGACCCTGGCTCAAAGGAATGCGGTGAGAGTGATAGATGAACACACACCACACAGTACGGCATGCCACACACCCGTAGCATTAACTCAGGAAGCAGAGGAGAAGGGCTGGTGTGTGTTTAAGGTCTGCCTGTGTTAAAAGTAATAGCCCATGTCAAAACAGGACTGGTAGATGACTCAGTCTGAGTTCAAGAAGGCACATAAAAAGGTAGAATGAATGACTCCAAAGTTGTTCCTTGACCTCTAAGTACACAATAAAGAATATCACACAGCTTTAATCCCAGCACTTGAAGAGCGGAGGCAGGTGGCTCTCTGAGTTTGAAGCTAGCCTGGTCTACAGAATGAGTTCCAGGACAACCAGAGTTACATAGAGATACCCTGTCTTTGAAAAACAACAAGCCAAGTCCAAACCATAAGAACAAAGCCAAACAACCCCCCCAATCTCCTCAAATTTTCCAAACCCACACCCTGCTAAAAAGGAAACAAACAACACGGAAAAAAAAAAAAAAAAATGAAGAAAACCCAGAGAAAATCAGATACACTGTGAAGACCTCATATGAATTGTACGAAATCCAAATGTGTTATCACTTGTGTCTTTGACTTTAATTAAGACTGAAGTGCCTCCTCCACTTGTCACATTGTTGGTCAATATTGGGAATTATAGGGGATTCCAAGAAAAATGCAAAGGGGCTACAATTGGAAAGGTGAGGTCACTGGGCCACGGTTACAGTGCTGATCAAGCCAGGGAGGGTTCAGCTGACAGAAAGCACAGGCCATAAGACAGATATTACAGGAAATATTCAGCACCAATAATATCAGCCAGGGACGTTGGGGCCAGCTAATAGGCTGTTATGTGGACCTATAAATTATTTTTGTTTGCTATGCGAGAGCACCCCATCTCTGAAGAGAAGGTCCTCAAGACATTAGCTTGTCTTATCAGGATAACTTGTCAGGGCATATAGTAGGGCTCCATCCCTGGAAGCTTGTGATTCAGCAGACCTGGGATGGGGCAGGAGCAGAGATGAGCATCTCTAACAAGCCCTGGGGGAAGATGACGATGACTTTGAGAACCAAAACCCGAGGCTCCTGGCGAAAGCCAGACAAGGGTCATTCTAAAGCAGTGAAGACAGGGGGTGGGGATGTGTGCAGTTACATGGCCCTAAGAAGTTTTAAATCCCTCTCTAATAAAGATAAGGTCCAGGAGGAAGCAGGGATGAATCTTTCTATCAGGAAAAATGACGCGGAAAAAATGCCTACTAGTCAGCTCACCCAGGATATAAATAATTTGAGATTTACAATGCAAAATGTGGACAGTTGCTAATAAGCTTTTTACTCTCATAATAACTAAATGACTTTAATTATATATTAGGCAAGAACAATTTTAGGCTGCCAAACATCTAGGCTTGAGATCAGGAAGGATTTGGAAGCAGAATCAGGCATTATTTTGGCCAGAATCCTTTGTTTTCCTGTAGTAGTCAAAAGTAGCTCATTCCAGGCTGAAGGGAGTGTGAATGGGGAGGGCTGGGGCAGCAGAGGCCGATGGGAGGAGGTCCAAGGAAGCCAGGGAGATGTCCCTTATTTAGGGTAAAATAAAGCCACATTCTCTCTCTCTTTGAAGAGCTGTCAGGGGGTATTTTGAAGGAATTTATGTTTTTTTTTTAAAGAATTATTTAATTTTCCTTGTGTGTGTGTGTGTGTGTGTGTCTGTGTGGGTATGTGCATGGAGTACAGGTGTCCTGAGAGGCCAGAGCAGGGTACCAGGTCCATGGGAAGAGGAGTTACAGGAGGCCATAAACGGACTAGCATGGGTGCTGGGAACTAAACTTGGGTTCTAAGAAAGATTATTTGCTCTTAACAATGAAACCATCTCTCTAGTCCTCTGTCTCCTCTAAAAAAAAAAAAAAAAAAAGTTACATTTACTTATTAAGTATGAAAGCCATATATAAATATGTATGCTGTTCAAGGTCAGTCTGCAGGGGTGGTTCCTGCCTTCCACCACTTGGGTCTTAGACATGTAACTAAGCCATCACGCTTGGTATTGAGCCTTGTTGACACTGACAGCCCACCGACAATTATATGTCTGGGGAGCATGCTTTTACGTAATTTAAATTTTTCTTCTTTTAAAAGTATCAAATATTTGTTTAAAAAACAATCATTCTTGCATAATAAAGAAAATAATGCAAAAAAAATTTAGAGGTTGTCATTTCTAGAGAGTGTTCCATTGTATTATTTAATTTGTTCAAAATAAGAGTATTAGCCAGGGGGTTGTAGAGCATGCCTTTAATCCCATCATTTGGGAGGCAGAGGCAGGTGGATCTCTATGAGATTGGAGGCCAGCCTGGTCTACAGAGAAAAACCCTTTTTCAAAAACAAAACAAAACAAAACACAAAACAAAAACAATCAAAATAAGAGTATTTTGTTATTTCTGATTTTGAGTATTAGAGTAATAGATTAAAACTAAACAAACAACACTTCCCAACTGAACAAACAGCACACACAGACACAGAAACACACACACACACACACACACACACACACACACACACACACACACACACACACACAAGCCCCACCTCACAGAATCAGACAGTGTTAACCTTTTAAATACCCTCTGGATTCTCCAGTATGTACAGACACTGGAACAGCCTCACATCTCTGAATGCTTGTCTGGCAGATTGTCATCCAAAACGATCAGTTCTTTTTAAGCTCACAGAAACTCCAAGAGCCTGGTCCATTACTCCCCCACTTCCCCCTGCTGCCAACCTTCCAGGCTTTTATAGCCGCCTCAACAAATCACCACCAATCGTGTCGTGAAAGCACCGAGTGGGATTTCAGCCAGTGTCTTGTGGGAACTGCAGCTGCCAGGTGACTCCAGTTCCCCTCAGAGAGTCCATACAGAAAGGACACACAGATTAACACCTGCTGCTTGGCTTTTCCAAGCTCTGACAGGGACATGTGCAAGCTCTTCTTTGGGTGTGTGGCTCGAGCCCCAGCTGCTTTTGAGCACAGCTGCACAGGACCTTGAACAGAACTACTTTGCTGAGCCTGGCTACCTCACATGGTGAGCAAAGGAAGGGACTGTGACTGTTTTAGGAAACTTGGGGTTTTATAATTGCCAAGGGGGACTTTCTTGTTGGTTTTTTTCCTCTCTTTCCCCCCACCCCCCTCTACTTCCTCCTTCTTCTGACAGGGTATCTGTGTGTAGCTCTGGCCATTCTAAAACTCAGGCTACAGAGTAAGACCAGGCTGGCCTTGAATTCAGAGATCCACCTGCCTCTGCCTCCAGAGGGCTGGGATTAAAGATGTGCACCATCTGCCCAGATAACGAGAACATTTCTGATGGCTTCCTCTTGTCTTCTCCAGGATGTGGGATGTTTTTCCTTCCTATATAGTTACCTTCTCTCTCTCTCTTGTTTTGACACAGGGTTTCCCGTAGTCCATAATGGCCAAAAATTGCTGGGTAGCTAAGGAGGGCCTTGAATTTCTGATCTTTTCTACTTCCATCTCTTTCCAAGCCCGAATGCTTAGATTACAGGTGTGTACCACCAAGCCCTGTTTATGAACTGCTGAGGATGGAATCAGGGCTTTTTGCATGCTAGGCAAATACCAACTGAGCCACAGCCCAGCCTCAGGTCTTCATTCTTTAGAGCACACTTTAACCAATAGTTAGTTTGAGCATAACCTTTCAGACACAGGCCACCATTTTAAGTATTATTCACTTATCAGACACAAAGGAAGATTTACTCATATGGTTCTTAATTTGCGTATAAAAACACATTCATATCTGTGCGTGGGTATGTGCATGTAGTTAAGGTCCCATGGAGGGCAGGGGAGTTGGAGTTAAGGCAGCCATGAATAAATGCTGAGAATTCAACTTGGGTTCTTTTTAAGAGCAGTGTGCACTCTTAACCAATGTTACCTCTCCAGCCCAGCCTTCACTTTTGAATAGGAGCTATGGCTATGTGTGGAAGTTAACAGTTGGGAAGCTAAAGCAGGAGAATTGCCAAGAGTTCCAGGCCAGTCTGGACTACATTACAAACTTGGTCTTTAAAAAAGACCAAGGTAAAAAAAAGGAGGGGCTGTTACTTTTATTTTAAAAAATAGCAGCCGGGTGGTGCATGCCTTTAGCCCCAGCACTTGGGAAACAGAGGCAGGAGGATCTCTGTGAGTTCAAAACCAGCCTGGTCTACAAAGCAAGTTCTAGGAAAGTCAGGACTGTTACACAGAGAAACTCTTGTCTTGAAAAATCAAAACCAAGCAAACAACAACAACAAAAATTACCTTGAGCTATTATAATCATCAAATAAATGATGATTTTCAGCCTCCTTCTTAAGAGAACTTAGTTTCTGAAGGAATGATTAATACTTTAACAAAGGATGTCCTGCAGAGGACCTGGGTTCAATTCTCAGCACCCACATAGCAGCTCACAACTGTCTGGGATCTGACACCCTCACAAAGGCAAATCAGCAATGCACATAGACATTTTAAAAAATAAATTAAAAACAGAATGTCCTCAGCACCTTAGTTTTCAGCCTGGATATGAGTGAAGACTGCTACAGATGTGACACAATGACAAAGGGAGTCTGCTGGTCCGCGTGCTTGCTTCCAAGACCACACTGGTACATTAAAGGCTCAAAACACAGCAACCACGACAGGCTCATCATTTCTGCAGAATATGCCTGCAAGCTAGCTGTGAATTAGCGTGTGTAATCTCAACACATTTCCCGCTGGACTAATCTTATTTTGGTTTTGAGTCATCACTCATCATCTGCTTAAGATGTCTCACCTGTGAGTCAATGTCCTTACTTGTTCATAGCACTCAGAGTCCTTACCCACAAAACTCCTTAGATGTCAGTCCCCAGTCTGAACAGAGAATTCTGGTGGCCAGTCAGAAAAAAGCTGGGGTGAGCTGCAAACCATGTCCACAGCTCCTAAAAACTCACAGCTGCTCAAGAGGCCACAGCTCTGCTCTTAGCGGCAAGACCTAAGTGTTTTCCTTCCTTCCTTCCTTCCTTCCTTCCTTCCTTCCTTCCTTCCTCCCTCCCTCCCCCCCTCCCTCTCTTTTTTTTTTTTTTTCCTTCTGGGTTTTGTCTGTGTAGCCTTTGCTGTCATGGAACTAGCTCTGTAGACCATGTTAGACTCGAGCTCACAGAGATCCACCTGCCTCTGCCTTCCGAGTGCTGGGATTAGAAGTGTGCACCACCACGCCCACTAGCTTCACGAGCAGCAAGAGACAAGTAGTAGTCTGACTCAAAGAAAATTTGGAAAGAAGGTGCTATGGGAAAACTAAAACTCAAAAATACATGCTTGGGCTGGGATGTGGTTCAGCTGGTTCAGCGCTTGTACAAATCTCTGGATTCTACCCCTAGGATTGCATTATACGAGGTGTGGTTCTGCACATCTGAACCCAACACTTTGTGAGGCTAGATGCAAGAGGATCAGCAAGTTTATGGTCATCCTTAGCAAGCCTGGGCTATGATACCCTTCTGGAAAACAGAAAGAGAACACACAAAATAATAAGCCCCAAAATATATGCTTAAAATAAGTGACTTTTGCAGGGTGTGGTTGCGTCCACCTATAGTCCTACACTGGGGAGGTGGAGACAGGAAGATCATGAGGTTGAAGGCAGCCTCCCCTACATAGAAAGTTTGAGGCCAGCATAGGGTACATAAGACTCTGTCTTCACAATAATGATATCAATAACACAGTGAGTTCTGTCTCCAGTACCACGTATTATGTAGTACTCACCCTGACCTCTAGCCCATTTATGAAAGGCCCTTGCATAGAATAACAAATAAGTATACCTGCTGGCTCACTGGCTTGCTTGCTTTTTCTCTTTGCTTCTGGCAAAGTCTGATAGGGTCTCTGTCCCACAGGCTCATCACCTTGGATAGCTGTCAAATCATGCATGCTGAAACTTCGCAAACGCTCCGTTATGGCTCCCTGGCTCTATTTAAGAGAGACATGATGAGACCAGAGAAAATAGATACTTTCAAATACTTAATATTCTTACATTTGTCACACAACATGTTAACACATCTTATTAGGAAACACAGTAACATTTTGTCATATAAATAACGTCCCCCCACATCCATGAATAAAAAAGCATTTGGAGAGGCTGACATCTCCCAAGAATGCCACACACTGTTTACATCTGCTTCATGGCATCTACAGCAACACTAATCCAGTTTGCATTTCTATGCATTTCAAAGTATGCCATTACATCAATATATTTATTTCAGCATTATACTAAACACTGAGATGTGTTTTTATTTTTGTCTTTTTAGTATATGAGATTAACTTCAGAGAAAATAGCACCAATAATTCTGAGCTGTGGTTCAGTACTCTGGGTTAGTAACAGTAAAACTAGCCTTTTGGGGCTTAAGCATTTATGACTTGGAGAAGCTCTTCAAGGAAAGACAGTGTTTTAAAACAAGCAAACCTAAGTCAGGAATGGTAATAGCTCTAACTAGAACGAGGCTGAAAAAGTTAGGAGCCAAAGAATTTTGGATATGCAACAATCTTCAGACAATGAACAATCCAGGAAGGCATGTTCACCACAGTATATTTCATTTTGTCTTTATTATGTATGTGAACTACAGGGGTGCAGCGCCCTAGGGGCCCTAAGGAGGCTGTCTGATCCCCTGGGACTGGAGGTAGAGGCAATGAGCCGCCATGTGAGTGCTGGGAAGTGAACCGGGTCCTTTGCAAGAGCAATAAACACCCCTAACCTCTGAGCTGGCTCTCCAGCTCCTATTGTCTTAACAATATATCAGACACAAGCAAATATCTAAATGTAAATTAATTAGAAGGAAAACACAGTTCTGTTGTTTTGTTGTCCTGAAACTCACTCTGTGGACCAGGCTGGCCTTGAACAGAGATCTGCCTGCCTCTGCCTCTGCCTCCCCAGTGCTGGGATTAAAGGTGTGCTGCACCACCACCACCACCACCACCACCACCACCACCACCACCACCACCACCACCACCACACGCTGAAAATGAAATTCCTTACTTTCACTAGCCATATCTAAGATGCCTGTGACTGCTGTGGAAACAGAATGGCCAGAGGCCACCTCCAGTACCACACAGCTTTCATGGGGAAATTTATTCGGACTTCTAAGACATACCTCCTTAAACTCTGAAGCTTTGTAAAACGGAAAAAAAAAATAAATTTACCCATTTTAAATCTGCATAGCATACGGATGATTCATTGTTTTATTTATAGCTAGACCAAAAATACTTGTCTCAAGGCGTTTACACTGATTATGTCTTCTCACACATGTGAATTTCTGATTGCCTCCTCATAACATTACCATGGAAACTCATCCATAATGGTTCATCTCTAAACTTCAAAGTTAAAGGTGTTACAAACATTTGGGCGTTTCTTTTCACTTGTATTTTACCCTGAAGAAACAGCTCTTCAATTCACAAGTCGTGATTCAGTACTCTAGGTTACTGATATCATACTATACAAACCACATGCTGTTTCTACTTCGTAGGTAAGTTTTGTATTTCTACCATATGTTTTGAATTGTGTAAGAATGTTTAAAGTTGGGGCTGGAGAGAAAGCCCATTGGCTAGGAGTAGTCATTGCTCTTATAGAGGACCTGGGTTCAATTCCCAACACCCACACAATATATCATCTGCAATTCCAATTCTAGGGGATCTGATACCCTCTTCTGACCTCCTTGGGCACCAAGTGTGCTCATAGTACATATATATACATAAAAGCAAAATACTCCCACATGAAGTAAGAAATACATCTAAGAAAAAAAGAATGTTTAGTGCCGGGTGGTAGTGGTGCATGCCTTTGAAATCAGCATTTGGGAGGCAGAGGTAGGCAGGTCTCTGTGAGTTCAAGACCAGTTTGGTCTACAAGAGCTAGTTCCAGGACAGATCCCAAAACTACACAGGGAAACCCTGTCTCAAAAACCAAAGGGGGGGAAAAAAGAAAGGAAAAGAAGTAGTAGTAGTAGTAGAAGAAGAAGAAAAAGAAGAAGATGAAGAAGAAGAAGAAGGTCAATTTCTCATTAAAATAAATGGATTTCACACATTTAAAAATTATTTTTGGAGCCAGGTATGATGGTGCACACCTTTAGTCCCAGCACTTGGGAGGCACAGGCAGGCAGATATCTGTGAGTTGGAGACCAGCCTGGTTGACAGAGTGAGTTCCAGGACAGCCAGGGCTACACAAAGAAACCCTGTCTTGAAAAATCAAACCAACCAACCAAACAAAAAATTATTTTTGGATCCTGGTATTAGGTGGTACACATCTTTAATCTCAGCACTTGGGAGGCCAGCCTGGTCTACAGAGTGAGTTCCAAGTCAGCCAGAGCTACATACTGAGGCTATCTCAAATAAATAAGTATGTAAAAATTATTTTGGGGCTGATGAACTTTCTCAGTGGGTAAAGTTTCTCTGCAAGTAAGTCTGGCAACTTGAGTTTGATCTACCCACGTAAGAGTGGAAGCAGGGAATTCACCCCACAGAGTTGTCCTCTACACACATGCCTCTCCTCTATCATGCACACACAATAATAAGTGTAAAAAGACTCTTGACAAACTTGGTTCATTCTATTAATTTTCTGTTGACCAGATAGCATCTACTTATAACAAAGATGGGGACAAGACACTCCAGGGAGGAAGGCCAAGGGAGTGCTGTGCTCCTCTATCTGAACAGACACCTGTTTCCTCAGAACTGTCTGCCATGTTCTTTACTTTGCCTTCCTTATTCTGTAAATCCTCTCAATACTCCTGGACTGTTTTATCCACCCCATACCCACACACAAATGGCATACAAGCCCACAAATTATGACTTGGGTCTTAAACATTCCTTCAAAGGTGTAGTCCCCAGCCTGTAAAGCTGTTGGCATTCTTACAAGAGGTAGTGTCTAACGAAAGGAAGCCACTTATGTGCCCTTGAAGGCAATCCTGGGGGACCCATCCTTGCTGGTGTCATGAGATGAATGGACACAGGTCCAAGCAACAGCATCCACCATGGAGGACTAAAACCTCTTTTAGCTTTGGAGTTGAAATAAATATTTCCTGGGGAAGCTGAGCAACACACTGTGTTGCCCTCTGCCAGACTAGAGTACAATTTCTACCATCCATTTACTTATTTAATTTATATGGGTGTTTTATTTGAATGTATGTCTGTGCACCACATGGCCTCTTAAGACAGTGTGTTGATTCACCTGGAACCAGGTTACAGACGGTTGTAAGCACCATGTGGGTGCTGGGAACCAACCTGGAATCCTCTGAACCAGACCAGTTGGTGCTCGCAATGGTTGAGCCACCTCTCCAGTTTCTTGAATACAGTTTCTAGGGCTGGTTTTAATGAGCTCAATTGCCCCTGGGTATTGACCAGGTTAGCCAATTGCAAGCTGCTGCGCTTTTAATTAGTGCAATCAGTAGAGAAGACTTATCTCACAAATGAGCTAGAGTGCTGTTGTGACTTCTATGTGTGTTTGCTAAAGGAGCAATGATGGGAGATGTTATTCTGTAAATATGTTTTTCATACTGGTTAATTAATAAAGCCCTGTTGGTCAATAGAAAAGGAAGATAGGAGGGACTAAGAAACTAGGAGGAAGTAGTTGGGAGGAGTGAAGATGTACAGCATGGAGGAAGCAAGACACCAGCCGCGGCTCCCACATAAGATGAGCCACGTGGAAATACTTAGATAAGTAGATTGTATAAAATACAGAGTCTCTGAGTGTTATTTGGGGCTCACGTGGCGGAGGGACCATGGCGGCAGGACCGGGAGGCCAGCGGGGAGGAAAAACCTGCCGTAATAGAGCAAGATTTTAAGAAACCGGAAGACAGTGTGAGTCTTAGGCTTCTGCCCTAGTAGACCATCTAGAATGATCTTATATCGAGCAGATCATTAACATGTAAACTAAGTATGATTTTTTTTTTTTTTTATGACTGTCTTTTCCCCAGTCTTACACAAGCCAGCGTTATCTGGGAAGAGAAGTCTCAATTGATAAAATGCCTCCATCATATTGCCTGTGGGCAGGTCTGTAGTGTCTTTTCTTGATTAAAGATGGCTGTGGGAAGGGCCAGCCCACTGTGGGTGGGGCCACCCCTGCTGGTTGTCCTGAGTTCTACAAGAAAGCAGGCTGAGCAAACCCTGGGAGCAAACCATAAGCAGCACCCTCTATGGCCTCTGTCTCAGTTCCTGCCCTGACTTCCCTCAATGATGGACTGAAAAAGTGGGGCTAAGGGTGTAGCTCAGCAGGTAGGGTGCGTGCTTAGCCCAAGCATGCAGGAAGTCCCAGGGTCCGTTCCCAACATGGAATAACCAGGGCCTGGTGATGCATGCCTAGCATCCCAGCAGGTAGGATACAAGGGCAGCAGGGTCAGAAGCTTAAGTTGGTCCTCAGCTACAAAGTGATACTGAAAAAGGGGAGGGGCGGTATAACCTAGTTTATTTTGGAGGCCTTTTGACACTTCAACAGTTCTAACTACTTTGGATTTCCCACTATACAGGTTTTTTTTTTTTTTTTTTTAAATAGACTAAAACACATCTAAAATGAGAACAGAGAATAAATGCAGTACTGTGAAGTTGAAAACGTTCACCATGTAGTAATTATCCGATGTAACTACTTCAAAGGAGAGGTATAATTACAAAATAATCATATCCAAAGGGCAACTTGCTCACTCTAGTTTCATACCTTCAGCACCAAAGCCCATTAGTACAGGATTTACGTTTGCCATTCGGTGTGAAGTGGAAACACCTCCCACCCCAGATCTAATCACACCCATGAAATGGCTGCAAGCCTGTAGCACGAGGGAAAATATGCAAAAGTAACTGCAGTATAATGTTTAGGCAGATGAGATGGGTGACTGATTTTCTTTCCTTTCAAATACTTCTTTAATATTATGAATTAGTGAGTTTAGTTGATAAAGTTAAAAAAATCTTCTTAAAAATTAGTTTTAAAAATAGCATGCCAATTGATGGGTTTTGTTACAGCATTTTCATACACCTTTGTCCTTGTCTGTCCTCCTCAAGCTGGTTTAATGAAGACTTGATTATAATAACATGCTACACAATAACAATTTCTGCTCCATTTGTCACTAAAGTTGTCGTATCTAATGCTTCGCTCCTATCATCAAAAGATAACAGTCTCTGTGAGTGTTGAGGCTCTTAATCACAGCACTGGGGAGACAGAGGTAGGCCAGTCAGGGTGACATAGTGTGACCTTGCCTCAAAAATGAAATATAGATAAAAGAAGAAAAATAGTTTCTTTGCTATCTCTAAAAATAAGATTTAGTTTTACTTTTTAAAATTGCGCATGTGTTGGGAGTCATGTGCCTGTGGGTTCTCGGTATGTACATGTGAATGCTGGTGCCCGCAGAAGCCAGAGGCTGTAGCTGGAGTTACGGGTATAGTTATGAGCCACCCAGTGTGGTGCTGGTAACTGAACTCTGGCCCTCTACAAGAGCAGTATGTACTCTTAATTGCCAAGCCACCTTTCTAGCTCAGTTTCTGTTTTAAGGGCAAAGTAGGAAAGCCTACTCATTTATCACTAAAAGGTATTTCTGCTTTGCTTCAATTAAATGTGCACCCCTCTTCTTTTATTTGGCTTGTACAATATTAAACAAAAGGTTAAGAAAGCCGAGGCCACTCAGGTGGAGTAAGTATAGAGACAGCGCTCCAGTCAATCAGGAAGCAGGGGTCCCAATCAACAAAGTACTTGCATGCACTAGCACTTTAGATCCTATTCATGTCAGAACTACATGTACAGCTGCCCGTGGTAGCTCACACTTGTGGTCCCAGCACATGGGCCGCCGAGGCAGGAGGGTCTTGAGTTAGGTCAGTCATATAGCATTAGAACTATATATAGCTATATAGTGTTATTCCATCACGCCCTATGCTTTTCCATTGTAATTCTTACTATCCCATTCAGTTATTACGGCTATTCAGCTCTACTTTTCATCATCTGTAATGTGTGTTATATTTAACAGCTGCTAAGCTTAGTTCTCAATGTTGGGTAAACCTTCCTTCTGGATAGTCAATAATAAAACCGATGAAGTTCAGGATGGAGCTAGGTTATGCAAATTAGGTGAATCTTAGTGTTTTGAAGATTTGAGAGATACATTATTTATTGAAGAATAATTACTATATACGGCAAAAATTTAAAAAGGAATTAGAAAATCCAAATGACGTGTAATCATTTCCTAAACTTCTTATACATGTGTGCTGTTTTTTTTTTTAGTTTATTTATTTATTTATTTATTTATTTATTTATTTATTTATTTATTTATTTATTTATTTTTTGGGTTCATTACACCTTTGAAGCAGGATCTCCAAGCTGTTGCTCTTCTGAGCTGCAAAGTTTTTTGCAGTGTTTCTGCCCTGCAGGACAGCAAGCTGCAACTGTGGCCTCTAATAGGGTTTCAGAAGTGGCTCCTTGTCAGTTGTGATGACCTAAAATGTTCCGTGGTGGTGTAGGTGGGAGCATAAACCACTTCCAGTTGAGAGCTGCCATTCTGGAAATGCAGCAGGTCTTTAGATATCACATGTAAAGCCCCTGCTTTAGAGACAGAAAAGTGTCTCATTCTTGTGTTTCATTTTTACATCAGTGTAGACAGTTTGCCTACAGTCTTGTGGCTGATGCGTGGCAGAATCCAAGTGTTCTATGAGACAGTGTCGGCTACACTAATCTGCTCTGTGGACTGTAGGAAGATCGGTTGAATTTTCTTTTCCCCATGGAAAAGGGGACAGGACTCAATAACTGAACACTCAAAACCCTTTTACAAACAGAAAGTCATTAAAACAGAGAGCAAAGGGTCAGGAATTTAAAACTAATCATGGTGGCTTAAAAAGTCAATTAGGTTTCAGCAATTTTATCCGCAGAGCTCCAATTTCTATAAAAAAAAATTTGGGGGTCTATTAAAGAGATATAATGAGAAGCGGCTGCTCTCAGAGTGAATCCCGAGGTGGCCAAAGGGGCCAACAACTCTGTTCTTCACCTGCCCTTCATCGCATAGATGCGGGTCAGCTACATCAACGCCACCTGCACCTCCCACGCGGAAGCAGGGATGTTGAGCATCCTCAGCAGAATCCTTGAAGGTCCTTCATGTATTTGTGCTTGGCTCAGCCAAAGTAAACTTGTACACTGACCTTGTGAGCAGATGTTTGGTAATGAGGCCAAAGGACCAAGTAACATTTTCAGAAAATTGCTTTACAGTGTAATAAATGTTCTGATTAGATTCCTGTTTTCATCTCTGACACGCTCAGGTGATTCAACCTAGCGTGTCAGGGGGATCCTAGGCAGGAAATCACCATTATCTAAATAATCACACAAAGAGTGCAAGAATTTTTAGCTTGAAAGATATTTCTAACAAAGACATACACATGATATGTGTATATGTTAATATATATATTAAACAATGCAAAAATTTTGCTATTGTTTTTCAGTTTCTCTTTAACCGTGACCTATTTTGGTTTGATCCCAGTTTACTTGAATGTGAAATGTCTGGTTCAGTAAGTTCTTTTGTGACAATAAGTATTTTTTTAAAAATGTCTCCAGAGACGAAACTAATTTCAGCCACTTTAAAAAAGCGCAGTAACCCTTGAGGCCAGCAGAGCTTATATTATGTAGTACTCAACACAGTTATTGACTGTTTCTAATAGACACATCAGAACCAAGAATTGAGTGTCTCGCACTCCTGGAGTCATGAGAACACGACATCTCATGCTCTGCCGCTTTGTGGGCTGAAGAACCTTGTGAGCAAGTAGGGCAGTGAGGTTCACAGGTGATCTGGTCTTGTAGTAGTGATTTGTGTGGTTTTTAGTCTGTTTGCTGCATGGGGGGCAGAGAGTTGATTTTGAGTTGTTAAATACAGAAGTGAAATGCATGAATCACAAAGGAGGAAGTAGATACAGGATTATGTTCTGTGGCACTTTTATTGGAAAATCTTCCTTCGAGATAAGATTATTTAGTAACAGGGGGGTCTTAGCAAACAAAAGATGGGTTAATATAGAGACACTGGCTACAATCAGATAGTAAGTAGCCTGTGAAGCCATAGACCCAAAGTATCTTAGACTGCATCAGCACCTACCTTAGACTAGGCATTAGATAGAGATTAAGTGTGCAATACATAGGATAGTAGGATGGTTAAAAACTGATGAAGGCAAAAATCTGATATAAGATGAGGGAATAAGGATAAAATTATCTTTTGCAGGTTGCTAACTTCCCATGAAACAGTAATAGGCTTAGTAAATATATCAAGATATAGTAACTACCCCACAAGTTAGAATGATAACATGTCTAGGGAGTCAGGAAGATGACTCAGTGGTTAAGAACATTTGTCTTTCTTACAAAAGACATGGGTTCAGTTTCCAGCACCCATATAATTAATAGTTCACAACAATTTTAACTCTAGTTTCGGGGACCCAACACCTGCTTCTGGCCTTTGGGGCACCAGGCATGCACATGGTACATGCACATACAAGCAAGAAAACATGTTAGGAATATTTGTCAGTGTTAAATAGAGAACCATGACTTGTTTCCCCCCCCCATAAATATGTTTTTAATGCACATTTAAAGTTGAATTGAATTTGTAGTTCTCTATACAGGATCCCATTAAATGATGCTTTTTAAATAAGACCAGTTCAGAAATGTCTTTGAGGTGTGAATACATGTATTCACTTGGCCTGCAAACTCAAAAAATGCGGAGCTTGAACGGGAAGCAACGAGTTGCTTTTGGTCACAACCCACTAGATGCAATCACTCTAAACCCTCTGACTTGTGCTACAAGAGGGAGAGTTTTGTCCTCTACCTTAGGCCCTTCCCCCACCCCATTTCTCAACATGTAAAGTAACAGTTGTTAAATTCTTCACGTTTTTCTTACCATTGGGCTGGGCCTGGTTCCATTATTGTGCTTTGCTCATAATAGAATTTTTGTTTTTGTTTTCCCCAAGAGTTATTAATTGCCTTTTTGTTTTTCATTTGCTTATCCCCAGAATACTTGTTATGGTGCTCAGGGCTGTGAGTACACAGGTCCACACTGTCTGCACCGGGAGTTCTTGGACGGGTTACCCCATATGCACGGCTGGGATGAGTGTCATCCTGTACAGCATCGAGCTGATTCTATTCTCTGTGTTTCAATTCTGTACTTTCAGAAGCATCTCTGTTAGCACCTTCCATCCACGGGACCCACTGCAGGCTGTCTGCTCAATGTCCTTCTAGACATCTCTCTTCTTTGCTGGAATAATGCATTTCCCACATCCCATGGGTTCCCTTCCCCTTCCCCCTCCCCCTTTTAGCTTGGACAGAACATGCCTGCCCGGATAAAGGTGTGAACAGTACATTTTATGGGTCTGAAATTTAGTCTTTTTCAATTATTTTATGTTTATACCTGATTGACAGGTTTGACCACTACAGAACTTGGGCCAGGGTTACAAGATGGCATCGTGGGTGACTGTCACACTGTCTTTACACTTCTATTTCACTAACTAGAACTTCACTGTTATTCTGATGCTAGATCATTGGAATATGATGTGAGCTAAAGGTCTGTGCAAAGTTAAAGTGTCCCCCCACCAAACACTCTTTTACCACTGCAGTCCTGTAAAACCACTGCCTAACTGAACTGTATCTTTGCATAGCACAGTTCAGTTAGGAAGAGCCTGCTGGAGAGATGGCTCAGAAGTTAAGATCACCGGTTGCTCTTGCAGGTGACCCGGTTTCAGTTCCTAGTATCCACGTTAGGAGGTTCACAACTGTCTGTAACTCTAGTTCCAGGGAATCCTATGCTTCTTGACTCTGTGGGCCTGAATGCATTATACCCTCACAGACAGACAGACAGACAGACAGACAGACAGACAGACAGACAGACAGACAGGCACACACACACAGATAAAACAAAAATAAATATTAAAACAACAACAAACAACAAACGAGCCTGACTCTAAGGCAGAAGACTAATTACCCCCATTTTACTTCATATTAGTAAACCATTTGAATGAAATTAAGGATTCCTGGTTCTAATATGAGCAAACACAGTGCCATCACGTACGCTCAGAGACATGACACTCATTGTTTTATACACAAAGCAATCAAGGCATACACAAATTACCAAGCTGCTTATGGTGACTTCAAAAGTCAGCACCTTCTGGTTGTGACATCAGTTTTTTTTTTCCCCATATACTACATGCTAAAATCAGTTGTACTATGCTATTGAAAATAAGCCACACCAATTACTACATGCAAAGGAGCCCAAGAGCCAAAGCCCCAATCTCCAGAGGAGGCTGGTTCAATCAGTACCTCAGTCGGAGAGAACAGCTATGACATTAGTGACTCAGAACAAACTTTTTACATGCTTTATTTTGAATAACCAGTTACCTCAGATTGGTTGAAGTAGAGGTGCAGAAGGAAACCAGAAATCCTAGCAAGGCAGTGCCACACACATATACAGAAAGAGAGAGAGACAGAAAGAAAAAGAGGGGGGGGGAGAGAGAGGAAGAGAGAGAGGGAGGGAGGGAGAGAGAGCAGAGACACAGAGAAAAGAATGGTCATCTTTACTTAAGGTAATTTATCGAAACTATTTCAAGGTTAAAAGGGGGGAAACTATACCACAAAGTGACATTTGTAAGTATGTTTTATTTATTAGCTTCCTTTAATTTCATAATGAATTAAGAGCTTTGAACACCCAAGTATCATAGAAAATAAAGTGTTAAAAATATCATTAAAATTACGTATTTATCAAAGTCCAAGAATAAACATAAAACAGAGTTCTGTCAGAGTTTCATAATGATCTAAAATAAAAGTGGCTACCTTTATGTATGGGCTGATGGGAAGATAAAGATGACAAGGGAAAACTTACCTTCACTGCTGCTGTGACAGCAGCTGCAGCCGCTAAATTCAAACCTTGCCGTCCGAAGTTCACCATCGTCTCATAGCCTCTTTCCTTTGCTTGGACAATATAATCATCAATTTCCTGGGGGGCAAACCATTAACAGTAAAATCAGGTGTGGTAACATACCCCTGTAATCCCAGGAAAGGTGGGGGGCTGAAAGAGCAGAAGTTCAAGGCTACCTTCGGTGACATAGTAAATTCAAAGCCAGTCTGGGCTACCTGAGGCCCCGAATTAAAAAAAATTAAGCTGGGTGTGGTAGTGCATTCCTTTAATCTTCCTCTATAGAGGAAGATCTTTGTATGTTTGAGGCTAGCCTGGTCAGCCAGGACCATACTATGAGATCCTGTCTTAAAGACAAAAAAAAAAAAATCTGGCAAACAGAAATAAGAACACATCCATAGATGTTTATTCAGGCTTTTTGTTTGTTTTTTGAGATGGGGGGCTTGTCTTACTATCTAGCCCTGGCTGTCCTGGAACTTTATATGTAAACTATACTAGCCTAGTACTTACTGATCTGCCTGCATCTGCCTTTTGGGGTATCCACCACTATGCCTGGCTGGTTTTACTTAGATTTACTGTTAAGCCTCTTTTCATCACACTGGGTAGGGTGTGGGAATAACTGATATACCTTACCCTTTCCTTTGAAGAGAGAAGAGGATGAAGGAATTTTCTATATATTAAACTTGCCCCTCTGGTATAGGGCGACAGCAGCCAAATGACAAAGGCAATCTTCAGCTCGTAGTACAGGGGAAACCTAACAGGAAATAATCAGGACGAAATATGGTAAGAAGCAAAACAAACAAACAAACAAGCTGGGAAATCTCAAAATCGCTGTGTCTGTTTCCACAAGTGGAGGTTGCTGACAGGCAAACAACCGCAATGGGACTTACTGATGAGTTCCCATCACCAAATCACAGATGAACTGACCACAGTGGCTCAAAGAGATGAAGTCACCGTTTATTTGGTCAGGGCAGCTAGGGATTGTCCCAGAAGGTAGGTGACACGTCTACAGACAGCAGGGGACAACTTCATCTGTCCCACGTGCACATCAATTCTTTCTCCAAATCCCAATTGCAGATGAAGGGTATGAAGAATTAGCACAAAGGCAGAACGAAAATTGGTGAAATTAGTTAAGTGCTCATGTCCAACATGGTCTTTCCCATGGGTGCAGTTACTTCCCTAACCCTCGTCCGTGTGCTTTGGACTGGAACTCAACAAAGCCGACATAAGCCTTAATTGCTGTCTGACTCTCTTATCCAGTTCCCCCAACCTTTAGCTAAAGCTTCTGCCATGGAAATACTTCCTTGGTTCTGAATGAAGACATCAGTAGAGCTGAGTCTAGCAAAGCTGCAGCCAAAACCCTGCCCTAAGGCCACTTAAGCAAAAGATGGAGGTCTGTTGTTCTGACCCACAGGGCTGCCTGCTACCACACCAAAAGCTAACTTATACAATGTGAGAGGACCACTGGGTACCACAGTACAGCAAGGGCCTAGTCTGAGTTTTTATGGTAAGGCAGATAGGCAGCAGAGCAGTGAGGAGTGACTACTACTGTGGTCAGCAATTCATCTCGGCCACAGTGCAACTTTATAGCGTTCATGAACTCCCAATAGTGAAAAATACGAACACTGATTGTGTGTATCCATCCACGTATGGATATTGTATGGGTGGGTGCTAACACCAAAGGTGCTCACCATCCACTGTGAGATCCATACTGAACTCTGGTTGTAAGGTTTGTACAGCAAGCACCTCCTTAGAATGAACCACCTGTCAGCCCAACGTTTAGCATCCAACATTTTCTACATTTTCAATAATGTAAATACGGTATACTTAAAATTAGAAAAAAGTTAAAAAAAAAAAAGAGCTGTGGGAACTGGGGATGTAGCTCAGTTGGTAAGGGTCTGCTTTCTAATATATGATGGTCTGATTCCCAGCAATGCAGTAAAAAACAAAACAAAACAAAAACACACTTGGTGGTTCATGCTTGTAATCCTAACACTAAGAAGATAGAGGCTGGAGGATCAGGAGTTCAAGGTCAGCCTTGGCTACATGAGATCATGCCTCAAAACAGATGAATAAATAAGGGAGGAGGGAGGGAGGGAGGGAGGGGGGGAGGGAAAGAGGGAGGGAAGCCTTTGAAACTCTAGAACCCTCAAATGGTTAAGAATCTTTATTTTGTCAACTAAAAGCTAAGAGGGAGAAGCTGGGTGCAGGCTTTTAATCCCAACACTTGGGAGCCAGACCCAGGTGGATTTCTGTGGTGAGTTCGAGGCTAACCTGGTCCACAAGCCAATTCCAGGCCAGCTAGAGTTACACAGTAAGACCTTGTCACAGGAAGAAAAAAAAAAAAAAAGAATATTTAAGTCTGATGGTGTATATTTTTCCTACAAATCTATGTGATGACATGATAAAATGTTCTATGAGAATATGAGACTGGGAATGGTATAAAGAAGGCACAAGAAGGAATAGAAAGGGATGGCTGGGTTCAAGTTAATACCTGTAGGTACCACAGTCTGATCGATGTATCAGTCCATCAATCCATCTCCCTCTACCTACCTACCTACCTTTGTATCTATCTATCTGGCTTCATGTAATAGCTCAGGTTAAGAAAGGATAACTGGGTTAATTTCAGCTCCCGTCTATGACGCATGGGAAGTGGAAACACGGGCAAGATCTCGGGTTTCCATTTTAAGAAGGAGACTACTCTGTCAGCACGGTTGGATGGAAAGGTAGTCTGAAATACCACATGAGGAGATCCGAGTCCTTAAGTATGGGTGCCCTACAAACTGTGAACTCAGTGATGGAATGAACATGTAATTACACCTCGTGTTGCTTTGCTAGAGCGGCCAGGGAGCTGCTGTCGAGTGGGCGGGTGTCCACGTGGCTGCTGACGTGCAGTCTCAACATTCGTGCCTCAGAGCTCTAGGGCTGGGAAGGGAGGGAGGGCCACGACCAGATGCTGTGGATTGGAGAGGAGTCATTTCGGAAACCATCGAGAAAAACAGTCTCAAGTCATGAATGTGGAAAGCGCATGATGACAGCCAGGTTCTCTATTTTAAGATGCGGGTGGGAGTGGGAGGTGGGCAGGGATTAGCACAGCGAGCTGCCTTCATGAGGGCAGGCTCCACAGAAAGCACTGTTGTCACGGGGAAGGCAGAGGAAGAAAAACATGATGCTGGGTAATTAAGTTGCTTGATCTGTTTCTCACAGAGAGAAGCAAGAGCAGCTAGCTAAGAACTCCAGACACCTGGGATGCCTGAGTCCCTCGGAGTGGTGGACCTTACCATACAAGCGTCTGATCAGCCACTGTTTCAATCACAGTATAGAGGGCAAAGACGATCCAGTACATCATCCAGCGGACCTGGAAGTCATAAAAGCACTCATGAAACAACTGGCTAAGACAACTGCAGGGCCTCACCTGAATCTCAACATCTGCTGAGATTTTTTTGGTTTTGTTTTTCGAGACAGGGTTTCTCTGTAGCTTTGGAGCCTGTCCTGGAACTCACTCAGTAGACCAGGCTGGCCTCAAACTCACAGAGATCCGCTGCCTCTGCCTCTGCCTCCTGAGTGCTGGGATTAAAGGGGAGCACCACCAACGCCTTGCTTAGTTACTCTTAAACTCACTCCCTCTCTGATTTATACCATTTCTTCAATACCAGCAGATATACTTTCTTTCAAGTAGGTTCTTGTTTTCTTTTTCTTTTCTTTTTTGTTTGCTTGTTTGTTTCCCTGCTAAATAATATAAGCAAACACACAACCACTGGACTTGGGACTTCTAAGTACATAATATAGTAATAATCCCTTCAATCCTTCTAACAACATCATGAGTTGGGAAATGCAATTGCTGCTGCCACAGAGAAGTAAACGGCTTTCTCAAGGTCACTTTGCAGAATGTGGATCCAGGCTGCCTGATTCTGGGATGGGCTAGCCAGTCGGACCATACACAGAGGGAAAACGGGGCAGCCCAGGAAAACCCACCGCTTGTTTTCACCCACACCAGTGCCCTGATAAGCAGCTAGGATACTGTGCTAGGCAAAACCAATATTGTTAAGAGTATCACTTTAATGGGTTGCACTGGCAGTTTCATATGTGCCATGTTCTAATATGTCCTTATTAACTACTTAGTCTTGAGACAGATGCTTGTTTGGCTATTTCACAGACAACACCAAACTGTAACTCAAGGCTAGGGATGTGGCTAGTGGTAGAGGAGGTGCACACTACATACACTACAACAGTGAGTGCCACAGGAACTGGAGATGCGGATAGGCGGTTGTGAGCTGCCACGGGTGTGTGTGTGTGTGTGTGTGTGTGTGTGTGGTGTGTTGTGGTGTGGTGTCAGAACTGAGCCTGGTCCTCTCCAAGAGCAGTAAATGCTCTTATCCATGGGGCCACCTCTCCAGCTCTAGTGTAATTTTATTTATTTAGCTTTTCAAGATGGGTTTCTCTGTGGCTTTGGAGCTTGTCTCGGAACACACTCTGGAGACCTGGCTGGCCTTGAACTCACAGAGATTTGCCTGTCTCTGCCTCCTGAGTGCTGGGATCAAAGGCGTGCAGCACTACTGCCAGGCATAGTAAACTATGACATCAACAGTATATAGTAGACACTCCCCCTGTGTTACTGAATAGTGTTTTTTTATTGTTTTTCCCCCCTTAGTTCTTTGTAGCCTGGGTTTTCTGAGATTACATGAGTCATCATACCTGGCACTGGCTATAATTTTATGTAAAGAAAATCCTATGGTTTATATTTGTCCTTTGTGAATATATTCCTTGACAATCTGCTCTTGAATGTACGGGGTTTTCTTATCAGAAATATGCATGGTAAAAGTAACTGAACTTAGGCAATAACTAAATGTCAGCCAATGAGGTCATGCTGTTGTTCACGGGAGCAACCACAGCGAAGGGTAACCTTGGAAATGTGCTGCCTTATTTTAACAATAATGGATACGGTTAGGGTTTTACACGAAATGATGACTCGGCAAAGCTTTTAGAAAAACTGTGCCTCAAGGCCACCCAGCTTCTGTTTAAAGATTTTCCCAGAGAAAATACCAGAAGTCAAGGTTAAAAAAAAAAAAAAAAACCAGCTTACAAAATTGTAACTAAGGACATATGAAGACAAAGACCTAAATAGTTTTCATACCAGATGAGAATATCAATAATAAAATGCCGCATTAGAATTAATATTAATGATTTCTGGGAAAACCATCACCTTGACTTGTCTGCAGAGGTTGTCCCTTAAACCCTGCAAGTACAAAGCCTGCTGCCATGCAAGTTTTAACTATTCATGGCTTACTATTTACCAGTAATCAATGCACGTCCTCTTTCATGCATTAAGTCACGTCTATGTTACTCATGATATCTAATATGATGCAAATCCTTCCCTCCTCTTCTCTGCAGGTGCTTGAACTGTTGATCTCCTGCTACAGCCTTTCAAGTGCTGACATCATAGCTGTGTGTTACCAGCTCTAGAGCCACTTCTACATATCCCAATTACCGACCACAAAAGAAGCAAACTGTATCTAAGAAATAAAATCTCCAACAAGACAATATGTACACCCATGAGCACTAGGCTGAACACACACACACACACACACACACACACACACACACACACACACACACACACACACACACACACACACACTCCTCTGGACTTACCTTTCATAGAAAACACAATGTAGTGAATTCTTAAGGACTGAGGTGCCATCATTAGCAATGATATGAACTGATACAAATGTATCCAGTCTTACTACCTATTTGTCACAGGAAAGGACACAAGTATGGGATGGTGAAATGGCATAGGAGCTTGCCATCAAGCCTGATGACCAGAGTTCGATCCCTGGTGTCCACATGTTAGAAGGAGAGAAGTGACTTCTTCCTGAATGTTGTCCTGACTGTCACATGTGCTGTGGCCCAAAGAGGAACAAGCAAACACATATGAGCATAAACAAACACGTAAGTGAAATTAAAAAAAAAAAAAAAAAAAGACAAGAGCCAGGTTGGTAGTGGCATAGGCCTTTAATCCAAGCACTTGGGAGGCAGAGGCAGGCAGATCTCTGTGAGTTTGAGGCCAGCCTGGTCTACAGAGCAAGTTCCAGGACAGCCAAGGCTACACAGAGAAACCTTGTCTCAAATATCAAAAAAGAAAAAAGAAGAAGAAAACAACAGGAGACACATAGCCCTCCACCACTTCAGCCCACATATAAAAATTTTTATATTTTAATGAGGTGACAATGATATTGAAACTATGAGACAACCAATATCACATGAGAACGACAAGAATACTCTAAGGAAGGTAGGTAGAAGAATGCCTCCAAGGAAGAAGTAAGCATACATCCTCTTGCTAGGACAAAGGGAAAAGGAAGCAAAATCTCTGCTGTGTGGGAAGGAGTCTTGATGTAGGGAAGTAGGTAAAGGGCTGAAGGAGGTAAGCGCTTCCCCTGCTCGAGGCCAGAGGGCTGGTCATTTGTTAGGAGAGGTGTGCTAGCCTTGAGAAGAACAAGACTGAGTTTCTCTGCGTAGCCCTGGCTGCCCTGGAACTTGCTCTATATAGACCAGGTTGGCCTTGAACTCAGAGATCCAGCTGCCTCTGACTCCTGAGTGCTGAGATTTAGGGCTGGCTTTCCAGGCCACCAATACCTGGTTTAGAAAAGTTGTTTTTCTTGAGTAGAAAAAGGTGCTGCCTAGGAAAGGCTGGTTCAGATACTGACCAATGATGCCTTCATTGGTGGAGCATCAGACCACCGGTGCAGTGAGAGGTCTAAGGCAACGAAGGAGAGGCTTATGAAGGCACAGTGGCTGAGTGTCGGGCTCCTCAGATGCCCTAGCAGATATGGGAGCTGAGTATCTAGTTCTCACCGGCAAAGTGAGCTGGAACAGTGGGTGTGTACCGATAGGCCAGTTCGTCTTCCTGTTGGTTAGTTAGCAGGGAGCAGAGTAGCCTCAAGGCTGTGTGTTGAAGGTGAACAGAGTTCTTAACAACTTTGGGAGAAGATGCCTTGCTGAAATAAATGCCATGCTTCATGATGGGCTGGCACAGGACATGCAAATCCCCATATTCCTTCTGTCACCGAATTCTTTGTTGCATGTTACGATTAAAGCATCTGGCTTCCATTCTAATTGTGGGAACTGAGAGGCTAGGGCCACCACAGAAATGGTTCTAGATCTAGCAGAGCACCACCAGGGAGCTATTATGGGCTGGCCAGGGCACACCTAAAGCCTGGTTAGTGGTGGCTGGTGCAATGGCTGCTGTGATGGAGATGAGGCCTGTTTTCAGGGGCAGTGCATGAGATCTCCTCAGAGACTAAGAAACTGGAAGCAATGAAAAGTGACATTCACCCAGCATACTGAAACAGCCAGAGGGAAACAATACTAAACTCTGGCTGTGATCCCTTGGAGGTGTGGCTTCTGACTGAGTCTGTTAACTCTCATCTTGTATTGTCTGTGTATGTTACTTTAGGAGGGTTACCCTCACCTCCCATCATCTTCACTAGGCAAAACAAACAAACAAACAAAAACCAAACCTCAAAGAAAAGCAAAGACACACACACACACACACACACACACACACACACACACACACACACACACACACACACACACACACAGAGGTGTAGCTATTTGAGTCTGCAATCCCAGAACTGGGGAGGCAGAGACAATCAGACACACACACACAGACACAGACACAGACACACACACACACACACACACACACACACACACACACACACAACAGAACTAAGGGAGCAGAGACAATTAGTTCTCTGGGTTGGCTGGGCAGCCTGGTTCAGATAGAGACTGTCTCTAAATTCCTTTTTAAAAAGTAGAAAGAAACCAAGGAAAGCAGGCATCCCAACCCTGAGCCCCAGTCTCAGCCCCAACAGAACCTCAAAATCATCCAGATATCAAAAGAAAGTCATTTGCCAAGGAAATAAATCCCCTAATTAGGCAAGTTCTTTTAAAGATTAGGGAATCATCTCTGACATGAAACCACAGTACCTAAAGTGACATTCCGGTTACACAGTGCACAGGCAGACGTTCCTTGTCAGCGAGCCAGCACTTGCTTTATTATTGCTCCAAATCCATAAGGTTTTGATAAGCCTTAGCATTTCAAAAATCCAGACAGTCATGTGATGGGACTTCTTAGCTTCCCTCTCCCAGAGGAATTAGAGGACATTTAAAGCCTGAGCAGTACTGTAAAATGAATATACCCAGAGGCAAAATGTACTATCAGAAGACCATGCTCCATTTAATGGGGACTCATTTACATTATCCTGATGCCAAAAGAAAAAGGGCTTCATTTCACGGATCTCTTAACGTTTTTTCCAACAAAAGAAGTTTTTATGCTCTACATCCTTAGAAAAAAATTTTATGACGATCCCAGGATAAACAAACACAGCAACTGCAAGTGTTGTAGCTGTTTTGAACCTCCCTCCTAGGAGTCCCACTGCAGAAACTTCCAGAAACTGACAGCAGGAATACTGGGGCACAGACCCACAAGCCCAGGGGTGGGGGTGGGGAGGTGAGGGCCGGGAGCAGGGTGGGGTGGGGGGTGGGGGAGCAGAGATCACCTTCTGCTTTGCAAGCACATGTTATGTGTTTTAAGGGCCATGGAGAATGGTAAAGGCACATTAATTAATTAATTAAATTAAGGGGACTGGAGAGATGGCTCAGCAGTTAAGCCCACTGACTGCTCTTCCAGAGGATCCTGGTTCAATTCCCAGCATTCACATGACAGCTCACAGCTGTCTGTAACTCCAGTTCCTGGGTACCTGGACACCCATGGCAAAACACCAGTGCACATAAAAATTAATAATAATAAAAAGAAATGTTTGCTTAAATTGTTCCTTTATATAACTTGTTATGTCATTACTAGAGTCATATTATAATAGCAACAATGGTAACGTATTAAATGATACAAGTGCACTAACTTACAGTGTGTGATTAGAAAAACCGAGTTGATAAGTTAATTTGACAAATATTACTTAGGGTCTATTGTGCACAAAGCCTTTGACATAAAAGAGTCATAAATTATTATGGCAAGGGTTTCCTGCTCCCAAGGAGCCTTCATGGTAGGGTATGAATGCAAGAAGGTATATAATTAGGATAGGCAGTTTAATCCATGTATAACTACTAAGATCTTTATATGCTATGTATTATTCACTGTTTTGTCTGAATGAAACTCACTTCTTAGGGAAAAGGCTTTCCTAGCTGTTGCCCTGGCTCTCCATAAAGGTCAAAAGTCATGTGTAAATCTGTGCATTGTGGTTGGCTTATATGACACCTGCCACCTCAGCCATTTATCTAGTGGGAGGGGTGAAACCTGTGCTGCTCATCGTGTTCCCAGCTCCCCTGCCTGGGGAGGCAGGCACAGAACAGCCCTACTGAACAATTTCTATTTTCTGGGGCACGGTATGTAGGCAGGCTGGTATGGGATTCCCATCAGTAGCCAAGGAGTAATGGCAGCAGTCCTGAACACTAATAACATAGGAGCCACCAGGCCTGGCTACTTTCTTTCTCTCTCTCTTGGTTTCTCGAGACACAGTTACTCTGTGTAATATCCCTGGCTGTCCTAGAACTCGATTTGTAGAGCAGGTTGGCTCTAAACTCACTGAGATCCACCTGCCTCTGCCTCTTATGCTGGGATTAAAGGGAAGTGTGGCACCTTTCTTAAAATTTAAAGTCTGGGATCCTGTAGGAAGGGACGGCCTAGTGGATAAGGCACTTGCCTGGAAGTACATGGTTTATGACCCGAGTTTTGTCCTTGGATCCCACATAAAGGTGGAAGGAGAAGGCTGATTCTATGAAGATGTCCTTTGACTGCTACATGCTCACTGGGGCACATATGTGTTCCTACAGATACATATCATGTGGGGGCACACAATAATAATAAGTAATATTAAAAAGAAAGTAAGGTCTTAATTGATAAGTCCCAAACAAATAACTAAGACTGCAAGTGGCAGCATATAAAAGTAATAATTTTGTCATTCTCCACATTCTCCACATTATCAAGACATTAAGAAACTTCCTAACCTTTCTTAACTACAGATTCACTGAATCATAAAGCTACTAACGATGATTTTAAAAACACACCCAACAAACCATGAGCCTTCCCTTCCCCCCAACTTATGCCTAATGATTTCAATTATAACCACTAAATAAACCCAGAGCATAAATGCTAAAATATGCTCCAATGGGGAAAAAAAAGAAGGGAGGAAGAAAACAACTTTGCTGAATCTAAAAAGAAATAAACAGTGCTGAATTTCAGACCACCCAAAGAGAACTTTATTTTCTGGCCATTGTTAGTTACTCAGTTGAGTCAATTCTCCCAGAACACTTGTGGATGCCACATTTCAGAGGGGATGGAGAAATTCTAGGATCAGGATTCCTCGGAAAACAGTATGGCGTTGAAAAAGATTTCTTCTGTTTCATGAACAATTATGCAATAATTTGGTTATTTCACAACAATTTTCTCCCCCTTTAAAACAAAGAGGAACAAAATGTGAGAAATCAAATAGAAGAAACTCCCTCCTTTATTGAACCCAGATGGCTTCTGCTGCGGGATTTTTCGCAGAGCTGTTCCAAGTTAGAAGCATGGTTGGAAATAGGCTAGTGCAGTTAGATATACTGTGGGGACAGACTAAGTCTGAGCATGTGGAGACTGTCTATCCTTTCTTTGCTCATTGACATGGGCTCCTGTGACAGAACTTAGGTCACCTGCAAGGCCATTTACTTACTGAGCCATCTTGTCAGCCCTGAACATCATTTTTGAACAGACAGACTGTGGGTTTAAAAAGGTTAGGGTTGCCAGGTGGTGGTGGGGAATGCCTTTAATTCCAGCACTCAAGAGGCAGAGGCAGGTGGATCCATGTGAGTTTGAGGCCAGCCTGGTCTACAGTATGAGTTCTGGGATGGTGAAGGCTATACAGAGAAACCTTGCCCTGAAAAAACAAAAACAAGCAAATAATAATTTTAAAAAATGGTTAGGGGTGATTTGGGCTCCCTCTGTTTGGAGGTGGATCTCTGCTTGTCCTGTCTTAGACTGAGTGCTTTGATCACTGTCCCTCACCTTGACTCCTGTTCGAGTTCAAGGCAGCAAGAGTAACCTGCAGTTTGTGGTTATCCCTGCCCCAGGCCTTCTAGAAGCCCCTGATGTTTTGAAGGATGAAGCTGTGTGTAATATAGACGCATCTGGTGCCCAACGGAACCAAGGCAGACGCAGACAGACGTTTATGTCATCAGATCACAGTGGCCTCTCAAGGGCCAATGAGTTACAGGGGTCCTGTGTGTTTCATCCTCCAGCTCTTCGGAGTCTGAGAAACTCAAGAGAAGGAAAAGTGCAGAAATGTTTCAAACACTAGATGACAATCAATTTAAAAAGTGTTGAAAACAAGATGCAAAATCCGGAATGGCTTCAGGAACCTGCTCCCAGCAGCACATGGGAAGGAAAGAATGGCTTCTCAGCCCTAAGATAACTCTTTCCATCATACTGCCTGGGAATTCAAGCTACACTCCACCCTTTATTCTTTGTTTAGTTTAAGTCTTCTTGACTTATTTGGAATAATGCATATTTGTAGGAGAAGAGACACTGTTCTTTTGAACACTGTATAAATGGGAAACAGCCAACCCCACAGAGAGGAGCGGAGTGGGACATCTGGCCATCCTGCCAGTGAGCCTGGCTCCACGCAGGCTGTCACCCTGTGTTCCTCTCTTCCTTGGCATTTTAACATCTTGGACCACTACTCTCCTTATTTGAGTCACCCCAAGGGGTGGCTCTAATTTACAGGCATTTCTGTCTCAGAGAGAACCAAGGTCCACACTGGGGCAGGGTCAAGACTCTGAAGCAGCGGTTCTCAACCTTCTAATGCTTTCAGCGCTACTTCATAACTGTAATTTCGCTACTGTTATAAATCATAATGTAATATTTTGGAGATGACAGAAATTTGTCAAAGGGGTCACAACCGATAGGTTGAGAACCACTGCTCTAGAGGCAATAAATGCACCCACAGGCCAGCCTCAAAACATAGAAGCCAGAAGAAATTTGACTCAACTTGATCTGGGTTAAAATGGTTATTAAATTCCCAGTTGCTAATCAATTGACACGTTTGTAAAACAAATAATTTGTTAGTGCCCACTTGTACATATGAACTTATAACTTTAAGAAGCACATTTTGGTGAATGGTATGTAGTGGAAGGCTGCCTACAGCAACACCTTTTTAAAAATATTTTTCATTGAGATATAACAGGATTTACTATGACATTTTCATATACATGTGCTTTGTTCATATTCACTCATTACCTTTTTTTGCCTCCTCTCCCCCAACTTCCTTCCTCAAAAACTCCTATTTTCATCACACAAACACCCTGCAGAGTTAAATCTAATAGTTAGGAGTCAGAGACAGGAAGCTTCCAGTCAAGCCAGTTCACAGCTCAGGGATATAAGCAAGAGAGACCCCGCCTTAGGAAGAAGGTGGAAAAAAGAATCAACCCAGAGAAATCCTCTGACCTTCACATGCTACAATCTCTCTGTGTCTGTCTCTCTGTGCGCATGCCCACACACACACACACACACACACACACACACACACACACACACACACACACACACACACACACCCTCAGCACAATATGCAGAGAGAGAGAGACCAGGCATTTAAAAAGCACAATCCACATATACTTTGGATGTGGGTCAGAGTTCAGCCCACAAACAGAGCCCTGGCTTTATTTGAGAGCTGGCTGGAAACACAGAATCTCAAGCCCAGGCCAGACCTACTACACTAGTATCTGCATTTTAATAAGATCCCAAGGGGATGCATGCAGTCGCTGAAGCCTAACAGCACTATTGTGGGAGGCTACTTCACGAGGTTCTCAGAATACCAACTAGAGCAAAGGGCAACAGTCTCTGGAACGCTGGAAGAAGGGCTTTACCTTTGGAGAAAAGGGCAGCATCGTTTTGTGAGATAATTAATGCAACCATTTAAAACGCAATTGGGCTTCCAGAGCATTATTTATGTATGATGCCATCACTAAAATAAAATTAAAAGCCAGGCATGGTGACTCACACTCTGAAGCCTGAAGCAGGAGCGTATCTCTGAATTTGAGGCTAAGCTGGTCTACATAGCTTCCTATGTACACAGTTTGATCTACAAAGTTAGATCCAGTCTCCAAAAAAAAAAAAAAAAAAAAAAAAAGACCACCACTATCGAAAGGCTCAGAAAAGTAGAGGAGCCTTTGGTTGCTAGTTCAGCTCTCAGGGGGACCGTTCATGGTAGCCATCAGCAAATGAGAGCTTTGCACCAATGACCGAAGGTCCGCCAGTCAGGTTCTCTATCCCAAGTCTATTAAGAATATTCTGCTGTCTATCTAGCCGCGGACAGAACTATGTTGGTACAGTGCTTGCCCAACACGCACGAGGCCCTGGGTTTAGTATATAGGGCTCCGTAAATAAACCAGGTGTGTAGGCTTATGTCTGTGACCTCAGCACTAAGGAGGCAAAGTTCAAGGTCATCCTTGGCAGAGTTTCAGACTAGTCTGGGCTATATGGGTCCTCCTTATCACCAAATACATAAAATCTGCCGACATCAGACCTTCATTTGAAGGAGAATTACTGGAAACCTCAAGAAGCCAATGTGATTCAGTGAAACAGATTTCTCAACTCAGTCTTTATCTGCGCCTTTTGAGTAGCTTCTCCCTCTTTACTTGCAGAGTCAGGGTGGGTTTTGTTTATTTGTTCGTGTCTTTAAGATGATTTCTTTGGTTTTACTTAACCACTCTGAGTGCCAAAAGAAGGACATGATTTCAGGGGAAACATATTTTGGTACGTTTGAGATTTCTGAACAGCTGTTCCAAAGGATTTCCTCTCCCCACACTCCTGTTCCATGACGATTCTCCTGTGTCCTTCAAGCTGTACCAGGTTGTGGGAAAGACTTGATTGCTCTTAGTGGACATCTTCAGGAACAGCTCTAGCTTTTGTGTTTTTAAAGGACCGTTTGCAATGTCAGGGCAATCTGGCATACAATCTGATTAGTTGCAGCCACAGCTACAGACTTGATGTGTCTAAAGCTACAGAAGGAAGCCAAAGTCTTAGCATTCAAATGACAGTTTCTGGTATTTTTAAAGAAACAAACAAACAAAAAACTCCCCAAAACTTCACAAATAAATAATTTGACCTTCAGCTGAAAAGAACAAAAGTCAGGTACATGTGATACAATTAGGAACTATCTTATTGAAAAATAAAAGAGATTGATTTTCATTTTATGGGTTTGTGTATTTTCCCAGCATATGTGTTCCCCCATACATACAGCGCCCACAGACACTAGAAGAAAAGAGGTCCTCAGATCCCCTGGAACTGGAGTTATAGTTGGTTCTGAGTTGCCACATGGGTGATAGAACCCAAACCTGGGTCCTCTGACAGATTAGCAAGTGCTCTTAACTCCTGAGCCGTCTCTCCCACCCCCACATATCTCAGTTTTTAGGAATAAAGCATTTCTGTAATGAAAAGTTTAAGTAGTTGAGTGTTTTCCAAATTTAGCACATCTTGCTTAAATTTCTTTTCTTGTTTGTCAAACCTCTCCTAGTTTTTTCCCCATCTTCCCTCTTTCAAGTGCTTTGTTATTGTTGTTTTGAGATAAGCTCTAACTATGTAGCTGAAGCTTGTCTTGAACTCATGATTTTCCTGCCTCAGTTTCCCAACAATCACTGGGGCAGGTTCCATCACACCCAGGGGCTGCTGTTGGTTTTATTAAGCTTATGCAAGTCAACAATTCTTAAAAATATTAGTTCCCTGGAGTTTTATTCTTCTGTTTTACTGTTTAACAACATCCTGCTTTTCTTACAGAGCCCATTGTTCGTTTATTTATTATCTCTTTAGAGATAGAAGCTTGATATATAGTCCGGGCCTTCAAATTTCTGATCCTCCTGTTCTGGCCTCCTGAGTGAGGGCTGGAATTACAGGTGTGTACCATGAGGCACACCTTTTAATTTCTGATAGATATTTTTTACTTTGTTAGTCAGTATTGTCTTTGTCTTCCTGTTTTTAAAAGTGATGCTTCAAAGCTATCATGCTGAAAAGTAAAAACTGTGATGTTTATTAACATTTCTGCTTTTTAATAGGTCGATTCCACACTTGTCTCTGTCTCTCTCCAGTCTGATCCACTGTCTTCTGCTGGGGAAGTTATGGTTTCGGAACAGAGATGGGGCAGGCAGAACACTGGCTGCCTTTGAATATATTTTTCCCTGAAGTGAGGGTGGAGGCAGAAGTTTTTTGGTTGTTAGAGCTTTTGTGATTTTAAAGTATCCCATCACTAGGGATTAGGGTGGAGGTGGTTAGGCCTCTCTCCAACTTCTTAGCAACATTTCCTTTAATGGAAACAACTGTTTCTGCCTCTGCTTTAAAGTCCATTTCTACTGACACTACAGTTGGTAAAGCCCTGCCTGCATATTAGTGCAAATCTGGCCCAGCATCTAGGTGTAGTGTGATTGCAGGGACTGATCTGTCAAGGTTTCCCAAGCATTTTCTCTGGGAGCTAGGACAGGCTGCAGCTCTAGGAGCGTGGGAAAGCTCAATTGACTTCACAGAGGCCAAGAGTTTCATTAATTGGCATTCTAAAACTGTAGGAGAAACTATCTTGGGTCTTCTGTAAGAGCAGTTAAGTGTTCTTAACCTCAGCACCTGCCAACTCTCCAGATCCAGTCACAGAATCTTCTTCACACTTACCAGTGGTATGAGTATAAGGCACTTGATTATGACAGCATCAATGCTATCAACAGAGAACACACACACACACACACACACACACACACACACACACACACACACCCCTACATGTATACAGATCAATATACATATTGCTATGTACTATACATAAGTAAACCCGACACATCAAAAATCAGGTTTGCAAACAATAACTGTCACATAATTTAAATAGATTTAATTCACTTAAGGATATTGGGTTGTCCCAAGTTTGCTGACACTGATTTATTTATGAAATGTTAGATCATACAGCAGGTGGTAGTGGCACATGCCTTTGATTCCTGTACTCAGGAGGTGGCAGAGGCAACTCTTTGAGTTCGAGGACAGCCTGGTCTTCCAGAGTGAATTCCAGGACAGCTAAGGCTATATGGAGAGACTGTCTAGAAAAACCAACAAAACAAAACCGTACTTTCTAGACTGGGGTATAGCTCAGTGGCAGCATGTTTGTCCAGCATGTGTGAGACCATGGGTTTGAGTTCCAGCACCACAACAGCAAATAAACAAGTAGGTACACACTCTGGTCAAGGTATACACTCTGGTCGTGGTTATGCACACCTTTAGTCCTAGCTTTTGGGAGGCAAAAGCAGGCATGCCTCTATGATTTTTGAAGCCAGCCTGGTCTACATACTGAGTTCCAGGACATGCAGGACTATATAATGAGACTCTGTCTCAAAAAGTAAACCAAAATAAAACTCCCCTAAACTAGACTTACAGCTAAAGATATTCATTCTAGCAGCTAATATTAAATTTTAAAAATAATTTTCAGGGTCTGGAAAACCAGTATATGTTACTTTAGACTCATTTTCTAACAAATGATACTTAAAGTGAATGCTAATGATGTGTCTTATTTGATACCATAGAGCAGTGGTTCTCAAATCATCCTAATGTTTCTTTCCTTTAATACAGTTCTTCATGTTATGGTGACCCCCAACCATAAAATTATTTTCATTGCTACTTCATAACTGTAACTTTGCTACCATTAAGGATTGCAATATAAATATCTGGTATGCAGGATATCTGATATGCGACCCTGTGAAAGGGTTGATACCAACGGGCTGTGAACAGAATAATTCAAGGGCAACAATCCAATCACCAAGCCAATATGAAAATATGGGTAAAGATGTTAGGATATACACGTTTAGTTCCCATCCCTCTGAAAGACCTTATTAAAGGAAGGAATCATTTACTCATGTGTGTGAGGGTGTCTCTGCTTGCCACAGTGCGCATGCGGAAGGCTGAGGAGAAATGTGAGTGTTGGTGCTCTCCCTCCACAGTGGGGGGGGGGGCAGGTTGTCAGGCTTGGCAATGAGGGCCTTTCCATGTGGTGTCTTCTTGTCACTTCCAAGACTAAAAGTAAGAACTAAAAGTAGATCAGGCTGGGCCTGGTAGTACATGCCTATTGTTCTTGCTACTCAGGAAACTGAGGCAGGAGGGTGAGAGTTAGATGCCAGCCTGGACAACATTCCAGGAGACTATGCCTCTCTTCCCCTGCCCAAAGTGTACATCAGAATGCACATGGCTGATAAAAACTAATTTTCTCTTCAAAAAAGAAAAGAAGATACCTGCTCTAACCACTAGGCTACTCTTTAAGCTTTCAATACTCAAACCTTTGAATCAAATAAGATATATTATTGTTATTTTGAGGATTAGGATCAAATCCAGAGCTTTGTCCACTCAGGGAAACATTCTACCACTATGCTACATCCTTTCCTTCAAACGAACATCTGAATTCGCCTCACAAGGCTCCTGGCACACTTGAGTAGGTCAGTGGGATTGTTCTGTGCCAGCTTTACCAGGCAGAGCGTTGGGAACATGTGGAGCAAAGACAGCCCTTGAGTATGTCTAAGAATCTCCACCCTAGAACTACTACACCACTCGAGCTGTCACTGAGCTACAAGAACTCTGGAGCTGGCCCTCGGTCTTTATCTTCATTTCTATCACCTACAGATTCAGCTAAAAAATGAGGTCACTATTAAAAACGCCACAGAACTTTAGAGTCATCTCCTACAGGAGTGTCCCCCCTTTGTTCCTGTTCACAATAAGTCTCTCGAGTGTTGTTGAGCCAGTCTTTTCATTGCTGTCCTCTCCAACATTCTAAGAATAAGAACCCTGGTTTCCTAGAAAAGCTACAGCAATTACACATGATTTGCAAGTAAACACTCTTATTTTCAAGTCTTAACATGCATGAGCCTGGAAAACTTTGCAAAAACCGTATTAAATCTCCGGTAAGCCTGCTTTTCAATTACTGCAAGACTGAGAGTGTCTAAGTAGGCCATATCAGCCACACCATACAGGAAATTATATCCCAGGAAAGCTCTGCTTTAAAAATAGGCAAAGGAAGAACGGAACGCTGCCAAAATACACAGCGCTCTCCATTTGTTTTGATTTGCACACGGCATCTGTTTTATCAGGTGCAACCTGCCATTTGGAGGCTTTGGGGGGAATGGTAGTAGTTAGGGTGGGAAGAAGTAAACGAGCCCAAAATGTTTGCTTTTCGAAAATGCTTTTGAAGTAGATGTCGGCAGAATTTAGGTCAGGACTAAATATCACAAAGATACTGGGGATAAGGATTGAGAAGGGGCTTGCACATGCCCTAACCCAGCAGAATTCAAGCTGAGGAACCTGATCCATCCACCTAGGAACACACAAGCTCTTCAAGCACAATTTAGCATTTTGCAGGCACTGAGAAACCAGCTTTTCTGTCACACAAGTTCATTTATTCAAAAGTTCTGACTAATTACTGTATACCTGCTACTGTTCTAGGTACAGAATAGCACAATTAAAGTAAATGAACCCTTCCCTGTGGTGCTTATTCCAGTTGGAGAAAGACATTAAGGGATATAGTACCAGGCAACATAAAGAGGTGTTGAGACTGTACCCGCCAGCCTGGTCTACAAAGCAAGTTCTGTTGCCAGGCTGTTGGGAACAGAACTGAGATCCTCCTCAAGAGCAAGTGCTCTAAACCACAGGGCCATCTCTCCAGCCCCAGAGCCTATGTTTTCACAGGAGGATTGTAGTGGCTGGGTGTGGTATACATGCCTTTAATCCCAGCACTTGGGAGGCAAAGGTGGGTGGATCTCTATGAGTTTGAGGCCAGCTGGGTGTACACAGAAAGTTCCAGGAAGCAAGAGCTACACAGAGAGATCATCTCAAAAACAACAACAATAACAACAACAAAATAAAGGGAACATTGTGGGACACAAAGAACAGAACATTAGCAACCTAAGTGTTTTGGTGCAGTACCAATGCTGCCTTACAAGGGCCCTCATGGGTGAGCTGACAGTAAAGATGAGTGGGGATATTACTGGGGTTGGCTTCTTCTCCCGGTCCATGTTTTAATTCTGAGAAAGTAAATATGTTAAGTTATTTGATAAAGAGAAAACAATGAGGCAGATGGAATGAAGGCCAAGTATCAGTCAACCTTGAGGGGTGGGCCCAGTCATTCATAAAGGACTTTACAATAGGAAGACGGAGGCAGATGGCCAAAAGCCCAGTGCTGGCTGCATCCAAAGATCTCAGCCCCGAGCTGCTGGCTGGAAAGACATAGGGATTGAGCCCAAAGCCAAGGAATGTGGGCAGCGTCCAACTCTGAATGATGTAGCGCTTCCATTAGATTAGTCTCCAGACGGAAGGTGGCCAGGTGGACACACTCTACACTTCTGGACTCCAGGGGTGTTTGAGAATAAATAGTTTGTAGTTTTACTTCTGGAATAGTGTGGTAACTGGGAAGAGCAGCAACGAGGCATGGTAATGAGCAAAAGTACTCTGAAATTTGTGGGAAGCAATTAGCTACACATGCATCATCCCAAGAACATATACAACACCTCAAACTTGGTTCCTCAAAGTCTTGCTGTTAGGAAAGTAGGTGACTGGGAGGTCTTCAGTCTTCTTATAGTGCCTCCTGGTTTAGTGCCTGTTCGCCTTTGGTTTTAGCACTCACTGTATTTTCAAAGCAGAGTTAATTACAAAGCAATGATCAAACCAGACCCAACCTGTCTCTATTTCCCTAAATTCTCTTCAAGTATTCATTATTGTGGACTTCCCAAAAAGATGGTTACAAAGATTGTTTTTTATTATTGTTGTTATAATATCAAAGCAAAACTATAAGAAAATAGCTTGACAGTGGCGGCACACGCTATTAATCCCAGCACTCAGTGGGGCAGATCTCTGAGTTTGAGTTTAGCCTGGTCTACCAAGCAAGTTCCAGTACAGCCAGAACTACACAAAGAAACCCTGTCTCAAAAAACAAAACAAACAAAAATTACAAGCCCCTTAGAAACAACTGTGTAAGGGTTACGGGTGAAGTTCGAATTCCGAAAATTGCGGAAGAAGGCTACTGACCTGCTAAAAAAATCAACACACTAAGGACATATTTAAACACACTATATTGTATGTTTTAGTTCTTCAATTTGAATAAGAATGATAATGGATTCTCTTATGCAGGTTAAATTATTTTTTAGCACACAAGGGGGAATTAAAATCTCAGAAGCATGTTATCATTAATTGTCTTACATTTTCAAATGATTCAGTAATAGAAATCTGAGTGTTAGGGAATGAAACACATAAACTTATGTCTTTAAGTGTTGCTGGGTGTAGCAGCACATGTCTTTGGTCCCAGTGTTTGGGATGTAGAGTCAGGAAGTTCAGGGTCAAGAACAGCCTCAGCTAGCTACATAGTGAGCTGGTGGCCAGCCTAGGCCACTTAAGACTATGACTCAAAAAGAAAAAAAGAAGTAGAAAAACAAACAAACAAACAACAAAAGCAAAACTGATGCATAAAGTTGACTAATCTTTTTTTAATAATTAGACCTATCTCTAAATAACCATTTTTCTGCATATGTATGTATGTATATCTGGGACAGGCTGTTTCTGTCTGTTTATCTATCTACCTACCTGTCTGTCTATCTATCTGGAACAGGGCATCTATCTATCTGTCTACCTATCTACCTATTTTCTATTTGGGAGAGGGTTTCTTCATTCTGTGGTCCAGGGTAACCTCAAGCCCTCAGAGATTCTCCTGCCTCATCCTCCCAAGGGCTAGGACTGCAGCCATGTACTTCTACTCCTGCTTTAGAATGCTTTAGAGGTAACACATGTCCCCAGCTGAAAGACATACCACCCAGTTCTTCAACTCCACAGTTAGAGTAAGAAAAAGATCCCACTGAATAGACACTGCAAATGAGTCTTGCATTTATTAAATTCTGGCCAGCAGTATACTCCACAGCTCATATTTTCATGGCATTTTAGGGATTATGGGTCATTCATATTTTTTTTTTTTACCATTGGAAAGAGAATTCCAAGTAAAGAATCTCATTTTGAGAGAGAGCAGTGTTGTCTAGGGAACTGTGCAAGGCTGTGGTTTGTTACAGTTGGCAAAAACACTAAGTTGACAGCATTTCACGAATAGCACTGTTGATAGTATTTCATGTCTATGGAAACAAATAATATCACCGGTGGTGTATTTTCCATGTTCCTGAGAGCTCTGCACCTTTGTGTTATTAGTGCTTCATTTACATTTTATTTTTACAAAATTGATGGCAAATGACTTCTGGAGAAACAAAACAAAATCGCCTCATCCCCAGCACCACAAAACACAAAACCAAGCACGTTCTTTACCACAGGCAGCTTGAGAAAGGCTGTAAATGAAAATCAAGTGTTTGTTTTTAAAACTAACATAGCCAGCACTATAACATGGCACTTGAAATGTTTATTACAGTATATACTGAAATAAGTCCCTTCAAGCCATGTATAAAATGAAGTTCAATTAGTATGACTTAATATGCTTTCATGTATTAAGACTACTTTCCCAATCCTAGATCCAAGAGATCTGTATCACAAAAGGATTTAAGAACTCCAGAGAGCACCCAAGTAACTTCTTTACCTCTCACAGATGTATTTCACCATTATAACTAGGGTGTGTGGGTCTATGCACACAAACACTTTATTACAAGAGCTGGCTTTATACGAAAGAGAAAAATGACTATAAAAGTTCAATAGGATAATTGCCAAAGTTTCAGCTAGTGGCTCTACACAACCTCAAACATCTGAAGACAAACTCTCAAGAATCAAGGCTGGATTTCTGATCTTTGTGATGGCTTAAAGAGCTGGATATTGAGCCTGCCAACCAAGGTCCCTTAGAAATAAGCAAGGTTACACACCTCCAAGAGCCCTAGACAGGCACTTAAACAGATGCACATCCAGGCGTGTTTGCGCTAGCATTATTCATAACAGCCAAAAGACAGAAGCAGAACAATTCAGATGTCTGTTAGCAGATGAGCAGACAAACAACCCATTGTTTGGTTTACCAATACAATGGAGCACTGTTCCAGCCATCAAAAGGAACGAAACACTCAAACATGTGAAAACATGGATGAACCTAAAACACATTATGGCAGGTGAAAGAAGCCAAACACAAAGGTAACTTCTTTTTTTCCCCCCAAAGGTCACTTCTAACAGGATTCCATTTACGGAAATGTCTCCAGGGAGGAAGGGGTCGGGGAGGAGTAAACCTAACCAGCCTGGGGTTCACTTGGGATTGAGAGAGCTTGAAGGAGATGGTAGCCGTTGTCTGCACAGCTTTATGGAAGTACTAAATGTCATGGGATTGCTCATTCTGAAATGCATATTCTGGCTCCTGAGTGTCACTCAAGAAAAAAACAAAACAAAAAACAACAACAAACGAACAAAAAAAGCAGACCCAGTTATTGGTGGGAGTTATCTCACTACTGTCTGCTTATTTCTTTTGACTAACTGTTCAAGGCACACATTTGTCATCTCTGGAAATGTACTCCAACAGAATAGAAAGCTATGCCAGGACTCATGAGGAAGTGCTAGATGGCAGAGCCAGAACATAAAAAGTTAGGCACTGTGGCACATGCTTGTAACCTTCGTATCAGGAGACTGGGATGGAATTCCTGGGCTCTTTGGCTCCCTTGCCTAACTGTAGCTACAAGTTCCCAGAGAGACCTTGTCCCTAAGAATAAAAAGGGAATGAACGCATCATACATCTATGCCTGTCCTCCATACGTATGTGCACTAAGGTATACCCCCATGCATGTGAACACACACACACACACACACACACACACACAAAAGCACAACAAAAACCAAAACATTATAAATAAAGTTTGCTTCAAGCGTGCTGTTAATAGGGATGGGGCAGGCATGATAAATGACCCAGAAGGAAGAGTTTGTGCATTCTGTAAAGTCATAAGACTAGGAAACTAGAACCTGTCCTCAAAAGCTGGACAAACCAAAAAGCAGGCACCCAGACCATAATCCACTGTGACCCAGACCACCAGGAGGGGCCCATCTCTCCTCTTGGGAACTGCACTCCTTGAGTCCCAGTGGTCAGGGAAGGCTATTTGAAGCTCTATTGTCAGGTGGTGTCAAAGCTGGGGTTAAACATGATCATTTTCATGACAACACTCTATCACCTTTTGACCCCAAACATCAGTCTAACTCAATAAAAACACTAGCAGTTACCAAGGTTTGTATACTGTTGACATAGCAAATGAGAATCATCGAAACTTTACTTACATATTCCTTGACATTTTTCGTCTTCACAGCTTTGTATGAATAGTATGCAGGATACAGCATTCCAAACACCAGCCTGGAGGAGAAAAAAAAAGATTAATTCAACACAGGGAATGAATGCTTCTAACAGCTCTAGACTTAAGTCAGGAAACATGTGATGATGGTGAATTCATACGTCTACAAAGTCACACAGAAACCAAATCTATCCTGAGAAACAAAGTACAAACATATCCTTAAAAATAAAGACTATATTAATACTCTAGATAGCAGCTTCATAGCAAAGAAAACTTGGCCCTTTGAAACAAACAAACAAAAAATCCAAACTTTAAAAAGAGTATACAAATGGTTTCTATATATTTCATGCAGTTCCCCATTGTTATCTTACGTTGGGACATACACTGTTGCCTTGGCCAGGCTTCCTTTGTCTTCACCTAGCATATGTCCTCTACTCCAGACCCCACCCAGTACAGCACAATGTACTCATGTGTCTTCACAGCTCTGGCCTGTACATTTCACACTTTCCTCAATGCTAAGGCCACTATGACAGTACTGGTCAAGTGTACCTTGGATATTTCTCTATTCGAATTTGATGTTCTTCCCATGATTAGCCAGAAATACCGGTTCTGTGGAGACCACAGATGCTAGGTACCAGTGTTACCATATTACATCAAAGGCGCACAGTATCAACAGGAACCATCAGTGTGTGTGTTAACCTTGACCAGTATACTGTTCTGTTGGATTCTTCCCACTGTAAAGCTTTGCTTTGTTTTGTTTCTTGAGATGGAGGTCTTGGCTGGGTGGTGGCGGCAGTGCATGCTTTTAACCCCAGCACTCAGGAGGCAGAGGCAGGCGGAGCTCTCAGTTTGAGGCCAGCCTGGTCTACAGAGGGACTGTCAGCCAGGCTAACACATAGACCCTGTCTCTAACAACAAACAATCAGATGGAAGTCTTACTATGTGGCCTAGGCTGGCCTTGAGCTTGCAGTCTTGAGCCTCTGCCTCTAACTCCCAAGGGCTAGTATTACACAGAAGAAATATTATGCCTGGCAGAAAGAGAGATGCCTACTTTTCTTTCTTTTTAAAGACTTTATTTTATATTTAAGTGTGTGTGTGTGTGTGTGTGTGTGTGTGTGTGTATAAGTGGAGGTACCCGTTTAAGACAAAAAAACGACATGAGGCATCGGGTCCTATGGAGCTGGAGTTAAGAAGTTGTGAGCCACCTGACATGGGTACTGGGAATTTGGGTCCTCTGCAAAAGCAGAGATGGCTCCACTACTGAGTCATCTCTCCAGCCTGCTTTTCTTTTTCTCTTGTGATAACTGTGGATTGAACCTGAGGCCCTTTGCAAGTGCTCCGTCATTGAGCTGTAGACTTGGTTGATGAATCTGTCTTTCATTGAGTAAATATTTACATTTCTATTTTTAGCGAGCTCACAGCTTTTATATGTATTTATTTTGAGCCGGTGCTTTCCTGGTGGTTTCCTTATGGTCTTGGTTTGTGGCTTTTCATTCCCAGGTCAGGAGAGAAATGACAAGTTCTCTCTTGCTGGGGATTTTATCTTCAGAAGCTGGAAGCCACACCCCTGAGGACCTCTGCCTCATCTAGCAACAGAACTCTGTGATTGTTACCTACTACTGACTCTCTGGTTCTGGGAGTTTTAGCTGTGCCACAAGGCCTAGGACTTTTAGGCTAACAACAAATCTCCTATGAAGCTGAATAAAACAACTACACGAGTGTAAAATAGAACTCGATTCCCAGGGTGGCCACGTGCTGCTTCTCAGCACAGGAGGCATCAACCTGTAAATTACCAGTCACAGATGTATTTCACATAGTCACATACACACATTTAACCCACTTTGTATTTCTCTTTAGATCTTGCACACCAACAAGACATTATCTTTCACATTGCCTCATAATCCAGTATCACCGGGCTGGAGCTCTGTGTGGTAGTCTTGGCTTGTCTCTCTATGGGTCTGTCACCTCCTGCCCTTAGAAGGTACAATCTGTTCCCAGACCTGTTGGCTCTTTCTTGGTGAGAGTGGATGCACCTATTTTCCTGTTTTACTTTCAATCCTGTATTTAGAGCCAGAAAGATAGCTTAATAGGCAAGGACACTTGTCAACAAGCCTGATGACCCGAATTCTCCCAGAACCCAAATGGTAGAAAGAGAGCAATGACTCCAACTAGTTACCCTCTCACCTCCACACTCTCACTGTCACACACACACACACACACACACACACACACACACACACACACACACGCAGAGAGAGAGAGAGAGAGAGAGAGAGAGAGAGAGAGAGAGAGAGAGAGAGAGAGAGAGAGAGAACAACAAAAATCTCACAGCCAGTAAAACACTAGGCTCATGCCATTCTGGCCAGTCCTAACATGCTCCTGTGTGCTGGAAGGTTAGTTTCTAATGGACCTGCTCCACCACTGTGCTCAAGGATGTCACTAGCTGGTGGCCCGAGTCCCATGCTGACCAGCCCCTGAGGGGACTCTTCATAATATAATTTCAAAATCAGCGCCTCACACAAACAGTCTGTTCCAGCGCAGACCCTCACTTGCCTCTCTTGATTCTACTTGATCTTGGGCGTAGCTTCCTGCTTGGGGTTCACCATTCCTTAACCTTTTTTTCTTTTCCTTCTGTCTTATTCTTGCTTAATTAAGTCATGAAATTCCCCCCCCCAAACTCTCACCTTCTTATATAGAACATCTGAATTAGGAATTTCACAGAAATCTTAATCAGGTTTAGTCATTCTGTATTCAGTATGATAGTTTTAGATGGCTTAATGTATTATTTAGTATGTAATTAGCTACCAAAACAGATACTTTTCTCAAATATAGCAAGAATTTGGTCCTAGTTGACACTCTGCTTTTCATTTTGTTTGAGACAGGGTCTCCTTATGTAAACCGGGCTGGCCTTTAAGTCAGATATTCTCTTGCCTGAGTGCTGGGATTAAAGGTGACTGATCTGCCCTCATTTTTAAATCTCCACATTGAACAGAAAAAAATCAAACAAGTAGACGATCTGTAATGCCTCTCCTAATTGCTTCTCATCTGAAACTTGGGTTTAAAGACTGAGCCTCTGTTAACCTGCCAGGTTATTACTGTCCAATATGAACACTGCTGGGTAACTTAGTGATGTTTTTGAGGGGTTGTTTTTGAGGGAGGTGTTATGTCCTTGAGTGGGGTCTACTGTTAACATTTGTAACTTGGGAGGTCGGGCAGGGAGCCACGGCATGCAGTTATAAAATGAAACTGCATTTTAGCAGGCCACCTACAAGATCAACTTAAGCTTTATAAAGGGAATATATACTCCAGATAAAGTTCATCTAGAAATTTAATTTCTCTTTTACAGTTATATAGACAGAAGCAGTTACTCATTTCCTCTTCATCTTATTTCTACCTAAAGAGAGAGAATGTAGCCAAAAAATTCAAGATAGCCTATACCTCCAGTAAGGCAAAGTGGCTCCTTGAATTGTAGGAATTGAAAAATGGACATGGTTGAACACCACCCTTCCCCTCAGACCATATACACACAGACAGTACACACAAACACACATATGGGCTCTCACTGTTTAGAAGAGAATGCCAATATTTTATCTTACCAAGAATATATGAAAATACACAGTCAATTGAAAGGACTATTATTCTTAGCTATCCATGGTGGTACACACTTGTAATCCTAGCAGTTGGGAGGCTGAGGCAGGAGGATTACTCAAAATTTGAGGCCAGTCTGGGCTATCAGTCTCAAAAAAACACAACAAAACAACCAAAGCAGCCAAACAAACAAGGCTGAAAATAATTTTTAGATTAATTTTATGTGTGTGACCGATTTGCCCGTGTACACCACATGCACGCCAGGTGCCCGAGAGGTCAGGAGAGGATGTCAGATTCCCTTGGGAGTGAGCCGCTGTGTGGATGCTGAAAACTGAACTGTAGTCCTCTGCAAGAGCAACAAGGGCTCTTAATTGCCAACCCAACCTTCTAGCCCCAAAAGAAGTAGTGTTTGTTTTTAAGTGGTTTTTTAAAACACGATAAAGATGGACTGGAGAGATTGGCTGCTCTTGCAAGAGGACCCAGGGTTAGTTCCTAGCACCCACATGGCCCCGGTTCTAGGGGATCTGACATCCTCTTCTGACCTCTGTGGTACCAAGCATGCATGTGGTATACATACATCAGGCAGGAAAAAACTCATACCCATAAAAAAAAATCTAAAATAATTAGGAGAGTAGGATAAACATATGGATTAAACAATCAATATAGTCATGCTTAAAAAACAGAGACCAATAAATATCACAGGTAATAGTTACCTTCATTATTATATCCCTTTAAAATCTTTATATTACAAATTACTTCTCTAACACTATATAATAATTTAAGCCACAGACTGTTATAATAAGTATAACACAGTTAATCCAATATGCCTACATATTTTCAATGTATAGTGTTACTCGGCAAATTCTTATTTCACTCCTTTCAGAATAAAACAAACCAATTTGTCTCATTAATGGACAAAAAACTAAACAAAAAAGGATACACAATATGCTTGTTACAGTCCAGGGATGAACTTCCCTCCTGAGTCATTGTGCCATTGTTTAAGCTGCCAGTGAATGCATGAACCCTGTCAAAGCAATGCGTGACTTCTGCCCTTACAGAGGTTTGCTGATAAAAATCTCCACCAGTGGAGTTTCTACTCAACTGCAGCCAAGAGGCTATAGCCTAAAAGAAAAAATGGCAAAGGACAGAAGTTGAGTCTTTGTGGAAAACATCTCTTAAATCCTGACTTCTAGAAAGAAAGGTTCAAGTTTAACGCTGTCAAGGACAGCTCCATTCCTCAGGCAGACTCTGTGCACATTATCAAGAGCAAAGGATGAAGCTTGGAATTTGCATGTTGTCATAGCTAAACTCTAAAATTTCTACTCTAAAAGGAAAGAGAGAGCTAGAGGGGAACACCCCCCCCAGTACATCATCACTCCTCACCTCCCTTCCTGCCCCCCCTCTTTCCCCTAGCCATGCTTTCATTCCTACTGTAAGGGTCTACTGTGCAGTAAATCCCAGTCCATGGAAAATGCTTCTAAGAACTGTGGCTTAGTGGTAGAGCCTGTTAGAATGCAGGAAGGCCTGGGTTCAATCTACAGCACAATATAAATGGGAATGGAGGGGTAGTGGTGCACACCCACAAACCTAGGACTGAGAGAAGGATCAGAAGTTCAAGGTCATCCTTAGCTATGCACAAGAGACTCTCTCAAAAGAATAAGAAAAGTGTAGGTAACATAAATGTGTGTTATTCTACAAATGATAGAAGCAAGGCTCTGGGAGACTAAGGATTAAAGAGTTTAAGAATAACTCACTCAGCAAGGGAAGAGTGGACCCTGAAACATAATAAACACAAGATTTCTCACTTTAAGACCTTTGCTCTCCTACATCCAAAACAAAACCCAGACCAAAGTTTGTGTTACTTCACACATTGTATAGCTAGCTCACTTCTCCCCTGTGATCTGACCATTACATTGGGAAGATGGATCTGTTACCCCAGTTGTGGTCTGCTAATAGAAAGGTGTCCTAAAGAGACCCAAAGCCCATTTTAAAGTGGTGTACCCGTGGTGCTGAAATCCTAAACCTAAACCCTTACACATCAGATCCCCCAATTCCCATCGAACGCTAGGTTGCTAGACTCAAAGTGGCCATGATTACTCATTCTCTGGCCGACTCCTGACTCCTGAGTAACTCTCCCCTCAGGAACTGCAGGCTTTATTTAGCTTCTTAAGCACAGGATATGTAAAACCACACTTACCATTAGCTTCCCTAACTTACAGAGAATTTAAGAGTTGAGTTGTAACCTAAGATTTAAAACAACAACAACAACAACAACAACAAAAAAGGCCAAAAACAAAATACAGCTTTTGGTGAAGAAGAAGAAAAAAATCACATACAAAACACTTCTGAAAATGTTGAGAAAATTTTCTTTCCTAAAATATACCCGACTATGCAAATAAAAAGGAGCCTAGTAAGGCAAGTCATATGCAGGGATTCGTGGTTTGCTGAGCAGTGCCTCCAGTTTCCCAGAATGAAGGCAAGGCTAAAACTTCTGCCAACACCTCCTATAAAACACTCATCCCTACTTTGGTCCCCTCCAGTCACCCCAGAAATCTCTGCTAGGAGTCTTCTAAGCTGAAATGAGCTTAGCAGTTTGTTTTCTTTTATTATTATTATTGTTATTATTATTATTATTATTGAGACAGGGTTTCTCTGTGTAACCGCTCTGGCTGTCCTGGAACTAGCTAGCTCTTGTAGACCAGGCTGGCCTTGAACTCACAGAGAACGCCTGCCTCTGCCTCTTGAGTGCTGGGATTAAAGAAGTGTGCCACCATGCCCAGCTGTTTTTGCGTTTCTTAAACCACTTCCTTCAATTCATCTACTTAGATCAATCATTCTGTTGCTTACAGTATCTCGGATTGGGTGATTTTTCCCATGCTGCTCCCTATGAGTAGACAAGGCCCCCTCTTTATTTGAGGGCACCCCTCCGCTCAAACTGTCTTTCATTAATGAGGCTGAAAGGCTCGGTAGCCTCATTTGCAGATAGACCATAGTACAAATTATGTTACCAAAATAAACAGTCATAACATGGAGACCAGACACTGAAAAGGCATTCTAAAATGATCTTGACATTTTCTTGAGCCAACCATCTAGCAGAGGGACGTCTAAGCACCTCCTTCAGCAATCTCAGAAGCACCGGCTCTCAGTCTCTGGGATATTTATTTATTCATTTACTCATTCATCTATTCATTTTTGGTTTTTTGAGACAGGGTTTCTCTGTAGCTTTGGCGTCTGTCCTGAAATTAGCTCTTGTAGACCAGATTGGCCTCGAACTCACGAAGATCCCCCTGTCTCTGTCTCCTGAGTGCTGGAATTAAAGGCGTGCACCACCACCATCAGGCTTATTTTATTTTTTTTAATGTATTTAAATATGACACCATTTCTTCCCAAGCCCTTTAAACTTTTCCATGTCTTCCCCGTTGCTTTTGAGTTCATGGCCTCTTAGTCTTTGGTTATTCTTGATTGTTGTTAGATGTGCATGCTTGTATGCATGTTTTTGTGCATGTGTTAGTTGTGTGACGATACACTGCATCTGCTGAGGAACTGAGTTTGGATCCCAATACCCACACCTGCTGATGCACAGCTACCTATAACCCCAGCTACAGGGATATCCTCTGGCCAGCCATTCTAGTCAAATTAGCAAAATTCCAGTTCAGGGAGAGACCCTGTCTCAAAGCAATAAAAAGAGGATCCATAAAGGAAGACTCTAGGAGCCGTTTCTGGGGCCCACACATGTAATGAAAGGTCACTCATACTCACTTGCAAATACTTTATGTTTTGAGTCAGGGTCTCATGTATCCTAGGCTGGCCTTGAACTCCTGATTCTCTAGCCCCATCTCTGGAGTACTAGGACTGCAGGAATGTGCCATTACATTCAATTGTATATAGTGTTGGAGATTGCATTGGGGCTTTAGTCCATGCTAGGCAAGCACTTTCCCTACTGTGCTATCTCACTGCACAGTTAAAAACAGCATAAAAATAGCATATTTCTCTGCATAACATCATTGGTTTTCTAAGGTTCATCATGGTTGATCATGCTGTCAATTAGCATTTTGTTTCTCTTGGATTTATAAGGTTCCTCATTGCTTGAATGGTTTTAATCACTAGTATGTTATGGGATATTTTGATTGCACTGTGACACTCTAGACTGTCAATAAAATTTACTTTGTATCTGGGGCAGAGCTAGTGACTAGCTGATTGGAATTAGCCATAGAGAAGTCAGCAATTTGGATAGAGAAGACACACAGGAAGGAAAGGTGAGGACTAGAGTTTGAGCTTCCTTTTGGCTCTGGGATGAGGGAAGAGATATGTCTCTAATGGTGTCTCCAGCCAAAAAGCAAGGTCATTAGTTGTTACTCAGCCTCTCTGAACTAGGTTTTCACCCCAGCCTTTGACTCTGAGTCTTATTGATAAACAGAATGACAGAGACCTATACATTAATTTAAACCTATACATCACGGCCACAGGACCAGGAGCCCATAGGATGGCTGCAGATAATAATGATTAAGTATCAGTAGATTCCTGTGCAGCTGTTAAGTCGACAGAAATACATCAGTAGTACATTTAAATATGGTATTAAAGACATTTTTTTTTTCTTTTTTGCCAAAACCTGGGCTGGGGTGCAGCTCAGTGGGTGGAGTGCTTGTCTAGCATCCACAAAGCCTGGGTTCTATTCCTGGTACCACATGAACAGGGTATGGCAGTGCATGCCTGGAATCCCAGGACTCAGCATGGAGGCGGTAAAGGCAGGATAATCTTAAGTGTAAAGTCATTCTGGACAACACAGAGAGTCTGGAGCTAGCCTGGGATACATAAAACCCAGACTAAAAACAAAACAAAGCAAAGCAAAGCAAAGCAAAACAAAACACAAACTCAGCAAGATCTGTTATTTTTGCTTGTTTTTGGTAAGATACATCAGTCACAGCTCTGCTTTTGTTTTATAGGCTCCTGGAGATGGGCTGTAAGCAGATCTCTGTGTTTACATTTTTCAGAAGCCCTGTTCTAAAAGAGACAACCAAAACAGTGTGTGAGTCAGTCTCTCACTTGGCGCTTCCAGGGCTAGAGATAGCTGAGAACCTTTCAAAACTCCCCACATCTGGTGCAAACTGTAGACATGCATCCAAAAGACCACCGCTTGCGCACTGACAAAGTGGTTAATGTCTCTCATGTCTTTGGTAAAATAATAACAAAAAAACAAACAAACAAACACCCCAACCCCAGTGTTTTCATGCTTGGGAGAATGTATGCACAACTAGTTATTTTTTAAGGCCAATTTTGAAAAATCTTGATTTCTATTTGATTGTAAAGATTTAATAGTTTCAAAGAAGAACTCTAGAAGCTTTAACTCTTTCTCCAAATATATGTATGGAGAGGACTGAAATACAGTTCGGCATTACATAATGTTGCCACCTACTCCTGAAACAGAATTGAGTGCCTAGCAACAGCAAGGGTCACCTCAGGAGAGTGCTGATTGCTCACTAGAGCTTTTGAGACACAGGTGCTTTCCTGAGCTTATCATGCTCAACCCCCACTGAACACAGCCTGGGTAACCTGGGTCCAGGCCACCTAATGAACATTGTCCTCCAATGGCAATTGGTGATTGATAGCCAGGGTAGGTCTACCTACCTCTCCCATTACAAAAAAACTCCAAATAAACTGAAACCTTTGAAGAAAATATGCATCTTTATACAGCATCTATTTTCCCTCAGGGATATAGTCTTAGATTTGTATTTATTATTGTTGTGTGCCTGATATGTGTGAGTGGCCTACGAGCGTCACTGTGAATCTGTGGGGTCAGAGGGTGATTTTGGAGTCTGTACTCTCCTTCCACCTTTACACGGCTTTTCAAGTTGCCAGGCTTGTCCAGTAAGTTGCTCCCCCACCCCCATGCTGAGCCCTCTAGCTGGCCCACTAGTATTTCTTTTAAAATGAGAAGAGTTACTACTTTCCTTGCTGTTTTCCGATTCAATCTCCCACACCACTACAAACTGAAGCCTGAGTCTTAACTAAGCTACCCATGAAGGTTGGTTGCTTTTCTTTTCCCTTCCTTCTTTTTTGGAGATGAGCGCTCACTAGCTCACTATGCAGCTCCTACCTGTTGATGGGGCCCAAGAGCTGGGATTAAAGTTGTGCATGTCTAGCCTTAGATGCTTTTCTTAAAATACTAATCTCATGTTCAAGACTAGTCTTTTACTCTCCTCAGTCATATAGCCTTTCAAGCAGCAGGCAAATATGAACAACCATAGTTCCCATTCACTCTCAAAAGTGGAGTGGCCTTTAAAGACCTAGGGTGTGCTGGCTCCCTTTGTTGGAGAATAAGAAAACATTTAGCTTACACAGCATTGCCACCATCTTAGAAAGGCAAATGCTCTCTGTGTTCACTGGCTATTTTCATGCACACCACTCTTGATGCAAAATACCCTGTCCACGTGTCTTTATATGTTCTGAATATGAGCATATCTTCCTTTTTTTTTTTTTAAAGTAGGAGCTTTTATTAGGTTTTATGTGTGCACACATGGGCTAATGAGTGAGTATGGGCCACAGTGGCGGCCAGAGGACAACCATGGTTGTTTTTTCCTACTATGTGGGTAACCGAGGACTGTACTCAGGTGGTTGGGCTTGGTGGAAAGTACCTTGACTGCTGAACCATTCAGTCAACCCCATTTTTTGCCTTTATATACTGCTAATATTTTGTCCTGTTCTGGTTTCTTTTCCACTTTCCATGGTGTCCTTATCACTGACAGAGAAGTATATAATTTTAGTCTATTTCAAGTTACCATTACCAGCCTTTCTCTTAGAATGAATGAATGCTGTTGGCTCTGTTTAAGAGTGCTTTTCCCAGCCTTAAAGTCATAAAAGATATATTTTCATATTCTAGACACTTTACTGTTTCAATTTTTGCAACCACAGTGGAACTGACTGTGTGTGGTCTGAAATGGAGGCTATGATCAGAGAGACAAGGATATGTAATTAATACAAGGTGTCATTATAAACAGCCATCTTTTTTGTAGTGTTCTATACTCTACACTTTGTTACCCATCTCCTTGTCTGTTCCTGCCCTGATGCCAGACTGTCTTAACTCCTGTAGACATATAGAATTCCCATGTTGGGTTGAGCCCTTTCTCCCAGTGGTATCATCTGATAAAATGTATCACCATCTGACTATTGTCACTTGCTTTTCTGCTGCGAGACTGTTTGGGTAGCCTTTGACTCACACATTTTTCATACTTAGATAAAACTTAGCACTTTTTTTCTAGAAGTTGATTAATTCCCTGTGTTATGACCTTATCCAGTTTATTTATTCTGAATATCCACAGCAAACCTGTCAAACTGTCCTCTCAATTTCTAACTCTAAAAAAATAAATCCCAAGTCCAACCTCTGCTGTCACGCTGGTCCAAGGCAGCATCCCTGTCTTTACTGGTTTATTAAAAGAGCCTATTAACTGACCTCCCAGCCTCCACCTTCGTCCCCAGTCTGTCCCATACAGCACAGAGATCTTTTAAAACAAAAGATGTGATTGTGTCACTTGCCCCTCTCTTCACAAATCCTGGCTCCCCATGGGCTCAGCACAAATGCCCATACTTTCAACAATTGCCCAAGCACCCTTTCTCTGCTCTAGTCACACACTGAACCCCACAGCTGTCACCGTCAGCCATGGGGCTTGCCCTTGGCAGGCATCTTACTGGGATTCTATTCTATTGGAGATAGCTGAGCTCTTGAGCAGCCCAGGCCCCTACTTCCTGCATCTTTGTTCAAGTCTTCTCACTTCCTTAGCCACCCTATTTTAAACAAGTCATTCTACCCCTAGACTACAGGAAAACACAACCCAAACAGTGTTTTATCTTCTGATGGGAACACAACACTGGGATGAAGTACCCACCATAACTACAAGCGATTTCAATAGCAAACGTCCATTTGTTTCAGACAGCTGATTCTGTCCTATTTGCAAAAATAAAGTACGCTAAATACTGTATGGAGGCAGATGAAAGTCCTTTGCTGACTAGAGATCTGTTTTTTTTTTTTCTTTTTTTCTCTTTTCTTTTTAAGGTGTGGAGAAGAACCACGCAAGTCAAGTGGCCTTTGCTTCTATGGATTAATCTCTAACACATATTTACTTACACAGGGGGAAGCGGACAATGACTCAGAATCTCAAAGTGTCGCGGTATGTTTCTTATAGTTTTTGGATTGATGGTCATTTCTTCATTTCTGGTTCATCAGTAGTCCGAACAGAGAATCTACATTCAACTTCTTTAAAGTTTCTTTGCTTCATCAAAACTATTTTTCCCACAAAGTGTTTTCCTTGCCAGTTTCTCAATGAAGATTTACCTTTGCCTGCTTTTCTTTTATTAGTTTCTATGACTACACATGGAACCACATTTTAAATACCATATAGCCTTTCTTAGACTCTAAGGAAAGGACATGTAAGAGAAGTTGACATAGTCCAGCAGTTTCTTTTAGGGCTGCATACCAGCTACACAGAAATAGGATTTGAAAAATGAACACCCACTTCCAGTATCATTTGCTGAAACTAGTACTATGACAAACTATGTGTGTTCATACTTCTCACTCAGAAAACTCCCAACTTGTGAGTCTACCCTCCCCTACTAAGTATTCAAACTTTATGAGTTTGTTTCTTTTTTGAATTAAGCGTAAGTCTGTATCTGTGTGTTGTGATGCTGCAGAACCTAGAAGACAGTGTCAGGTCCCCTGTGGCTGGGGTTATAGTCAGTTGTGAGTCACCATGTAGGTGCAGGGGATCAAACCTGGGCCTTCTATAAGAGCAATGAGTGCTCTTAACCACCCGGTCATCTCTCTAACTTTATCACTTACAGTTTTATATTGTGAATATTTTAACCAGCAAAAACAATTTTGATGAATGTATCTGTGGATCAACAAGCATAAGACTCCACACCCCGAAGCGTTACAAACAACCCCTTGGAGATGTGGCATAAATGTTACTGCAGCAGGTGGACATGAAGCCACAGAACAAATAGGAGCAGCCACGCAAATAGGAACTTTTACTGCTTGCTAGACTTTGTTGTGGTGCTGCTGGCTGAAGATGTGATATCCATTTCTAGGTTCAAATCCATGATGTACTGAGAGGATGCTGTAAGAAACTTCAGGTGCCCCATTTCCCACATTCTTTGCTTCAAATACATTTGCAATTAATGCAAAAAAAAAAAAATCAACTTTGTCTGAGAGGGAATTACCTGTTTTCAAACATTTTTTTTTATTACATTGTGTGTGTGTGTGTGTGTGTGTGTGTGTGTGTGTGTGTGTGTTGAGGGGTGGTCAAAGGTGTTTGTTCTCTCCTTCTACCTTGTGGGTCCTGAAGATGGGGATGGAACTCTTGGTCTTGGTGGCAAGCAAGTGAAGACCTGCTCAGTGAGTCCTTTCAATGGCCTAGGAGGATCACTTCCTCCTAGGAAGTGACTAGGAAGCCACTGACTGCTTCTTGGTAAGCTTTGGAGATGTTGAGGGCTCAGAGTCCTTGTTTTATTATCATTAAATGACCAAACTAACACGGATTCACCATTTTTACTTCCTTGTTTAAAATGGGGAATATCTTGCAGCTCTATTCTGTGATAGTTTCTGGCACTATTACTGCCAAAGAAATCCAGCATAAGGGTTTAAAAGCGTGACTTGTGTGTTCCCTGTAGGGAGGAGTCCTTGGAAATAAGGATGCCCAGCCCATCCTTGAGCCACTTAGGCTTTGGGAATGGAGTCTAGGAGAAGGGTTTTTACACGCTTCCAAACAATCTATAGTACCCATGAGCACTAATGATATGTGTTTGTCCCTCTGTGTCTCCCACCCACTTCTTTGTGGCATTAGTTTGACCCGGTTGATCTGGAATGTGAGGGCTCAAGTGATCCTCTTGCCTCAGGCTCCAGAGTGGCACGTGTAGCAGCACAATTATATTCCAAGGAGGCACTCAACATCTGCATGCAAATGGACACAGCCAGCACCCAGGGGCAGAGGCAGGCACATCTCTGAACTTGAGGCCAGCTGGTCTACACAGCAAGTTCCAGCAGAGCCAAGATCACATAGATAAACCCAGTCTCAAAACAAGCAACAAGAACAACAAAAGAAACAGAAATGGATACTCTCCTTTAGGAGCACTGCAACACTGAAAATAACTTTAAGATGTTTTAAGGCCTCAAAGCCCTTATTCTACCAATGGTATTTCTCAAATTAAATAATGCTAGAGCCCTTTGCTCAAGCTGTAACTTTTAACAATCACATCACACAGAATTCATTTTTGGAGGCTGAATAAGACTAGTAAATCTTTCGAAACAGGTTTTTGAAATAGAGTCCAGGTTGGCCTGGAACTCCTGATTCTCCTGCCTTCCTACTCAAGTGGCAAGATGGCAAGCATGTGTGGCCATGCCCCAGTTCAAGGTTGGAAAATCTTATCTGTTTATGAAAGTTTTATACTTATTTTCCTAAATTAAGAAGTTAGCAACACATAAAGACTGATAAACCGTAGCAAAACAAGAATCCAACCAGTACTAGAGGGAAACTAGGTCATTCAGAGCCCATATGGAGGTAAACACTCTCCAAGCCGAAAAAGCTACATTTGCATTGTGTTTTTACTTCTGAGTGACTGCTGCTTTACTCTGGAAGGGTTGGGGGGCTGGGTGGGGTTGGGGTGGAGGTGAAGTGCCTTAAAATCCCAATGTAGTGTCCTCAAATTATGTATCTTTACAGACAGAGCTGCTCATCCTTAGTTCTGGATCCTTCGATGTTCTTTGTGTGTGTCATTTACTGACCAAGTGAGCACAGCACCAGGAATGAGTAAGACCAAGGGCCCAGGCTTAGAAGCCAAATAAACCCTGGTCACCAGAAAGTGACAGATGTCTTAGCCAGATCACCTCTACAGCAATAGTGACCCCCAGGAAAACACACACCTCTTCATGTTCTCCTTCTTTCAGATAGAGAGAGCTCAGGGTGGTCAAGGAATGACTAGCTACAAATTAGGATTCCTGTTAGTATTCAAGGCCTTCTCCACTGATAGTTCAGAGCCATCTAGAATTCACTGCAAATTCTTCCCCTTCGAATCCTGTGGAACTGCTCTAAAACCCATGTGCTATGTGACCCCAACCCCCTTTTCCTTTCTGTCTCACTCACTGTGCTTGCAGAGATGGGGACTAAACTCAGGAGTTAATGCAAGTTAATAATTCTAACATTGAAAAGTTGAATTACTTTTATGGAAACACTGGGCACTCTCAAGCAAGGTAATGTTTTTTTTTTTTTTTTTTTTTTTTTGACTAGTCAGCCAACCAAAATGGACCAGGAATAGTATCAAAACACAAAACACAGCTGTTGAATGAAGGACTTTAGTCTACATTTTGATATCTACATTATCTCTAGGGTTGGCCACATTAATTCACACACTTAAATGCTGAGTTAGTTACTTTTTACAGTATAAAGCACATGCATGCATGGGAGAGGACTCCAGTATGGACCCCATGCCTGTATCCCAACACAACTACAATGAGATGGGAGGCAGTTACTGAAGCCCCAGAAGCCCAAAGATATGCTAGGCTGCTATACCCAGAGGCAAACAAGAGACCCTGTCTCAAACACAGTGGAAGGCAAGAACCGAAACCTATGGGATGTCCTCTGCCCTCTATCAATGCTTCGACACACACACACACACACACACACACACACACACACACACACACACACACACACACACACACACACACGCCCCCTCTGCAATATTTAACAATATTTGAAAAAGGTAAAAAATACCCAACTTTCACCTGACAATCAATGGAAATAATAATAATAATAATAAGCATTTAACTAGCTAGCTACGCATTTACTTCTAGAACCTCAAAAACCTTTTGGATAAATATGAAGTTGGCCACTCTTCACTGGACTTACACCAGCTTTGAGAAAAAGGACAAGAGACAGCCTGCTCGGCAGTTTCTCAAAGGTCCTGGCCTTCTGTTGAAGACTTGTGATGACAGGTGCGGATCCTTCCCTGCCTCCCTCCATCTGTGGCCTGGCGTTGCACTAGGACCAGCCCTTATACCAGCAAGAACATATGGGCTGGGACAGCACCAGCCTCTCCTCCTTCCTGTGTTATGTATTTCCTGCTTGCCTCAGCTTGTCCCTTCAGTTATTGCAGATAGGTCCTAACTCACCCCAAGTGTTAAATACATTTCCAATGTAAGGCTAATACAAAGGAAAGACTATATGTTAATATAGCAAGATAAAATGAATCCCACGAATCTGTCACACTTATGAGTAGAATGCCGTAATACCAACCTCCACATCCCTTGCTGCCCTCACAGCTAATCCCTGTCCTAAAGTTTGTGCTTCTGAGGGAGGGAGGGAGGGAGGGAGGGAGGGAGGGAGGGAGGGAGGGAGGGAGGGAGAGAGGAGAGAGAGAGAGAGAGAGAGAGAGAGAGAGAGAGAGAGAGAGAGAGAGAGAGAGAGAGAGAGAGAGAGAGAGAGAGAGAAGACTTGGCACACATATGCAATTTAACTACCATAGTCTTGCTGATGTGGAGACATTTTAAAGATGGTGTCATGCTATTCAGTCATATCTGGGTTGCTTCACACACAACTCTGTAATTCTCTGAACACTGCAAGAGCAATAGTCACTTTATAGTCAGCACAACACTCCACCATGCCAGCACACATACCAGCACCTACTCATCCCTCCTGTCTCTGCAAAATGTTACTTTCAGATTTTTTTTCCGCAGACATCCGCATAAGCACCTTTGCAGGAGTCTCTTGATGAATGTATTTAATTTCTTTTAGGGTATGGAACCAGCTATGGGACTGTTGGGCTATGGAGTATCAATTCAACACTGCCAGTTAGGGCCAGCGTCTTTTAAATCCAGTTTCAGGATCCTCTGCTCTTGCTGACAATCTATGGAAGACATGGCTGTCCCATTCATCCTTGCCAACACTCGGTATTTTCAAAGTTCTTAATTTTTGCAATCTAGTATGTGTTAAATAGAATTTCAATATGGCCTCCATTTATATTTCCCTGAAAACAGCAAGCCTATTCTTTTGTACATCTGTCTGTATGGTTCCCTCTAGGTGACATCACCCGTTGTCCACTCTTCTCTTAGACTTACTTTAAAGAGTTCCTAAAAGATTTAAGACAACTACATGATGTGCATTAACATGTCACAAAACCAGGATTTACTCTAGTGTCAGCTTTTCCAATACAACTTCCTTCCCTACCCTAAGTTTGATAGGAACTGAGAAAACTATGTTCCCAATTAGTTTAAAAAAGCATATAGACTTAAAAGGCTGCTTAAATGATTGGATATTCCCCACAGAGGTTGGCAGAGATGAAAATTATTGTCAGGAATGATGAATGAATGTAAACTTATTCATTCATTCACTCTTCATTCATTCATTCATTCATTTATGGTAGGGGGACCAGATCTCATGTAGCCCAGGCCTTTTGTTTTTTTTTTTTTTGGATAACTAAGCCACCATAACAACATCTGTTAAATTCTATATGCCTTTATTTTCCCAGTTGATATTACTTTAGTTTGAGACTGGGGATTGCTATGTTGTCCTTCAATTCCTTGGCTCACAGGATCCTCTTGTCAGCCACTCAAGAAGCTTGGATTGGCAAGCATGTACCACTCTGGCTGGCTGACACTTTTCCGTTCATTTCTTACTGCATGCTAATCTTTCCTGCATGGTTCCGGTGGTGTGGCTTGCCAGACAAGCACCCCCACTGTCTCTACTTCTGTCTCTGTCCCATTAGAGCTCCACACACGCCTATGGTAGCTTTTGTATTCTTTTCTGAGTTCCCTTAAGTCCAGTCCTGTAAAAATGGCAGGGTGAATCTTCCTTTTCTTCAGTGGCCTTACTAATTCCTGGGCCTCTCTGAACATGACACAGTCTACCAGGTTCTGCTACAGCTTGGATCATAAATGTATCCCAAAGGCTCAGTCCCCAGTCTGTAGTGCTGTGGGTGTGACTCTTTGGGCCTACTGTTTAAATGGCCTGTGGGCCTTCCCAAGGACAAGAGCCAGTTTATTCACAGTTTATAGCTTTGGTAAAAGTGTATTCCTATTTTTGGAAGGCCTAAAGCTTGGTAAAGTTTGCCACTGGGGGAAAGCAGAGGCAGTGAGATCTCTGAGCTCAAAACCAACCTGGGTCTACACAGCAAGTTCTAGGTAAGCTAGCATTATATAGAGAGACCCCATTTCAGCCCCACCCCCCAAAAGATTCAATAAAGTTTGAAAATGAAAAGTGTACAGTTATCAGTATCTTTAGCATAAAACATGTCATTTTAAATGTTAACAATGTTTATTAATCACTGATGACATTCTTGTAATAAAGACTAATATATTCATTTACTGAAGTATTTCTGCACTGTTTATCATTGCCCAAGCAATTTACACATGATTCTTCAGAGAAAGCATACAAACAGTGCAGTCAAGATCTTCTCTGGGATTCTACACTGCCTTCTGGTCTCAGTGGAGGACCACACACTTCTTTCACAAGGTGGGCAGTTAATGGTGAACGATTTTAGAGGTTATAAAATTGTCTTTTATGGGCTGTCAAGTTGGTTCAGTGGGTAAAGTGCTACCTGTGCAAGCAAGCCTAATGACCTGAGTTTGATCCCTGGTACCCACATAAAAAGCTGGATGTGTCATGGTGGTTCAAGGTTATTTGTTACTCTAGTTCCAGGGGATCTGGTGTCCTCTTTTGGCCACAGAGGCAAAACACCCATATCCATTAAAAAACAACAACAACAACAACAACAACAACAACAACAAAAAGCATGCTGGATGCGGTGTTCGGCGCCTGAAATTCTAGCACTTTGACAATGAGATGTGGAGTGGGAACAGAATTAATTGCCTGGAAATTCTTGGACCAGCCAGCCTGGTGTACACAGTGCAGAGCAGCAACAAGGGAGAGCCTGTATTAACAAGGTGAAAGATGAGAACACATACACTTGTCTTTCCAGGTTCCTGACACCACTGTCAGTTCTAGCCCTGTGACTTCACAGCTGATAATCAGCACCCTTCCTTACACAGACTAAAATCATATTGAGACAGCTATTTTGTTCCATTTCCCCTTTAATTCAGTTCCCAAGATTGCTCTTGTGCCTTTGTCTGTAACCCTCACCCTCTTGGTGCCTAAAGATCCCTGTACACTGTTATGTATGTTGGGGACCAAAGCCTACTTCAGAGGGTGACCTTATTTTGGGACAGGGTCTTCAAGGGGACAGTCAAGTTAAAAGGAAGTCATCAGAGCAGGTGATGATCCAATGTCAGTTTGGACCAGCACACCATCATACATCTGTTTGAAGATGAAGAGATCAGAGACAGCTAGCAAACCACCAGAAAGCAGAGGCTCCACACAGAGTCTCTCTCAGCCCTCAGGAACCTATCTGTTGTTACCCTGATCTCAGACTTGTGAACTGACCTAGTTTGTGGTACTCTGTGGTTATCAATGCCATCAGGCCACACTTCCCAGAAATGTGACAGGATAAAAGCTTAATAAAGCTGTCCACAGCAGAATGATTGATTTTACTTATGTATGCAAATAATTATTTCCTAAGACTGGTATCTCCATTACCTGAAAACATCAATGCCCTCTGTATGAGGCTATCTGAACACTTCCTGAAATTACTTTCTCAATTACTGGTAAGCACAAACCTGTATCTAGATTCTTCCTATGACTTTCACTTATTTCCTTGCTAGCTCTGGTTTTACCATATTGCTGAAACTGGTTGCTTTGTGTGTGTGTGTGAGACATGGTTTCTCTGTATAGCCCTGGCTGTCCTGGAACTAGTTGTATATACCAGGCTGGCCTCAAACCCATAGAAATTTACCTGCCTCTGCTTCCCTAGTGTTGGGATTAAAGCCGTGTGTTACCTCTGATTGGCTACATATTTCTATTCCATGGTAGTTTGAATGAAAATGCCCCCACCCACCTTAGGCTCATATGCTTGAATACTTGGTACCTAGCTGGTAGAACTGTTTGGGAATGACTAGGAGGGAATGCCTTGAGTGTCTCACAAGCATCCTGTCATCCCCTGTGCACTCTGCATCCTCCTTAAGGTTAGAGATATGAGATCTCAGCTGGTCCTGCTGCCACACTTTTGCTCAACCATCATGGACTCTAACCCTCTAGAACCATAAACCCGAATCAATGCTTTCCTTTATAACTGCTTGGTCATGGTGTCTTATCATAGCAATAAAAAAGAAACTAACACATAACCCTAATATCTTCTCATGTGTGCATGGTGCTGTGGATCAGACCCAGAGCCTGGACTAGTCAAACCCTTGACTGCTTCCAATTATTGTGGCTCACAACTGTAACCCAATCTCTCAGGACGCTGAAGATCTTAGTTCAAGGCCAAACTGAGTAACACAGGAAGACATTGTCTTAAACAAACAAATAACACATCTGCTAAAGCCAAGCAACATACAAACCCCAAACAAAGAAGAAATCTGTCTTTGAGCTGCCCTCCCAGTCTCATATATCATAACTCTACGGCTCTGTTGTGTCATCCCAAACTCAGACGATGACGGAGTGATACTCGGAATACTACCATATAAGATGACTTTTAAAGAATACAGTAGTTTTATTACTCCTGAAGAAGTCTCTAAATGATTGCAATAGAAATAACTACTGAAATGGCATAAAGAAAAAAACAAAACACAACACAGCTTGGTTAGCAATCGTGTTTTCCACAAAGAATTCAGAGGAAAATTCTATCCTAGTTAATTTCATTGTAGAAATTCCAGTGTCTTCCATAAGGACACACATAACAACAAACAGGAAACAACCCAGCCAGTTCTGGATGAATATGCTATGCAGGTGGCCACATATTCTATAGTTAATGGGACTTTCTGTAATAAGAGAAAGTTCTTTTTTTGCACTGCCCAGTAAGGCAGCCACTGAGCACTTTAAACGTGGCTATGGAGACTGAGGACCTGCATTTTGGAATTCTCTTAATCCACAATTAGATAGCCACACTGGCCTTCACAGCGTCCATGTTCTTTCCCTCTCACATTTCCTTGCCTTTTCACCTAGTCTGGAGGCTCTAACGCCATTTCTGCATATGGGGCGGCATACATAGGGCTCTATAGAGACATGTTTGGGACTCTTAGGACTGGGGAGTGGGGGTGTGAGGATACTTGACCTAGGGAGTAGAGGCCAGGAGTTCTTCTAAATACCCCATAATGCACAGCACCATTATAATAAGGAAGCGTTTAATCCAAAACATCAATAGTATCAAGGGTAAGAAACCCTGGCATAAGGAAGGGATGGAGAGGTGGGTCAGTCAGGAAGAGGACTTGCTGCTCTTGCACAGGGCTGGGTATGTAGCATCCACATGGCAGCTCACAACTGCCTCTAACTCCTGGTCCAGGGGATCCAACAACTTCTGGCCGCTGAGGGTGCCAGGCATTCATTCACACAGTACACAAGCATACACACAGGCACTCACATATACACATACGACCAGCAAGGGGATATAAGAGCTGCCAAGCCTAAGTGCCTAGTTCAACCACTGAGACTCACATGGTAGAAGGGAAAGGACCAATTTCTGCAGTTTGTCCTTTGATACATACTCCCAAGATCACCCTGTAAGGACTCAGGCATTATGCTGGCCTGCCCCTGTCACCTGGCAGAATGCACTCAAGCAGTACCCTGGTCAGCCCAGGGTTCTATGGTTTCGTAGTCTGCATGAAGGTACAAAGGACCCCTTTAAAAGACAGACCCTGCCCACTTACAATCTCTTTGCTTTCTTTGGTCTTTGCTGTCTTTCTGGCTCCTCTCTCTCTCCCTTACCACCCTCTCTTCTGTTCCCAGTGTCTCTATGTCTCTTTTCACCCCCCCAACTCCCCTTTCTAAATAAACTTCTCACTCAAACTCTGTTATTTCCTCCTCCTGGGTCACCCTCGCCTGCTATGGAACCTGCTATGCTCTCCCACTAGGCCCCTCACCTTGGGACCCCCACTCGTGACATCACCCGCACCCCTTCTCCAACTTTATCCTATAACCTACAACTTATCATTAACAAAGGGACAACACATCCCCCCAAAATAAATACATCCTTTGTTCTTTAGTGGCAGTACTATAGGTTCATGCTAAGAAAACAGACTTTGTTTAGGACCAGCTGGTTGTTTCTGTAGGCTAGGAAGGACGTACATAAATACACTCTACTTCATGGTCTGGAACATGTGCCTAGGTCTGTGTGTATAACAGGGCTGCTTTCATGTTTAGAGGCAAACTCAAGAGTACATAGAATACTCATGTTCTCTGACAAGTGTGCTTATACTGTGCTGGATCTAGAGCTCAGGAAATGTATTTCTTTACTCTTAACACCCCTTTTAATAGCCCTTTTCTTCTTCACCACAGACCTTAAATTCCACGGGTTGACAATGCAGGTGTGCATACTTTCTTCAGTAAGGTACCCCCCCTCCACTGTCTCTACTCAGACTCACTGGGATTGCCAAAGCTTCACGATGGTGGTGCTTTCTCTCCCTGCTCCTTTTGGATCAGTCTGTATTCTACCTGGGCTCTGGTTCATAACAATCCACCTATCAGAAATCTTTTTCCTTCTTCCTCTTTGGCCGTCTAGATGAGGTTTGTTCTTTAAGGCTTATTTTGAATGTAATCTCTCTTGCCTACTTTGATGACTCCCCAACCACATATAATCTCTCTCTTCCTTGTCTAACACTGGATATTACACTGGGTATAACCCTCATAAGTCTTGACATTCTGACCTGTACAGTAGATATCTATGAATGTGAAATGTCTGTTCCATTCTGATCTCCTTTGTGTTGGCGGCAGCACTAGGAATAAATTCCCCTTCAATAATAAGAAATACAAAATCCTTCGGTGAATGCTAACGCTCCAAGCTAGCTGTTCCACAATTTTCCATCAATGCAAGTGGTCAAAGAGATTAAAAAAAAAAAAAAAAACAAATACAGCTTTTTAACGGGGCATTTAATTTCAGAGCTTGGTCAAAATAGCGGAGAGACTTCTGGTAGTGTAATATAATGAACTATACTTTCTTAGTAAAACATATGCCTGGATTGTGTGGAAACCCCAAAATTGTCCTGGAAAAGGCTAAAAAACAATTTGCAGGCATCTGTGGCATAACTATTTATTTTGGGTTTTAAGACGAACACAAGAAGTTCTGAGACTTTAAAGCTTGAGGCATGTTATAAAATGACACATTTTGAATGCATTGCAAATTAGGTTACCTAGTTCACTTCCAAATGAAATAAAACCAAGTTAGAAAATTTGGCTCCTCCGTAGGAAAAAAACAACCCAAGTAATGTTATTTTCTCCCTTCAAATCATAAGCTAATCAGCGAGGACTGTTACCTCATATAAACATTTCATTAAGGTACTCGGATGACATTACTCCTACATGAATAATGAAACCCCCGTCCCCAGGCTCAACCTAAATTACCTGAGTTTATTTGGTGACTTTCTTTTAGTGTGGACAGGGCAAAGGTGGAAGACGGGAAAAGAACTGGTTTAACTTGTATTCAAATACTTTTGCAGATTAAACAACACAACTCCCCCCCCCCCGCAACCCCCCTTTCCGACCCGCAGTTCTGGCTGGTGTCGCAATAAAGTGAAAAGATGTGAACAAAGAGACAGGCACCTGCGCCTTCTCCATCGCAAATATTTCTTTCCAAACAGGGCCCGAGTAGGGTTTGGCCGCCCTTCCAGCCCAGGCTCCTTCCTGGGTTAGCTGTCTACCGGGGGCCCCCTGAGCAGGGCTCCGCACGCAGGGCACTAACACCGATCTCTGCTCCTCCTACACGTGACCGCCGGGGCGCACGGCCGCCGGGGACACAGACACCGCAAGGCGGTGGACCTGGTGACAAAGAGGCTCGGGTGCATCCGGAGCCCCGCCGGCCTCCCGCGCTCAGCGTCGGCGGAGCCTGCGCAGGGCGGTGCCGCGCAGCGCGGGCCGCGGGAGCGGGAGCCGCAGCCGGGAGCGCGCCGCGGAGCCGAGCAGAGCTCGCCGCGCGCACCGCTGGCCAGCGGAGAAGCCGAGGAGCCGAGGAGGAGCCGAGCAGCGCCCGGCGCGCAGCCGACGAGCCCGAGGAGCGGAGCAGAGGCCGTCGCGCGCCAGGGAGCCGCTCCACGGAGCAGAGCCCGCCGCCCACCCTCCCGCTCGCCCGCGCCGTGCGCCCAGCGCCGCCGCCCCGGAGCCCCGCAGCGCCTCGGACACGGGTGAGCAGGCCGCGCGGCCCGTCGTGCTCGGCCCCGCCACCGGGCCCCGAGCGCCTCCCCACCCCTCCCGCACTTACACTACGGCTCGGGAGATCATCCAGGACACCATCTTTCCGGCCGCTGACCGCAGGCCGCGCGCTCCCCGCTCGCGCTCTCCGGGGCCGCGCTGGAGCCCTCGGGAGCCGGCCCGGTGTGTGCGCGCGGCGCCCGGAGCCGCCCGGCTCCCGGTCCCCCGCCCGCCCCCGCCCGCGGGCCCGCGGCCCCGCCGGCCCCGCCCCTGCGCTCCGCTGATAGGCGGCGGCTCCGGGACCCCGACGGGTGCTGCGCTCCGCCGACCTGCGAGGCGACCTCGCTTCCCTGCGTCGAGGGACGCCGGTCGGGCGGTGAGAACGCGTGGGAGCCGAGGCCAGGCGCGGGGGAACCGGGATGGGGAAGTGCCTGGCGAGGTGCGGCTCCGGCGCTCACGGAAGCCCGGTAGCCGGGGCCTAGCGCAGGTCTGGGTCGGGACCGCGAGTCTCGTGGTGCAATGCAGAGGGCAAGGGAGAGCGTTTGGGGTCATGCTTGGAGTGATGGGGCGTTCGGAGGTGGCGAGGCCGCGCCGGGACCCCTGGGGCACCTTTTCCGTCGGCATTAGCCGACTCCTGTATTGCCTGCCACATAGCCCGAGTAAAATGTGGAGCCGGGATTTCCGACCCGTGGTGCTGTTTACAAGTGTCCTTATCTCCCCCCCCCATTCGGTGTGTATGTGTGTGGGGGAGGGGGATAGATTACTGCTTACGCTGTTTAAAATTTTAAACTGCTGAGTTTGGGTGACTAGTACCAATTTGGGAAAATGACCTTTGAGTTACTGTAGGTGTTTTTCTCTTAGTCCCCTGGTTGAAGCAGTCGTAAAAGTTCTCCTAAAGCTGGGAAGTCTGTAATGTGGGCTCCGTGCCTTTAATTAAAGTACTAGAAAATATGATGGCTCATTTTGTGACATACTGTAATTTAATCTTTTTGTTCCCCAGTTTCCCCATAATAAAAAGAGGCTAATAATACTCTAGCTTACCTCCTGCTTTTCAAGGGTGATGTAAGGTATTGCTAATTAATGTGTTTAGGAAAGGCTCGGATTTGCCAGGAATGGTATCGAGGGACAGGGATAGGTTATCCCGCGTTCCTGTAAATTAAGGAGAGCTTTGGTTATTAAAGAAAGGAGCAGGCGAGGCGTGATGGTGACGGCCTGGTGATCCCTGGAGGTTGAGGCCTGCCGGCTTCCATCCCCCAGAACCAGGGAGAAAAGAACTCAAGCTGCTTTCTGCTCTTTGGTCCTTTTTGTTTATCGACATTAAGGATATATACTTTACTTCCGCAGCTGCAATGATAATTTGTGTTGGTTCTGAATTATTTAGTTTGACCATTATTCAGCGTTATCGGGGAGTCATCTAAGCCCCAGTTTTTTGGGACACTCCTTCGTATCCTTACTTACATGGGCACTGGTCCTGTAATGTCTTTACAGCCTTCGTTTCTGACCCTCAGTATGCCTTTTCCCGACTCTCTGAACCAAGCGTGTTTTCATGTTTTGGACTGATTTCTTTTTTCTTGAATGCTTTATTCCCCATTCTATACCTTTCCGACCTTGATTTTCCTGACATGTGCATTTTTTCCCCCCTTTCTGGGCCCTCATGCCATATCCCTTAAATTGCTGCATGTCTCTCACTCTTACTCATTTAGTTTCTTTTAGTGCTTTTTCTGCACCGATGCCCTTTGTTATTGTTTGCAGGACACAGTCCCCTTGCTCCTATTTCAAAAAGCCACGGGTTGTAAACCCTGTGCAGCTACAGGGTTGTTGAGTCATCCTGACACTCCAGACAGCCCTGGAGTGTTGATTCTCTTTGATGCCATGGAAACAGAGGTTTAGAGAACTTAACTCATTAGCCAGTGATCACATAGTTCATAGGTAATACAGCTGGACTCCAATACTGTGATTCATACTTAAATTGGGTGGGAGCTAGTTGGTCCAGGGAGGTTGCTCTCTAGGGGGAAATTAGCAAGTTTTCTCCCTCCTCCTTAGTGGTTTGTAATTGGGATTAACCACTAACATGTTGTGGATGGGGGCTGGGATGCTGTACTTTTTGCAATGTGCTGGATATGCTGAACAAAGAAGGTTCCTCTGTCCTTCATGGCTTAGGAATATCAAGCTTGACATGCCTGTAATATTTGTTAATTACCTGAACCTGAAATTTCCACTTTATAAAGTCATAGTTTTAACCAAGACTGAATTTCCTTGTATCTGTTTCTTTACATTCCTGTTGTATAAGTCAAAGGAAGGCTTGTTCTGTTCACAGATTGATTAGAAATTGCTTATAGTTTTAGAACATTGCATCATAAGCAGGTTTGCAATGCAGCCATGTCTAGTTACTAATTATTTTGTCTCAGCCCTCATATGTTGACATCCTTTCCAATAACCTATTTTCATTTCCCCTTTCCATTTATTAATTTAGAATAGATGGGTTCTTTTTGAACTTGTCTGTAGGAAGATTATCTGTTTCATTTCTGACTAGTAGAGTAGAAATTGGAAAGTGTTTTGCAGAAGGGCTGATGTGGTTGAGAACTATTGACCTAAATAAGAGTCAGTATATTTAAAGAGGAGCCTCTTGTGGAAAGTGCCCAGCTTTTAGAGGTGGCTGTTTCTGTTACTGAGCCTCAGATACTTCAGATCTGCTAATACATGCTTCACTGCTTAAGATGAGGCTTTGGTACTATGTGAGAAAAAAGGAAATACAGTTACCTTCTGCCCAGCTCTGTGTGTGTGTGTGTGTGTGTGTGTGTGTGTGTGTGTGTGTGTGTGTGTGTGTGTGTGTGTGTGTGTGGCATGCACCAAGGGAAGGCCAGAGGGTGTCAGGCATTCTCTGTTCTTTGTCTTACCCTTTGAGGCAGGGTCAGTGAACTTGGAGAGTTAATGTTTTAAACTAGGCTGGTACTCAGAAAACCCCACTGATCTTCCTGCCTTTGTCCCTTACCAAACTGGGGTTACTAAGAACGTGGGTAATCAAGGCTGGCTTGTGGTGGTGGGCAATCATGGGGGTAGGGTGGGTGCTGGGATTGGGACTCTTCATGGGTGAGGATCAAGCACTTTTAACCACTTAGACATCTCTCTAGCTCTGAGTAGCTTTTATAATGTGGTCTTATCTGCCTTGCTTGCCATCATTCCACATAGAAGGTAGAAAAAAATTAAAGACACTGTTTTGTTTTTCTACATTTTATCGCTGTTTGTGTGTAGTACTTCCTTCCTTATGTTATGCAAGGACACTTTTCTTCTGAGGATACTGAGTTCTGAGGATATCAATGGGAGGCAATGTATGTAGGACAGAGGACATTTTCTCAGGAGACCTATTTCCTTACCGGTAATGAAGTGAATGGTGAGTCACAGCGTGTTTTGTTTTGAATGAATATGTTAATGGATGGCGATCAAATGTAAAGGGTTTTAAGACTCTTTTAAAAGACTTGCTTTCACTATCAACATCTTCTCTTAGTGGTCCTAGGAGATAGTGGAATGTACATCTTTTGCATGTTAAAGGGGTTCATTTATTAGCAAATCAACGGAGTAGGAAAGTACCTCAGGCAGAGAGATCCTGGCATGTAGAGCAGAATTACAGAGTACAGAGATACTATCTAGTCATGTAATTATTAATGAATATGTTAATAAGACTGGATACTGGGTCACCTTCCCATTTCTAATAGGACAGTGTTTTTAAATAATTGAAAATACTTTCATTTGTAAAGAGTCTCAAATTAGCACATTACCTTAACACTAATTTAGAAATAGTGGGAGGCACTGACTAACTTGGAGTGAGAAACTTGAATTTTGTTCTGTGTGCTGCAGATGTACACCTCCCTGTCCCTTTCTGAGCCAGTCTCCTTTGGGTGTTATGGTTGCTGCAGAGGTAGAGTTTGGCATCCTGCATGGAAATTGAGTCATAAAGATATGATGCTGAAAATACGATAAGATCGCATTAGAATAGACAGATTAGATTAAAGTAGTCAGTACAGGTATCGATAAGAGGTGCTGACCAGCTCACAGTGGGGAAAGCAAAATGGCTAGCTGTCAAAGCTTCAGAAATCCCTCTTCAGGTATTTATATGTAGGCATTGCTTCAGGTATTTATATGTAGGGAATAGCCTCACCTGAAACCTGGAACCCTCTTGGTTAGAAAACAGTACTGTGTTAAGTGACAGAGACACATGTTTGAGGCACTTTTAGCCTTCATTGAAAGCACAGTAGACTGAATCATAGTTCCTTACTTTAAAATACAGACTTTTGAGTTCAGAAAATTGGGGTTTGCGATCTAAGTTTCAGAAAGCTAAAATATTTGATGATTCCATCCTGTGATTGTGTAGCATTCAAGCAGAAAATTTAAAAATATTTATTGATGTTGTTTTGTTGTGATTTGAACCATTGAGTGAAATTGAAAAGTGAAATGGTGAAAAATCTGGTCATTTTGTTCCACTGTCTTCAGTCATCATCAAATTTCCTTCAGAAAATCTAAATTTTACATAAGTTCTACATACTCAAGGAACAAATTAAGTGCCATCTCTTTCAGAAGATACAGGAAGGCTTTTGTTATATCTGTCTTTAGAAAAACAAAAACAAAACACAACTGAATTCTTAGGCTCTGAAATCCCCTACCTCCTTCTTCTAATAGCTGGAGGACCAGTCTTAGGTATAAAATGACTTAATGGACAGCTACCTGCCAGATAAACATAAGGAGAACAAGAGACAACCATTTTATGAACAGGGATTCAAAAATCTTTAAGAAGATAACTGCATATGGAGCCCAGCAATGTATGAGAAATTATACTCCATGAGAAAGTGAGGCATCCCAGCTGTGAAAGGCCTGGTTGACAGTAGAAAATCACTTAAAATAATTTTATCACATCAACAGACCAAGAAAGAAAAACAATATGGTGATATCAATACACATAAGAAAAGCACTTGACAAGTCCAAAACCAATCAATTCATTATGAAAACTGTTCGGGCAAATATGGATAAAGAGGGGCTTTGTTGCTTAGTGAAGAATGCCAACAAAACTGTAAATGATCATAGTTCATGGCGAGGAACTAAGTGCTTTCTTGCTAGGGGCAGGAGCAAGATACAGATACCCCCATCAACATTGTTTTTCAGCAATATTACAAAATAGGCCAGAGATCTTAAGAGACACCTTACCCAGGAGGAAATACCCATGACAAATGAGCATGTGAAAAGGGCTCAACCCCCACCCATCACAGGTTGACAAGGTGGGGATGGATTCCACACCTGTGAGGATGACTAAGTCCAGAGCCCTGGGGCAGCCATGCCGCCTGAGATGAGGTGCTCTGAGGAGGGAGGCAGTCCAGTGATGAGGTGCACAGATGGCATGGCCACATTGAAAACAGTGTTCCCCAGATCAAGCTTGGTCAGCTCAATGGTCCAAGAACCCCCAGTGTTGACTTTTGTCACAGGGAAACCTGCATGTGTCTATAGCAGCTTCATTTACATTTGTCAAAATTCACCTGAGATCAAGATGTCGTGTGTGTGTGTGTGTGTGTGTGTGTGTGTGTGTGTGTGATTATAGTGAGTTTACACAGTGTTGGCAGAGGAAGCAGTGGAGTTCAGGAAACCTCACCCCACATTCTTATGAAAGGAACACTTCCTGAAGAGACTGTGCACTCCGGCTTCAAGCATGTGACCATGCACAGCAGAAAGAGAAGTGACTCTCATAGTTGTGAGGGTGGAGAGGCATGGAGGAGATTTCTCACACAATTACACTTTCCTTGTCCTGCAGTGATTCATAGGAGCCGTGATATGTGTGTTAAAATCTGTAGTATGTACAAGATCAATAAGGACCTATTTTGTAAGCTGTGGAGTGTGAGTAAAGCCAGTGACTGGGTCCATTGATAACACCAGTGCACCACTCTTAGCCATATTAGTACTTCTTTTTGTTCCTCCTCATTTTTCTTGCTGTCCTGGAGTTTCCTTACAGGTCAGACTTTAGCTTTCTTCCTAAATCCTAGCATTAAAGAAAAACTAGTTGCTTTTCATTCATGTTTCTCACTTTCCCCCTACATGATGTTGACCAGATTAGCAAACCTTTGCTAAGAAGGGAAGTTGATTGGGCTGGTGAGATAACTCAGCAGGTAGAGATGTTTGCCTCCAAGACTGTCAAGCTGAGTTTGATTCTGATCCTCAGGGAGGAGAGAACGGACTCCTACAAGTGGTCATGGATGCTCACAAGCACGCTATGGCATGAACCTGCACATGCAGCACAGGTGCATAAGTAAATAATGCTGGCAAAAGAAGGGAAGTTGAGTGAAGGGTGAAACCCTGCATGTGCTCACATGTTAATAAACTGTCAGCTCATATGACAATTTTATTTTAGAGATGGTGTCTCACTGTGTATCTATGGTTGACCTGGAACCACAGTGGCTTCTAACTCAGAGAGATCTGCCTGCCTCTGTCTCCTGAGGGCTGAGACTAACGACTGAACCATTGTGCCCTGCCCCACTGTCTTGATTATTAAGGAAACCAGATAAAAAGCCCCTCGGCCAGGAATGACTGTATTTCTGAGAACCAGCTGATGCTCACAAGTTGTCAGTAGTAGATGAATCTAACTATCTCAGAGGACAGCTTGCCACGTTGTTACATTTCTGTGGATGCCAGGCCTTTAATTTGTGCATTCCTCTATTGAGACAGGAACTGGGCCTGTTGTTTCAGACTGTGTATCTCCCAGCTCTTGCCCCTATCCTTTGCATTTTAAAAGCTGACTGTACTTGCTGTGTTTCAAACTTAATGTAAAAGGCTTCTATTTAAGTCACCTGTGATGATGCCTGAATCCATTCTTCCTACCCTGAGATTTTGTATTTACATTCCTACTTTCCCATTCTGATACTCACTGGACAGAAGCCCTAGACCTTTCTCACACCTTTTGAGATGCCCTACACTCCAATTTGTTTTCTTTACTTAATACTAGGTTTCTGAGACTCCTAATTTTTACTTGTAAGCCTGGCTCCTTGATTTCTTCTGCGTGTAGTATTACCAGTGTTTGAGTGTATGCCGGTGTAGTTTTCATCCCACTCTCTGATGTTTTGGATGTTTGGAGCATTTCTTTGTTTTGTTTTGCCTCAGCTGCACTTGTGAATGTTCATGGTATGTGGCATGTATGAACTACATCATACTCTAAAAACAATATAGGGGATAGTCTAATAGCAGACTCCACACTGAGCATGTCTAAGACCCCGTCTTAACCCCCAGAACCAGAAACATAAAGGAGTAAAAATGTACTTTCCACACCTTGAATGGTTGCCATCTGGGTTCTGCCAGCTGTCACTGTGACTGAATACTTGAAAAGTCACCTCAAAGGGTGGTTCAGAGTTTTTATCCAGGGTCACTTGGCTAGTTGTTTTTCTGTGCTTGCCTGAGGCAGAGCTTCCAGGATGGACCCATGCTCCCTAGAGCTGGGAGGAGGGGAAGAGGTAAGCCAGGGTCACAGTATCCTTCAAAACCATGCCCTTTCACCCCCCAGTTTTAACTCCTCCCATTAGTACCAACAGCTGGAGACCAAGCTCTAACACAGGAGCCTTGCAAGAACATTCCAGATGCAAACAACACCATTCTAGCAGATGTTAAAGCTTCTTGACAGAAGGATGTGCCGTACACACCCCAATTTGTCTTGCTTGGCCGTACTCACAGTAGGTGTCACTTCAGTTCCTCATTCTGTAGATGAAAGTAAAAGCCTTTGCCAATTGTGTAATGTTCATCTGGTGTTTACAAGGTCTAGAGAAGAGGAATAATAAAATCAGGAAGTCCAGTAGAAATGGAGAAAGTCAGTTATTTGTAAGATTAAGGAGAGATGTATTCTGTTACATAGACTGTGGTGATGGGGGTTAGGTTGATGCCCGGTGTCCTGAAAGTCTTCCTCAGTAAGGAAGGCCCTGTGTTGGAGTCACCCACTACCTGGGTTACCCTGGAAGGCTGAGTTTATGATTCCAGGTCCAGCACAGGTCTGAGGTGTCCTCAGCATAGTGGGGAGTATTTATAAATTACTAAGAGAACTGAACATGGAAACGTGTGAAGTCTCTTTGTCAGCGGTACCCTGTCACAGAAGCATGAGATGTTTTTAGATTAGTAACAATCCATTGCACATATTCCAGGCAGCTTTTGCTATGGGGAGACCATGGAATTTAGGAGACGCATACTTTCACTATAGAGAGAAGAACATATGTGCAGCCAACGAGTACTGCCAGGATAATGTGCCACATAAACCGATTAGAAGAAATTAAGATTGAAGGGAGAAATTGCTCTTTTTTGAAGGAATAAACCTCAGCTCCTTCCAAAAGTTGACCTGTCATCCCGCAGGCTGTCATCAGTGTCTCCCGCAGGAGATACGAGCACTGAAAAGTGTCCAGGAGAGAGGGCACAAAGGCTAGACATAGTCAGCTCAGCAGCAAACACAAGCCAGAAGTCTGCTGGGTCCCTTTGCATCAACAGATTTCACAGGTCACAGGCTCAGTGCTGAAGAAGATTCCTTCACCTTTTTCAGCTACTCAGGTCCCTTCCTCCCTCCTTTCTTTTTTAAAATTCTCTCTGCACTCCACCCTCCACCCCCCCCCAGGCCTGTCTTGCGTTGGGGATTGAGTCCAGAGCCTTGTGCCTGTCATTGTGGCTTGTGTGCCTCTTGAGCTATGCCCCAGACTCTTCCAGGTTTTCCCACTACCCAGTAATTTGCTTGCATTCATTTTATCGGTTGATTGGAAGGATGTTACAAAGATAGGAGAAGAGGGCAAGGTCTGGGAAAGGGCAGCAGCTTCTAGGCCCTTCTGGGAGTGTGCCAACTGAGGATCCTTCCTGTGTCTAGTATCTGGAGACTCTCCAATGCTGTCTCTTTTGGAAACTTCTTTGCATAGTCCTGTTTGAAGTGTGGACAGCCACCTCAAGATATGCTCCTGGTCTCTGGCAGTAGACTATCTGCTCCAGAGACTGCTTTAATCTTGTTGGCTGGCTGTGCACTGTTTCTTCTCAGAGGGGGTGGGTGGGGCCTCTGTAGACAGGAAGGTATTACAGTCCACTGTGGGCAGGCGCAGGTGAGGATTTTATGAGCAGCTAAAGGCAGAAAGGAGAGGGAAAGATCAGCGTTTCTGTGGTATGCCTTGGGGCCAGAAACCATGGATGGAAAAAACTAATTTATGTATCACGATGTGACATCATTTCTTTCGTTCTCTGTCATTAAGTTTTACCTTTCTGAATCAGTGCAGCTTCTCAGCCACCACCTCCCTGCTGCCTGCACAGGATTTCTGGTACATAAGTGAGAAGACATTGCTATATGTCCTTCCTCTGCTTTGTGTTAGATTCCATCTTGGCCCACAGAACCCTGTGTGTACTGGTCTTTTTATGTTTCCAAAATTGATGTGTTAACTATCTCTCTGGCCTTTTCCTGTGCCTGTAAACATGGCATCGTATTATTTCCTTCCCTGAGGCTTTTGCCGTTCCCTGTTTCAGTATGAACACCTGGCAGGTTCAGCTGGAGACTCAGTGACTGAACACTGTTCCTTAGACTGCCTTAGTGTGGTCCAGATTCCAAGGCACCTCTGTCATCTATTACCCAATCTCATCTAGCCTCACGTGGATTGTCTTACTCCATAGGACTTTCCATTGGCTCCTGTCCGTAGTGTCAGTCTGTTTGTCCTCCAATTATACTGTGAATTGTTAGTGCAGGAATGTTGTCTGTCCTGTTTCAACTGTTTTGGTCTCAGTACCCACATACACCCAGCCTTAGGATTTTGAGTGGCCATTTATACCTGAGAAGGCACTGAGGCAGGTCATTTATGATTCCATAGTTTTGCTCTCAGGCTGCAATTTATTGAGTCAACCTAAAAGTGCTGAAGAGGCCTGGAATCAGCCAACAAGTTTAATGTTGTCTCAGCAGAGTGTGGCTTGTAGCAGTTCAAGTGACTTACCCAGGCTAGGGAAAAAGGACTTAGCCCATGGACACCCCCTTAATCAATTTCAGAATGATTTAGATTTCAGAGAAAGCTCAGCTGGAGAATTGAGAAGGTTGAAGGAGTATGGCTCAGCTGCTTGCTTGACAGAGGCAAGTTAGTCGACAGATGGCCAGAGAGTTAGACTAGAAGTGGGAAGAGCCGAACAAATGGCGGAAAGAACTGTTCAGGGTTTGCACTAGATAGTCCCGGGTCACCTCGCCCGATGCCTTTATTCTTGATGGGAGCTGCTGAGAGTTAGAGTTGCCTAGGCCCTCTGTGACAGTAAAGAACAGTTGTGGTATTGGAGCATGGATGCCAAAGGCAGCAGAAGGATTGAACGGGATTGAAGGTTGGTTGAAGACATCTCTATTGGAGCAGTGTCTGGCACTACTCTGCTAATAGATCCATTGCCATCACTGTGGTCATCTGGTCTATTGTCTTCCAGACTGTTCAGAAAAGGTCTCCTAATTGTTTTCACCCTCTCAGCCCTGCATTACAAACATGCCTGTTTGTCAGAGATGTTTAATTATTAATGCTTTCCTTTTTTCAAACCAAAGATTGCAATTAGAGTACAGTTTGCCTTCTATACTGAATTGACCTAAGTTGAACTAAAAGCCCTAAGCTTGAACAGAGCCCCATTCTAGTTATGGCCACAAGACAGCTCAATGGTTAGCTTATGTAGATTTCTGAAGGATGAGAGGTGGGTGTGGGCTTTCAGAGCTTGTCTGGTGAAGGCCCACATTCATTTCTCAGACCCTCTGTCTTCAGATCGCTGTCATCTAGGTGCTAGGTTTGTTCATTTAGCTTTTCAGACCCAGTTCCATTTGCAGAATGCATGTGATGGCAGTACTTCCTCCACTGAGTGATTTTAGTTCTCTTTAGATAATCATGCCTTTTAGCTCTTGGCATATTGCCTGATACATAATCTGTGTGTAGTAATTATTGTCTAGTTCTCTGAATTGTCTTACAGAATTTGGACTTGAACCTTGATTTAAAGTTTTATTTTCTTTATTGCAGTACATAGGATCAAACTCAGGGCCTTGCATAAACTAGACAAGAGCTCAGTGGAGGTCTGATTGAAAGATAGGGGAAACTTAAGAGGTGGGAAGGGAAGCAGAAGGAGCCCCTTTCCTTGTAGTTTACTCGGTTTCCCCAGCTAATTCCAGTGCACTTACCAGCATTTGATATGGAGGTTGTCTGTATAGGGACATTTCAAATCAGAATGTTAAAACAGCTGTGAGCTATGCTTAAGGCCCAAGTGTTTATGACCTTTTCTCCTTTCCAAGCTGTAAACCCACAGTCTTCTAGGAATTAAGAACTCCATCTGTGCAGCACTCCTGACCCTGGCTTTGCCTGATCAGGTTGTACTCCTTCCTACCCACAGCACCTCAGGCACCAGCCTATGATCTCATTGGCCAAAAACAGTGAAAGGTTTCTTAACAATTTTGAGATGTGACTTGAGAGCCACCAGATCCTATGGATGGCTGCTGTTAAGACATTTAAATGTGACTCTCTCCCTTGATCCTTTGAGAAACTCATATCTACCCTTGGGCTGTTCCTTGAACTCCAAAACAAAGTTAAACAAAGAATGGTGTAAATTGGGCAATTGGGGGTGGGGTGAAGGGATCCCTGAAGGGCTGGCTGGTTGTGAGCATTTATGTCTTAGGTTAGAAGCAGCTGTTCTACCTTGACTGTGCTTAGGATGGTGGGATCAGTAGTCAGTGGGATACTGATGTGTAATAATGAGCTCCCGGTGCTGTTTTGGGGACAACTTACCTGGGTATACAGAGGTGGAAGGGCTGAAATTTGCACTGTGGTACATTTATAACAGTAGTTCTGACCTTAAGTGCCTTTATGCAGTCCACATTTTTACAACACTTTTCATAGTTCATGTCTATATCAAAGTGAGTGTGCTTAAATGAATAAAATGTTTCCTTGGCAGCCATTGGTGTTATTTCAACACAGGGAGCAAAACATTTCCCTCGGAAGGCATCAGTCAGCACTATTTGCTATCTTTATTTCATTTCCTTTCATTTACCTTGTGTGCATGCATGCCTCTGTGCCCCAGTGTATGTCAGAGGACGGCTCAGAAACCCCTTCTCTCTTCCTACCATTTGGATCCCTGGATCAAACCTGGGTAGTCAGGCTTGGTGCCTTACTCTCTAAGCCACCTTATTGGCTTCCTGTTTAATTTCAGAAAGAAGATAAACTTGTATTGGTGAGAAGGCTTTATGAGTGAGTGTTTGGTATGCAAGTCTCCTGACTTTGAATCTAGGAACCCATGGTAAAAGAGAATGAACTTCTAAAAAATTGTCCTTTGTCCTCAGCATGCATGCTCCCATACTCACACATACACAGTATTGTGCGAATATAACTACATTTTGAGTGCAGTGTGCTTCTCCATCTCCTTTTGTTCTTCCCTCCTGCTCCATAGGGCCACAAGTGTGTTAGCAGGTGATTTTGTTAGCAGAGTGGAGATTTGATAAAAATGGGGTACTATTTAGGAGTTCTATTAAGAGACGGCTTCTCCCGAAACAAGTGGCGTAGTTCAACAGTAGTTTGTCTTTGAAAGCATTTTAACATCCCCTTTCATTTTAAATACACTTCTAAATTTGCTTTTAAAATATTTTCATACAATAGTAGCCCGGAAATTCAAATGCGTTAATGTCTGATGAACAAGGCATGGGATACTGAGATTCTAATCTGTTTTTTTTTTTTTTTCTCCTCAGTATTTTCCTGAGCATTGGGCTACATGGCATGCCTTTTAGTGTGCTTTAAGTATTTCTTTCCGTTTTTAAAACTTATTTTCTCATTATACTTTTGCTGTTGAGGCTATTAGAGATGCGTTTTCATTTGATAACAATTCATCAATAAATACCTTGGTCTTTTTGGTCTTTAATAAGACTGTCTTACACACTTATGTTTAGGGTTGGGAACAGAGCTGATTGCCAGGGACCTGGCCAGAGGAAATTGTTTCAGCTAGTCAAGATGACTGACAACCATGATTTGCACATCAGGTGCTAGCAGTAGGGCTGGCATGATGATTGCATACTGAAACATTTGTTGAGGAGAAGGCAGGTTTATTTCATGAAACTCGCTGGAGTTTGGTACTCACAGTGGCTCAGAGTCAGAAGTGTAAAGACCTTCTTCACCTTGATGCTCAGCAAGCTACCACCCCTGGACCAGAAGGTCTTCTGTGCCCTAGGGTAAAGCAAAAGTTTGTTTCTGGAGACCACAGTGGCTTTCCAACCAGGCAGAAAGAAAGAACACAGACATTATTATCAGCGGAGAGAGAATGGCAGGCAAAATTGAGATATCCGGAAACAAGATATTTCTGGCTTGAGAGGAGGTGATTGTCTCAAGGGGAGATAGAGTGAAGCAGGAGGTATGCCATGCCACACTGGTCCTGCAGCTTCTGTGTGGATCTGCCTGAGATGGGATCCTCTTGAGAATGCTAGAATACAATGATGATGACAGAATCAGTTGGGGCTGAAATCTTAGCCTCCTCTTTCCTGACACCAGTGTCATGCAGTAGACTAGAATGTGAAGCCGTTATTCTGAATAATTTATGGGAGTCCTGTGATGTTTTTCCAACTTTTTGGTTTTGGGGATATCTTCCAGTCTTGTCACCAGTGATCTGTAAGGAATATGCAGTTTGAGTGTATGTGAATGACTTCATTCTATCATTATACTTACGTTTTTATGCCCAAGGAGCAGTAGTGATTCTCTACATGGGTTCCTATGTGCTTTGGAAGATTCTCGTTTGAGATGATACACAGTAACATGGAAGGATATAAATAGAATTTTGAGCAGATTGGTTAGACTGTAGAATAGATTTTTCTGGCCTTCAGAAACTTGCAAATAGAAGGAGATAGTATTTTAATTTTTAATAGCAAGTAAATTATAGAAAAATAAATTAGCAGCTTAAGCATTTGAGGGAATCTGAATAACATCTTTTAAAAATTCAATTTTTTATTAGCATATTCAGTGGACCAGCAGGGTTTGTGCAGTTCTACACAGGCGTACTGGGTGTGTACCAGGTCAGCGCTCTGCAGCCATTTTCTCTTTCTCTGGGCTTCCCTGCTTCTGAAGTCTGCTTTTTAAAGCTGCCATCCATGAGAGAACATTTTTCTTTTTGTGTCTAGCTTGTTTCATTGAAGATAATATGCTTCAGTTCCATCCGGTTCGCTGTAAATGAGAAGGTCCCATCCTTTATGGTTAAATAGAGTGTATACATTTATCACATTTTTCATTCATTGATTTATGGGTCTGTACAGCTTAGCTATTTCAAGTAGTGAAGTAATAACAATGGGCATTCAGATATATTATTATTATTAATTATTATTATTATTATTTTTTTAGGAGCCTTCATGTTGTGTACACAGCATATTGTACTAACATATAATTGGCATAGAAATCTCTTGATAATCGAATTGATACCTAAATAGTTACTGGCTGAGTGTGACAGTGTGATAAATTGTGTGTTATGACCATTTCCATATTGGCCATTAAGGGTGTTGTTTGGTGTGTTCAATCTAACCATGGATTTGTGGCTAATTTTTTGCCTCAGAAAAATACTTACTTTGTTATAAGGCTTTATTAATTAAATATAGAAGAGAGGCTTGGGTGTGTTACTGTAGACTTTTTAGTCAGGGTGTGGCAATTGTAAGAAGCAGAGGAAGCATCTCAGTGGGTATATCATTTTATCTATGGGGCCAGCTCCCCCCCCACCCAACTTCAGTAACTTTCCAAGGTGTTGAGCTTAAAGCAGTGGCTTGGTGGATTAAAGAAATGCACAGAAATACAGTTTACATTCTTTAGAAAGGATAGTGTTGCCATCCTTTATTTCACTAGTGGCTAGTGTAAAATCCTGCTTAATACTTACTAAGCAGGGGATTTCCCCACATATTTGAGGCCTGTCTGAGCCTCTTGTCTAAGGATGAGAGATCAGAGGTTGAAAAATGGTCACCGTTGTTCTTTTACACAGGTCTTGATGATCCCACCTGCCTTAGCCCTAGTTCCTGTAGTTTCATTCTGAGTTTTCATCGTATGAAAGCCTCGCTGTGTGTCAGATTATTTCACTGACATATTTGAAGAGCAGCTCTTAACGTTTCACCATGTTTGTGTACCTGTAGCATTTCCATTGTGAAGACTTCATGCCTGTCTTCTTACAGTGTGCTTTCAAATAGCACAATTAACAGCGTACTTGAGAGCTAGGCCACAGGCCTTTAATCCCAGCAGAGGATTAAAGCCTGGTCTGCAGAGTGAGCTCCAAAACAGCCAGAGCTATATGGAGAGACCCTGTCTCAAAAACTAACAACAGCAGCAAACATATACTTTGCAAAGTGGTTAAAGCAGTGTTGCTTAGTGAGTATGAAGATATTGGAGGGAGACCTGAATTGTGCTAGGCCACCTTTCGATGCTGATGCTTTGCCATCAAGGACTAGTTAGCTCCTTCATGAATAAATGTTATCATGTATTTAGTACAGGGCCTAGAACAAAATGTGTATGCTCTTTATTATTGCGCCTGCAAAGTTATCTTTATTGAATTGAGACATTTAATTTAATCTCTTGAGTTCTCTTGAATATGCTAGCTAGCTAGTAGTTTTTATGTCTTTTTTTTTAGGCAAAAATGAGACTTTCTGTTGTAGGAAGCCCGGTGTGCAGGTGTGAGTCACATATTGGTGTTTTCAGAGTAGTTGACATGGGTCACTTTTACTCTCAGTTCAATATGTTATTTCCTGTCTCAAGACCCATCTGCCTGCTCCTTGCCTGCCTTCCCTCCCACCCTCTGGAAATAAAGGTTGGTGCCTATTATACCCACACAGTGTTTGTTAGATAGCTTCTTAGATCCAAAATAGTGACTGTTTTCTTTATTAAAATAATTTTTTTGTGCTGGAGAGAGGGCTCAGCGGTTAAGAGCACTGGATGTTCTTCCAGAGGATCTTGGTTCAATCCCCAGCACCCACATGGCAGCTCAGAACAGTCCGTAACTCCAGTTCCAGGGGACCAGACACTGTCATACAGGCAAAACACAAGTGCACATAAATTTTAAAAAAATCTTCCCCTTCCCCCACCAACGAGTAAAGGGTTTATTTTGGCTTCTAGTTTATGTAGGGTAGAATCCACTATGATAAGAGCATGGCAGCAGGCAAGGAAGGCATGGTGGCAGGAACAGGATGTAGAATCAGCACAGGAAGGCCCACCCCAGAGATGGACTTACTTCCTCCACAACCTTCCCACATACCACCACCAGGTGTGGGGTGGGGGGACATGGTGGTCTTCTGAGGCCTAGGACTCTCTCTTCACTGTGACCCAAGGACCCAAGTTCTAGTTGGGGCTCTGACCACCGTCATGGGAAGACATGGCAGCAGGCAGGAAGGGCATGGCTGCAGGAACACAGCTATTTTCTTTGAGACAATCGCTTATAACCCAGGCTGCTCTTATAAACTCTATAGCAGAGGATGGTGTTCAGTTCCTGATCTTCTTGCCTCCATCTCTCTCGTGCTGAGATTCTATCACCTTGTCCAGCTTAAGAATACATTCATATAGGAAGGGAGAACAAACACCTGATAGTTTTATTTGTTTTATTCATACCCCATCCCCTATTTCCTTGACAAGATAGGATTTCTCTGTGTGGCCTTGACTGTCCTGGAGCTTAGTCTGTAGATCAGGCTGGCCTTGAACTCAGACATCTACCTGCTTCTGCCTTCAGTCCATATTTTTGTTGGTGTTCATATTGGCCAGTCTAGTCTCTTTATATGGTTCCTATTTGCTGTAGCCCTCTGGTCTTTGAGAGTGTGCTTGAGTTTGCTATTTTCTTGAGTTAACCATTTTCTTAAAAACCATTGTACCCTTGAGTGGACGTGGTATTCAAGTAGCACATTTGGGTCACCAGGAACAGCCCTTGATTCCCTGAGTTTTATAAATGAATGGCCTCAGGAAGTCTGTATCTGTTTTTGTGTGTGTGTGTGTGTGAGTGTGTGTGAGTGCATACATGCATGGGTTCGTGTGTATCCAGTTTGGTTTGGAAGAAAAACACACCCAGTCCGTCTTTGTTTCTGAATTACATTTGAAGGAACTAATGCCGGGGCTCATGTGCCACAACATGGAGGTCAGAGGGCAGTCTAGCAGAGTCTGTCTTCTCCCTATGTCTTGTGGGGTTCAGGTTGGCAGTTAGTGTCCTTTTTATGTGTTGAGCTGTCTCACTGATCCGGAAAATGCTCTTAGAGTTGTCTGGGAGACATTTCTAGTCTTAACACCCTTTTCCTGTCTTTGTGTGAGTTCCTCACTTCCATTTATAGTGACCCCTTACCAGGCCTATAAAAATGTCGGTCAGAAATTAACTTTTATGTGAAAGTAGAACACTTTTCTCGCATGTAGGTGCTGTTGAGTATTATTTTAATAGTATGCACCTTTTTTTCTTACTTAAAAATAGCCTCTAGTTCGACCTAGATTTTAATAGTATCACTTAAAGGTTTCTGCAGTAAATACATTATTATTAAAAGGCTGGTGATGGCTCATGAATATAACCTCCGCAGAACTGCCATGACTTTAGGGCCAGTCTGCACTGCATTGTGAGTTCCAAGCCAGATTGAGACACCATGTGTCCAACAAAACAAAGCGGCAACAGCCAATGTATTGCTTCATGTCTCCAGACCACAAGGAGAAGACGATGAAGGAAGAGTGAAGAGAAAAAAGAGAAATTGAGAGCTCTGGCTTCCTTTTTTCTTCCTGACCATTAGCCTGACACCAAGGGTCTTCTGACTATTGTATCTTCAAGCAAACTGTGTTTGGCTTTCCGAGTTGCTTTACTTGCTTTCATCTTCCTCCGATTGAATGTAGCATCTGGAATTTGTATTTTTTCTTTTATACATAAAAACAATGATTATTGTATGTGTATGGGTGTTTTGCTTAAATCTTGTGCACCAGAGTGGCACAGGGCCCACAGAGGCTAGACAAGGGCATCAGATCTCCTGGAGCTGGAGTTAAAAATGGTGGTGAACTGCCATGTAGATGCTAGGAATTGAACCTAGATCCTCCGGAAGAGCAGCTATGCTCTTTACCATTGAACCATCTCTCTGCCTCCCTTTTGCTACATTTTAAAGGATTATTTCTTATTTATCCCTTTATGTTCTTATCTTCATTATTGGTTACTGCTTTTTTTTGTTTTGTTTTGTTTTTTTTCTGACTATGGCTACTTTGATCCTGGTTGGTTTGTATCAGAAGGACCCTCAGGACTCAGCTTGCCTCTCAAAGAAAATATGAAAATTATTTTAAGAATCTCTATAAGGACAAGGAATTTCTGCTATTCTGGGTTCCTCTCGCCGCCATTTAGAATGGATTCTGTCTTTGACAAATAGCTCTTTCTGAACTTGGCGATGAAACTTCCTCTTGGGACTCTTACAGAAGGGTCTCTGGCAACTGATTCGTGCCTTGAACTATCTTGAAGTTGCCTTATTTGTCTGCAGAGTCTAGAGCCCCAACTTCTTTGTCCCTGGAGGCTGGTTGTAACTGGAGTTATCTGGGAACAAATCTGAAGGGTTCCCTGGTGACTGAAATAGAGCTGTGCTTTGCATAGACTTCTTGACTGTACTGTCAACCAGATCTTTATCTGCACTAACAGGACCCTTTCTGTTGAAGATAGGTATAAGTGCTGGGCCTGGTGGTACAGGCCTATGATCCCAGTACTAGGAAGGCTGAGGCAGAAGGATATTGAAGTCGAGACCAGCCTGGACTACATTAATATAGCCCCTCCCCCCACCATTTATACTTCTCTGTAAGTGGCAGAGAAAAGGGGAACGAGAAGCCTGGGTGCTTTTGCTTTCATCCTTTCCTGTTAATCCTAAACAGTTCACTATCAAGTGAATGGCTGAAGTGACTTTGAGAAGTTCAAGACTCCTGCCTAGAAGCATTGTTGGTCTTTGTTGGGTGTCTTGGTACTCTTTACCCTACATTAAAGTGTCAAGTAGAATCTGAAAGTCCATGTGCCCTGAAATCACTGTGAGTCAGATCAAGTGGAAGGGAAGAAATGGTTAAGATGATTGAAGACAGCTGAAGGGAAAGTGTGATGGAGAAGAAACCTGTGCCCGCTGGAGCTGACGGTAGTGTGCTCTGGTGGTCTGCCACTGCTGTGTGGAAGCAGGGTTATTTCCTCACAGCAAATGTTCCTGTGTCTTGTCCTGGGCGGTGGGTGTAGAGTTCTGGGACCATGTAGCCAGTGTCATTCCTATCTCATCTTTTTCATAAAACTCCCGGTCCGTTCATAAAAGCACAGATTTGGAATGAGATTGATTATTCTGGAGTAAATCCCAGCTCTGCTGCCATTGTGCGACCTCACACACTTGGTTTTACCGCTGTCTCAGTTTTTTCATGTTCTACATATTGGAATAGTAAACCTTTCTTATAAATGTCAAGCGTGGAATAAATGAGACGATAAATGTGAAATATTCTAAATCTGCTTTACTCTTACATTGTCCCAATGTTAAACAGCCAAAGCATGCCCCAGGACAACAGTAAAAGGCTGCCAAGGTCTCTGTCTCCTGCTTCTGCCCTAATTCAGCACAGCTGCTGTCATTTTGGATTTGTTTCCTTTCTGAAGCAGAGCTTCCTCCCTTGATATCCTTCACGGCAGTGTTTCTTGGCGTTAACACAGAAAGCTTGGCCTGGCATAGGAAGACTTTGGAGGTTGGCCCATCACTGTCCTCCTAGGTAGCCAGTTACTTCATTGATACACTTTGATTTTCCGGCTTGTACACTCAGCAGCCATGTCCTCTCACTCGTGAAATGTCAGCCTTTTGTTAGCAACAACACAGGGTCCACTCTGTCCTTGCTGATATTTGGGGTCCTTCAAATTATGTTTTTTGCCTTTTCTACCTTCCTGGTCTGTTACCGCAAGGTCTGATGAGCATCTTTGGATCTCTCCTCCTTCTTGGCATGCTTGGGAATCCAGTTTCAGTCACACCAGGCTTCTCTTTAGCGTTGCTAGCATTTGGGCAGAGACTGTCTTTGACACTGTGTGATGTTCAAGAGCCTGTCCACTGTCTACTGATGCCTCCAGTCAACCCTTCTCCTGAAGGCGTGGTGGATGTCTGAACTCACAGAGGTAACACAAACCGATTTTTTAATGGGTGCAATGAAAAAGGACAGACCCACAGATACAGAGTGAGGTTGAAGCCACCACTGATCCTGCACCTCGTCTCCGTTGCTTGGGTTTCCCACCATGCCAAACAGGAGCCAGAGCTCGAGTGACCAGGCAAGGTCTCTCACCCAGCTTTTCAGTCCTCACATAGCTCCAGGCCATGCCCTCAGGCAGGTGTCCAAAAGCTATTGGTGGAAAGAATTCCCTCTACATGCAACCAAAATTGTCTATGTAGTACCCAGTATTGTATCGTGGGACAGAATTGTCCCCCTCCCTTGTTCAGAGCCATTAGTCCGGATACCATATTTGTCCTTTTCATCTGCTCTGAGGAAAGTTCACAACTGGGTCACAGACATTATGAGCACACCTGTTTCTTTTTGTTTTAATAGGTCCCTAACTTTGCCTGGCAGTAGTTTAATATTTTATTGATTAATGCTTCTATTTTCATGGGGTTATTTCAGACTTTTATTCTCCTCAAAATGTCCACTTCATTTTATTATATATGTGTAGTAGATGATCTTGGCATCAAAGATACAACAGAAGCTATTATATCTGTCCTCATGAAACTTTGTGATACCAGCCATGAATTTGAGTCCTTGGTTAGCATTTAAGAAATTTGTGGCCTTCAGCAAGTTAGCCTGCAGCCTCATTGTCTTTGTCTCGATCATGGCTACCATACAGGAAAGATCTTGCCCATAGGTCAGCTGTTGATGGGCATGGTGACGCCATAAATGACTAGAGGGGTGCTGCTTTTTGTAAGGCGAATTAGCCACATGTTAGGGTAATACTGAATTTGGGATCTGAAGAAAATGAAGGGTGAGTCACATAAGTTATCTGGTAGAAAATACTTTCAAATAATGTGATTCTAATATAAAACAAAGAAAAAAGTAACTGTGTGGGGAGAGTAAATGGCCTTCACGTTTGTGGGTGGAGAGATGTGGAGTCTTTGTTTTATTTTGTTGATTTTTATTTTCTTTTTGAGACAGGGTTTCACTATATAGCCCTGGCTGTCCTGGAACTCACTCTGTAGACCAGGCTTGGCCTAAGAGATCTGCCTCCCAAGTGCTAGGATTAAAGATGTTCGCCGTCACCACAGAGTAGATGTAACCCTGGAGATCCTGGAATTTGTTTTGTAGACCACGCTGGCCTCATAGAGTTTCACCTGTGTCTGCCTCCTGCCTTCTGAGTGCCAGGATTAAATCTGTGCACCACCACACACAGATATGCACACATTTTTAATTGCCCGTATAAGTGCTATCAGAGGGTGATACTAAACTTTTAAGGGGAAGATTAAGTTAATACCAACTGTTTCTTCATTTTTCTTATCCATTTTCATGCTGCAGAGCGAATCTCATTTCTTAGGGTAAAGTCACAGTCCAGTTGCTTTTGTCCTTAGTCTCAAATTCAAACCTTGTGAGATTTGTTTTATTTTGACACTTCCTGGGAGCTGGAGAGGCTGCTTTCTGTGTAATCATGAGGACTACACTTAGGACCCTAGTACCCACAGCACCTGAGTTTACTAGCTGGGCGGGCTTCATGCAGATACTTGTAACTCTAGCTGCCAGGGATCCAATGCCTCCTCTGGCCTCTGCCCATGCATAGGTGTGCAGTCTCCACTCCATCCATAGGCACATATCCTGACAGACAAAAGCACAAGCACCAACACATTTTTTTTTTTTTTTTTTAAAAAAACAAAACAAGCTACGGAATGGCTAATGAAACTTTTCTGCTTGTTGCATTTGGCTCATTTGAGATCACATCTTCCCTACCTACTACTCCAACCACGTGGGGAGTGGCCCCTCCTATATGTTGCAGTCTATCTTGCATGGTGTGTGTGTGTGTGTGTGTGTACATGTGTGTACGTACACGAGCTCTAGTGTCCTTGCAGGCCAGACAGAAAGTGAAATCCCTAACAGTTGGAGTTATAGGCAACTGTGATCTGCCTGGTAGAGTGCTAGGAATCAAACTCTGGTCCTTGGGAAGAGAAGCAAGTGCTTTTAATCATTGAACTACCTCTCCAGCCCCTTAAACATCTTTACGACTAATATTTCATAGCTGTTTCTAGAAAAATCTAAAAAGGAGGGTGGTTTTGTAAGCAGGTAATTCTGGAGAGGAAATGTTTTTCACCTGTGAGATTATCATTTATTTTACTGTTTTGCCCCTAATATTCTACATATAGCAGCTTTATTCCCCCCCCATGTATATGTATATCCATCTTAATCCCAAAGAATTCCAAGAGATTTCAAACTTATGGCTTTAGGGGAGAGAAGAGGTGAGTTTTTGTATGTGGTGGTGGTTTGGGTTCCTGATTTTTCTAACTTAGTTTGGATTTCTTAGTGTTCTCTGAAATGATAGTTTTCTGAGAGCCTGAAAATTTGTTAAAATGATTGTACTTTATGAGCTACTTTGATGAGACTGTCTGCTCACTCCATGTAGGAAATTAATGACCAATAAGGAAGGATTCCACCCAAGTGGAGTGTAGAGCATGGGCTTTTGGATATAGGAGCAGCAGAACAAAAAAAATCTAATAACAGTTAAATGCCAGTAAATCCTTGGGGAGCTTGTTTACCTTTCCCTCCCACCAACTAACTGTTAACCAACTGTAAGATCATGAGGAGGCACCAGTGGGGCCTTATAAGCACCCTACCCTCTCCTTAATTGTCTTTACCTCCTTAGGGAGGGGCAGGGCCTCATGAACCCTTCCCCTCAGCCATCTATAAATCCTTGGATGGGGCGGAGTCTAATGAGCCCCTCCCCCAGATAGTATTAACTTCCTGTAAATCCTGGGGAACCTTGTGAGCCTCTAACTGTCTACAAATCCTTGGTTTTGGGCAAGGCCTCCGGAGGGGGAGGGGGAGAGCCTCATGAACCCCACTCCTAACCAATTGTTAATTGTTTGTAAATCCTTGGGGAGGAGGGGGCCTCAGGGAACCCTCCCTACTCCTTAGTGGGAAGTTAATGGTGGACTTGGGCCGGTCCCTGATAATAGTCTCATCTGTTCAAGTTCAAGAAGGCAATAGCTATGCTATGAGAGGACAGCATTCCAAAGCATTATCTTTCAAGTTTCAGAAGTCCTTACTGTCCAGGAATAAGTCCCAAAAAATCTGAATATCACCGTGTTTAATTCCATAGAAGTCAGCAAGATAACACGATTTAGTAGTAAGGATAAAGAGAAAAAATATTGAGGTTGAGAAATAAACATCAGCTTTGAAAGATGGTAGACTACCAGTTAATTATTCTGCCATAAATAACAAAGAATAAAAACCCTGTTCCCCTTTTCTTCTGAATTCATTTCAAGGTAAGCAAATAGCAAATTGGGCTTTTAGTTTTGATGTTTTCATTCTTGTTGTTGCATTTATTTTCAGCACTTGACTTCCTATTTTAACACTTGCTTTACATAGTTTTGATTTGATTATACATATGATTCTGTACCTACTATGACTCATCTCTGGGTCTGTCTGTGGCCTGTTTTCCCTTTGACAATGGATTTGTCTTGACTGTTTGGATTTCAGCCATCTTTTGGGGCTGGGGAGATGAAGGTAAATGGTATTTATTCTGAGAAGTGGGTGTGACTGTTACATTCCTCAGGTTGTCAGTCTCATCTGGAGTCCTGAAGGTTTACAGGTTTGTTGTTTTGTGGGTCTGGTTGTCTCCATTGCCTCATCAATGCTTGTTGATGTGCTAGACCATTCTGATGCAGCCTCTTGAGCCTTTCTTGAACTTGTTTGCATATCTGTAGTTCAGCAAAGGTTTCTCCTAGGCTTTGTTCCCTCCTGGTGATCTACTGCCATTGCATACTTCTGGAAATGTTTAGGTTTTTAGCCTTCTCTGTTTTCCTAGACCAGTTTTGGGTTTATATAGGCTATGTTTCTCTTTCCTCTGTAGTCTGTTTCTCCTTTAGTTGTAGGTGATCCCTATTCTTCCCTCCCATGATAGTAGTTTCCTTCAACAGTAGACATTATTTATAATTTTAATGGGTTTAATAAATATTTTTATGTCCAGTATTAAAACTAATGGTTTCAGGTCTTTGACAACTACTACATGAACTTTTTCAAGTAGAGGTCACTACTTCCATGAACTTCCTGACATTTTTTATTAACTACTAACAAAATTTTCAGTGAAGAAAATGAAGAAGAATGGCTGTTTCATTTGTTCTCAGAAAAGTTTGTCTTTAGGTGGACAAACTAATGAAACTATCCATTTTAATACACATTTTTTCTGCAGTGAGAATAGTTGTGGCAAAGGATTTTTAAGGTAATATATGCAAAAAAGAAGTGAGGTCATGCTAAATTATAGAGGTCCCAAATGTAATTTTTTTACTTGTTTTTGTTTTTTTTTTGTTTTTGTTTTTGTCAAGACAGGGTTTCTCTGTATAGCCCTGGGTGTCCAGGCACACTCTGTAGATCAAGTTGGCCTCAAACTCACAGGGATTCGCCTACCTCTGCTACCTGAGTGCTATGATTAAGGGTGTGCACCACTACCCTACCTTGTTAGCTTGTTTTAATGGAATAGTTTTACCACCAAACTCGGAAAGCAAAGAAGCTCTTCAGTGCTGTTTATAGAATCCATTGTTTAAATGGATTACATCAGACTGCAGTGCATCTGCCCAGCAAAGAAAACCGTCATCAGAAGTGAAGGGATAGTCTTCAGGGTCATGCCGGATTCCTCTGACAGAGTTGATACCTAGAAAATGAGAGGACTCAAAATACAAGTAATTTAATGACAACATGGGAAGATGGTCTGAATAGATACTGCAGGCAATAAATATGCAGTTAAGTCACTCCATGCAAATTACAGTTATGATGTCATAGTACCTCATCTCAGTTCAAGTGGCTATTTATCAGAATAACACAATACAGCAAATGCTGAAAAGCACATGCAGAAAAGAACATTTGTACACTGCAGGCAGAAATGTAGAGTATAGCCACACCAGAAACAGCATGGAGGGGCTTCCGAAAGTTAAGGATAGAGCCACCGCAGGGTATAGCTCTCCCATGACTGGATATGTACCCCAGGAAAATGAAGTAGGCACACAGATAAGGTACTGGCATGTCCAGGCTTATTTTCTCTCTGTCACAGTTGTCATGTGGAATCACCCTAAGTTCCTGGTAACAGAAGGATGGACAAAGAAAATGAGATATACTTGCTAGCATTAGTATTTGTCCATAAAGAAAAATGAAGCCAGGTTATTTGCAGAAGGATGACTGGCATGGGAGAGCACTGTGTTGAGTGAACTAAGTCACACTCAGAAAGACAGCAACGGGATGTTTGCTTTCATATGAGGAAACGAGGCAAAAAAAAGTCACTTGAAAGTAGGGAGTGGGTGTAGCAGAAGGGTAGGTAGACATGATTGACATATACGGTGATATAAGAATGTTTGGAAATGCCACAGTGACTCCCATCAAGTTGTACAGTTAATAGGTATTATTATTAAAAGCCATGCTTACAGGCTGGCAATGCCACTCCCAATAAATAATAAATGTATTTTTAAAGTCTATAAAAAAAAGCCTGTTTAGGTATGAAGCATGGTTCTGTGTTATCAGTATGAGCACAGTAAGGACTGTTCTGTATTGTCTGTGAGCCACTTGAGAAAAATGAACTGGGAAAGTGTTACAGTGACTTTGATGGATGAGCAGGGTTACTTTGTCAGTTTGGGTTTGGATTTGGCATGAGACAGGAATATGCTTTGCTAATTGCTGAAGGTCCCAAAAGCCTTAGAAGTAAACTTTAGGAACATTGCAGGTTTCTTCAGCCTGTCTGTTTTAGAAATGATGACCTTGAAGAACAAATTTTTAATATTTGGTGACAGATGTGGTCTAGAGTTCCTTGATTTTCACTCTTTCATTTTACCATATTATGGTAATCTTATTTTTGGTTTGCTGTACTTGGGATATACACCTTCCATCAATCAGTCAAATCAGTCAGTCAATCAATCATCTATCCATCTACCTTTGAGGCAGGCTCTCTATAATTCCCTGACTGTCCTGTATGTAGTCTAGGGTGGCCACAACCTAACAGATCCACCTATCTCTCCCACCCAAGTGCTAGGATCAAAGGTCTATACCTGGCTACATCTTAGTTTTTCAAGTGACTGACTTTGCAATGAAATGACTAGTTTTTCCTAATTGGAGACTTAGTTTCTTAAAAATGATACTGGTTATTTAATATTAAGTAACATTACAATGTACTCCCTAGTAGCTGAATATTAACAAATGCGTTGATTGAATTTAAAGTCAATAGAGGCCAAATCAGTCTAAAGTGGCCCCAGGACTGGCAAGTGGGTCCTGGCTCCTGTAAGTACAGGCTCTGGAATTGAGTTGCCACCTTCTCTGCTCCCTTTTGTTGAATAAATACATTATCTGCGCTATTGAAGCCCATATGGAGCTAGTAAACAGTGCTGTCCTTTATATGGAGTAATTTGTTTCTGTCCCACAGTTGTGTTTTGCAGGAGGTTATAAATCTCATTATATAGAATCATGTGGGTTTTCAAGAATGAACCAAAGGAAGGAATGCCTGAAGATGACTATATTTCACCACTAGGTTTTGTTTTGTCTTTGTTTCCTCAAAGCAGGTGCCATTACTTTGAGTAGTGTATCTCAGGGTTCTGTGACTCTGATCACAAACGCTCTTCAAAATGAGCGATCCCATTTTGTCTTAAGAAGAACACTGATGGAGTAGAGTTGATGTGTTGAGATTTTTGAGTATAGTATATAGAATTTCTTTTTAAAGATTTTATGAGGGGCTGGAGGCTTAGAGGTTAGGGTTAGGGTTAGGGAAGATTACTGGCTGCTTTTCCAGAGATCCTTAGTTCAATTCCCAGCAATTGTATGGTAGCTCACAACCATCTATAGTGAGATCTGCTGCCTTCTTTTGGCCTGCAGTGCAGGCGTACATGCAGGCAGAATGCCAAATGCATAACAAATATTTTGTGAGTATTTTGCCTGCATGTATGTATGTGCACCGTGTGCGTGAGTGGTGTTCTTGGAGGCCAGAAGAGGGTGTTGAATTCCTTGGAACTGGAGTTGCAGATGGTTGTGAGCCACAGTGTATGAGCTGGGAACTGAACCTGGGTCCTTCTAACTGCTGGGCTATGTCTTCAGCACCTCCCTTATAATTTACTATCAGTTCTCAACTTAATGAATTTCCATTGAGTGTGGACAGAACTAAAGTCAAGACTGTTACGAACATGGTTGGGTCAGGTAGAGCTTGTGGGTTCAGTGGGAGCATGGCCCTGTAGGAACCTGACCTATTAGTAAAGTGTAAATTTGCATGTGGCTTGGTTTGGTGGTAGTTAATAATTAAAACATTTCTGAGAGGCACAGTGGGCAGAGAACTTGCTGGAAGACACCCTGAAGAATTGCTTACTGTGGGCTAGAAGACCACTTTCCACTTTGCTTCTTGGGGTTTCTCATTGAGCAGAGTAGGCATTTTGCTTTGTTAATGATATATTTTAAATTTCTAGTGCTTTATTATTAAAAGTCAAATCTAAACTAGAAGATAGTTATGAAGCGATGGTAGCCAGACTGCAAATAGGAAGTAGTGATGATCAGTAAAGAACGCAGTTAGAAGGTTTGGTAGGGTGCCAGCTGGTTATTACTCCTTTTCTTCCTTTCTATTCCTGTGCCTCCCATCTCCTTCCCCTGTCAGCAAGAAGACAGCAGTCAGACTTGTATGTTGGCCTCATCAGAGATGAGACTCTTTGGAAGGTGTTTGGTATAGGCACTCAGAATTTCTTTAGAGTTTGTATCAAATTGGTAGTTTGGTGATAAAATGAATGCTTCGCTTGGGAATTGTAAATCTTAATGTATGCTCTATAGAGATTCTCTTGGAATAGCTTTGCTTTTCTACTTAACTGTGTGCTTGAAGATTCTCAACATAGAAGCCTGGTGAAATGGGGTCCTATTGCATGGCAGCAAATGAGCATGTAGGCAGAACAGGAACTCTGATTCATTACTCTTGATTTAGAAATTCTAAGTTCTCTTCTCTTTGGTTGGAGTAAGAAAAGATAGTTGTGTGTGGCAGTGTAGTACACCAAATCTAGTATTTAGGAAGCTGAAGCAGGGGGATTCCAAGTTCAGGCCAGACTGGGCCCTATAGGAGGAGTCCTTGTCTTCAAAGAAGGAAAAAAAAAAAAAAAAAAAAAAAGGAGAAAAGATACATTCTACTGTATTCATTCATTAGTCTATCCAATATATGGTCTTCTCACAGCAAGAGTTTGTAGATGTTGGGAACACAGATAAATGAACATGATGAAGATACACTGTCCCCTTGTCCTTGCCCTTGTGAAACTGGTACTTATCAGATGAGACAGGTGTAGAATGGTCAGTCACATGAGTGCTCAGATACAGCTGTCCCAAGTGTTAGAATGAATAGGACAAGTTTTTGAAAATTTGTAGTTTAGTAGTTTGTCTTAGTCTGTGAATAGGAGATGGATTGTTTTGAAGAAGAAACATCCTGAGTATGATTTATTCATTTTAAGTGTATGCTTAGGAAGTTAGCTAAATGTAAACCATTTAAGGTTTTATGATGAACATTATACTATCAGTTTATCTTGTGTTTTATTTTTGGTTTTCCACTGGCACAGTCTAGTTATAATTGTTCATTCTCTTTCTTACTGAATTCCATAGTTTCTAGTTGTGTTTGAGTGTATAGTCCCTAAGACTTTTTGGATGAGTCCACTCTATATTTGACAACTACTTAAAAAGTCCCAAGTTATAACAGGCATGGAAGGTGTGAAAAATGAATTAAATGTATCTTGTATGATATTCTGTTGATACCTCCTTTTTTTTGCCTTTAAAATTATTTTACGTGTGCAGTTGTTTTTCTCTTATATATGTCTGCACACCATGTACATCCTTGGTGGTCATGGAAACCAGAAGAGGTTGTTGAACCCTTTGGTGCTGGGGTTACACACAGTTGTGAACAACTGTGTGGGTGCTGAAAATTGAACTGGGTCCTCTAGAAGAGCAGCCAGTGCTCTTAACCTCTGAGCCATATCTCTCCATCCTTGTTGGTAAATCCTTTAGTCAGCAGACCAAAACATTTCTGGGGTCTGAGTTTTCAGATAGGCTTCTCAGACAAAGGGCCCTGTCTACAGAAGCTTTCAGGATGTGAGATACATAGTAAATGATAAATAAATGTTGAACCAGTTAAGTATGAATAGGCCATGTTAATAAAGACTAATCAGCTTGGTAGCTGACCTTCACTTTCTTTAAAGTGTCTTTTTAGTTAAGAGTAGAGTCCCTTTGACATTATAAATCTGGTTTTAAAATTAGTTCCTTAGCTCAGCAGTGGTGGCATACCCCTTGGAAAAGAGAGGCAGGAGCACTTGGAAAACAGAGGCAGGAGATTATCTATGAGTTCCAGGACAGCCAGAGCTACAAAGAGAAACCATGTCTCAAAAAAAAAAAAGTAACTTAATATGTAGTCTTAGGCAAACTTAGGAAGCTTCTCTAAGCCTCATTTTCTTCATCCTTAAGATTACATGTGTAAAGTGCTTAGCCTAGTGCCTGACACAGCCAGTGTTCCACAGTCCTAAACTAATAAATTGCAGGAGATAAAGGGCAAACATGTTTTAGGTAGACTCCCAGGTGTTTTTAATGGTAGAATACTTGCCTGCCTAGCCTCCTTCCTCCCAAAATGTAATAGACCTTAATGTATATGAAAGCAGATAATTTACCCTCTCACTGATTATACAAAATGAAAAAGTTCATTATACAAAATGAAAAGTTTCATTTTGATTAAACAAAATGAAAATGTTTTCCTTATTGATCCACGATGACCTACCAATTGCTGATAATTGAGTAGATAATTATGACTCCTGTCGTTTCAGTAATTCACAAGCAAGCCACCATGGCTGCCACCACGAGGTTGTCCTGAGTTGTCTCGTAATGTGTCTTTTATGTAGATTAACATTTGCTTTTGGTGTGTGAGGCTTGCATGACTTGTGTATGTGCAGACATATTTAAGGGACAGACATCTCTTCATAAATGATGGAAAGTTTAGAAGATCTGAGTGGTATTTCTCATTTTCAGCTTCTTAAAGAATATATGGTTATTTTAAAAAATATTTCTACTACTCTTTTTACTGCCTTTGCTTACCAGGTCTAGGATTAAAGATGTGGCCACCTTGCTTGGCCTGAGCATCTTTATGAAAAAAATATACGGAAACTCACAAATGAAACATAACAGTATTCTAAGTATGAGTTGCTTTTTCTGTTGCTATGACAAAACACCCAGACAGCAGCAGTGTAATGAAGAAAGGGTGCACGTAGTGTCTGTGTGTCTCACTGTTCACTCATCCATAGCCCATGGTGTTGCAAAGGCATGGTGACAGATAGGTCAGGAGGGTGATGGATGACAGCACTCAGTCTCACTTCCTTTGGTTAGTGATAAGGCCCCAGCCTGTAGGACCCTGCTGTCCACAGTTATGATGGATCCAGTCACCTTAGTCTACGATAGATAATTCCCCACAGGGATGTTGCTAGTTAGGCTTGTGATCCTCCATCCTGCTAAATTGACGGTCAATATTAACCATTATATACTAAGGTTTCAAATCTGATGTTAAAATTTCTTTCAATTCCATACTGTTTACAGTTAGGATTTGCCATTAAAAATTAAATAATGCAGATACTCCTTAACTAAACAAATTAAAAACCAGACAAACAAAAATGAACAAACAAAAACAACCCACTCCAAAAGAAACCACAAAACTTGAAGGTTTTACTCATCTTTTGGAAAAGATCTTTTTCAAGTCTCTCCAAAGGCAAAATAGGCCCAGCTTAGCATGAAACCTAGATATTGGCTATAGTCTGGGGGTTGTAGGAGACAGTTTGGGATATAATTCTAGAATTACATTAAAGCTGGATATGGTGGTACACACTTTTAACCCCAGCACTTAAGAACACCAAAAGGAGCCTAGCAGTGGTGACACACACCTTTAATTTCAGCACTCGGAAGGCAGAGACAGGTGGATCTCAGAAGGTTGTGTGAGGCCACCCTGGTGGCTCTACAAAGTGAGTTCCAGGAAGTCCTGGTCTTCAGAGAAGCCCTGTCTTGAAAGAAGAGCGAAGGGCTGAATTCAGAGTCAGCCCATATTACTCAGCAAGACAGCCAGCTGTGGGGATGGGATACATGGCCCCGTGACAGCTTTGTTTCTACCCGGGCGTGACTTTTGTTGTATTCACATGCTTTTTATTGCACTGCTTTCCCTGTTTTAGGATGTCATTGAGAGGGATCAGTTTTCTTTAAAACAAACTCCTCACCTACGCTGGGCCCCCAACCCCAGGGCTTTCTTTACACTAGGTAGACAAGTGCTTTGCCACCCAGTGGCACCTTCTGTCCCCAGCTCCAGTTTCCTTTAATGATATCCGTGTGTCCCAGGTTACTAAGCAGGTACATCACTGAAGGTTTGGTATTTGAATATGTGACTCCTTTAAAAATATCTGTACATACACTGCACTTTTTTCACTGACTTATTTCATTAGGTTTATTAACCTTGCATGGGAAGAAATCTTCAGTAATCTGAGCTGCCAGCACACAGTTTTGTGCATAGTTTTCCTTTATGCGCTACAATTTTGTTTTTCCATAGCCAAGTAAAATTAGACTGCTCAATTCAACTCAGCCTTGCAGCTTCCATCTCTTACATAGGCTGTGGCTGTTTGCCTGCTTTAACAGCTTACTTCGAATGTTCTATAGATAGAAGTCTTTTATTATAAACATGCAGAGTGCTATTATAAGGTCTTTCAGAAAGCATATTTTTTTTTAAAGGGGAGAGAAATTTAGGAAGAGAATTTTATTGGATTTGATAAAGTTTTGACGTTGATAATCATTCAAAAATGGCAGACCGGATTTAGATTCACAATTTCACAAGCCTGCTTTAAAATAAAGTCAGTAAAGCATATTCGTTATCAAACTCACCGGTGTCTGTCTGAGAGGGAGCCTTGATTGTGAGAATTGAGGCGCGATCAGAAGAGGAATTCTTAGCTGTCTTTGGGTTATAAAGTCCTGTTGTGATTGGACAGGAAGTAAACATCATTTATTTTCTTCAAGCGTGATTGGCTAAGATCCTTTTCTTTCCATGGTCTTTTTCCAGTAACTGACTGGAGCTTTCCGTTTTATTACCCGACTGTGTTCTAGTACGCGGAGTACTGGGGTTGGCGCTGAGACAGTTTGTGAAATTTAAGGACGTCGGTAACAGCCCGCGGTGGAGTGTCTGGCGTTCCTGTAAAAAGGCTGCGCGAGGTGTAAATCTCCGAAGAGCTCCAGTGCGGAATTAGAATCGCCGCCGGGAGGAACGCTGCGTTAGAGGCGCGGGCCGCCGAGCGGGCGCGGTGGGGTGGGCGGCGCGGCTCGCCGTGGCCCGCGCGGGCATCCGGGCTCCTTGACGACGGCGCTATGCGTTCGCGTGGACAGAGCTCCTGACATGCGGGCCACCCGGAGTTGCCTTTGCGACCGCGCGTGGGAGCCGAGCCCTTGCCCGGCAGTCGCCCCTCCGAGGGGGCGAGGGCGGAGCGCCGGAAGCAGCTTGGCCTTGGCCGGCTGTCCCTGGGCAGCTGCCTCTCGGTGCCGCAGCGCAGCCGGCGGGGCGGCACTACTTGGCGGCGCCCGCCGCCCCCGGCCCGCGGAAGGACACGCGGCGCGGGCGGGCGGAGGGGTACTGGCCGCGGCGCGCCGCCGGCGCCGGCCGCGCGCACATTCCTGTCAGTTTGCCTGTGGGGCGCGCGGTAGCACGGGGGCGGCGCGGCTCCGGGTTGCCGAGCGTGCCCGGCCGCAGTCGCTCGCGGGCCCCCTCGCCTGCGGTCGGCTCGTCAGCATGGGTGGCCGGTAGGAGCGGGCCGCGCTCGTCCCCGGCGCAGAGGCGGCCATGGCGGTGGAGATGCGGCCGGAGCTGGTGGGGAAGCGGTTCCTGTGCGTGGCGGCCGGCGAGGACGCGCGCCCCGAGCGCGGGCAGAGCGGCTGCGGGAGCGGCTGGCGGGCGGGGGTCATCCGAGCCGTGTCCCACCGCGACAGCGGCCACCCGGACCTGGCGGTAAGGGCGGACGGGCGGCACGCCCCTCTGCGCGGGGCCAGCGGGGAGCGCGCGGCAGGTGGGGCGGCCGCCAAGTACAGCGTCGCGGGCCCCTACTCAGTGCGCTTTGCCCGTCGCAAACCTGTCCCGCATTTCGCTTTGTAACCGAAACGAGGGGAATCTTTTTGGTAAGAGGAGTCATCGAAGCCTTTCTCCATCATTTCGTACTTTGTGTTTTGTTTTGTTCTAAACGGACAGTGCTTTAGGGCTCCCTCCCATTCTTGAGTTTAGATGGCTTCACAAAGGCGAGAGATACAGTAAATTAAGGTTTTGGAAGGGTTTAGCGCTTTTAAATAGCCCTCTGCCCCCACCTTTGCCACTTACATAGGACACTGTCAGTGTTCTTTCAGGAGTATAAATGTGTATGTATGATTTTGTGCCAGGAAACGCTCTGATGGTCCCAAGTGCATTCTCGTAAGAAAATGAGATTAAGGGAATGGGGAAGAGTAGAGACAGGGAATTCACTAATCTTCCCTGCATTGTTCAGTAAATACAGAATTTGTTAAATCCATAGTGACTTGAATAATTTATTTTCCCCTGCAAATTAAAAAAAAATCTCTTTGTATTTAGATGTATTTTCAAATCCACCGTAACATACTAAGTACAGCTGTTGGAAGCCTTGGATATGTTCTTGGAAATCATTCCTACCTATGGTTACTGCCATAGTTACATGTGTCATGTATTATTTAACTTTATCGTGTAAAATGAGTTTAGTTTGCTAATAGTTATAAAAAGGAAGTACCAATAGAGCCAATTTACAAAACTCTGCTTGGTTATACTTTGTGTAATAATGAGGAAAAAAAAAACCCTTAAACTTTACTCATCTTAATGATTACTTGTTATAGTTTTACTTAGTCATTACTTTGTGTAAAGATGTGTTGACATTAAAATTGGGGGTTTTACCTGGAGGATATTGGGTAATGGTTTAGACACTAAAGCAAACACTGAGCAGAATTCAGTGCTGTACTACGAAATTGTTTTAGATTAGATTGAAAGGTCTATTGGAAATAGTGTCACAGAGTGAATAAGGATATGCCATGTTTTGCAGATAGCAAGGTACTAATCTGGTTATTTAAAAGCGAAAATTGTCAGCTGGTCATGGCTTGAGTGCTTGTAATCCAACACTTTGGAGTGTGATGCAGGAGGTTCAAGGCCAGCTGGGGCTACAACAGTTTTGCAGTCCAGTGTTGGTGGTGTACACCTTTAATCTCAGCACTTGGGAGGCAGAGGCAGGTGGAATCTCGGTGAGCTTGAGGCCACCTTGGTCTACAGAGCTAGTTCCAGGACAGGCTCCAAAGAAATACAGAGAAACCCTGTCCCAAAACCAAAGGAAAAAAAAAAAAAAAAAAAAAAAAAGACATTTTGCCTAATTGTTTGTGCTTAATTTGAATGTCTGGAGTTTTTCATGCCTCAGCCTCCCAAGCAGCCGGAATTATAGGTGGGCCTGTGCCACTATTCCTCTTTTTTTTTTTTCCTTTTGTTTGTTTGTTTGTTTTTGAGGTGTAGGCTATGATGTTAGGTCTTAAAATGATGTCATATGCATTTCTTTATGCACTTTAGTCACTTATTTAATTTTTTGGTGAAAATAGTATATAGTTCAAGTGACTTAAAATAATTCAAATAACTAGATGATCATAATGTTTCTTAACTTTTTGACCTATTAATAGAAATGAAGGAAAGAATGCAGTTAGGTAGTGTGTCTGTTTTAGCAGGTACATTTGGAAAGGAATAGAAAATGTGCTTTCTTGGATGTATATTTCATTAAAAATTGTATTATTGACCTAGGGTGATAATAAAGTCTTTAAGATGCAATTAAGGCAGCTATATGTGAAGACTGGAGTTTGATTCCCTCAGAATATACCTAAGTAAAACCAAGTGTGGTGGGGCACACTTGAAATTGCAGCTCTGAGGAGGCAGAGACAGGCAGGCAGACTCCAGGGTTCATTGGCAGGCAAGCTGGCATTCAGCCTAGCTGGCTCCACAAGTTCCAGGCCAGAGACAGACTCTGTCTCAAAGGGAAAAAGCAGGAAATGTGACCAATGAGACCTCTCAGTGGTCCAGTGGATGAACAAGCACTTGCTGTGCTAGTCTGACAACCTGAGTTTGGTCTTTGGATCCCATGATAGAAGGAGAGGACCAACTCCTGCCAGCTGTCTTTTGACCTTCATACAAATTCTCCTGTGTACCAGCAAATGTTTTCTAAAAAGGAAATACTTTAAAAAACACAATGGCGGGGATTGTCCTCTGGTTTCCATTCACAGTGCACAATGTGCTATCTGCACATGGCATACTGAGCTTTGGTTAGGTGATACACACGCGTTACTCCATTTTTTTGTTAGTGATTGCTAGTTTGACAGATCATTAATGTCAGGATCATTAATGTTGCTGTGAAGCTTCTGTGAGAGTAACATGAGTTAATGTAGTAAAAGAGTAACCTGAGTACACGAATTCTTTAGATTATTTCTTTAGATTCTCCTTATGAGGATCCACGTGAGGAGTGTATTTGCTGTTAATTGGTATGTTCATTACTCTGTGTGTGTGTGTGTGTGTGTGTTGGCTGTTATATTGCTCTTTGAAACTATTGTCCTAAGCATACATGGCTAAAATATTCATGCTTGGCTTATATGAAAATCAAGTCCTTATAAATTATAATCTTAAATTTTTGTCTAAACTTAATACCTTAGCAATGATGAATCTGATCATGTTTAGGTTTATCATCTAATGTGTTATTAACGATTCAGTCACCAGATTCAGAATTATGTTAAAAATATTGTAGGGACTTGGTTTTAGCTCAGTGGTAGAGATTGTGCTTCATATGTGTGAGGCCCTGGGTTTATTAATCCCCATCACAGATAAAATAGTTTAGAACCTAGCATTAATCTTTTAGGGTAGAATGCACCTGTCATGTCACTCAGAGTGTGATAAGGTCAGCACTGGCAGGAGATAGGAAAGCTTAAGGATTAAAAGGACGTCTTCATCTCCTGTGCTTTAAATTAGTGTTGTAGTTTCTTAGGGCCCAGTGTAAACAGTAGAGTGGACTTGATCTTCCCATATGGGGAAAATATCTCCTCATGGAGCGTACTCTGACTTTGCAGTTTTAACCTCACTAGGAAATTTCTAAATGTGTACATTGGGTATTTGTAGTTCTATAAACCTCTGTGAATGAAGCTTAGTGTTCAGTTTGTAGTCACAGCTCTCATTCTATGAACTGGACAGAACATTTAGTTCTGGGTTCTTATAATGTTTATTGAGCTCCACAGATAATAATTTATTAGTTTACTAAATTCATATGGTTAAGTGATAATGATGTGAAAATGGCTGATATTTTAAATTTTTTTGATTTTGTATTTTGAGACATGGTCACACTGTATAAACTCTGACTCTCCTGGAACACACCTGTCTGACTAGTCTATAGGAATCAGTCAGTTCATGTCCTTCCTTTGATCAAAGTCTCCAAAGGCTTCTAAGCTACTTAGTGTAGAGGCATTGTAGTGGCCTGAAAAGCATTGCAACTTCTCAATATTCCATTTTGTTGTTGTCTTCTATTATTGTTCCTTATGTAATGGCCTTATTTGCTATTTGAATATACTTAATATGGTCTTGCTTTGTTTGTAACCCTAACACTTGTGTGTCTATGTTGAATGGTCTTTCCTAAGATTCCTACGTCTCCCTCACTTCCTTTATGTCTCATTATTTTCTTTTATCTTTCTCTGTTTACTTTGGGCTCCCCTCTCCCATTATAATAAATATTTTACTTGTTTTATACACTAGAATTGAATTGCCTTATGAAACGAGTTTGTCTGCTTGGTAGCTGCTACATTCCCAGTGCTTAGCAGATAATAGGTGTTGGCTGATTTTAAAAAAAAAAATTAAAAAAAAAAAAAGCCTTAGAATTTTCTGATACTTATCCTGACTTTTTTGAGATACATTAATAATATCAGTGAATTTTGTAATATTTATGAATGAAATCAGAAGACTCAATTACTTTATATATTGAATCTTAGTAAAGATGTTTAAATATGTAAATACTAAGTGCTAATTAGTCAACATAGTAGACTCATCCAAAGTTTGAGAAATACATTCATCAATGGTACTTAGAGTGAAGAGATAATTAATGTACTCACTTAATATATACACAGTTGTGGCATAATGTATATTATTTGTGTTTCCAATGCAGAATACTGAATACTTTGGGAATTGCTTGAGATATAAAATGGTTTTAGGAGAGCCTTGTTCCTACCCTTGGTAGGCTTGTAGATTGTTTCAGGATAAGGATTGATCACCAGAAGAACCACGCCTTGATTAGAAGTTGAACTCCCTCCCATCCTTGCTTCCTAACTCGGGAAGGATGGCAAAGGGGCTGCAGATAGTTCATCCTCAATAACCATAGCCTTGACCTGTGAGAAAGCTGATATTACAAACTCCTAGATGATGGATGGGCTTGGGAAAGCTCCATGTTGAAAAACCCAGGGTATTGAAAGGATGGGCATAATTTGGAGGGCATGGAAATACTCTTTATTCTTTATATTTCTTTCATTTGACAGTTACTATACTGTATTTTTTTTATAATAAACTAGTAATAGTAATTTCCTGAGTTTTGTGCATTGTTCAGTAAGTTACTAAACCAGAGAAGAGAGGTGATTGTTGAATTTCTGATTTTTATAGCTAATAATTGGTTGCAAAAAAGTTTGAAGTAACCCTATACTTCCCTGTGGTGTCTAAAGTGAGGGCAGTCTTGTAGGGGTATAACCCCCACTCCTAGTTTGAATTGGAATTATCAATTTTATAAAAGTTTAAAAATATAACTAATAATTCTCACAAAACATTTGCACACTTTTAGTCTTTCAACACAAAATTCTGTTAATAATTTATGTCATGAGGATTAAGCTTTTATCCCTCAGAGCCTACCCTTAATTCTGGGTAGTTGATAGGGGAGTTAAATTGTCACAGTTAAAGAAGTTATGTCAGAGATGGTAGGATATATTTTGTGGCAGGAGTTGGAACTACCCCCTAATTAAAGACTATTTATTCTATAATAATATGTAATTGCACTATATGCTATAGATATTAAAAGGGTACTTAACGCAACCATACCTTTGCCAATAGGGTGGCTTAATGGCCAAACACATAAAGGCAGGCAAGAGTTGCACTTGCTGAGTAAAAGTCCAGCCAAGACTCTGTTTGGCACCTCAAAAATTTTTGTGCCATTGTTTTCTTTTTACTCATCTATTTATTTTGTGTGCCTCACCATGTATGTGGAGGTCAGAGGAGCTAGATCTTCTACAGTGTATGTTCTGAGAATCAGACTGTCAGTCTTTGCCACAAGTGCCTTTACTGTCTGAGCCATCTTGCCAGACTTGCATCTTTTTGTTTAAAGTCCTGTTTTCATTGTCTGTAGGTTACATTTAGAGTTATAAGGCACCTGTTGATGTGCACCATATACGTAACATGGTACTAGGTTATTAGAAGTTTCAGAGGGGAGAATATATAGTTTCTTTTCATTAAATCCAAAAGACCAGTATTAGTTGGTAGCACATGCCTGCCATCAGCTCTTGGGTCGATGAAGAGGATTGAGAGTTCAAAAGAACAAATGCAAATGGATATATATTATATATTTTATGTATGTGATATAGTTGAAATTATGTTGTATGTATTTTAAGCTCAGTGTGAGGGCAAAATTAGGAGGAAATTTTATAGCAAGCACCCAAATTGATTATTTTTCCCTGGCGACTGAGGATATTTTACTTTTTTATTTGTTTGCTAGCAAACTAGCTCTTAATGAGACAAGTCCCTTGGATCATTAGACCGTATTTTTGCTTGCTTGTTTCTTTCTCATTTAATGAATGACTCTATCCTGTGGAATATCTCACCAGCTGCAATAACCAGTCAATCATTGTGCACATTTATTATCAAACATATTTAGCATTCAGACCACTGCTTAATAATAGGTGCTGTTAGACAAAAGTATTTTGAAATACATAAAGTTTGGGTGCACCTTATTCAATATTTAAAATGTAGACTGTAGCTCTGGTTAGTTGTCTGTACTCACTCACATTCAGGTAGCACTAACTGGACTAAGTGAATTCACCCTCTCAAAAATGAAAAAGAAAGGACAAGAAGGTCGGAGAGTGATGTGTTGGGAATGGAGGATGGATATAACCAAAATGCATTATATATGTATGAAATTGTCATATTAAAATTACTTAATAAAATTAAATACAGAAACACCAACATTGAAAATGTAAAGAGAAGGAATGATCAAAGTAGAATATTAAGATTAAGGCAATGGTAGCTATTTTAAGGTGATTGAATATGATGATGAAAACAAAGGAGTTGGGTGGGGCTATAAAAAGGGGTCAGTAATCTGTCTTATTTATTACCAAGATATGTTTACATTAACTCTTTAATTTATCAACTAGCTTCTGTGTGATTTTTGTGGCTGATGTTTAGAAGAGGAAAAACTGGGTAAAAAGGGGGACATGACTATGTGAAAATAGAGAATACAGACATAAGAGAATACAAAATGAAATGATTAGGAGGAGTACTTAAAGATGTAAGGTGAGAAGGAAGGGGGAGGAGTTTCTGTGTATAATAATTATATTTTATATATATATACACACACACATATACACACATACATATATATCTCTTATGACACAGTGGTAGAGTGTATGTGTCTAGGGATCAGTCCCCCTAGTACTAATAGCAGAAGGGGGAAAAGGTTGTAAGGTTGATTTCTACCTCTATACCTTGCTCACTATGAATGATTCCTAGATTACTTTTCTGTTGTGTTAAAACACCATGAACAAGGTGTTTATTTGGGTTCCAGAGGGATAAGAGTCCACAATGGCATGGCAATTGGAACTGGGAACCGTGAGTAGGAAGCAGTAAAATGGAACAAAGCTCTCTCCCTATGCCACACATCCTTCAACAAGGCCACATCTCTGTGCTTTACCAACTCAGTATCAAACATTCAAGTGCACGACACTATGGGCAACATATCATTCAAATCACCATAGCTCCTGTCTGTAACTGTCTCTCAGAAGGACTTAGGAAGTCGTTGAATTGCTTATGGATTCTCATCTGAGATGATCTCATTTCTTGGAAATTCTTGAAGTCTTGACAGGCATTTCATTTTGAGCTTTTCTTTTGTTCCTATTCTAGAGTTAGCATACACTTCCAGAAACTTTACATTGTAGCTGGTAAGGGCAATTTTTATTAAGTAAATCACTACCAAGGTACTTTCAAAAGCTGTGGCTGCCATGCTGCATCTTGATTATGTAGTAGGAGTGAATGACATAGAGCTTCCCTGTACCCATTGTCACAGCCTACTCACTCTAAGATGACAGTTTTGGTTTTGTTTCTAAAAGATGCTGTCTTGGTATGCTGCCTGGGCTGGTCTTTAACTTCTGGGTAGGAAAGATCATCCTCCCTTAAACTTCCTAAGCATTAATAGCTGAGACAGCAGGCCTTGGCTTCTTCTATGTCCATTCTCCTTTTTGTCATACTGTCTCCCCATAACAGAATGTCAGGATTACTACATGAGGTTGAGGAATGAGGTTGGTGTCAGAATTCAGTCTAAATCTCAGGAAGAGGGGACTGGAGGCCCTTGAGTTCCTAAATGGTAAGAGAACTTTGATTGTTCAGGACCTTTCACTTCTTTTTGTGGTTTCCCCTCTTCTGAACCTCTTTTGCCTTTTCTTCTGTTCTCTGCTTGGTTGATTGCTGCTCAGTTTTCTCCTACATACTTGGTTAAATTAGTGACTTGAAACATACTCATAGTTATTCCCTATGTGTCTTTAATAAAAGATGGTTATAAGAATTCAAGGAAATGGTGTTACACATTTACCACAGTGTCTTATATTTCTTTACTAAATCTGGTTGTGGATACATAGGTGAGTGGGTGGGTGGGTGATGGTTGAGGAATGATGATTAAAAACTTAATGGCCCAGTCTTCAAAGAAAGTGTGTGTAATTAAAAGATTTAGCAAGAATCTGGTGGCTGGTGTGTATGAGATTCAGTTGGCTTATGGGACTGTCACTTGGTGATGGTCAGCTAATACATTCTAACTAAAGTTTTTTTGAGAGAAATAATATAAACAAATGTGGTAGGAAGTACTATAAAGGCAGATTTGCCACAGTAGAGTTTGAGATAAGTTTTATTTTTGTAGTTGTGCTTTACAAGTGATAGAGTTAAATTAATTATATCTCCTGTTGCAATTAGACTGTCACTGCTGTTATTTAATATTTTGTGGGCTTAAGAAAGTTAACCCTTGCTTGAGAGCCATATAAGTAGAAAAATAATTTTTGTTGTTTATAACCTTTGATAGGATGATATTCTAACAGCTATATTTAATAAAAGCATACCACCTTTTAAAAAAACTTATTTTTATTTTATGTGTATGGTTTACCTTCATGTATGTATGTGCACTTGCAGAGTACAGAAGAGATGTTGGAACCCTTCCCCAGCTGTTCCCTCTCCTCCTTCCCCTCCTTTGTCACTTCCAGCCTCTGGCAACCTTCTTCTCTGTTCTGCCTCTGGGTATGTCTTTTCTGGACATTTCATTTTAGCAAATAAATAATGTGTCATTCACCTCAGACTTTCAGTGTTCTTAGGATTTATCCATACAATTATAGGTTATGAATTCCTTATTAGATAAAATGTATTTAAATGCTCTATTTGTTGTTTACCTTACTTTTTATTCTTTGACGTAAAACTCAGTGTGCATATGTGTGTGTGTGTGTATGTGTGTGTGTGTGTGTGTGTGTGTGTGTGTGTGTGTGTGTGTGTACGTGCGCGCGCCTGCCACATGCTTGAAGGACTCCATGGAGGCCAAGGTATAGGGTATTAGATAACCTGAAACCTGAGTTATAGATGGTTGTGAGCATCCAATAATAGGTATTAGGAACCAGGAGCAGTAAGCACTCTTAACCACTGAGCTGTCTCACCCGCCCTGAGTGTTACTATCACAGGGTTAGCTTTATTTACCAATACTGCTTTCTAGAAAGTCAACAAATGTGAATGATCTGCTTATGAATTCCACTTACTTAAGCAACCTATTAACATGTATTCATACTTGTAAAAACAACTATATTTATTGTTGAAATTGTCTTAAGATTTTATTAGAACATACTGTACTTTTTGTAATATAAAACTAAAAATCAGCTTTTACCAAATGGAAAGGTAGAGTTTTTATATCATTCACACTTGTAAACACAGTAAACATAATTTTAACTTAAAATATGAATAGAGTTTCAGCAGTGTTCTCTAAATGTTTGAATTTTCTGGTAAGAAACCATTAGACTTTGCTGTTAATTTATTACAAAGCCAAGTATGCACTGTTATGTATGTAAAATAGTGGTCTTTGTTTAGCTTCTTAGAGTGCTAGAAGAATTGTGTAGTTCCATTGATTGGTTCCATGCAATGGAAATCTGACCTTTAGCAGATGTTTGAGAAATTGCCAGCACAGCATGATTAACCAGCTAGACAGTTTCCCTTGTTTTTTGACAGGCCTTTTATGGTTTAGGAACATGCCAAAAAATGTTCAGACTCTTTTCATAATGTCTAAAGTTCTGTAAAATATTAACAATACACTGTAAGATATGGATTAAAATGAAATAGCCACCTATAATTTATTTAAATCCAATAACTTAAGAAATCAGTGTTAAAAATATTTACAAAAATATTGTTGAGTGAATAATATTTTGATGTTTTGAACTGTGAAATTGTTAAGGTTTCTTGTATATATGTTGCATTTACCTTGCACAGTGTAGATATTATTTCAAGCTTCTCATACTTTAGTGTTAGTCTTAGGCACTTACTTTAATTGAGTTTTGGTAACTTTTTGATGGGGATTGATTTTTTTTCTTTTTTTAAACCACAGAACAGATATTCCATCTAGAACTTGAATCCACATTAAAACTTGTTCTATGAAAGACAGTGCTTTTTTAGGCCAATAGGTTCAGCTGTGTAGTTGTGTGAGCTCAGCAAGAACACTGTAAGCTCTGTGTTCTTAAACTCTATCCACTGAGTGCACAGGAAGGGGGAGGAGGAGTGCTTTAATGTCTGAGAACTAAGTGATGAATGGACAGGCCCAGCACTTGCCAAACTGCATCTTTTTCCTGCAGGTGCTGATTTTCCATAGGGCATTGCAGTTGCTTTTTATTGTGATATGGCAAGAAAGATTCTATTTTAAGCAACCTTTCAGGAATATAGTCTTGTATGTTTTGCTGTATAAATTTGTAGCCATCTTTGTGTCTTTAGGCTTATATACTGAAGTAATTCTTACAGAGCATTAAAATTTGCAGTGTTGGTATACATACGCATATCACCTTTCAGCAGTACAGTCATATTCAATATCAGGAATTAGAAGATATGCCAACTAAAATTAAAAAGATTGAACATGTATAATACAATTTGCTAAATACTCATGGACCAGATAAAAGCTGATAACATATTGCTTACAAGTGAATATATTTTCTTACATAAATTAAGCATAATTACTGTACTAGTAATTATTCCATTATTAATCTTTCATGTTAGTGTTCATGAAAATTCCATGTAACATTTTACTAGATGAATAGGATTATGTGATTTAGGAAACACTACAGTACAAACAAAAAGTAAATAATGATAGCAGAATTTATGTCAAATAGTTGCTTTTAAGTAGAATATGTTTAACAGAAAGGCTAGTTTTTCTTGGGGTTTTCATTATCTACCAGAGGCTATTGTTGACACCAAGTTAATTTCTGAAAAAAAGTCATTCTGAAGTAGGTGGTATTTTGAATTGTTTACTCTGTTTTACAAGTGTTTCTGATGTTGCAGTCATTCTTGTTCAATTTGGAGTTGCTTGACATTATCTTACTGTTTATTTTTTCTTTTTGTCATTGTAATTTGAAATAGCAATGATAGTAAGATATGTATATAGGAAAACTTACAGGTTCAATTTTTTCTTTTGAGACAGGGTTTTCTCCTTGTAACCCTGGTTATCCTAGAACTGGAAAACTCTCTGTATACTAGGATGGCCTTGAATTCAGATATCCACCTGCTTCGGCTTCCTAAGGGATTAAAAGCATCTGCCACCAGGCTCAACAGAGATTTTTAAAGTAAAAAGTAGAAAATGTCAGTATCCTGTTTAGATTCTAGATTCAGTGGTTCTTAACCTTTCTAATGCTGTGGTCCTTCAGTGTAGTTCTTATGTTGTGATCCTAACCATAAAATTATTTCATTGCTAATTGTAATTTTACTATTGTTACAAATTGTAATGTAAATATTTGATACACAACCCCCATGTGGGTGGCGACCCATACAAAGGTTGAGAACATTTTCTAGAAAAATTGTAGACTCTAGAAGATGGCATTGGATTCTCTGGAGTTGTGAGCTGCCTGATGTGGGTACTTTGGACTGAACTAGGACCTCTGCCAAAAGCACTAGGCATTCTTAAGTATTGAGTCATTTCTCAGCACTAATGCAATCCCTAAAAACAAAAAGAAAAAGAAAAAAAGAAATTTCAAGCTTCCTTGGGAATAATTTTAAATTAAAAAAAGATATGTGTATGAGTGTTTTGTCTGCATCTGTGTATGCTTACCATGTATATCTAGTGCCTGCAGAGGCAAGAAGAGGACATTAGATACCCTGAGTTCCAGTCGTAGCCAGTTGAGAGTTATATATGGGTGCTGGGAACCTAACCTGAATCCTCTCTAAAAGTAATAAATACTCTTAATTGCTGAGTCTTTTTCAGTCCCTAGTTTTTAGATGTCTAATAAGGTTTGATGGTCATAGATTGTTACAAGCCTTCAAATTTTGATAGTTCTCTCTCTCTCTCTCTCTCTCTCTCTCTCTCTCTCCCTCTCTCCTCTCTCTCTCTCTCTCTCTCTCTCTCTCTCTCTCTCTCTCTCTCTCTCTCTCTCTCTCTCTCTCTCTCTCTCTCTCTCACCCCACACACACATACACTTTTTAGAACACATTTTGTCTTAAACACTAATTTAAAAATTGGCTAGGTATTCTCTTACTGTCTTCTTTTCTCATTTTGAATTCATTTACTTTTTAACTGTGTTTCTCTACCTTTTCCAGTTTTCTACTCAATTCTCCTTGGTGGAGAAGATGGATGCAAAGCAGGCGGTGTGAGTAGTTATTTATTCTCTCTGCATCTGTTAATTCTACATCTTCTTCCCTCGTGGTGATAGTTTTGTTTCTCCTTAATTCATTCTCTTACATTTATTCAGTCAATGGGTTTATTTGATTTCCTTTTTGATGAAATTGAATTGATTCAAATAAACTAGAATATTAATTTGTAAGCATTCTTATTTATGTTTTCTTCCTTCTGTTTTCTAAATATACATACTTTAAATCTGATACTAGAAATCTCTGTACTCCATTTTTAGAGTGAAGTTTTAGAGATTGAACCCAGGGGAGGCAAATGTTCTATCAGTGCTCTATATTCCCACTCACTCCTTCTACTCACCCCTTCATTTATTCAGTTCATTGACATTCATAAAATTACTTACATAGATGAAGCCAACATACAACTTTTACTGTAGCTTACAAACTTTAATAGGGAATCTATTATTCTCACATTTGTTAGATTTTTCACATATAATTAAAACATAATTTCTGCATTTTGGTTTCTTCAACATATTATCTACTAATATTTCCTTTTGAACTAATATGTGGCATTATAAAAGTGGACTCCAGCTTCAGTTTTGGCTCTGCCGTATATTCATTATGTAATACTATTTGACAAATGGCATAACCTTTCTGGTTTTAACCTTCAGTCCTAGCACTCATGCAGAGGCAGGTGGATCCTTATTAGTTTTAGGCTGTTCTGGTCTATATATCAAGTCCCGGGCAGCCAGGGCCATGTAGAGAGACATTGTTTTAACTCTCCCTGGTTTCTTTTCAGAATGTGGCTCATAGCTTATGGTATATTACAGAGATGTAATTGTAAATAAAGAATATTATGCTGTGATGGCTAGTATATTGTTAAGTTAAAATATGGTATAGCAAGTAGGTACAGTATACTCTGTCTAAATAGATAAGTGTGTGCTTGTACTGTAAGCTTGTTTTTTTTAAGAGGACTTATGATTTCATAACATACCCAAAGTTCATAGTTATCCTTTCCTTAAAAACAAAATGGCGTCGAAACGTGCTGGGACATGCCTTTTAATTTCAGCACTTAGGCAAGAGGTTCTAGGCCATCCAGGGATACATACTGAATCATTGTCTCAGCAAACAAGAACCCACTTGTAATTCTGTATTCTAAGATGTTGGGATATCAAGTTTATTTCAGAAACAGAGGAAAAAATAAAGAATTCATCCTTTATATAAAGCTTTATGGAAACCAGGCATTTGATACGAGGAATTTTCATTTAGTAGACATAGTCCATATAGTAGATGATGAAAGAACGATACACTTGGAATATTGCCATTTTGTAGATTTGAGGAAAGTATTGAATTTGGATAGTAATTATTGCCACAAATACATAATAATAATAGTAATAGTAATAATAATAATAATAATAATAAGTGCCTTCTTTTGAGCGGGTAGTCTTGAACTACCTACCATCTGCCATCTGCCTCACCCTCCCATGTGCTGGGACTGATGGAGCTACCAGTGTGTCATTGTGACAAACTGGTGTGTTTAATATATATTGCTATGGAACTTGATTTCTGTAACAGTATAATCACAGTAGGAAAACATTATGTGGAACCCTTTAAACAAAGCAAATTTGAGAGGCATGTCAACTAGTTGGAGTTTGTGGACCTTTGAACAAATGAAAGCACTCTTAAGTGTCCATCCTGGAAAAAGCAGATGCTGACTTATTGTTGGTAGATTTTAGAAAATTAATTGGTCATGAATTTGAAATAGCTGACGTGGTGGCCCACACCTTTACTTCAGCACTCAGGGACCCGAGTCAGGAGATTCTGGGAAATTCAAGTCCAGACTGAGCTACATTGTTAGATACAAGCCTGCCAGGGCTAAGTAGCAAGATTTTATCTTGAGGGGGTGTGGTTGTCATTAGTTTCTCTGAGGAGCTGGGCTGTTTTCTAGGATTTCATTATAAATAAAACAACTTTGAACTTGAAAAAAGTAGGTTTTATATCTGAAAATCCATGTAATATGTTTCGTCTCTTTTGTATGTGCCTCTGTGGATATATAGGTTGTCATTGTTTCACTTTCTTCACTATCTGACATTCCATAGGCTTGAGGTCTCTTCATCACTAAAAAAGCAGCTGATCAAATTTTTCTCCTGAGCTTTTGTGCTTCCATTTCTTTTGAGAGATTTTTGTTTCAAGATACAAATACTTTGTCAAGTACATTACTTGTAAATTGTTTTCTAGTTTGTGGTTTTTTTATTTTGTTAACACTGACTTCACAAAGCAAAAATTATTTTTTAATAACATTTTCTTATAGATTATGATCTTAGTATTTTTCCAATAATCATTTTGCTACCCAAAGGCCACAAAAGTTTCGCTTTAAAAATTGTTTTGCTTTATATCCTTAAGTCTGATCAGTTTAAGCCTGTAGGATGTAAATTATGCATGAAATATTTTTTTTTGGGGTGATGTGGGTGTCCAATTATCTCTGCACTATTTTTGAGGAAACTTATCAACTCTCCTTTGAAATGACATTACTCTTTTATCAAAGACCAATTCTCATTTCTCATGGATTTATTTTGTGGCATTCTTTTATTAACTTTGTCCTCTATCTTCTTTGGCCATACTTCTGGATACAACACCTTTGTTTTCTGTCTTATTTAGTGTGTGTGTGTGTGTGTGTGTGTGTGTGTGTGTGTGTGTGTGTGTGTGTGTGCGCGCATGAGAGGGAGGGAGGGAGGGAGAGAGAGAGAGAGAGAGAGAGAGAGAGAGAGAGAGAGAGAGAGAGAGAGAGAGAGAGAGAGAGAGAGAAACAATAATAGGATGTCAGAGGGCAATTTCTGCATTTGGTTCCCTCCTTTCACCTTTATGTGGTTTCCAGGGATTGAACTCAGGTTGCCAGGCTTGCTTGGTAAGCGCCTTTATCCAGTGGGCCATCTTGCCTACCCAGTATTCAGCTTGGTAGTTTAGATACAATTTTTTTTAAAATTGTTTTGGCTTTCCTATTTCTTTGTACTATCCTGTGCATATTTAACAATCTACATAAAGAAAACACTATTGCCTGGTCTCCCCAAGCTAGTTCCAGGACAGCTTCCAAAACCACACAGAAACCCTGTCTCAAAAAACCAAGGGGAAAAAGAAGAAAAAAAAAAGAAAAATGCTGTTGTAATTGGGATTGAAATTATCCAGAATCTGTGACTCAGTTTGGGGAGAATTGGTTTTAATAACAAAACCGATACTCTGAATTCATGTAGTAGTTTCATCTATTAGTCCAGTCTTGAGTTTTTCCCATTACCTTTTTGTAATTTTCAACATACATGTTGTAAACATATTTTGTTATCTGACTCCTTTTATGCTAGATTACTTCATGTTTTCTAGTTATTTTTATGTACTTGGATTACTTTTCTCATTGTTTAAACAGAATGCTTGACAAGAGCATCCATAAAGGAAAGAAGGATTTGTTCTGCCTTGTACAGTCCGTCATGGAGAGGGAAGGCATAGTAGCAGTAGAGTGATGTAGCAGGTGCCACTGCATCCTCAAGGAGTAGACAGGCAGGAATGGTATTGTCTACATTTAGTGTGGGTCTTCTCACCTAAGTTACCCCAGTCTGGAAATTCCTTAACAGTTAAGTCAAGAGAGTTGTCTCCTAGCCTGTCATGTTGGCAGTCAATATTAGTCATCACAAGATATCTTAGTGATTGAAACAGCCTGGAATATATCAAGTTAAATATACCATTCCAATCTAAGGCCTCAGAAATTAACACCTTTCTTTAAGGTCTAGCTTCTACTGTAAACTATCACTTGTTCAGATGTCAGTCTCTACTAGACTGGCCCACTGGCTGACCCAGCATCAAAGCATTCTTTACATGTGTAACGATTGCTATCTGTTAGGGTTTATAGATATGTCATGTCAGTACTTATAAACCAAAAGATGTAGATGGAGTTATGTTTTGAACAAAGACTATGTATTTTTCCTTCTTTAAAGTAGCTCATACATTTTATACTTGGTATTAGCCAAAAGATTCCATGATCAACATAAAATTATTTTTTAATTGCTTTATTTTATGGCTTCAAGTGTTTGCCTGCCTGTATTTCTGTGTACCACTGTGCACAGGAGTCTTGTGCTTGGTACCCATGGAGTACAGAGGAGGGTGTCTGATCCCTGGAATTGGAGTTGCAGACTGTTGCTGTGCTGCCTCAGGGATGTTGGGAATCAAACCTGGGTCCTCTGTAAGAGGAGCAAGTGCTTTTTTAACTGCTAAGCCATCTCTCCAGCTTCTATGGTCAACATTTGTAGAAAAGGATTGGTTAAAATCAGACCAACAGAAAGGAAGAGCTTTTTGTTTTGTGTTTTTTAAATATGCTGTCATCATCTTCCAAGGTAGTAAGTATTCATTTTAATTGTGAAATTTGGCATTCCAGCAGTATTCAGTATAGCCATTCATGTCTGGACCATTATAATGATTCCAGCAGAAGCAGGCAGATCTCAGTGAGTTCAAGTGCAGCTGGGTCTACAAAGTAAGTTCTAGGATATCTAGGACTGTTACATCCTGTCTCTAAAAACCAAACCAAACCAACCAAACCAAAAAACCCTAAACTATTGAACTAGACATGGTGGTTTATGCCTTTAATCCCAACACTCAGGAGAATAGCCTGAGTAGCAAGTGATAGCTATGTCTTATACAGGGAGCCCTTATCTTTTTTTTTTTTCTTTTTTTTTTTTTTTAAGCTTATTATAAGGTTGACATGTTATTTGTCATTGCTCTCCTATGTTCCATTTAAGGTTAATAAAGGTGATTTTAGGGTGCTGGAGAGATGGATCAGAGTTTAAGAGCACTGACTGCTTTTCCAGAGTTCAATTCTCAGCAACCACATGGTGGCACACAACCATCTACAATGAGATCTGATGCCCTCCTCTGACATGCATTTTTTCACGCAGGCAGAGTGCTATGCATAATAAATAAATAAATAAAATGTTTTTAAAAAATGAAAAGGTGATTTGAAAGAACCATTGCAAACCCATTGTAGTTATCATACCCTTATATAACAATATATACTGTGTTCTATGAGAGTTAGGGTTTGGAGATTGCAGATACCATTTGGACTTCATTTGAGCCTCAGTTCTTTTGATGTTGTGGTTGAGTAAAAAAAAAAAAAAAAGGTCAATGTTGAGCTGCCAAATTATCCTGTTCTGCATGCATCTGTCCACTGTTCTTGCTTTTGCAGTGCTAGAGATCAGGTTCTTGGACATGATAGACAAATGTGTATGAGTAGGCTATATCCCTAGCTTGATTTGAATTGTTTGAGGATCTGTTCATAGGAAACCCATTGATTTCTTGTTAAATTATTTATGTAGATTATTACTTTATAGAATATTTGTCTGGGGATTCTGCTAGTAAACCAGAGAAAATTTTATGGATAAACCTAATGGTGGTGGTGGTGATATAGTACAATGATATAGTACAATGAAACTGCTAGTAAGGGATTAGATAAAGTTGGGTATTTGTTCCTTAACATCTCATGACTGAGTTGGCTTTCTCTGGTGCCTGTTTTTAAAATAAGAGCATGAATATGATGATTATAAACAAACATATATATGTATACACACATCTATATACACACGTATATATATATATGTGTGAACATACATACACATATTTGGATGATAATGTCTGAAACATTTACCATTGTATGTCTATTTATTTATTTGAGATAAGGGTCTCATTATGTATCCCTGGCTTGGAACTCTGTGTAGGCCAGGTTGGCCCTTAATTCACAAAGATCTCCTTGCATCTGCCTCCCAGTGCTGGGCTTAAGTCATCCTCCATGGTGCCAGGAACCTTTATTTTTAGTATGAAGGATTCTTTGTGGTTAAGCAGCATTGGAATGAGGTTGCTGTTTAGTTTTGAATAAACTGCAAGACAAGTTTCTTGCAGTTTATTTTCATTTTAATGTAAATAAAACGTGAGGTCTGTATTATACCAAGTAGGTAAAATCAACTTGCAGTTATTTACACTATGTTAAGAATCGCTAAATTTAGCAGGCTGTGGTAGCTCATTCCTGTAATCCCAGAACCTGGGAGGCTGAGGAGGGGGGGAACTTGCTGCAAGTTTCAAGGCCAGGGGGTTAAATAATGAGGCCCGGTCTTTAAAAATAACAAAATGATTATTAAAGTGGAATGTAAGCATCTCAGTTACCAAGGGGCAAGTTATTAGAATTCATTGTTGTAATATTTCAGGTTGTACTTACAATATGCTCATTTGAAATAATTTCAAATTATTTTCTTTTTAATCTTGTAATCACATTAATAGGCATGATTGTTCAAGCAGAACCCCCCCAGCCCAAGTTTTCCTCAATTTCTAGTATCATAGTGACTAGTTTTTATATGCAGTTGCAGATGTTTATATAGAATGGAATCATCTTTATCTTCTGAGATAATCATGAACACAATGATTAATGAGAAAAACAAAGCAGCTGTATTTACATGCACATACTTACTCCTGAACTAGTTGTGATATACTTTACACAGAAAGTTTACTGGCTGTTTTAGTTTGCACATACAACAATCTAGGCATTAAAAATTAAAACAAAGAAACAAAAAAGAAAACACTAATTCTTGCCCCAGAGGGTCTAATAGTATAGTTAACGAGACAAAAACAGCAATAGCAGTGAACAGAAAAAAAAAAAAATTCCAGCAAGGAAATGGAATGACCTTATAGCGCACTAGCATGCAGTTGCCCTGCCTCTGACGATAGAATGAGAGATCATTGCATGTGCCATCATGATCTGCTGAGGTTTTCTTGTTGCTGTTTTCCCATGAAAAATTATTACATTTTTCCAGATGTATTTTCTGTATCATTAAAAAAATAATTTTGCCTTACTCTGCTCATTTGGTTTATTGTGTTGATTGACTTGCACATTGTGAACCATTTTCTACTAACTTTTGTGAGTGTTGTTTTATGCCAAATTCAGTTTATATGTTGGTTGTGGTTGTGTTAGTACCCCAGAGACAGGAGGAGTTATGACAAAGACCATATGGTTTGCAAAGCCTAATATATTTTCTGTTTACATTTTCTTCTTTTAATGATGTGCTTTTAGGGCTTTTTGTATTTAATCACATGTTCTATACTACTGAACTGTAACTCTAGCTGCCTATTTACTTTGGAAAATACTTTCCAAGCTCCATCATTAGATTGATCAGTTACACGTAGTTATTTAGTGTATATTTCAGATATGCTGGCTAATAGGTGCTGATCAACATTTTAAAATTACTTTTCTTACCATGTAGTTCGTTATGATGTATTTCCTTGTCATAGAAATAAGTAGGGACTTGGTCTGACAGAACATTACAAAGTTCTAGCATTTGGGATGGAAAAACAGGAGGATCCCAAGTTTGAGACCACCCTGTGCTATATATTTTATCAAGACCTCATGCCCAAATCTAAAAAGTAATTTAATGTCTTTTCTAATTCCCTTTCATGGGTTAGTATCATTGCTGTATATTGCTCATAAAATTCTGTTTTTTTTTTTTTTTGGTAGGTTTATGTGGAATTTGATGACCTTGAATGGGATAAACGGGAGTGGGTTAAAGTTTATGAAGATTTTTCAACTTTTTTGGTGGAATACCACTTAATTTGGGCCAAAAGGAACGACCCTAACCAGACTCAGGGATCCAAGAGCAGAAAAATTCAGTGGCCTGCACTGGTAAGATCTGTTTATGTTTTATTAGGTGTTTTCAGTTGTTTAAGATGAATAAGCATTGAATGTAATTTGAAATATGTCTGGCCAATTATAGTTTAAAATTCTTGAACAATTGTGATCTTGCAGTAGTTTCAAAGCACTATTGTAATTAACAATTTTCTGTGTCAGTTAGATTAATATTTTTAGCATATTTAGTTCATAAATAGTTTGCTCTACCCAATTAGGTAAAAACTTGAATTTGTTGTAGACTACTTAAGAAATAGACATCCAGTTGTTTTCTGTGTGGTGTGGAGCAGCTTTGTTGAAAGGAACTTTAAAGTAAAAGAGAAATGTTTGAATTTCCAAAATATTCAGTACCACATGATTCTTTCTTGTCTTGTTAACCAATCCACACTATAAGTGAGACATGTTCAGGTGGTGGGTCAGATTAGTTCATATCTGAAAATGGTTTATTTAAGAAAATATTTTCATAAAGTTCTCAGTAGTCTTAGGGTTTCTATTGCTGTGAAGAAACACTATGACCATGGCAACTCATATAAAGGGAAACATTTAATTGTGGTGGCTCACTTCACAGTTTCAGAGGTTTAGTCCATTATTATCATGGCAGGGAGCATGGTGGCATATAGGCCAACAAGATATGGGAGAAGGAGTGAAGGAGTTGAGAGTTCTACATCTTGATCTGCAGGCATCTGAAGCAACTGTCCCACACTGGGCTTAGTTTGAGCAAAGGAGACCTCAGAGCCCACCTACAGAGATACACTTCCTCTCACAAGGCCACACCTCCTAATAGTGCTGCTTTATAGGCCAAGCATTGAAACACAGGGATCTATGGGGGACATTGCTATTCAAACCACCACAGAAGAATTTTATAAAACAAACATACAAACTGAACAAGATTATTAAATTTTGTTAGCCAAGCGGGGAATGGTTGTATGTGTGTATAAATCCATCAATTTAGGAGGTAAAGCAGGAGGATTGGATCAGGAGTTCAAGATCTGCATCATTACATAGTGAGTTTAATCTTAATAGGAAAATAACACATTCGATCTTTGACATCCTTCCCCCCTTTTTGTGGTTGTACTTTTTTCTGTTTTTTTAGATTGTAGAAGGTTGTTTTTATCCCTAAGTTTCTGAAATTTGATTGCTTTGAATCGCAGTATTCAAGCTTAACTTTCTTCAGTCCTGGTAAATATTCTTTAATCCTCTTCTCTCTTTTTTCTGCTTTCTTCTTTTGGTGATAGGCTCCCTGCCTTCTTTTCTCTTAGGAAAGAACCAGTCTTTGCTAAGGATGAGTCTTTCAGAGTTCTGGTACAAAGTGAGGGGAAGACTAAGGTTCTCTCTTTAGCTATGGGTCTGCTAATTGGTTTAATTATGATGAAGTGCAAAAATGACATTTGGTTATTCCCTAGTTACCTACTGACTGTCCTGGAAGGTAGCCTGTATACCAGACTGACCTTGAACTTAGAGAACCATAGCTAGGCAAGGCATTATAATAAAATAAATATAATTACCTAATCTAGGTGTTGTTTAAGCTTTGAAAAATGAGGTAGAATGCTTGATCACAGTGCATACGCATCCTAATAAATGTGGTAGTTGTGAGGAATGACCATCATCGGTTGGACTTGGCTGGGAGACATACCTGAACTTGTCCACAAGTGAGGGAGTATTCAGAAGGCTGTGACAGCGAAAGGAAGACCTAACTTGGCTACGCACGTCTTTGTTACACGGCTAGCTAGTGTCCAGGATTGAATAAAAAGGGGAAAGGAGACAAATGGTTGAACAGAGCATCCATCTGTTTTTCTGCTTCATGGCTGTGGATCCAGTGTCATTCCTGACTCATACTCCTGCTGCTCTACCTTTGTCTGCAGTCACGGAGGACTGTACCCTCAAACCAGGAGCCACAACACACCCCTCACCCCTCCTTAAGTGGTTTCTTAAGTATCTTGCCACAGTATCAAGAAAAGCAATATATCTAGAAGTGAGCCCCCTATGGGATTATTTATATTTACTCCAATGTTTAGGTAATACTTTACTTCAATGTAGTATGATGTCAATAGTTGCTGTTATTTAACATTTTTACAATTCTCCTATAGATTGAAAGATGGAAAAACAATAATAATTACTGTACTTGGATCTATATTTTAAAAATATTTTAGAATATTTTAAGATAAAAATGCATGATAAATAATTATTATGTGTTAAGGCTATATAACCTCCTCTCACACAAAAGCAGTCCAAAGTTTGAAGACCAAACTCTAGAAGCTATAATGATCCAAAAATTAGTCTAGAATTAATGCATCACATATACTCTGATGTGGCATTGGGGATTGAACTTACGAATTTACATATTTTAGGCAAATGCTTTACCACCAATTCATATTTCCAACCTTCATGGAGGTATGTGTGAAGAATGTTATTACCTGACCACTTATTATTGAAACACCTAATGATTTTTTTATAGTATTTGTACCAATGCTATTATCTGTTCTTTCTTGTTGTTACTCTTATTGGCAATATTTCAGCCACTTCGCTGCAATCCTAGACTGTATATTATCTAGTTAACCATCGCCCATATTCAGTATTCATTACCTGAAACTGTATCACTCTATGTATGAAAAAGTTATAACTATAATGATAGCCATAGTTTATGCTTAAAAAAAAAATAAAGATAAAAGGAAGCAGAGTTTCATTTGCTTAGGTCTTTTTCCTCTACCTAAATGTCCTATGTAGTAGAGGCTAAGTATTGTTCAGTATGAATTTTATTGATACTATGGTGAACCATACCGAGATGTGCTCATGGATGACACAATTCTATTTCAATAGTCCATTCATTCGTCATTCATGCCTTTGTCTATATGAGTTATCCAGTTCTACTAGTTTTTTTATTTATAATTTTGATATAGCTGTTTTTCAAATTATTATAGATTGGATGGTGAGAAATTTTTACCTGGCCCTAGATTAGATAAGCATTAAATATTTACAAATAAAATATTTAGTGATTAATAAGACATAAAGAAATTGTCATTGAAACAATTCTTTGGTTTAATTACAATTTTAACATTTTATCAAAGAGGAGTATAAATGTGCATAGTAATGATAGATGTTAATATTTTACATTACCATTAAAATAGTGCCTGAATATTTGATACTGCTGGGCAGAGAGCATCCTCAACATATTCAGAATTGTGATTGATATTTTGATGATGTGATTGTCAAGCCTGAGAGTCACACTTTTGAATAGATATGGAAGAAATAATTTAGGGCCATTTGAAAAATTCATGGAAATTCTGACCTATACTCCAAGCCAAAGTCACAATATAACATTAAAGTCAGAACTCAAATAAGTTTGGTTTGGTTTGATTTGGTTTGGTTTTGGTTTTTCGAGATAGGGTTTATCTATGTAGCCTTGGTTGTCCTTGAACTTGTTTTGTAGACCAGGCTATTCTTGAACTCAGAGATCTGCCTGCCTCTGTGAATTCAGGGCCAGCCTGGTCTACAAAGGGAGTTCCAGAATAGTCAGGGCTACACAAACAAATTCTGTCTGGACAAATGAATAGATAAATTTTAAAATGTATGCAAGTATGCGCATACATATATGCCTAAAAAGTAAAATAATTATTAAAATGCACTTGAATCTGATCATAGTCTATATGAACTTATTTTCCAGCATGGTCAGAAGCATTTTTAGAGGAAATGGTACTAAAAGTCTCAGGACTAGTTCTTGGATAGATTATTTCTATTATGTGGATCCTTTGAAAGAATCTTGATAAACACCTTTATATGCTGTCGGGGATATAGCTAAAGAAGTACACCGATTTATATATTTTAACGTTTGGTGGTAAAGTATATTCTCAAATCCTGGAGGTGGATTTTGGTTTTGTTGTTGTTGAACAGATTATAAAGTGACTAAGAAATTGCTATAATTTCTGACTCCAGTCCACCCTTTCAAGCTCTCACTGTTCTTACTGCATAGGCTGATATCATAATTGGTGTTTTTGTTGTAGCCACTGGTACAAATAATAAGTTCATTTTTCATCTTAGTCAAAAGAAGTTGCCATTTCATATTTCTGCAACTTAGAAAAAATCAGTTTACCAACACAAATGATTAATTAAAATATGCTATTTTTATTTCTTTTTGAGAACTTTTTTTTTTTTTTTTTTTTTGCTTTTTTTGAAGTATGGAGGCTGATTTCTTTTTCTTAATCTTAAAAAAAAAAAAAGATCTGGCTGTGAATCCTAAATTCTCATTCTCTCAGATGTAGCCATCACTCTGAGAATGTCTGTCTGAAAAACAGAGACAGCCTTATGCACAAACTTCTGTTACTAGTACCTTTTGATATCCAGTATGAATTATTTTGTTTGAATTTCTGACAGTGGCAAAGGCAACAGGTAACTATTCACATTTAAATAGCGTTCAAAAGCTGGAAATATGTGTAAACTTTATGGGGGAACTCATTTTGGAGTCCTAAGAAAGCATTTTATTTGTTTTTTTCATTTCAGTTCTAGCATTGAATACTGAAGCCAGGAGGATTGCAAGTTCAACTTGTTATAGTTTACATAGCAAGTTCCAGGCTAACTCATGGAAATTAAAGCTATAATAGAATATTATTTTCAAATATCAGATATAGGCGTCCTTGGGTTTGGTTTTCTTGAGTGATTGACTCTTTCCCATGCTGGCCTGGAACTGGTGATGTTCCTCTTCCTAGTGTCTTGTCCCAAGTGTTGGGATTACAGTTGTGATTACCCTGCCCATCTTCAATGTAACTGTCTTTTTTTGTTGTTGGTTGTTCCTTTTTCTCTTTTCTCCTGGTAATCTTTCTTTCCTATGTAGCTGAAGCTGTAGTTGAAGTTCTTTCATCCTGATATTACCTATCAAGTCTATAAATTGAACACCTTACTGTTCATGTACACAGTTCTGTTCGGCTTTTTTATTTTTATTCTTTTTTGGTATGTAGGAGTATGTAACCATAGGCCAATTTGGGTCTAGTATTTTTAAGTTTAAAAAGGTAACAATGATATATACCTTTGGGGGAAATGTTTGTTGTATAGAGTTTCACTTAGATGTGAGTTACTGTGTTATTTTTTCCATTAAAAATGTCAATAAGTTTTAATAGTTTTGTTTATCTATTAAGTAAGGTATAGTCAAGAAAGGTGGAGGTGGCTCAGCAATTAAGAGCACTGCCTGCTCTAACAAATGTCCTTAGTTCAATTCACACCAAACATGGTGACTCACAACCATCCGTAATGAAATCTGGTGCCCTCTTCAGGGTTGCAGGCATTTATGCAGGCAGATCACTATAATTAAAAGTAAGTAAATCTCTTTTTAAAAAGGTGAAGGTGGTGCTCATACATAGAATACATAAGGCTTAGGGTTTAATCCCCAGTACCACATAAGTCAGTATGGTGCTGCATGCCTATAATTTCAGCATGTAGGAAGTTGAAGTTGGATGGTCCAGATCATCCTCAGCTACATAAGGAATTCCAGACCAGTTTGGGCTGTGTGAAACTCAAAGTAAAATGAAATAAGATCTTGGTTGAGTATAGTAATACATGCTTTTAATCCCAGCTTCAGAGATAGAAGCAGATGCCCCCGAGTCCCAGGCCAGCAGCCCTGCATATTGAGACTCTGTGTTAACAGGCTTCACATCCCACCAAAGAAACGTGTTATTTAAGAAAAATATAGAAAAAAATGGTATGTATTAGAGCTGGAGTGATGGCTCAGTGGTTAAGAGCACTGGCTGCTTTTCCAGAGATTCTGAGTTCAGTTCCTAGCAACCACATGGGTCATAACCATCTTTAATGAGATCTGGTGCCCTCTTCTGTTATAAAGTCAGTAGAGCACTCCTTTACATAAAATTTAAAATAAAGTTTTAAAAATGGTATGTATTGATTCCAGATTAATACAAACTTATCTTTTGTTTTTTCTCAGGTAAATGCCTTAATATTTAATAATCTCATGTTTCGTATGATTTTACAGAACATGAGTAGTCAGAATTGATTGTACCAAGTGTTTCTTGCATAAATATTCAACAATTTCCCTGTTCTTTAGAACTAAAGTATAATGCATGTGCATGCTGGTAAAGAACTTAGTCAATAAATGTTGTGAAAATCAAATTTGTATTTTGAGGTACTTCTTATCAACTGGCTTTCTGACAAGACTCATAAGAAAGATAACAAGACCGAATTCATGATAATGAAGCTCATTCTTTTTAAAATATTTATACATTTGTTTATTATTTGTGTGTATATGTACATGGGTTTGCCATGGCACACATGAAGAAATCAGAGGACAATATGCAGAAGTCATCTCCTTCCTTCCACCATGTGCATCCTGAGAGTTGAACTCAGGTCCTAAGGCTTGGAGACAAGTGCCTTTACCACAGAGCCATATAAAAACCCATTTATACTTTTCCTATTGTGATACCAGCCTTTTAAATGCTTCTGATAACTTTTTAATCTTCTCACAGGTACATGTTAGGTATGTCTATGACATGCCATGTGATTTCTCAGTATTTCTGTACATTGTAGTGTTCAAATCAGAGTTAGCTATATTTTATGTAGTGAGAACTTTCAAACATCCTTCTAGCTTTTTAAAAAATAATATAGCTGGGCATGGTGGCACATGCCTTTAGTCCCAGGATTCAGGGGGGACAGGCAAGTGGATCTGGTCTATAGAGCAAGTCTAGGACATAGGACAGCCAAGGTTACATAGAGAAAGCCTGGGAGAAAGAAAAGAAAAGAAAAGAAAAAATACATGACTATTATCTGTAGTCACCTTACTGTTCCAGAGCTACCATTTTTATCCTCAACTTTTGTGAGATCAACTTTTTCTAGATTTCACAGCAGATTGAGATTATGTCGTACTTCTTTTCATCCTTGTTTAACTTACCATAATCATAATGGTCTGTAGTTCTGTTCATGATATAGCAAATGACTAATCTTTGGTCACTTTTTTTTTGTGATGGAATAATATTCTACTATACTTACACATTATATCTTCAACAATGACACACATGCGCGTGTGCGCGCACGAGTGCGCGCACGCACACACACACACACACACACATTCATCAAGAAGTAGACATAGAGGCTAATACTTTTTCTTGACTCTTGTTACTGTGCTTAATCAAACTTGGCAATAAAGATGCTGCTTTAACCTGCTAAGTTCAGTAATGATATTTCTGGATTGTATGATATATTCCATTTTTAATTCTTGAGGAAGTTTCATACTGTTTTCCTTGGGGTTGTACTGATTTGCATTTGGATCAGTCATATTGTATTTTTTCCTCCACCAATAGCCTCAAGTAGTACTTGTTAATCTTATTTTAATATTTGTTAGTTTTGATGTTTTGAGACAGGTTCTTGCTATATAACCATGTCCTACCTTGATGTGCTAAGTGCTAGAATTAGAAATACAAACTAATTTTCCTTTGCTGGGGCAACTCCCCCAGTTTTCCCTCTTTGTTTCCCTTTCCCTGAAACAGGTGATCTTTTCTTGTCTCCTTTTTCTTTTCTTTCCTCTTCCTTTAAAAAAGAAAGAAACAAACAAAAATCACTTGTTTTGAAACAGTGTGAAGTAATGTATGTCAGCCTCAAAAATGTATGTAGCCAGGGCTCTTGGTGCCTGCGGCAGGCTGATCATTGTTAGTTCTAGCCCAACATGGTTTACATAGAGTTTCTGGACAGTAAGAATGAGAACCTGTCTCAAAACAAGAATAACCTAGAATGGCTGTGAAGGTACGGTCTGCCTTCCACCCCTGGGGTTATAGGGATAAGCCACCATAGCCAACCACAGTGTTTTGTATTTCTCTGAAGTAACATGGAACATGTTTTTCATGTAATTTTTTTAAAATGTCTTAGAGAAATGCCTCTTCAGTTTCTATTGTCCATATGTATGCCTCGTTATTTGGTACATTGTTATAAAGTTGTTTAAATTTAGATTTTTCATTCTAATTTTTAATAGCATGTTATTCCTTCCCTAGAAGCTAGTAGAGCTGTTTTCCTTTGAGAACCCTCAGGTTTAGAACTGTATTACAAATATGCAATGATAGTATTTCTTAAATGAATTTTGAGATATACATGCATAAATAGTTATTTTATTGTGGTACATTAAAGTCTAAACAAGCTATAATGGCTGTAGAGGCTGAAAATAATTTCATGTAGTCATCTGAAATTACATGGGAAAAAAAGAATGGAAATTTAATAGAGCAACAGTAAAAGAGAATGAATGTGAAGGAATAGATATCACTTAGTGATTTAATGTTTATAATTATATGGCGATAGACAAGGATGAAAGGCTGGACACACTTGAAATTTATGTGTCATGTGAAAGTTATTTGGTACCTTTTAATATGGAGCTCACATGCATGAAACACTGGGGAGTGACTTGGGTTTGTACTTTAGTATCAATTGGAGGGGTGGGAGTAAATTCCAGAGGATAAAATAAAAAAGGAGTTTAAACATATAGCTCATGGTGGTTGAGTGCTTGCTCCCATTCATGAAATCTTGGGTTTGATCCTTAGCACCACAAAATCTCCATAATGATAGTTGCTGTGATCCTATCACTTGGGAGGTGGTGTCAGGAAGAAAAGAAGTTCAAGGTTAGTCACAAAAATAAAGGAAAAAGGGTCACAACGAATACTTTGATTAAAAGTAGTTAAAAATGTGAATACTTTACCAAAGAAGATATACGTGTGATAAATATTCTTGTGAAAAGATGATGTATACTGTAAAGAATTGCAAATTAAAATTAATTTAAAATGGATACCACTATACATATATCAAGATGACAACTACAGCAAACTAGGTAAGAATGCAGGACAGGGGAAGGCTCATGCACTTGAAGTGGTCCTTTTCTTATCCCACATTGTAATACTTTCCCTCCTTGGGATGAGGGAGGTTTGACTTGTATAAAGTCAGGAGATGAATGGCAACTTGTAATTTTTCTGTGATGTTAAAAACTGTTCTAAGACCTAATGACTACTAAAAAGAAGAGATAGCACAGCATGGTTGAGGACCTGGGCTCCTCCTACTCAGTACTAAAATAGGGATAGCAAAGAAGAAAGGATGGACTGAGGAGGTACTTCATAGGAAAAGCGCAGATACCTTGCTTCCATGTAGCAGTTGGCATGCCTTGTAGCTCGCTTGCAATCTCATCTGTTTGAATCACCAGAAAAAAGCTGTTTAGTGAAACTTCATGAATTTGACTCTGTGCTTAAGTTCAGGTACTTCTATATATAAGGTAGAGAACAATCAAGGAAGAACCTCTGGTTTCCATTTGCATGTGTGCACACATGCAAACACATGTTGGCCTACCTTACCTTTTTGAAAGGAGAAAGTTTAGAGTGAGAAAGACACCTGGCATCACAAAGGTAAACACATGAATATGTGATCCTTCACACATGCACGCACACACACATGCACAGGAAGAGGAAGATGAAACACAAGGTGATTACTATTGTATGTAGTGTTTTGTTCAACCTTCCCTGCTAATAGTGTAAGGACCAGAGTTAAATCTATATGTGAGAAATCAGCAGAGGAAGGGGTCTTTGATCAGTACCTGTTTACTCTGGGAGGAGTTAAAGTACTGAACACTGTCTGAGTACCAGTGCTTTTCCTTTTCTTCTTTCTTAGGTAGAAGACACTTGATACAATATTATTGTTCTCAGTAAGTGGACATTTTAGGGTCAACATAGCAATCTGCAAGTGACATGATCTGAACTTCATGAGTACTTAAGATTTACTTGGCATTTCCATGTATTCTCTTTCCATTTCTGGCATGTAATATGGGTTGTTTGCCATGTTAATCGTATCTTTAGTTTTTATTCATCTTAATTTGTTTTCCCTGGTCTGTAGAGTGGATTGTGGAATTATTAAAAAGTAAGTTGAGAACACTGGCTGCTCTTCCTTAGGACCCAGGTTCTATTTCCATGACCAAAAATCAAGTTGGGAAGGAAAGAATTTATTTGGCTTATTCTTCGACATTGCTGTTCTTCACTGAAGGAAGTCAGGGCAGGAACTCAAACAGGACAGGATCCTGAAGGCAGGAGCTGATGCAGAGCACATGTAGGGGAGCTGCTTACTGGCTTTTTCAGCTTGCTTTCTTGCAGAGCCCAGGGACCGCACCACCCATGGTCTAGGCCCTCCTCTGCTTCCTAAATGAGAAAATGCCTTACACCTGCATCTCATGGAGGCATTTCTTAACTAAGGGGCCTTCCTCTCTGATGACTAGCTTGTGTCAGGTTGACACACAAAACCAGCCAGTACGGTGGTCACCACGACATGAGGAACTGTATTAAGGGGTTGTAGCTTTGGGAAGGTCTTCTATACTTGTGGGGCATGAGTGTTTTGTCCAAGACCACCTTTGGAGGGTGTCAGATCCCCTGACACTAGAATTAGAGACAGTTATAAACTGCCTCAACTGGGTGTTGGGAATTAAAGTTGGGACCTTCTATAAGAGCAATATGAGTTGAAACCTTTCTCCAGCCCCTTAAGAGTTTTTGTTCTTAAATCTGTGTTGTAGAGTAAGATGGCTAAAAAATTTCCAGTACATTAAAGCATAATGAAAGCCTTATTTGAAATATTACTAGTCCTTTTAGCAGTTCAAAACATTGTTTTGCAGATGGATCTTTATAGTGCAGATTACTGTTTATATCCTAATATCCTGGGGTCAATTAATGAAGTTTTATTTTCACTTAAAATGTTCTCAGTGTGTTGTCATGTTATTTCACATGATTGAAACATTATTTAACATTCACGCCAGTCTGAGATAGTCAGTGTAAAAGCTGTTGCCCAGCATATGTGAGTCATAAAAGTTCAATGCCTATTATGGGCTGAAGGTGTGGCAGTTCATACCAGAGAAGTTTTGTCTTTTACAGAGTTTCTGGTTAACTTCATCTTTGCATCAAATTTAATCTTTGTGCCAAATGCTTAACAAGCTGGATGTTTCAGTTAATATTTGTTGAGTGAATTACTTCCTAATCCTTTTTTCATTTGAAGCTGCCTAACTGGTTTGACCACATCTTGTTCTAATGTGAGCCTGTGGGGGTGGGGTATTGCCCCATACTTAAGTAGTAGTCTTTTGGAACCTAAACCTGACATTTGAGGATTACTAATGTTAAGTTTAATTATACAGAGCAGTTTTAGATAGTGTCCAACTTAAGATGACTTGGTCTACTTTTTCCTAACTTTACAATAATGAGACAGCAAATACAGTAATGTGGAAACTGTACATTGAATTTTGAGTTTTGTCTTTTCTTAGAGGCTAGGCATATATGTGGCATCCTAGGCAGTATAAACAAGTAGCAGCTCTAAATCAGCCATGAAATCCTGGGTGAAGAGACAGTCACTTACTAGATTAGTTGAGATAGCCAAAGCATTAGTATAAAACAGTTTGTATTAGATAATTTTGCCCAACTTGTACATGTTTCTGAGTGAATTTAAGAAACACCAAGCTTCTGGACATGGTGGTGCATGCCTTTAATCTTAACTTTGAAGGCAAGTGGATCTCTGTGTGTTCAGTCTAGCCTGTTCTTGGTGCAGCCAGAGCCATCACATGAGACTTTGTCTTATAGAAAGTAAGTGGCTATGGAGAAGTTCTTCAGCACCTCATTTAAGTTGTGATTTAGGTAGTTTCCATGGAGAACCAGATAATACATTCTATTTTCAGGCATGTACACCAAATAACAGTGAATAGTAAAATGTTTACTACCTAGTATTACTCTAGTATTTGAATCCTAGCTTTGTTGATGATAAGAGTATTATTAAAATTGTATATATAATTATTTTGTTCAGATGACTGAAGAACCTGGAAAACTGTTGAAGCCATTGATTCATAATACACTATTATTGTTTTTACATTTAAATATGCATATGCACATAGAGATATATGTATATATACACATATATATACACACACACACACATATATTTGGAAACTAACTATGCTGTCAACTTTGGAAAAATATATCTTAGTTTATCATGTTGAGTTGGCAGTGTGTAAAAATGAAGTCATTGATCTAAAAGCATTAATCATAAATATACACACACATACACACACACACACACACATATATATATACATATATATATATATATATATTCCATTTGTAGAGGAATAATATACTGTTAAATATGTAAGGTCTTACCTCTGTAGGGTTGATACAAAAACTAATAAAATATTCCTTAAATAATGAAAACAACAACAAACCTTTGGGTACTTAGCAATTCTGAGGGCAACTTGCAATGCATAAGCATTTGTCATACATATCTACATATCTGCCCTCCCCCAAAAGAGAACTAGAGATGTTTCTTAATGGTAGAGTACCTAGTGGCCTGGAAGCCCATGGTTTAATCCTTAGCACAGCAAAAAGTTATGCTAACTGAGATAAAACTTACAGAGAAAGGTAACTATTATTTCATATATGAGGAATTTTAAAATGTTGAACTCACATAAACAGAGCAGAAATGCTTGGAGAGATGGCTCTTCAGTTATGAACTCTTGTCCTTGCTAAAGGACCTGTGTTCAATTCTCAGCAGTCAAACACATTGGGCAGCTCACAACCTCCAGTAAGGACTACTCAGGGGGAATCTGATGCCCTCTTCTGGCCATTTGGGCACCTGCACACATGTGGCAACCCCCCTCCCCCAAAAAACATATACATAAATTCAACAACAACAAAAGAAAGAGTATAGAATGGTGATTGCCCTGGAATAGGAGTAGACAGATCTTAGTAAAAAAGTTTAGACTTTCAGTTAATGTGATACAGACTGATGACCATAACTAACAGTACTGTCATCTGTCATGTATACTTAACATTTCCTAAGAGAAGTATTTATATTTTTTTCATCATACGAAAAAAGTAACTAGATAAAGTGGTAGGTATTTAACCAGCCTTGTAGCAGTCACTTTACAGTATGTGAAGTCATCACATTATACACCTTGAATTTATAAAATTAGTATCCATTATATTTCAGTAACGATGAAAAATGGGGAAAATGTGCTATAGTTGATAATACAAGATTAAACATTGTAGTTTTAGGGCTTCTTCTCCTTTGGCCACAGCCTTGAGCCAGCTTATTCTGGGTTCATAGTTCATGTGATCTGAGAAAATTTTTTTTTGTAACTTCACAGGCAGTCTCAATCAGCCTTAAAATCTTTTCTTGAATGATTAACTACACTTCTGGCTCTTCAGGTCTTTTCTTGACAGCCTTCCTCTTTGTTCCAGTTTGGATGCATAGAAACTAGGGATCAGAGATGATTAAGTCCTCATCTGTTTAAAGCTTCAAGGGGAAACTATCTTTGCATTCATACTGTTTACAAATTGGTTGTAGGTTTTCTCTTGCCATGGAATTTGGGGAAGAAGCATTGCCACTCCTCCAACCTACTGTTTCTGCTGTTTGGTAGTTTAAGGAGAGAGAATGGGGGGGGAGGGAAGAGGAAGAGAGGTGAAAAGAGAGAGAGAGAGAGAGAGAGAGAGAGAGAGAGTGCCTACCTACCTGATATCAGAGTTTCTCCTTTTGCCTTAGGATTTTCACATTTGTTAAAGGAACTCTTTATGAGTCAGAGCTCCATACTGCAAGTTTACAGTCTATATAAGTTTACAGGCCTGCTCAGTGGCTAGGAATGCTTGACTGCTCTACCAGTAGTCCTGTTCAATTCCCAGCAACCACATGGATCCCATCTGTAATGGGATCAAATTCCTTCTTGCTGGGCAGTAGTGGCACATGCCTTTAATCCCAGCACTTGGGAGGCTGAGGTAGATGGATCTCTGAGTTTGAGGTCAACCTGTTCTACTGAGTGAGTTCCAGGACAGCCTCCAAAGCTACTGAGAAACCCTGTCTCAAAAAAAAAAAAAAAAAAAAAAAAACCCAAAAAACAACAATAAAAAAGCAAAACAAAACAACCCAAAGAACAACCCCCCCAAAATAAACAAATAACATTTACAGAAATTTAGTTAAAAAAAAAATTATTAAAGGAGTGGGGTGGTCAGAGCTGTTAGTGGTAGAGTAAGTGGAATTTTTGCACCTGGTTGAGCCTTCTTAAGCAGTGCTTTCCAAAGCTGACAGAGTCTCTCACACTACCAGGGGACGTTTTTTGTTTTTTTTTGTTTTTTTTTGCCCTTCGCAAATTTAAATTAGAAACAAGCTTGTTTTACATGTCAATCCCAGTTTCTGCACCCTCCCCTCCTCCCCTGCCCTCCACCAACCCCCTATCCCATCTCCTCTCTGCTCCCTTGGAAGGGTGAGGCCTTCTATGGGGGTTTTTCAAAGTCTGTCTTGTCATTTTAGAACAGGGCCTAGGCCCTCCTCTGTGTGTCTAGGGTGAGCGAGTATCCTTCTATGTGGAATGGGCTCCCAAAGTCCATTCGCATACTAGGGATAAATACTGATTGATCCACTACCAGAGGCCCCACAGACTGCCCAGTTCTCACATTCAGGCAGTCTAGGTCTGTGCTATGCTGGTTTCCCATCCATCAGTCTGGGGTCCACGAACTCCCCCTTGTTTCTGTGGGTTTCTTCAGCTGTGGGTGTCTGCTTCTGCTTCATCAACCACTGAATGAAGATTCTAGGATGGCATATAAGATAGTCATCAATCTCATTATCTTGGAGGTAGCCTCTCCACTATTGCTTATATTGTTAGTTGGTGTCATCCTTGTAGGTCTCTGGACTTTTCCCTTCTGCCAGTTTTCTCTTTAAACCTATAATGGCTCCTTCTATTACGGTATCTCTTTTCTTGCTCTCCTCTATTCTTCCCCCAACTTAAACTTCCTGCTCCCTCATGCCCTTCTTTCCCCCACTCTGTATCCTAACTCCCTCTCCCCTCCTCCTGTGCTCCCAATTTGCTCAGGAGATTTTGTCCCCTTCCCCTTCTTCGGGGGACCATGTATGTCTTTCTTAGGGTCCTTGTTTCCTAGCTTCTCTGGCAGTGTAGATTATAGGCTGGTGATCCTTTGCTCTCTGTATAAAATCCATATATGAGTGAGTACATACCATGTTTGTCTTTTTGTGACTGGGTTGCCTCACTCAGGAGGGTTTCTTCTAGCGCCATCCACCAGCCAAGGAACTTTTTAAAAATAAGGGTTTCTGGGCTCCCTATACTCACCTAAAATTGGGGAAAGGCTTAGAAATATGTATTACTTGGAGGTTTTCCATATAATATTAGAACTGCCTAAATTGTGGCTCAGAACATTAACTTTTGTATATTTCTGGGAAAGAGATAGCATTTATCAAATTCTCAAAGACTTGATGTTGTTAAATATGCTAACATTAGAATTGCCCAAGAAGTTGTTAAAGCATAGGTATCTGTGTCTCACTCTCAGGTTCTGTGCCTGTAAGTCTATCGCATGCCCAGGAATTTGCATTTTTTGACTATTAATAGTTTGTTGGTATGGTCGATGCTACTAGACAGGAGGACTGTTTCGAAAAACAACTGTTCTAGGCCTTGGCTAATGGTATACTTTAGCATGAAGTTCTGGCAGCAGGGTAACCTATCAGGATTCTTCACAATTAATAATAGTAATAAATAGAAACACAAGCAACTCAAACACAAGCAACTCAGTCTAATAGTCACTGCATGAAGGTAAAAGAAAAGTTAGTTTTGGCAAAGGAAGTAGCAGAGCAAAAGCCCACAGGCAGTTTTAAAAAGTTGACTCTACTAACACACTTAAGCTTCATGAAGAATTACTTCTACATACTGTTTTGCTTTACTGTAGAAAAATGCTTATTTCCTGTCTTGTAAGCTTAAGGCTATGGATTTGGATCCCAACCTCAGCAAATGGAAGGAGAGGCAGAGATGGAAGCAACAATTATGCTTTTGAGATCAGTGTAAGAATATAGCAAGTAGCCCTTCACAGAGATGCACAGAGAGATGCTTAGAGGACACTTGGGTGATGGTTTTGGTTTTTTATTTTTACTTTAAAATTTGTAAATTTAAAGTAATGTTCATGTTTCCGTGACAAAATAAACTACAAAGTTAAAGTTTGCCCTAATGAAAGCTAATAGTGAGAATCTCTTGAGATAAATCCTAGAAAACAGGTAGTCAAGTGTTAGTGCTTAGAATCCTTAAAATTCTTAACAAAAGGACAATGGATAAAAGGTATAAAGTACTCTCAATCCACAGGAATCTTAAAGATTTTTCCCCAATCAGTTTCACAGGCCATCTGAAAGTTTGAAGAAAACTAGGGTTATGGAATAAGTTTATTATAATCACTGAAACATCTAATTGTGAAAAGTTTCTCATTCACACAGAAATAAATTGTGTGCATCACAAGTCTCAATTTATCCCTTTTCCTGTTTGCTCTGGGAACCTATTTATTTAATCTCTTTATGAGGGAATGTAGTTACTGAAAGTGCTTTGGAAGCCAGGCACAGTGATTCCTGCCTGTAATCCCAGGACATGCAAGACTAAAGCAGGAAGTTTACCAGGAGTGTGATGCCTGCCTGTTGTGCTTGCAAGTTCAGGATTTTTATTTGTTTGCTTTGTTTCCAGATAGTGTTTCTCTGTGTAGCTCTGGCTGTCCTGGAACTAGCTCTGTACAGAGATCCTTAAGTGTGTCTTTGTCTGCCTCTGGAGTGCTGGGATTAAAGGTGTGTGCCACCACTGTCTGGCCAGAAAGTGGGATTTTTTTATTCAGGGACAAATTTGATAATTTTTAATCTAGATCCTTTTTTTTTCCTCTCTCTCTTTCTTTCTTTGACTTTTGAGATGGGGTCTTTCAGTTATCCCTGGCTGATCTAGAACTCATTATGTAGACTCGGCTAGCCTCAAACTCAACTTCCAGTACTGGAATTAAAGGCATAAGCCACCACACTCCACCTTTGTATGATTTGTGAAATATAAATGCAGGAGATACATTTTTCTTTTCTTTCTTTCTTTTTTTTTTTTTGTTTGTTTGTTTGTTTGTTTAGACAGGCTCTCACTATGTAGTGTTGGTTGGCCTGGAACTTGATATGTAGACCAGACTGGCCTATAATTGGTAGAGGTCCACTTGCCTTTGCCTCCCATGTGCTGGTATTAAAGGTGTACACCATTTTGTCCTCAAGTTTTTCTTTATTAAATTTAGGAATTAATCTTTGTTCCAATTGTTCTGATTTAGTTTTTTTCAGACAGGTTGCCCCTATAGCCCAGTCTGGCCTAGAGTCCAGTCTATATGAAGTCAGTGTTCCTGCACCCTCCTATCCCAGCCTTTCAGGTACTGGGATATTCATAGGTGTCTGCTTCCATGCCCAGACCTTGTCATTTGTTTGCTTGAAGATGGTTATAAGATCAACTAAGGATGCACATCCCAGATTAACATTGCTGGTAGTCAATACCTGTAGAACTATCATTAAGCCTATAGTGCATTGACTTCTCTTTGTGGGCTGTGTTGATAAAAAAAATTGTTAAAGTCAGGCTTCCAGTATCTTAGCGTCATATTCTTCCATTTAAAGTTCAAAGATTAAAGTTTAATACAACAGATTGGCAGAATACTTTGCTCTCTGCCACCCCATGCCAGCAATCATAAAAACAATATAGTTAATACTCTCTTACAATGTAAAAATCACTCCTCCTCCAGAGTACTGGGATTCTTACAACCACAGTCTGCAGAGTTACAGTGAAAGGAAATTAGTAAAGATTCTCTATTAGGAGGCAGAAGGGTTACTCAGTTAATTCTGAATGAGATGTCTGAGGAGAGAAACTCTTAAACAATTCTAGAGTGATTGTGTGATTGTGGATAGGGTTCGTTGGAGAAAGTACGAGGTGCTAGGTTTGAATTTTCCCGCATCTTAAATAGAAACAAAATTCTAGAAGGAAAATATTTTTTAATTACAAATTCACTTGTAACAAAGAATTAAAAAAAAATTATTAGTGTAACCGTTTGACAAGATATCTTGAGACTGCTGTTATCAAGGACATAGGAATAGAGGGTTACTAGTTCTCCAAGGTAATTTTTAACACTTAAAATTGCATGTTACAATCACTAATGTTGCACCTCCCGAAAATACCATAAATTATGGTAGGAAAATAGCTTGTCTTCAGTTAGTCTTCTAATTACCAGAGCTAAGTGCACAAGACTTCTTGACTGAGTGTGCTTCTACTTAAGGGGAGGGTGAAGTGTGAGCTTGTGTTGTTTTATTTTTTAAATCTCTGTGTGTGTGTTCACGTGCACATGTGTGTAAAGGTCTAGAGTTGATGAAGGGAGTCTTCCTTGATTGCTTTTCTCCTTTATTCTTTGAATCAGGGTTTCAGTTTCACCAAAATGGCCATTAGACTTCTTCTGAAGAACTCATCTCCAACATCAGAGCCAGGATTACATGGGCACCGCTAGGCCCACCTACCCTTTACATGGGTTGTAAAGATCTGAGCTCAGTATCTCTTCCTTTCTTGACAAGTGCTTTATAAATAGATGAACTGAGTCCTGTCTCCCCCTCTACCCCAGAGGAAGTCAGAAGATGATTTTGTATCTTCTAGAAACAAATGTAGAACTCAATCTAAAGGCATAAAGCCATACTCTGCATCCTTAGCATTGCGTACTGGATCTGTATACATTAAGTAATAAAATATTAGTTCTTTGGGTGTTATTATGATAACAGGAATTTTGCACTTCTGTATTTTCATAGATAATATAGAAAAAAGTGCACCATACTGAAAAATATTTGCCAGAATCTAGTTACAAGGCCATATCTAGCTGAGGTCCTTTTAACTATGATTGTTATTCTATTTTTTTTTCCATATTAGTATGTCTTTTATGTTTTTGGTTTTGTTTGTTTTAGGGACAGGTTCTCACTATGTAGCTCACTGTCCTGGAATTCACTATGTAGATGAGGCCAGCCTTGAGCTCATAGTGATCTATTTGCTTCTGCCTTTGAAATAGGTCTATAATACTAGGCCATTGAACACAGAAGTTTATTTCCTAGTATTCTCCCCTTGATTCTTGCCCTGACACAAGTTTTTGTTGTTCTTGGGGCTTCCTGGTCTTTATTGTTGGAGAAAGCCTGAGGATTTCATATTTCCATGTGTATAAAGGTGTAGGACTTACATTTATAGGATAAGCTAAAATATAAAGCTAAAATGTCCATTTAACCCTTAATTGCATTTACAGCCTTCTTTCATTATTGGACGGAACAAATTTTCTTTGGAAAGCTGGTGTTGTCTTCCTTTTGGCCTTTGTTTACTTTTTCACCTCTATTGATTTATTCAGCTTGTAACCTGGAAACCAACTAAAAGGGAAGGAAGTCAGAGATGTGTATTTCTGGGCAGTAACTGGAGTAGTTTCCTCTTCCTCTAGCTGGGTTCAGCAGCTAGAAAAGAAAAGGCTTCTTACATCCTTTACCAGAGGGCAGGTTGGGGATTGATGAGCTCCTCACTTCCTCTGTCTGATCTGACTTTCCCATTCCTGATAAGCTTTAAGAATAAGAGAATCAAGGAGACTTGATAAAACATAGTAACTTTCTGTATTATCACTTCACTGGTTTTTGTTTTTCTTTGGTTTTGTTTTTCAAGACAGACAGGTTTCTCTGTATAGCCCTGACAATCCTGGAATGCTCCCTGTAGACCAGGCTGTCCTCAAACCCAGAGATCACTTGCTTCGACCTCCTGAGTGCTGGGATTAAAGGTGTACACCACCACTGCCCCACCACTTCACTGTTTTTATGTGCTAGAAATTTGTTAGAATACAAGAACAAACATATCAATGTATTTACAAACATGTCAAATGCCATTTCAACATTTAAAAGTATCTTGTTGTGTGTTACCAGCTGCTTGTACGTATCTCTGTAAATATTCGTTTTGCAACAAGAATTGTCTAGCTAAGTTCTCAAGACACCTTTTTACTTTATTTCAGCATTGATATAATTTGAAGTATATTTAAGATGGCTGTTTGGTTCCTCAGTAATCATATTAGTTATTTTGATTTTATCTTAAGGAACACTGGTGGATGACTTCGGCAGTTGGGTTGATACTGTGGGTCTTTGTGCTGTTGCTTCTGTTGCAGTCTGATAATACTTGAGCAGCATTTGAAAAGTCTGTTGTGTATATACTCAAATCTGAGTATATAGTACATTATTATTATAAGATTAATCCTGTGAAATACTAACTGTAGACTACTGTGTGTTGTAAATTGTAGAAATGTAGAATGAGAAGGTACTTACAATTTGGTACTTAAAATCCATAGCTGTATGAAACATTTGGCTCTGTGTGTTTGGGACTCAGAGAGAGATTGTCATATGTGTCCATTCGTTGTCCTTTGTAACATATATGACCCGTTTTTCAGTTCTTATGTGTTTTCTTACATAGGAATGAGTTATTAGGATTACATATTATGCCTTTTAATCTTCTCTTGACAGCATTATTTAAAATAGTTTATGCTAAAGTAACATTTTAGTACCATCTGTTGCCTATAAACTAAAGAATTTTATTTTAGTACCACCCACGCTCTGTAAAATAAAACATATTTACTTCCATACTTAGAATAATTATTGCCTATCACTTCATCTTTACTCCATGCCCATACTTGGTTTTAGGGATAAAGTTTCAGTCTAGCCCAGGCTGGCCCTGAGTTTATGCCTCCTCCTGTACCAGCCTCACAGTTATGAACCACCACACCCAGTAAAACTTTATTTTCACATTTTTATTACATGTGTTTATAGTAAGTATGTTTCTTCATGTGATTCTTAAATGGAACTGAAAACATTTCAGGTAAATATTAACTCTGAGGTCACTCCATGTCAGGAGCTAGTATTTTATTTTATGTTGTAAAGATTTAAAATTTGATTATACTGACAGATTAGTAAATATGATCTAGTGCTTAGCATGTAGCCACAAATCATGTTTGCATCTCTGGTCCTTAGGTTGGTGAGTAGTTGAAGTTAATGTTTCAGAATCACATGTCTTGGTCTAGCAGAAATTAGTGAGCAACACATGTAATTTTAAGTCCTTTAACACTTTTATTAAAAATTGAAGAGCAATACAATTGAAGAGATTATAGTGTTAACCAATGTAACCAAAGTATCATTTTGATTTTGATCAGTGTGGATTTATGATATGTTTTAGGATGCATTTCTTTTGTACAGACAGCAAACTTCTCACTTCCATAGCCACACACATTTAATATTTTACAGCATAACCCTAGAGTTATGAGCTAGCTTACCCTTTGAATAGAGTGCTCTGAGATGGTTGCTTATGTCCTTATGCTTTGCTTTATTGCACCTATTTGTTATATTTATTTATTTATTTATTTATTTATTTATTTATTTATTTATTTATTTATTGTTTCTTTTGAGACAGCATTCTGCTAGGCCTTGCTGGTTGAACTCACAGACAGCAGTGTCTCCTCAACCACATGTTTGTTGATATTACAGACCAGCACCACCAGGTCAAGTGCTTGTCTTTTCCTTTTTTTGTTGTTGATTCATTTTCTGTTTTTTGGAGAGGCCTCCACAGTGCTGGGGTTAAAGATGTGCAATGGCATAATCATCTTCCCTCCCTTTTTTGGGAGGGGGAGTTTAAGACAGGGTCTCACTGTATAGCTCTGTCTGTCCTGAAACTTACTGTGTAGACCAGGCTGGCCTCAAACTGACAGAAATCTGCCTGCCTCTGCCTCCCAAGTGCTGGGATTAAAGGTGTGAACCACTACACTAGGCTTCAGCTTCACAGTTTTAAAAATTGACTTTTCTAGGCAATTTTTTTTAACACTTGATGACAAAGTTTTTATTTTTGAGATTATAATTACAGCAGTTCTCTTTTCCTGTCCTTTTTTCAAACCCTTCATTCATCTATCATCCAAACCTTATTATTATATTTCAAGTTCATGGCCTCTTTTTTTCATTGATTGTTATTTCATGAATGTATATGTATGTATTAATATATGTGTGTGTGTATAATCTTCTCAGTGCTCATAATGTTACATAACAAAAATTTAAAAACTCCAACCAGTTTTTAAAAATAGCATAATTTTTTTTTTTTGCCAATTTGATGTTATATATTTTTTAGTTTTAATAGCTTTCTCACCTTGGTAATTCTGTAAAACAAAAACTTTGTATTTGCTTTACGAAGGAGACAGTAAACTTGAGCTCTTCGTCTCGCCACTAGTCTGCCTTTGTCTGTTGTTAAAATTATGAGCCAGTCTCTATGGCCGCAGCCAAATGAGTAATCACCAGTAATGTGACTCGTGCTGGAAGTGACTCCATCAGCACCTGTGACGGGGGATTAGTTACAGTTTACAGAGCACCGCCTCTTCCCTTCTCTCACAGTGCCCTAAGCCAAGTACTCGTTCTCATTTGGGTGTCTGTGCTGTTGGAAGCGACCGCAGTGTGTTTCCTTGCAGACAGTACAGTGGGAAAGCTTCCTCTAGCTAATGGATGGCTGTTCTCTTTATTTGGAGTATCTTACTGGTTATGTAAGTGACCTCGGGAGAAATTATCCTGACCCAGATCGGAGGATGCGGTAGTGCTTCAGTTGCAGGATTTCTTCGTCGTTAACGCCACAGTGCTGATGACAAAGAGCAAGTTGTAATCCTCATCACTGCCAGGTCTGAGCCGGGCAGACAGAAAAAAATCGTCATTTGGTGCTTGGAGCCTTGTTAGGTTACAGCCTCTGCTTCGTTTTGTGGTCTTGGCTTTTCTTCCTATACAATGACGGCGCTGCGAGTGAACTCAGAAGTGCTTGGTTTGAAAGCCATTTGCCTGTGATTGTTTTTGAAGACTAAAGAAGTATTTATGCTTGATTAAAAAAAAAATACTGCTCAAGAACAGAATGAAATGTCAGCTATATTTACTGACCTTTAAAGCCTTGGCTTGGATTGCTGAGATTTAAAGATACTTTAAAATTCTCAAGAACTAAGTACGGTTTGTATTTTTCTGCTTCCTTTTTCTTTTGTCTTTATTACATTTGGTTTTGCTTCGTAGCCTTAGGAATTGAGGTCATTGCCTTTTATAGTTCTAGGCTCAGCGTTCTTAGTTTTAAGATTTCTAAAACTATTTAGAAAGAGGTTCACTTTGTTGCTGATTATTTAGTTACACTAAAAAATTAACTTAAAAAACTAGAGTTTAATTGTTTTGTGTATTTGGGCAGACGTGTTTAAATTAGAAGACAATGTTTTAAGGGAAGTAGTAGTATTTGTTTTGTGAGGTTTTGTGTTTTCTCTTTTTGGTGGAGGTGGTGGTATATATTCCCTTCCCCACCCCCAACTTGTTTTCTAACAGTATCATGTTTTCAGTAGACCTGCTTGGGTGGGAATTTGGACTTTGTTCTTACAAGGCGCTCCAGTCTTTTTTTTTTTTTTTTTTGTAGGCTAAACCTTGACTTACAAGTGTGGCCTAGATTATTTTTAGTTTCAGTATTTTCTTTTGTTGAGATTTACACTTGTATTTTTGTAGTTAATGAGCTTGATTTTTTTTTTTTTTCAATTTGAAAAAGGAATTGTTAAATGTTAACTGGAGATTGTTAGAAACTGTGGCTGCAGACATTAAACCCCATGAATTTCCTGTTAAGTACTAGATGGGTGAGCTTTAACATATTTTGTCTGAGCAGCTGAGTTTGAGAACTGTAGATGATTTATTTAAAAATAATTTTCGGGGAGGGCTCATCTGTCCGCCTCTTCCTCATGTGAATGGAATGTGGTGCAGCATGGAGCCCCAAACAGGATACAGTTGTTGGAGCATTCTTCCTATAGCGTGGTAGGCCTTTCTAGAAATACAGTATCTCAGCAGGATTTATTTAGGCTTTAGACTATTTTTAAAGTTTGATTAACACTAACAGATGAGAGTAAGAGAACTCTTATTCTACTAATAAAATGGAAAAAGTGTTTTCTTTCAACTAAATATCCAATTTTTAAGTTTGTGTCTTTCATTTGGGTTTTCAAAGACTTAAGCCCTTTGTGATTAAGGCCATATTATACTAGGTTTGCTTCCCCTTGGGCTGAGGAAGTTCTCATAGAATGTCTTCAGAGTCTTAAATTAGTTATTTGTGAGTTCTAGTTTCTGTACATCCCAGTGCACCTACAACAGAGAAACTCACTATATGGATTCATTTTTAAAGCTACAAAATACATTTGTTTCCATTTTAATATAAACATGTTTAACTTTTGATGTGTTAGATACAAAAATTATCATGGTTACATAATTGATTTGCATTTTTCATGTTTGTATTTTTTTCAATACTGTAAGCTTTACACTGGCACAGTTGATAATTTAATATATTTTGTTTCTTTAACAAGCACTGTAAAGTGCCTCTAGTTGTATATTTGTAATTTAAATGTAATTGTACATGGTATCATCAGAGGTTTTTTTTTTTAACTTGCCATACATTATTTGCTAGCCAAATTTACCAAAGCTTTTCAGTTAAATACCTTAAAGTTCGAGGAATTATTTTATCTATAAATTAAAACCCTTTTCAAGTTAACTGAAAGTAATTTAAATTATGTTAACTTGCTGAATTTTATCTGTAAACCTCTGGTCCACCTAGAAAAGGAGAGCTGTTGAGAAGTTCTCAGGAATGTTTTTGATATTATAAAATGTCTGGGTCTCAGGAAATGCAAAACACCTGCATTATTTGCTTAAGAAAGAGGTTCTTAGGACTAAGTTTACTCATGTCAAATCCTACTAAATTGAATTGTTTCTTTAGCCACTTAGTAATAAACTTTTGTTTATCGGTTTTTGTTAACCTTGATGGTTTGGCCTGAAGTGTTTGGAAAAGAAACAGATAATGTCCAAAGATTGAAAGTCCTCTTGAGAAGGAGCCAGTGTTTGTTCATTTACCAAAGCTAAACCATTAGAAGTATAACATGAAAATGTTTCTTTGTAGAAATAAGGTAAATTAATAGCTTTTCATGTTAACATTTCATATAATCAGATAATAGGAACTTTTAAAAAAATGAGTAAATTCTCTTGTTAGTAATGATAGAATTTTATGAAATACTAATTTTAGGAATTTAGGCCCAAGAAATAGAGAAAATTGGTGTCAGTGGGCAGTGATAGATATCCAAGTAATGTGGGAATTTTCTATTTTGAAAATGTTATTCCTTCCACAAAATACTTTGATAAATATTTTACACTTGACAGGCTATAGACTGGACATAGTAGAAAGTTATTGTAATAGATTTAATTATCACAGATGTTAAAAATAAGTGTAGCATGCAAGAAGGATTTTGTGTATTTGTATGTTTTTTTTGTTTTTGTTTTTTGTTCTGGAGATACAGGGCTTAGTAAGTTAGCGCATGCTACTACCCTTGTTCTCACAATTTCAGTATTATTTCCATTAAAGAAAATTATTTGCTCATAAGTTCATTGTAATTGAAATGGAGCAGAAATGAGGTATGCTTAAAATATTTGTTTATTCTCATGTATTATTTAAAAGGTTGTAGATCACAGTGAATCCACTTAAGTCATGTTAGAAATTTCTTAAATGTAGAAATTAACTCTTTAAGAATCTCTTCAAACTAAAAAAATCTTTACTTTTTCCCCCAGAGTATTTTGTATGTATTTAAGACTTAATAATTACAAGAGAAGGTAAAAACAAACCCCAGCAGCTTTAGGAATCCTGGAGATATTTATTGTTTGTGAAAAAAGCTGTTTTGTGTTCAAATGGTAATTAGGTGGCTTTCTAATGAAGAAAGAGTGTGTGTGTGTGTGTGTGTGTGTGTGTGTGTGTGTGTGTGTGTGTGTGTGTGTGTGTGTCTGTCTGTCTGTCTGTCTGTCTGTCTGTCTGTGTCTGTGTTTAGAAGCCCAGTTGGTTAATTACATTTTTCAGATTTTGATTCTGTTATAGGAAAGTCAGTTTTTTTTTAAAAAGAGTGTAGAAATCTTGTTTTCATTTTAAAGTTTTTAGAACAAACAGGAGTATAGATACATGAATACTTTTCATTTTTATTGAAGCTGACTCTAATGAAAATGTGCTGATAGTCATTTAAGAAAACAAACATGGTGTTCTTACTTCCTTCCTCTAACTTTCCCACCTACCTTACTGCAGTGTGGTCTCAGACTCACTTTTAACAGACCAGAGACAGAAGGCTTTGCTGCTGGGTAGACTGTATGGTCTTTCTTACTGACCTTCCTGCTGCCCTGTATTAAAATTAGATGATAACTTCTCTCTTGATGGTTTAGAGAAAGGAGGGTAAATATGTTTGACTTCTTCAGGAGCAGTTTCAATTTTAGTGTTAAGTAGGAACATTCACATGTATATTTCTTAGTCTCTTTTCAAAAATACATAACAGCCTAACACTGTAATTTTTAGCTTATGTATTATGGTTGTATTTAATTCCTTTTTAATGAATTTAAGTCTATGGTTTAAATAAAAACATTCGATTATATGCAATTGTGACAGTGATATTTAAACAGTATTCATACTTACCCCTTTATACTATACTTTGAGAATACAATGAGAAAACAACTGTTGGATTTTTTTTCTTTTTTGACAGACCTTCAAACCATTGGTTGAAAATAGTATACCTAGTTCAATCACTGCAGTAGAATTCCTTATAGATAAACAACTGGATTTTTTAACAGAAGATTGTGCCTTTCAGCCATACCAGGTAAGAAACTGTATACTGCTTTCTACTGTTACTTGTTCATTAAATGTCATTCATATTTAGGTATTCTTAAGCAATATTTTATTTAACATACTATGTATACAAGGAAGCAAGTGCATTCAATATATTTTAATTAGAATATAGTTTATCAGTTACTATGTGCTGAGACCTTCCTGTGAATCCAGAAGATTCTTGCTGTTGCTAGGATAACAGGAATGAACACAGCAGTCTCTGACATTCTGAATGTTAGAAAAGAACTGACTAAGCACTAGTATCACTTTGGTTCTTCTCCAATTCTCTAAAGATGAGAGGCTGGGTCTGTAAATGTATTTAAGATGAGTGTTTTTTTTTTTTTTTATGTGCATGTCTTTTTCTTTTCCCCCTCTCTCCCTCCTTCCCTCCCTCCCCTCCCCTCTCTTTTTTTTGGGGGGGGGTTGTTTGTTTTTGCATTATTTGGAATCAAGCCCAGGGCTGTGGTCAGGATAGTCACTCACTTTCCCATTGAACTATATACCAGCTCCTTTTTTTTTTTCCCCCTTGAGGAAATTTTAAGTTGTTATAACTAAATAATTTAATAGCTTAAGTAAATCCATTTTTAGAAGATATGCTTCCCAGTAGACAATTAGATGTAAATTATGTGAAGAAACTTCACAAGTGTTAACTATATGAGGTGATACATACCTACCTACCATTCAACCACTTAGGAGGCTGAAGTAGGAGGATCTCTTTAAGGAATAGCCTGGGCAACATAGGAAAGTTGTCTCAGAAAGCAGAAAAGTATATTGGGGGCCAGGCAATGGTGCTGGAGAGATGTGTCAATGGCCAATAGCACTTGGGGCTCTTGCTGATCACTAAAGAGTTACTAGCACCAACATCAGGCAGGTCACAACTACCTGTAACTCCAGCTCTTGGGAATCTGATGCCCTCTTCTGACCTTTGCTGGAGTAGGCATGTGTCATATAGACTCAGAGACTTGTACATTCAAAGATAGGTTAAAAATTAAATCCTTTGTCTTTTAACAAAGTAAAAGAGAATTATCTTGTTTTTTAATCTAGCTTCTTAAAATTTTTAAATTATAAGATGTGTAACTCAGTAGATCAGGGTTCTGCCTCTGTCTCCCAACTGCTGAGATTAAATGTGTGCACCATCATCACCTGCTATTCATACTACTTTTAATAATGACGTCCCAGTGTCCTAACTGCAACATGCTTGATAGGAAGAATGTGCTAACACTGTTGGATTGTTCTGCCCTGCTTCCCAACCTTTAGAAACTTTTTTGGATTCTGGTTATTTCCATTATCTAAAACTTTATGTAGTCTGTTGAATTGTGTGATTGTGCTTTTTCAGGAGTGATTTAGACTGCTTTTCTAATAGATAGGCAAATCAATCTTTGGCCTAAACAGGTTTAGTATCTCTGAGAATTGAGGAGACTTAGTGAAGTTGCCCCTTATTTGACATTTAATAATTTTTGTATGTTTCAAAAAAACAGATGTTAACCTAAGAGGACTTGACTTTTAGAATTTCTTAGTAGTTTTTTTTTTATTTTTATAAGAAAGTGGTTATTTATAAACAAGTGTTTATTTGGTTTAGTTTTCTTTTTAAATCTTGTTAAAAGTATCATCATGATTCCTCCAGTTTATATGTTTTTAGTATGCTGAATAGAAATGTGACAGAGGTCTAATATGGTTTAATACCATTTTTCATAATTATTCAAAGTAATGTGAAATGTAGACACATTTGGAGAAAAGAAAAAATACTGGAGTTTTTTTAATCAAAGAGGCTTAATTCCAGAATGTTCTTTGTATTTCATTACCCAAGTAGTATCTTAAATATTGTTACTGTTACATGTTACTTTCTTGACCTTTCAAAGGAGTTAGGATACTTAAATTAGCTGTGCAATTTATTGTCACATCTTTTTCTCACTTTACATTTCCTGAAGGCAACTTACTTGTAATCAAGTTGATAATTATCCTTTAACAATAACTTAGGTATGGAGGGGGGGGTGTTTCTCTTCTCTGTAGAAAGGTGGGTTTTTGTTTTTTGGGGGGGATTTCTTTTTGCATATAATTTTTAGCCTTTAGTAATGAGACTTAAATTTTACTTTAAAAATTCCCAGAAATGGTACCCCTTCCCCCTTCGCTTCAATCTCAGAGTTCTCAGCATCCCATTCTGTAGCAGTATGCTTTGCAGTTATATAGCCTTTTTTTTTTTTTTTTTTTTTTTTTTGGTATTTTTTTTTTTTGGTATTTTTATAGGTATAGTGGGTGTTTTGCTTGCAGGTATGTATGCACCAGTGTTCACACAGTGCCTGTGGAGGCCAGAAGATGACATTAGGTTCTCAGGAACAGGATTAGAGAGTTAACCTGGTTCTAAGAGAGTGCTGGCAATCAAACTTCTGCAAGAGCAGATAGTATTCTTAACCACTGGGCCATTGTTCCAGACCCTGAAACCATCCAGCACACACTTATCAACTTAGAATTAGAACATAGATACAATGTACGGGAATGTTTAAGAAGTAGATGACTTAACATCAGTGCAAGTCCTTTTGATTTACATCATTGGTTTGCATTCCATTCTTTATCCTCCCCTCCCATTTTTGTTTTTTTGAGACAGTTCTCTGTGAAATAGCTCTAGCTATCCTGTAGACCAGGCTGGTTTCAAACTCACAGAGATCCACCTGCCTCTGCCTTCCGAGTGCTGGAATTAAAAGTGTGCACCATCCCTACCTGGCACATTCTACCTTTTCAGTGAATGATTTCAGTGCAATATCAGGTTATATATTAAGATATTTGCTCTGGTCAGTTGTCAGGTGACATGAAATTTGATGTTTTCAGTATTTTGGAAAGAATTTTGACTGGAGAGAAAAATTGAACCAGTACTTCAGACAATACAATTAAATGGATTTTTATTAAGTCATTTGGCATTGTTAATTTTATTTTGCTTTTCTTTTCCTGTGCACACAAAAGAGTTGCTTCCTTCTCTTAGTTTTCCTGGTCATGCCTAGTTGCAGTTGATAGTCTTTGATGCAGAAGTGGGGGGGAGGGGTCAGTAAAATAAATAGAACAACTCCATTGCTCTGATGCTTTTTTTGTTGGAGGGGGTAGGGCATGGGGATGTCTTCTTTATTTGAAGCTTTTTGGTTGTATTATAGTTGATTTTTGTCCCACTTGGAAATGTGATACAGAAGTTGATGTTTTCCCCATTAAGTTTGATTGTACTTTCAACTTTCAGCATGATTTTGAAATTGGCTTTTCCTGCATTTGGCAAGTAGCCATGCACACACCTGCAGTTTTCAGGTTGGTTGCTTCATACAAGATAGAGAAGAGATTAGTTCTTGCCTGAAAATTGTATGACTCATCAGTTGAATATGGTTTGATCTGCTTTGATAGTCCAGTATTTTCTAGGGATCACAATTCTGCTTCTTTTTAATTGAAAATTGGTTTGTTTACTTCCTCTCCCCCCCCCGCCCATACAATATATCTTTATGGCCTTTCTACTCTTCCCAGTTTCTCTGCTTCCATATGGATCTACTCCCTTTTTGTCTCATTAGAAAGTAGACAGGCTTCTAAAGGATAATAGTAAAATAAAATATAACTGCCTCATTGTCCACCATGCTGCTCCCTGAGGGGAGAGTTGATGGCGACATCTCATTTAGAGTCAAGTGTTCAAGGTCTCTTATTGTATATTGCATATTGTATGGCTGTGGGTCTCTATATTTGTACCCATCTGTAGCAGAAAGAAGCTACTCTGATGATGGCCAAACAGGACATTCATCTATGAATACAGCAGAATGTCATTAGGAATTATTACTGCTTTTTTTTTTTTTATTTTTAGATAGTAGTGTTTAGGTGTACCTAGTTCCCTGGGCTATCTAGTCTAAGGTTCTTAGTCACAAGAGCAGTATCACAAGCAGTGCTGGCTATGCTCTTAAGGCAAATCAGATATTGGTTGGTTAATTCCAGAAGCTTTGCCGCCATTGCACTAGTATATCTTACAGGCAGGGCAGTATTCTGGACCAAAGAGTTTGTGGCTAGGTTGGTTTAGTGCTTTTCTTTTGGTAGCATGTAGAGTACTTTCCTGTGCCAGGGACACCAAAACGTAGACCTGGAGCCTCGATGTAGGTACCAGCGTGACTTCTCCATGTTCAATGCATTGTGTAGGTGTTGTCTTCAAGCAATGGGTCTTGCTATCAGTTTCTGGAGAGCAACTTACAGTCTTGACAACAGCCTGGGTTGCTTGGATCCCTTTGGCCAACAATTTGACCAGATGTAACCCAGACCCTGGAAGCTTTGTTTGGTGGCAATGAAGCTCTCACTCCCTCATTATTTGATTTCATTTAGACCTTCTTATGCCATATAGTTTGGAAAACTTTTACTTTTACTAGGTTTCCATACTTTCCTTCAAGTGGCCCTTATTTTTAGCTGTGTCTCCCCATATTCCCTTCCTCATCTACATCTTTCTTCCCCCTCCCTACTTGTTCTTCCCATTCTAGCCCCCCTTTCCTCCCAACTCTATTCCTAACTATCTATTTCCCTTTCCTGGGAGAGCTATCTGTGCCCCTTAGTCCCTTAATCTGTACTTAACCTCCTGTGGTTCTATGGATTATAGCTTGGTTGTAACAGGAAAAATAAATGACCAGAGATAGATACTGGGGTACAAGCTCAAGATCAGAAAAGCAAAGCAGCCGGCTATTAGCTCTCACCACTAGTTCAAGCTGAAAGGGCCAATCCACGAATGAGCTCTTTACCAAGTGTCAAACTGCTGCCATTCCTTAGTGTGGCTGGAGAATGAATACCTCTCTGAGACCTCGCTTCTGTGTTATGTACTTCCCTAATGTTAGGATTAAAGGTGTGAACTCTGATTCAATCTTTTATAAGCCTTAGTGGCTTTGAATCCTGGGATTAAAGGTGTGTGCCATCGCTGTCTGACCTCTATAGCTTATGGTGACTTTACTTTCTGAATCCTTAGGCCAGCTTTATTAAATCATAAATAATACATCACTACACTTGGTTATATTGATTTAACAGCTAATATTCACATATAAGCAAATACATACCATATTTGTTTTTCTGGGTCTTGGTTACCTCCCTCGGGATGATTTTTTTTTTCCTGGTTTCATTCATTTGTCTGCAGATTTCATTGTTTTAACAGCTGAGAAACACTCCATTGTGTAAATATACCACATTTTCTTTATTCAGTCTTCTGTTGAGGAGCATCTAGTTTGTTTCCAATTTCTGGCTATTATGAATAGAGCAGCAATGAATATGCTACAACAAGCATCTCTGGTAGGATGAAGTATCCTTTGGGTACATGCCCAAGAGTGGTATAGCTTGACCTTGAGGTAGATCCATTCTGATCTTCCACAGGAACTTCGGACTGATTTCTATAATGGCTATACAAGTGGCTAGAAATGGATGAGTGTTCCCCTTACCACAGCATGCACTGTAGTTGTGTTACTGATCTTAGTCATTCTGACAGGTGTAAGGTGAAATTTCAAAGTAGTCTTGATACATTTTCCTGATGCTTAAGGATGCTGAACATTTTAAAGTGTTTCTCAGCCATTTGAATTTACTCTTTTGAGAATTCTCTGTTTAGATCTGTATCCCATTTTAAATTATTTTTCTTAATAGTTTTTTGATTTTTTTATATGTTTCGATAGTAGCCTTTATTGGATATATAGTTGGTAAAATTCATTCTCCATTCTGTAGGTGGCTGTTTGTCTGAATGATAGTCTCTTTTGCCTTACAGAAGCACCTTCTCAGTTTCATGAGGTCTCATTTATTAATTTTTGGTCTCAGTTTCTATGTCAGGAATTTCAAGACTATTCCCAACCTTATCTCCTATTAGGTTCAGTGTATGTGGTTTTATGTTGAGGTCTTTGATAACCATTTGGAGTTGAATTTTATGCAGGGTGAGAAGTATGGATTTATATGAAATTTTCTACATTGACCCATTGGTTTGACCAGTACCGTTTAGAGAAGATGATGTCCCCCCCCCCACCCAGTGTGTGTTTCTGGCTTCTTTATTTAAAGCAGGGGGGGGAGAGTGTCTATAAATGTGTGGATTTATGTCTGACTTTCCAACTTGATTCCATTGATCAACATGTATATTTTTTTGTGTGTCAATGCTATGCTGTTTTTGTTACTATAGCTTTGTAACACCACGTGACATGGGGGATGTTGATAACTCCATCTTCAATATTAAGATTAACCCTCTGCTTTTAATTGCAATGAAAGAAAATTAGACAAAGGACATTAGTTAAAATTCCTAGATTTTTATGAAGAATTTGCTTCTCCAAGTTTATGCCCCATTTTTGTATGTTGTTTTGAATATGTATTATACTCAGGAGTTTTCCCTAACATAAGGTCTAGTCATCTTAGAATTTAATGATTATATATTTGTATTTGAAGCCCTGCATCATATTGAACTAAAAGTTAGGAATGAAATTCTGGTATTATCACTCTTCTCTTTGTCGTGTTTAAACACTGAATTGTTGCACTCAGTAAGCAGATAGAGTACTGCTGTGGTGACTGGCTAGCTGGCTACATAGCACAGTGGGCTGGCTTGGGTAACCAGAGTACTTTTTCAGTTCCTGAGCTTGAGAGTGCTTACATATTTAGAGTAGTATTTATTTACTTAGTATTTATGGATGCACAAAAGCCATGTCTTCTTTGGAGGGCAGAGGAGTTGATTCTCTCCTTCCATCACTAGAGTCCTGGAATTCTAACTCAAGTTGTAAGTTGTGGTGACAAGTGTCTTTTACCCATGAGCTGCCATGTTGGCCTGATGAGTACTATGTTATCTCCCCCACCCCAGGACAGTTTTTGCTAGTGCTTTATTATGATTGCTTTGCATTTTGCACACTGGAATGCAAGTGTTTTAGTTTTATTCTTTTCTCATACATTGCATCCTAACTACAGTTTCCCCACCCTTCTCCCCTCCCAGACCCTTCCCTTTTTATCTTTTTAAATGTGTATGAGTGTTTTGCTTATGTGTATGTCTGTGCCACGTGTATGCCTAGTACCCATCTGGGTCTGGGAGAAAGGCATTCCCTAGTACTAAAGTTACAGAAGATTGAGCCACCATGTGGGTACTGGGAATCAATGTCTTCTGAAAGAGCAATAAGTTTTCTTAACTGCTTAGTCATCAGTTGAGAGTCTACCAGTATTCTTGTAATTTCTCTATTCCTTCAGTAATTAAATTTGTTGTCTCAGATTCTTGCATGTTCTAGGCAAGCACTCCACCAGTGAGCCATACTCCAGCCCAGTTTGGGCCTATTTCAACCTATACTTTCCCCACCAATGATTAAATAAATATATTGACTGAGATTTCAGGAGATTCTTAAGGTAATTGTCACCAAGCACAACTGGCTCACTAAAAATATACCAAACAATTGGCTAGGATAAGTTAGCAAACAGAGACACACAGTTGTTTCTTGTGAATATCTGTCAATGTCCTGTGGAGTTTGGAGTTGATTTATTATCAGGAGATAAGTAAGGTAAAATACAGTCTCTGGTTAGCCGGGGGAGAAATTGGCTGATGGTTTGGTTAAAACTAGGCATATGCTATACTTTTTTTTATTGGAATAGCAAAAATGGTACAAAATGAAACACCTAATTATTTGTTTATAAGCAGATGTATTCTTCAACATTCTTTGATGTTAGTTTACAAAAGAAAGTAAACAAAATGTCGTTACTATTACATTAGAGGGCTAAGGAAATGCCATGCTTGTTTTTCATTTGTTTATTTTTGCTCATTTGTTTACTAATTATTAGTATTTTGTGTGTGTGTGTGTGTGTGTGTGTGTGCGTGCGCACACACACACGTGTTTTCAAGACAGGATTTTTCTGTGTAGCTCTGGCTGTTCTGGAACTTGCTCTGAAATTTTTGGCTTCAAACTTAAGAGATCTGCCCTCCTCTGCCTGAGTGCTGGGATCAAAGGTGTTCTCTACCATGCCTGGCATTGCTTTTTCAAATTTAAAAATATTATCAGTCCAATTCATAGTGCAGACATACACTTTAGAGCAGTAGTTTTCAACTTTCCTAATGCTTGACCCCTCATATTGTGGTGACTCCCAACCATAAAATTATTTTTGATTCTACTTCATTTTGTTACTGTTTTGAATTCTAATGTAAATATCTGATATGTGGATGGCCGTAGGTGACCTCTGCTAAAGGGCTGTTCAGCCTCAAAAGGGTCATGACTCTTAGGTTGAGAATTGTAGCTTTTGACATTTATGTTGTTTGTTTTTTAAGCACTGTAAACATTTATATGGGAAACAAAGATTTGACTTGGTGAGTGTGTGTGTGTGTGTGTGTGTGTGTGTAATTCATTTTAAGATAATGACAATTACAGTTGGGAGTTGGTATTAAAAGATGGATTTTATCAAACTCCCCCTTTGTGTTTGGTAGACCCTTCTTAGGTAACTCAGGCTGGCTTCCAACTCAGAATCTTCCCACCTTAGCTTCCAGAGTTCTGGAGTGGGAGGTTTGCCACCACTACAGGTATGAAGTTGAGGCCTGCCTGGGCAATAAGGAAGACCCTGTCTCCCCAAATAAAAAGAAATTACTTGAAGTAGATTTGATTAAAAGCACCAAAAGTGCATTAGGAGGGTTTCAGGAATATGAAGGCAGTAGAGACTAAAGTGATTTAATGGTTTAAAGTCTCAGGATAAAATTAAGGATGAAAGTAAAAAATTGTGTCAAGATTGATTGAGAGTATAATCAGTGATAAAGAAATAGATTTAGGAGAAACATCAAGATATACCAGCCTTGTTAGAAAAAGGTTAGGATCAGATAAAAAGAGGGAAAAGATATATAAAAAACAGTGGTATGCTGGCTGTTTTGACATCAAAAGGTTATTTAACATGTTTTGCCCTAGAAATTGAATGTAGGCATAGTGATTAACCAGTGATTTTTCTATGTCTTTCCTGTCAATCGTGATTTAAAATCTTGACTTGGGGAATTAGAAAATTTTACATAAACAGTTTTCACATTTATAAAATACAGGCAATTATATACACCAGGGTTGCTAGAGTAAAATGAAATGACCTTTTAAACAGCTTTTCATTTGCTTAACAAGGCCATTTCCCTGTTTTCTCACAGTATAGTGTGTTCAAGCCTTTTGAGTGGTTGTTGGTAACTTTCCTGCTATATACACACTTGTTGGGCATTCCTTCACTTGTGTTCATATTTTAAGATTTTGTCTTCCCTGGAACCTCTACCACTGTTTCTCCACCCACACACACACACACACACACACACACACACACACACACACACACACACACACACACACACACACACACAGTGGAGGGGATATCAAGTTCTTTATGCTTCTAATACTTGTTATCCTTCGAAAGTATCTTAGGTGCATATCAGGGGTATTTGACAATGCTCTGCCTCAAAAACAAACCTGTTTGTGCATGTTGAGTAGATGGTAGACTTTTCCCCTCTTGTTTCATTATTTGTGAAGGTAGTATATTGGTTTGGGGGAAATCCTTTAAATACTGGATGAAGTAGTTTAGTTGTACTTAGTGACCTTTGAAGTTCCTTCCTAGCATTTCTTTCAGCTTGCTCAAGGTGAAAAACAGCCATTTCTGACCAACAATGAAGCAGTGAAGTTAAAAACCATAGTTGGTTTAGTCTGAGAGGAAGCATCTTACAAGAAGGGACTTTTGAGTTATGAAGTACTAGATACAAGTAGAAAACCCTACCAAACTAGAAAACCAATGCTGTTTGGATTAAATAACCCTTGCTGAGAACTTTTTATCCTGTTTTTCTGTGTCTGTTTATAAATTATATTTTGTCAGGAATTAAGTACAGTCCCTAAATTTTCATAAGCAATCTTCCTTTTCCATTTCCAGTGTGCATTGATGTTAAATTTCAAACGTTGAACAAATGTGGTGCTTATTTTAACATAACAACCAGCGGAACTGGTTGCCAGGTTCCCCCGGCATACCTGTTACAAAGTAGGGATCTCAGTATACTAGTCCTCTACCCTGAACTCTCCAGCCCAGGTGCAGGGCTGCCCTCCCCCAAGACACTCTTCCCAAAGTAATCCAGGATTTTTGGTTACTCTGCCCTCTTGTACCTTTGACTGTCTGGCTGTTGTACCTGGTTCCCCTCACTCCCTTCTTACTTCCCCTCCCCCCTCTTCCCACACTGACCAGCTTAGTCTGGTCATGTTCACTTGGGACTCTCCCAGATGTCCCTGCCTCTCCCACATATCTAGGAGCAGTCGTGTCCTTTCCTTCTTATTTCTCTTTTTTATTCAGTGTTACCATTTGAATGAAATTTAGAAGTTCTTTTCTAAAACGAAGTAAGTTCAATCAGCACATTGAGGTTATAGCATGTATAGAGTGCCAAGAATGTAAAAAGGACCAGATCATGACAATAGCTGTGAAATGGCTACTGGTGGATTATTGGCTTGGTAAAATTAGCATCCTTGGGTAGGCGTGTCCTGAGGGTGGTTTAGATGAAGCCAAAGCAGGAGGCAGCTCTTGTGTAGTTCTTGGCTTTGTTCCATTTCTACTCAAAAGTGACAGCTTGTAATACTAGAGCCAAGCTGAAGCCTGGATAATAAAAAACGGACCTCAAAAACAAGAGAACCAGTTACTAAATAGTGTGTGTTTAGGGATGGGTATGTTATGTTTTAACATTAATTTTGGTATGATATTTTTTTTATATCATCTGCCTACCTAATTTTAGGAAGTCCTAATTTCAGTTGTAATTGCAAAATATGCTTAAGGTCTGACAAATTAATCAAGTTAAACCATGATTACTTTAGTCTCTTAAGAGACATTAACCCTAAAATTCAGTTTATTTCAAAACCAACAATTCCAATTATGCTGCCATTAAAAAGTTTACTTGTGAAGACTGCAAGACATGTGTTGAACATGCATCCATGTTGAACATGCATCCATGGACAGGTTACTTGGAAATAGCTCAGAGTGTGAGGAGCTGTTCTGCAGTACTAGATGGAAAACTAGTTACTACATTAGTTAACTCTCCAGATCTTAAACATTAAGGTCACACATACCCCTTTATTTATTTTGGCTGCTGTTAAAAACTTAAAGTATGTGAAATTATGCATGTAGGCATTGGATTTTAAAAATTCTACACCATCACTAGTGTTTGAGAAAGAATTTTCTCGTTTCTTTTGCCCATCAAAATAGGATGATAATATTTATTCATGCTTTTTCCCTAATGTAATGTTTTACTAAAGCCTCACTATATCATTTAAAATCACAGTTAATTTGTGATGTTAATTTATATTTTAAAAAATACAGTAATTTCCACCAGGCGTTGGTGGCGCATGCCTTTAATCCCAGCACTCAGGCAGAGGCAGGCGAATCAATCACTGTAAGTTCAAGATCAGCCTGGTGTACAGATAGCAGAAGCAAAAACAGAAGCTTTTCCCTAAGGCTTTGATGTTGAGCAGTTATTCCCACTGTACCATATTGAGCAGTCACGAGGGAATTATCTTTATTTACCTTTCTCTTGTATTCTTAATAGTTGATTTCTTTCCTAACTACACAACTAAGTTTTTTTTTTAATCTCCCTAGTTTTTACCAGTGTAATGTCTATAGACTTTGCACAGACACAAAAAGCTATACTTTTAATTTGTGCATTTTTTTCAGATTCATTTATTTTCCATATAGTTAACCTCACCTGGTTAAGATGGTTTATATTTGTCCTGTCTCACCCCCACCCCCTGCCTGTTTTTCTTTGTGGTAACTGTATTATTTTGAAGACATACATAGATTTGCTCAAAGTTGGGAAAAAGGTATAGCTCTGTTAGCCTGACCAAAATAAATGTCTAATTAAAGATAAGACAGTTCTCCTTCACAGTTTTTAGTTGATGAGTAATGAGTTGGAAGTGATTAATTTGTGTTCATGAGATCCTATTGCGCTAAAATTCTGTGTCTTCAAAAAGTCTATAATCTGGTGGAGAAATGGACACCTAAGAAATACAAAAGTACGTAAAGACAGAACATTGCATATCATCAGACACTAGGGAAATAAAAGGAAATTGACTTCAATTGTCAGTTGTCTTTTGTCTTTTTTTTAATCTGAGGGGCCTGCCACCCAGTTCCCAAATAAATCACACAGAGACTTAGTTTTAGTTATGAATGCCTGACCTTAGTTTGGCTTCTTTCTAGCCAGCTTTTCTTACCTCTAATTTACCCATCTACTTCCCTTTGGGCTTTTATCCTTCTTACTCATGTATTTTTTTCTTTCCTTTTTTATCCCATGTCTGGTCTTGTGGCTGGCCCCTGAGTCCTTCTCTCTTTGCTCCTTTTTTCTCCTTTCCTGGTTTCTTCTTCTATTTATACTCTCTGCTGCCAGACTTGCCTATTCTTGCTCCTGCTTCGCTATTGGTCATTCAGCTCTTTATTAGGACAATCAGATGTTTTAGACAAGCAAAGTAACACAGCTTCACAGAGTTAAACAAATGTCACATACCTTAAAATAAAATAATAATAATACTATCTCATTATAAGGAATGTACCTTTAAATAACCTAGTAGGACGTTAAAATTTGTTAAATGCAGAAAGTCAAATGAACAGGCAGCATACACATTGAATGGTTCACTTACATAAACATTAATTTATCATCCACTTGTGAAGTTATAGTGGTGATGAGAAGGGATTTTATTTGAAACAAGGTCTTACTCATCTTTGTAGACCAGGCTAGCCTCAAAGCTCACAGAGGAACAACCTGTTTCTGCCTTCTGAGTGCTAGTGTGTACTACTACCCTCAGCTGAAAAGGGATTTTTTAAAAAAAAAATATTTATTTTTATTTCATGTACATTGGTGTTTTGCTACCCTCAGCTGAAAAGGGATTTTTTTTAAAAAAAAAAAAATATTTATTTTTATTTCATGTACATTGGTGTTTTGCCTCCATGTATGTCCATATGAGGGTGTTGGATACCTGGAACTGGAGTTACAGACAGTTATGAGCTGTCATGTGGGTGCTGGGAATTGAATCTGGATCCCCTGAAAGACTGGTCAATGTTCTTTAACCACTAAACCATCTCTCCAGACCTGAAAAGGGATCTTTTTAAAGCAATTGTAAGTGAATCAGCCACCTATTGGTTTCAACTTCTTTGTCCTCTTTGCATATGGTCAAAGGAAACAAAAAGTAGAGCTTTAATTTAACTTTTAGCCATTTAAGCACAAAATTCAGTGGTACCTTAACAGTATTATGCCGACATCAGCATTGCCCATTCTCATTACCCTTTCATCACCCTTAACAGAATCTATGTTAATTAAGAGTAATTCCCTATTTTCTGATATCATCTACTTCAGCCTTTGGTAGCCTGTGTTCTACTTTTTTGTGAATTTGCTCATAATAGGCATTACACATAAGAAAAGTTATACATTATCTCTTTTTAATGGCTTGTTTCAGTTACTGTGATGTGTTCAGGCTTCACCATGGTATAGCATATGCTGGACTTTTAATTTCTTTTTGTGTCTGATTTTTTTCATTGCTTTTACATTTTATTTTTCATTTTGAAGGATATTTGGGCTTTTTTAGTTTTTTTTCAAGACATGGTTTCTTTGTGTAGCCTTGGCTATCCTGGAGCTAGCTCTATAGACCAGGCTGGCCTCTAACTCACAGAGATCTGCCTGCTTCTGCCTCCCAAGTGCTGGGATTAAAGGCATGTGCCACCAATGCTCAGAATTGGGCTTCTTTCTTTTGGCCATGGTGAATAATGCTACTGTGAGTAATTTCTGCTTCTCTATTATATATACACATATATACACATACACACATAGGTATATAATAAAATATGGAGTTGTGGAAACCTATGGAGATTTTATGTTTTAAACTTTTTGGTACCAGCCATGGTCATGCACACCTGTAATCCCAGCTAGCACATGCTTATAATCTATTTCCGTACTTTCTGTTCTATTCCCTTGGTCCATGTCTGTTCTTGTGTTAATTTCATATATTTTAATTAGTTAGGATTTAATTAATTAGGATACCAATCCCCTTTCCTTACAGCTACTTAATTTGTATAAACGATTGTCAGTTCAAAATAACTCACATAACTATTCCTGTTTGTCATGAAATTTTATCAATGTTCCAGAGAAATCTTAGTTTCATAACTCCTGTATTAAATTGTTAAACAATAGATTAAACCTTAGCAGAAAGTAGATGTTTGAAGTTTGAGTGAAGGGGTAACCTGGTGGTTGCTGAGCTATATAACATGTAGCCTTACACTTGTTTGCTGTCCATTCACTGTAAGTTTAAGATTGACCAAATACTGAATTCTCTTTCAAGTAGGGGAAGGGGTTGGGTAAAAATCTAATCACAGAATCATACTGCAAGTTCTGAAACAGTAGTTTATTTATATAGTGCTTGTATACTACCAGATATGTGTGTTGTAGTAAAGAAATAGGATTCTTCTAGAAATTAGATGGGGAACTGGAGATGTGGTTTGGTGGTAAGCACCTGATCTAATGTGCTAGGTCTCGGTTTGATTTTCACAGCACCAAAAAATAAACAAAAGTAAGATGGATCTGAGAGAAAATGTGTGAAAGATAATAATGTTTCCCAATAGGGTATAGTATTTTAGGATTGTCCTAGGAGCAGAACCAAAAAGGGAGTGGGAAATTGGCCAATGAAATTGGGGATACAAAAAGTCTAGAATCCACCTACTAGGCCAACCTTGAGTCCAAAGGCAGTCAAAGAACTCAGTCTTAGACCTTGAATTGATTATGGTGAGCAATCTGTTACTCAAAATCTGAATACTTAATTAAATCCAAAAAGTTCTTGGTAAAACCGTGTAGACTGACATTTGACCTAATACCTGGACACTATAGTGTAGCTAGGTTCACACAAAATTGACACTGGTGCTATTGATATTTAATTATTCTGCCTGGAGTTCTTGAAGGGCAGGTCCCTGTGGCTCTGTAGTAAATGCCTTTGTCACTTCTCTTAATTGCCAAATCCTCTTTCTTCCTCCTTTGCAGTGTTCTCCAGTCCATAACACCCTCAGACTGTGAGTTTTGTTTGTCTGTTTTGTTCTGTTTTTCGAGTCAGGGTTTCTCTGTGTAACAGCCCTGGCTGTCCTGGGACTCGATTTGTAGATCGGGCTAGCCTTGAACTCACAGAGATCCCCATGCCTCCCTAGTGCTGGGATTAAAGACATAAGCTGCCTTAGTGGGCAGCATTCTCATACTGTAATTTTAAGATAGTTTAGAAAGTGGAAGCCTTCGAAGCAGTATTGTCTTGTTAATTTTGCAATTATCAGCTGACAATAAAGCATTTATTAGCCTTTTAGGTGCTTCTAGAATTCTAAATGTGAGCAGAATTCTTGATGTGGGGCCAGAATCTTCCCCCCTTTTCTTTTACCCCCCTTTGTTCCTAGGATCATGCCCTGGGCCTTGTATTTGCTTGTTAGACAAACACTGCTGCTGAGCTCCATTCCCAGATCCTAATGCTTTTGCTTTTACACGGTCCTTTTCTGTATTTTGGGTCTTCAGCTGTTTGTTTCTCCTCGCTGCCTAATTGTCCTTATTACCTACCTATTCAGTTAAGTTCCATACCAGATGCTTACTTTTTACTAAACCTAACTGAATAATGTGCTTCCATCACATTTATTCAGTGATCAATAATTGGTGTAAAACAGTAACTTTGTTTTGTTTTGAATTTACTATGTCCAGATGCTCTCTGTTGGGAATCAGTAATACATATAAGTCTGCTTCATAGTTAATAGTGTACATTCTTTTTGCCATTCAGGGAGATGCCTTTTGTTGTTGTTAATACAGGTTATTGTAATCTATACAATAAATTAAAATCTAGTTTCTTTAACATTTCTTCATAAAATCCCAGGATTAAGACTATATAGATGTCTTATTCACATATAGTATGTCAAATCATAGCATGTCAAAATCACAGTAGGTAAAGCTCTACAGAAAGATAACTTTTATCTTGTCTTACATGTCCATATTTTATCAAGGAATCAAGTTTCTTGCATATTGATTGTGACTCCCCTACTACACAACATGCTGAAGACTGTAAATTTTGGAAACTTCCCAATTGAGTACCTGTAGTCTTCAACTTGTAGTACCTTCCAGTGCTTACTAAGCCTAGTATTGGAGGAAAGGTCTCAATGTTTATCACATGTGTATGAGCACACTTTTATTAATTGGTAGCATGTGTATGGCATGTTGGGAAACATTGCATGATAGTGTAGCAGAGATCTCACCTATCAGAATATTGAACAAGATATACAGTCATATAGCTAGTTTAATTTAATGACTACTACTATTGTTTTATAACTATTGTCATTTTGTGGTGCTGATATCAAGCCCAGGACTCCTTTCATACTAAGGCTTTGCTATACCAACACTGGTACATAGACCTTCAGCCCCACTTGTTAATTTGTATAATTTAAAAATCAATATGGTTTCCGTTATACTGGTGCTATTTTCTATGTGCTAATGTATCCAAAACACACATCATGTTCTGAATTTTTTGTGGTAAAGAGAATATGTATGATATTTATATCAGACCATAGGAATGTGGGTTCAGGAAATGAAAAAGTACAGTGCTTGCCTAGCATGTATAATGGGTTTAAATTCCTGATATATAATGGGTTTAAATTCCTGATAATACAGAAAGCTAGGGGTTGCCTTTGTGTGTAAATATTAGTCTATGTTATATATGTTTTCAAGAAGTCCTTATAAGTTTGAGACATAGTCAAAATAAACCCAGGATTTCATACATAGCTAGTGAAACACTTTATTTCTGCTCAAAATAATAAATCACATAATTATTAAATTCTGCACTCTCCTAGTTTCCTTGTTTTTGTTCTTTTTTTTCCAGCCAAAATTCTTCTGTCCTATATGTATTCACAATCATTCTTGGTTTTTTTTGTTGTTGTTGTTTTATTTTTTAATATGTATGCGTGTTTGCCTTTGTTTGTATATGTGCATTGCCTGTGTACCTGTTTGAGGACTTAAGATCCCCTCAAACTGGAGTCACCATCTGAATGCTTGGAATTGTATCCTGGTCCTTTGCAAGAGAAATAAGTGCTCTTAATTGCAGAGCTGTCTTTCCAATCCTTCACAACCATTCTTGCCAACCAAGTGTTTAGCAACCTTATGCTTTTTATATTTTCTGTCATGTTTACTTTTAATTTCCAATGTTAGAATAATTATGGGATGCCATTATAGCTAAATGATAGATCCTGCACTTGCGTTGTGCAGGATCCCTGTGTTTGATTCTTAGCAGAAAAAGGAATAGTTCTGATTGATGGATTTGCTTGTCTGGGGTGGTGTTTTCTGTTTTTATCCTTTTTTCTTACATGTCCAAAACTTGTAGTGCCCAGTATTGTGAGCCATGCCAGCTTCAAGTCAAGTGTCACATGTGGGATGGTGCAGATGTTATATTTACATTGTACAGTGTTAACTCTGAAGGAAAACATCAGTCATATCGCATTTCAGTGCCAATGTATTGTCTTCACTTTTAGATGAGTCTTTAATTTCTTCTGGATCCTTTTGTGTGCTTTTGTGAGCTTGTATTTCCTTACACAGTTACTTCAAATTATCACCACTGTACTAAACTTCCTTCTTTTCTACTAGTAAATGACCTTTCTCCTACTGCACAGAGGAAATTGAGGTTACAAGCAGGAACCCCCTTAACTTCCTGTTCTTAGACCTATTTTTGTACCTTTTCTTGCCTTTTTTTTTTCTTGTTTCAAAGATAAGTCCATGTGATGTTTCTTCAGTTTTACTAATACTTCTTGGTTGTTTTCTTTAGTGTTTCTGATTATGAGAAGGAGATTGAAGGCGGGTGGGTGGAGTTGAGATAGTCTGGTGAGATGGCTCAGCAGGTAAAGACAAGAGCTGCCAATAATGGTTGGAGTTTGATCCCCAGGAGAGAAATGATTCCTATGAGTTGCCTCTGCCATCTACATGCAGGCACACATGAGTAAGTATAATAAAGAATTTTTAAAGACAGTCCAATATAGTAAATGAATAAAGGCCAAAAGGAGCCAGACATTATCACCTGCAATAGAAAATGGAAAGGATATAAAGTAAGCATTCAAAGATTAGAAGACTAGAAATTAAGAGAGGTTAACAGTTAGTTATAAGGGTATTCAGGTGGGGTGTAACAGGTTATAATGAAGACTTAATTTTCTTTGTGATAAATTATTCTATGTACATATGTGGGTGTTTCGTCTGCATGTACAGATGAAGAGGGCATCATATCCTATGGAATTACAGTTGCAGACGTTATTAGCCACCATGTGGATGCTGGGGATTGAACTCAGGACCTGAAGAGCAACCAGTGCTCTTCTTCGCTGAGCCATGGAATAGTAAACTCATTTCATGACCAATGTTCACTTCTCATTTTAAAGAATTTTAAGTATATCATGAATACTGCCATCCTTAATAATACCGTGCTATTGAAGAGTTTTATGTTATCTTAAAACTAGTTTTAGGTTGCCTATCCCGTGTGTGTGTGTGTGTGTGTGTGTGTGTGTGTGTGTGTGTGTGTGTTCTAGTCCAGGTTGGGCCCAGCATGGGCCCTTAGTGATTCTCCTTCCTGGACCTCCTAAGTACTGGGATTAGTGGAATGTCCAGTCCTTTGTTATTGGTGTTTTTTATAACAACACATATCTCATGTATTTACAATTGTTCTACATGTGTATTAGCAAAGCAAACAGGCAGATTTAAATATGTTATAAAAGACTAACCCCAGGAATTGCTTATTGTGCCAGTTTGAACTAGATTTTCTTTATAAGATTTATTTTTATCTTCTGTGAATAAGTATCTTGCCTGCATGTATACATGCCTATGTACCACATGAATGTCTAATGCTCACACAGGCCAGAAGGAACCAGATTCCCTGGAACTGGGATTATGAGCAGTAGTGAGCTACCATGTGGGTGCTGGGAATTGAGCCCCAGTCTGCAAAAGGAACAAGTGATCTTAATCACTGAGCCATCTCTCCAGCTACTGTTCTCATTCTTAAGAGAAATGGCACAATAGTTCTCATTTTACTTTCCATAAAAATTTGAAGAAAAAGTGAAAAAGGGCTCTGGAAATCTGTAGTGTTTGATTAATTTAAAAATTATATTCATTATATTTTTATATTTAAAACATTTTAAATGAATGCTCACTTTATGTGAAAAGTATATTAGAAGTTTCAAATTTGTTCTATAAGAACCAGAAAATTTTGTAAGAACCAGAATTTTATGTATAATACCTGCTTTCTGTTATTGCAACAAAATACCCTGAAAAGTAACTTCAGGAAAGAGTTTATTTGGCTTTCACTTCTACACCACCATTCATCATCAAAGGAAGTCAGCACAGGAATTCAAACAGGCAGGTTCCTAGTCAGGAGCTGATAAGAAGCTATGGAGTGGCGCTTCTTACTGGCTTGCTTCACGTGGCTCGGGCCCTCCCCCATCAATCACTAATTAAAAAAAAAAATGCCATATGGCTTCATCTTACGTACCTATTTTGTCAATTGAGGTTCCCTCCTTTCAGATAACTCTGGCTTGTGTCAGGTTGACATAAACTAGCTAGTATACCATCATGCACTGTTAGAATAATACTTTATGCAGATTTATAATTTTACCGAGGTTGAATTCTCATGAACCTTTTCCTTTTAAGAGTAAGGTATTCTGTAAGAATATTTTCAGTTATGACTTTAAAAAGCACTCAACAGGTCCTAGGCCTAGTTTGAGGAAGCTGCAGATAGTAAATTGTGGTCAACAGATGTTGTAAGCAGGGGACTCAGCTGTATACTCTACCCACTAATAAAAGGCTTGATAGAAAATTGCGTTCTAGACACCCTACTGCCATACAGAGATTCTCTGTAGCTCTGAGTGTCCTAGACTTGCTCTGTAGACCACACTGGCTTTGAATTCTCATATTCTTCTGCCTCTACCTCTCTGCCTCTCTGCCTCCCTAGTGCTGGAAAAGGTGTATGCCATCCCTGCCTAGTGGCTTTTTAAAAAAGTTCACCAGTATTATTAAGATGTCAAAAAGAATATTATTGTTTTCATTCCTTAGAAACACATTTTTCTTTAATGGCTTAAAAAAAAAAAAAAAAAAAAAAGGCAGGATCTCTCTTTTATGTAACCCTGGCTGTCCTAGAACTCAATTATGTAGACTAGGGTAGCATCGAACTCAAAGAGACACATCTGCTTCCCAGAGTGCTGGTAATAAAGGCTTGCACAGCTACACCTGGCTTAGCTTTAATTCTTTTTTAATATTATGGTTTGCTCTGGTACTCTAGAAGAGAAGGCCTTATTGCTAATGGTACTTGGTAAATTGTCAAAATGCACAAGTATTGTACTTTATAATTTTTTTATCAAGGGATTTCATTTTGAAGATTAACTTAAGAAAATAAAAAAAACTGAAACAGGAAAATAAAACCTCCATGGATTATTTGTACTTCTTTCCTGTGGGCCTGCTTCCTTTATTTTCAAAACAGGGTCTCACTCTGTAGACCTGGCTAGTCTGGAACTCTATGTAAGTAGGCCAGCCTCCAAGTCAGAGATCTGTGGACCTCTGCCTCCTAAGGGCTGGAAATAAAGGTATGTACACCACACCCAGCATTGCTGCTATCTAGTTGTTTTATTTTAATAAGATTTGTATATTCATCCTAAAATTTTTTAAGGTTGTGGTAAATTATATTTGATAAATTATAAATTTTATTAATAAATTAATTTAGAATTTTCCCCATTTTATAAAACCTTGGCACTGATAATTTATTCAAACCCAGCAGTGAGCTTTTAGGATTTTGATTTTACAAGTACATAAATCATTGAAGGAAAGTTAGAAAGTGCCCTGATACAGATTCTTGCTGATTTACTTTCCAGTTGGACAATTTGGGGGAAATAACTTATTAATTTGTGTTTTTTTTTTTTTCTGTGAAGTAGAATGAATGATTATCACAGTTATTGATAGGATTAACTGGCTGGAGTTTTCAATCTTAGAACCTAGATACAATCCTTTACAGACCCTACTCCCACCCCTTGAGATTAGGTTATGTCAGGGGACACCACACTCCCATGTTAAGCCAGTTTGTGGAGGTCAGATGACAACTTAGGAGTGCTGCTTCTCCTGCCATGTTGGTTCAGGCTTGATGATAGCCTGTTCCTACAGTACTTATTTTGATTTCTATAAAATTTTTAAATGGTGGGCAAGGTGTCAAAATAAGACTGAGAATTGGTTTATGCCACAAATCACTTACAGTTTGAGAGGCTGCTTTTATGTTGTGTTGAGATAAAAGTAGCAATCTAGGGTAAATTTACGACAACACCAGCAGTTGAGAGAGTACTAAGCTTTTAATGTACATAGCTTTGCTTTGAGTTACAGTTGAGTCATTGGCAAAGCCCAAACAAGAATCTTAGAGCCCTTTCTCAGGAAAACAATATACATGCATGCATGCATGCTTTATGAAAGAAGTGGGTTATCAAACCAGGATACTTCAAGTAAGCTTTCTACTGATAATTGGACATTGGCTAAATTCCCCCCCCTTTTTTTTTTATTGAGGATGTGTGCGCGTGTTTGTTTGCCTTAGTGCCTGTGATCATGATCAGAAACCAGGGCCTTATACTACATGTAACACCCCCACCACACAACACACCCTTTTTTTTTATGTTGTAATATTAATGAAATATGGTACCTAACCCTCTATTTAACATACCATATCAATCTTGAAGTTTTGCCTAGTGTTTTGCAAGTTAAAAGTCAGTTATTTTAAAAGTGTGTATGTTTTTAAAAGTGTGTCTTGTTTCAAGTAACTTCATCCTTGAAAGAATGAGGATGTATTTTAGTAGTAGATACATGCTTAGAATGTTGTGAGACTCTGGATGTAACCTGACTCAAAGTTTTATCATTAAATATACATGATTTATATAGAAAAAAATGTTTACTAGTTAAGAAAATAGGATTCCTGTAGCTTAGTTTTGAAATTTATCATTTAATGTTTATTTTTAAAATGTTACAAAAGTTAAAAAAGTTTGACTAGCAGTATGGTTTTATAAGAACTTTATAATTGTTATTATATTAATGACATTTTTATTTTTGTAACTGAGGATTTTTTGTTTAAATAGTTTATCACTGTGAGTATATGTGATTATATTATTGTGTGTACACGTACATGTCTTTGGAGTTCAGAAGAGGCCTTCAAATCCTCTGGTACTTGGATTACAGGCCATTGTAAGATATTAGATGAGGGTGCTGGGCATAGCTTGGGTTCTCCTTGAGGAATTATCACTAGCCATCACTTGTGGTTCTTTTGATGTTTGTTCTGTTCTGTTTCGTTGGTACTGGAATTGGAACCCATGCTTCCTAAGCAAGCACTTCAACTCTGGGTTTAATGGCGTTTTTTAAAGTAAGTAATTTTTTTTTTTAAATCATAAGAGAAGCATTAATGACACACAAAGGGTGTTTTTAAGGGTTTTATCAACATTTCTAAACTAGGTCATTGTTCTGTATAATAATATAACCACTTTAGATTTGAATTTTTTTTTTTTTAGGTAAATGCTTCAAAGTTTCTTTTGATGGTATTTTACAATAAAATAAGTCAATATTTCATGAATTCATACCCCAAAAGTGGATGTCAGATGAAGCATAAATCTAATTAATCTTATGAATAAAAATCAGGAATCAGATACTGTGGTAAAAACTTGAAAGATCAGAGAAATGGGACCAGCCGTCAGTTGCTTCTTTGTCTAAAGCTGAGATCCTATTTCTGCCCCACCTTATCATTTACCCTCTCGCCTTCCAAGTGCTGGTATTAAAAAAGCATGAGCCTCCCAAGTGTTGATATTAAAAGGTGTGAACCACTGTCACCTGGCCTCTATGGTTAACTAGTGGCTAGTTCTGCCCTCTGCTCTCTAGGCAAGCTTTATTTGTCAGAAGACAGAAAATATCACACAACACAATAGGGTTGGTGTAATAGTTTACTGATAGAGCACTTTGCCTATATGGTTGTCTGTCCTGAAGTCCTACCCCAAGACAAAAAAAAAGGGGGGGGGTAGTACTCGGTAGTACTCTGGCAACTGTAAGTTGGCCTTGGGAGCCAGGTGACTCAGCTCATAACTGTTGGTGAATCTCCTCATTCTGTGTGCCTTAGTTTTGTCATTTGTAAAATGGAGACATTATCCATTGCTACAATGGTATATTGAAGATGAATTGCCATAATAAAGGCAAAAGGTTTTGTATGGCAACTGTTGTATAAAACTGTGATCACAAAGTGAACTGTGCAGACAAGACTTTGGTTTTGAGTGTGGTTTAGTAATTTTTTTGAGTTGGAAAAATAGTAGTGTAAATTAATGCAGTGAGCTGTTGTTCTTTTCTTGCTTGCTTTTTGAAATAGGACCTGGCTCTCGCTGACATGAAATTCAGTATAGACTAGACTGTCCTCAAATTCACAGAGATCCACTTGCCTCTGTCTCTGATGTGCTGGGACTAAATGCATGCATGACTAGGCCTGGGAAGACAAATGTTTTCAAAGCCATTGCTAAAGCAGCTTTCCTCTGGAGAAATAATCTTATTTTCTAGATAAAAATTCTGGCCTATGATAGAACATTATATTATAAAGTATTTGCATTTTTATCATTACCTTTTTGTTCAGTTGTTACACTTTCATTTTATTACCTTGAGCTTAAAGTTTGCTTTAGTGTTACTTAGTGTCACTGTTCCCCAGCATCAGTATCACAGTGTTTGAGAGTGGAACTGTTGGTTGTATACAAGCAGAGTTTAAGGCCGTGAAGCAATTTCTGGTACTCCACACCGATTAGCTAGCTTCAAAGCATTTAGCATGACCGGAATTCCATTGAACAAACCCTGATTGTTGTGTTTACACTTTGGAGAGAGCTGTAGATCAGAGTCTCTTACCAAAGTTAAGTAAGAAAATCATTCAAAATACTCATTATAAACTGAGAATACTGTAGTTTTATCCTTCTCCAGTTATTAAATAGAGGTTATAGTATCATGTCTTTCTGTTGTGGACATTGGTTAAAAAGTAAATACAAAAAACTCAAATGAACACTACAGTTTCTTCAACAGCATGTAGTGTGTATGTAAAAATCTCCTAAATAAAAATGGGAATCAGGGGCTGCAGAGATGACTCAGCAGTAAAGAGCACTGGCTGCTCTTTCAGAGGACTTGGGTTTAATTCCCAGTACCCACATAGTAGCTCACAGACTATTTATATTGCTAGTCCCAGGTGACCCTGTGCCCTGTTCTGGTGCCAGCATCAGACCCATATGTGGTGCATACATGCATGAAACACACACACACACACACACACACACACACACACACACACACACACACACACACAGGGGAAGCAGATGTTTCAGTGTCCTAGTTTACTTTGTATGATGTAGGCAATTAATTTTAATCTCAAAGAAAGGTAGTACTACAAGCCCGAGACCTTAGAAGTTCAAAAACATCCACTCTGTGTGTAGACCATGCTGTCCTTGAAATCAAAAGAGATTCCACTCTCTCTATCTCTCAAGTGCTAGGACTTACAGATTCTTGCACAGCTAGATACCCTATATAGATATTGTTGGTTTTTGTCAGTCTCACTCAATCCTAGGTTGCCTGAAGCTTACTGTAAACCATACTGTACTGTCTTACAACTCAATGCTGCAGTTAGGTTTTTGTTTTTTTGGGTTTTTTTTCCTCTTTATTCTTTGGGGGGCACACTGCCCAGCCCCAAATAAATACATGAAGATTTATTCTTACTGTTTCTAGCCAGCTCTTTTCTTACATTAAAACTTTCCACCTACCCTTTGCCTTAGGGCTTTTAACTTTCTCTCTTCTATGTGTCTTTCTTCTTACTCCATTGCTGGCTGGGTGATTGGGTGGCTGACCCTGGAATCATCTTCCTTCCTTTCTTTTTCTTTTATTTATTCTACCTATTTCTCTCTCCTGCCTTGCTATTGTCAGTTCTTTATTAGACCAATCAGGTGTTTTAGACAGGCACAGTATGACAGCTTTATAGAGTTAAACAAATGCAACATAACAGAATTCAACACATCTTTGCATTATTAATCAAATGTTCCACAGCATTTCCTGCCTCCATTTCTTTAGTACAGTGATAAGACATGACAGCAGGGTTGAGATTGGCATGTGAGGAAGTGCTCTATCACTGTGATGTATTCAAGCCTCCCTGTGGGTCTGGGAGACAAACCTGGGTCTTCTACAACAAACTCTTCTTAACTGTATAGCCACCTCTACAGTTTTTCCTTTCCCTTCCCTTTCTGCTTCCTTTCCTCATAGTCATTGTGCAGACCAGTTTGGCCTGGGCCTTGGAGCTATCCTGCCTCAGCCTTCTAATTGCTAGCATTGTGTGAGTCACTGTGTGAGTCACTGTGTCTGACTTTTTGCTTGCTCCTGAGACTGGTGTCTCTTAGGTTGCTCTGGCCAGGTTGCTCTGGCCAGCTTTAAACATTTTAGCCTCTTGCCTTCTCTTGGGTTTTGGAATTGCATATGCACACCACTATTACTGCAAGAATTGAATATTTTAAGAAAAATAATATCATTACTTTTTAAAGTCTTATAAAAGCCTATCAAGATAAATGACAGATGTTAGCAACTACCTTGAAAATAAGGGAATTGAGAGACAGAATTTGAACTTTAGACAGTCTTAGTAGAGATACACAGTACCAGTTTTTGTTGTTTGGTACCACTTTAAAATATGGTGGTGATTGTCAAGGATCACATCTCATTACATACTGGTTGCAATGTATTGTTGCAGTTGCTAAGGAAGCTAGCTTATGAACTTATACTTTTATATAAAGGAATTTGCTGAGATGCTTAGAACATAGAATACAGTAAGTTATATCACTATTGTTAACAAAGTGTAATAGGCCCTTTTCTTTTTATTTATAATTTCAGGACGATATTGACAGCCTAAAGCCGGTACTCAGGGACAACCCACAGCTGCATGCAGAAGTGAAAGTCTGGGTGAAGGAACAAAAGGTTCAGGAGATTTTTATGCAAGGTATCTATTTTGAAGTTACATCATTTTTGAAACTAAGCCAGCTTGTTTTCTTTTTGATTGCTCAGCTTTGTGCAGTCTAATAGTTTTAATTGCTTGTAGTCTGTCAGAATAGTTGGCAAACCATAAACATTTTTGATAAATTTCATAATTTTACTGATTTATTGTACATGGAATTATAACTGCACAGTTGTTTTGTTGATAGGGAAATTTCCATAGTGTGAAATGTTTGAGGTGTGGTCCTCCGGGGGGGGGGGGGAAGCACTATTTGCAGTGGAGTGCTGCCCAAAATTATAACTCATCTCCTTTGAGGAATGCTGTTGGTATCTGATAAGATATCCATGTACCTTCTATAACATTTACCACAATACAGCTTCAGTTTTGTTTCCTTTGTTTAATAAGTTACAGGATTGTCTATTAACATGTGACTTTCAAATCACAGCTGCTTTATAATTCCTAGTAATTTGTTTTAATAGCAGTAAAATCATATGGTAAATATAAGGTTTTCATGAAAATGGATTGAAACTAATGCATATGTCTTAAACTGTTGACATACTGTTGAATGTAAGGAATACGATTTGTTAAGTTCCCATAATTATCTCAGTCTTTGAAATTTATGCCAGTCTTTAATTCCATCACTATAGAGTGAGTTTGAGTACAGCCTGGTCTACATATTCAGTCCCAGGACAGCCAGCACCATATAGTGCGACTCTGTGCCATAAACAAAAATTCATGTCATCAAATATTAATAAGCAGTGCTCTTCAGTGCCCTTGAAGATGTAACTTTTGTTTTATGTGCTTATGTACAACAGCAGATCATCTGAGTGTTAAACATTTGTTAGTATAAAGTATTCTTTAAACTTTCCTCATGGAGACTTTAAACATAAAACTAAGTAAGTAAGCTGGACTTCATTTGTCTCCTAACCAGTGACCATCAAACCTCTGCTAATTATGTCCTGTCCAATAGTCATCACCTTTCTTTCATCATCTATCCCTATCCATTGTTTTATTTTTAAATGAAGCTGCCATACTATTGTTATCTTGAGGTGGGTTAGGGGACTTTTTTTTATTATCAGATGCAGAAAGGGAGGATCCAAATTCCATGTATTTAGTATTTTTTTTTTTTTTTTAAATACAGAGATCCAGAAAAGTTCACTGTGGCTAGATGATGTGTCTGTTCACTTCTACTTTCCCTCCATGCTTTACAGTTTGATGATATAACCAAGTTCATTTTAAAAAATGATTGTTTACTTGCATTCTTAGGGAGAAAACAGTAAAGTATTAATAATCCCTGTTTATCTTTGGCAAAAATATATGAGGCTGACTCGAGATTGTGTTTGGTGTAGGCTTTATTTACAATTTACCTTCTCTTAACTGTCCCATTAATCAAATTACAAATTACTTTCCCACTTCAGACATAAACTCATATCCTTACCATATTCTAGTTCACTATGGCTTTACATTGTGTTTATGATTGTAAAACTTTCCTATGTGCAGCAGTGTCTATAATGATCCATGTTCTGAGATAAAGATACTTGTCTTCTAAGACATTTTAAAAACTGTTAAGTTTTAACTCATCTGTCACAGAACATTGTTGCTTTGAAAAGGTAATTCCTATGTATACCTAAATGGTAAGTGTCTTCATCTAAGATATACCTTGTGTTTTGTTTTTGTTTCTTTTGTTTTTTGTTTGTTTAAGGTCCTTATTCTTTAAATGGATACAGAGTGAGAGTATATAGACAAGATTCTGCCACCCAGTGGTTTACTGGCATAATTACTCATCATGATCTCTTCACCCGCACCATGATCGTTATGAATGATCAGGTAAATAATTACAATTTTGGTGCTGGGGATCAAACCCAGGGCTTTGCACATATTAAACACACCTTTTTTGTGTTGAGTGCATGTTACTTCTAACCAGAACTCCAGCCTCTCAAGTAATCTTTTGAAAAGGATATTTTTTTTGCAGGGTAGTAAATACTATGTAGGGTTTCTAATCATATAGCCCTAAGAAGTTTAAATGTATCAGATGTTACATAGAATTGATGGTGATGTCACATTTGTTTTAGTACTGACAAAAAGTATTCTATAATTAATTAGCCTTTTTTTTCCAAATTAAATTTTAACTTTCTTAAAACTTCAGTTTTTTACTTCCCCAGTAGTAAATACTTACCAAGTAGTTTCTTGGACATTTTCAAAACACATAGTTCTTACATCACATTTCATTGTTGATTTCCTTTATATTCTAGTGAATATAAAAGGGAAAAGGTAATTTTATTGATTGTTAAAATTGGTTATATAAGCAGGTGGTATCTTACAAATTTGAATTCTCAGATTGATTTATAAGTAGTTCAACTAAGTAAAGAAATTATACTATTATGCTGGTCAGTGTTAGATTTAATGTTTGTTTTGTGTCATGGATTAGGTACTAGAACCACAGAATGTCGATCCTTCTATGGTTCAAATGACCTTTCTAGATGATGTCGTTCACTCTTTGTTAAAAGGTGAAAATATTGGCATTACTTCACGACGCAGGTCTCGTGCCAGTCATAATATCAACACTGTTCACGTATGTATGTTATTAGTAATGCAGTTTTATAAAATACTTTTTCTTAGGACTATTCAAAACCAAATAGTAATATAATAATTGTTGATTCATTTTTAGGGTCATTATACACGAGCTCAAGCTAATAGTCCCAGACCAGCAATGAATTCTCAAGCTGCTGTACCAAAACAGAACACACACCAGCAACAGCAACAAAGAAATATTCGTCCAAATAAGAGGAAGGGCTCAGATAGCAGTATACCCGATGAAGAGAAGATGAAGGAAGAAAAATATGATTACATATCACGAGGAGGTAGGATCCAAAATTGAATTTTGAGATAGAAACAGACAGGTCTCGCTGTACATCTCTGGCTGTCTTGGAATTCACTGACCAGGCTGGTCTCAAACTCGAGAGCTCTGTGTGAAGAGTGCTAATATTAAAGGCATGGACCCACTCTGTTTCTTAAGGGTACACTCATAAATAAAAATGCGTTAAAGTATACTCATAGATTGTGAAAAATAAAATCCTCATCTTTCTCATCTTACAGAAAATCCTAAAGGTAAAAACAAACATGTGGTGAGTAAAAGAAGGAAACCTGAGGAGGATCAAAAGAAACTCAACATGAAAAGGTTTCGGGCTGACAATGCTTCAGATGTTTCTGAGAGCAGTGACTCAGAACATTCAAGCAAGAGAATAAGTGATAATTCCTCTGAGCAAACAGCAGAGTATGAACTGAAAAATAAAATCGCTTCAAAGGTAAATGGAGAAGAGGGAAAATCCCAGCTTGTTGAGAAGGCAGGAGAAGAAACCTTAATAGATTCTCAGCCTTCCTGGGATCAAATGCAGCAAGATAAAAACCACGAAGAAGGGGAGAAACCGAAGTCCATGGACGGCCACCTTCATGAAAAAATGACTCTCCGTTCTTCAGAACAGGCCACAGTTGCTGATCATGATCCTAATGATTCAGTTCTTCAAGAATGCAATATGGAAAACAAACACATAGTGGAATTATTACCAAAGGAAAATTTAGTATCCAGAACACCGACTCCCAAATGTGTTTTGGATATCAAAAATGACACTCATTCAGAAAGGGCGGCTCAGGAAAATTCAAATAGTTTTGGCCTCCAAACACTTGAGAACACGGATCCTAATGTTAGTGATTCTAAACATTCAAATGCTAAATACCTAGAAATGGCAAAGCAAGATTCTGACCAAAGCTGGGTCAACGATGTAGTGAAAGTGGATTTAACTCAGTCAAGTGTCACAAATACTTCTTCAGGAGGTGCGGATAAAGAGAGAAATCACTATGTCTCTTACATGTCTTCATTATGTACAGTTTCTGTCACAGAGGATCAGCTGCATAAGAGAAGTCCACCCCCAGAAACTATAAAATCTAAACTAACTACTTCAGTAGATACTCAGAAGACAAAATCTAATTCTTCTCCTGAAGTTGGTAAACCCAAGATTATCCCTTCTCCTGATACTGTAAAGACTAAGGCTGCTTATGTGAATAGTCAAGCTATTGGTGAGAGAAGGTTGGCGAGTAAAATAGAACATGAGTTATCCAGATGTAGTTTCCACCCAATTTCTACTAGGGGCAGTGCACTGGAAACCACAAAGAGCCCACTAATCATTGATAAAAACGAGCACTTCACAGTTTATAGGGATCCTGCTCTTATTGGATCAGAAACAGGAGCTAATCACATTTCACCTTTTTTGAGCCAGCATCCTTTCACTCTTCATTCCTCATCCCATAGAACCTGTTTAAACCCAGGTACCCATCACCCTGCCTTAACGCCAGGATCCCATTTACTAGCTGGGTCATCTAGTCAAACTCCATTACCTACCCTTAACACTCACCCTCTCACTAGTGGTCCACACCATTCTGTCCATCACCCTCATTTACTTCCCACTGTGTTACCTGGAGTGCCTACTGCCTCCTTACTTGGTGGCCACCCACGCCTAGAGAGTGCTCATGCCAGCAGCTTGAGCCATTTAGCACTAGCGCACCAGCAGCAGCAACAGTTGTTACACCAGTCACCTCATCTTCTCGGACAAGCCCATCCTTCTGCTTCATATAATCAGCTTGGACTTTATCCAATTATTTGGCAATATCCAAATGGAACGCATGCATACTCAGGACTTAGTCTACCTTCTTCTAAGTGGGTTCACCCAGAAAATGCAGTTAATGCTGAAGCTTCATTAAGGAGGGTAAGTGACACTGTTGTTTGCCCCCAGAACAACATGTATTTGTTAATTAACCTCTGTAGGTACTTTAAATCTATTACAAATTTTCAATTGGTTATCTTTGCAGATGGTTAATAGCCTCACCAGGTATTACTTTTAAAGATTATAGTATCTGTTAGACTTTAATTTTTTGCTGTACATTTTGGTAGTTGAAAGTATAGTCTTAAAATATATGTGTTGGTTAAGGTATTTTTTTTTCCGTAAATACATATTAGTAAGTTTTCCTTTTTAATGATACTATATTAGCCCTTGGATTATGTTCATGGATATTTCAAAGTATGAGTCTCTTAAGTGTCTCGTGTGCATAAGAGATTCAAAGTTAGATTCCTACTATTTGGCAAAACTACCGAATTGGAGAAGGTGCTTGGATAGGGCTCACACTATTTCATGCCATGTACTTTCAAGAGTAAATAACTGCACTTACAGTAGCACCACACAAACAAATAGAATAGCTATTACTGTTAAACTCTTAGCAGCCTTGGCCTTTGTGCTCCCCTTTGTGTTCTTTAAGTCTTCCCTCGGGTCTGTTTTAAATACCACCCTGCTTGTAGTAAAAGCAGCATTAAGTTTATCATTTTCAAGTTCTCAGTAAGTAATGTCAAGTTTTTCAGTCTTTTACATTCATTTATTTATCTGTCTATCAGTCTGTGGTGAGCTGGTGAGCCAAAGCACTCAAATAGAGTTCACAAGACAATTTATTGTAGGTGTTGGCTGTCTTCTGCCATGTGGCTTCTGGAGATTTAACCCTGGCAGCTAGGCATGAAGGCAAGTTTCCTGCCGAGCCAGCCAACTTACAGCCTAGGGTCAAGGTATCTTTGAGCATTATAGAACCCTCAAACTTATTTATCTTGTAAAATGAAACAATAAACCTTACATTTTTAATTCCCTTCCCCTCAGCTTTTGGCAATTACATGTTTACTTTCAGTTTCTGTGTTTTGTGCTACTCTTAGACACTTCATAAAGAATACATACACTTATTCACTTAGTATTTTCTTATCTGTCTTTGTTTAGTATGTCCTTTAGATTCATCCATATTGACATGAGACAGACAGATAGCCTTTTTAAGGGCTGCATTCTGCTTTATTGCATGTGTACATAGATGGACAAACACAATTTCATCCATTCATCTTTGCTGGGGCTTTATACATGGTAGTCAAGGCCTCTACGACTGAGCCTGCCATGTTTTTTTTTAACCCATTCTTTGTCAGTGGACATTTGAGTGTTTTTCACTACATAGCTTTTAAGAGCAGTGCTGCCACGAAGATGGGGTGTACTTAACACTTTCAATGGCATGTTTTGGGCAAGATCCATAATATACTGAGAGTACCCGTTTGGAAGCCAGTGCTACTAGATTTCTCATTTCAGGAATGATATTGTATATGTTTAGTATTACTTTGGAAATGACAGTATTACAGGAATGGTTGTCATGGTGCCTAAAGTTTGTTAGAAAAGCGGTTGTAATTTTTGGTGACAGTAATGAGGTCACCAAGGTCAGAATCCCAAGTTATAATGGTTGATGATGATAGGGAGGGACACCAGCTAAGCAGTTGGCAATCTAGTAGTTTTGAAAGATATTTCCTGTAATTTCTTCTCAGTAACTGCCCTTTAGTTTGCCTTCCTTTGATTAACAATGGTAGAGTTTTGTTCTGCCCTAACCCTGGCATATTTAGTATTGGTAAGATTTTAGTTCTAGAATTGTACTTCCATAACTACAATTATATCCCTCTTGATTTTGTTTCTGAGATGGGGTCCTGATTCTATTTGCATCTTTGATGATTTGCAATTGATCTTGTATCGATTAAATCCTATTAAAAAGTTACATAATCTAAGTCACAGAAGATCACTAATTACATTTTTCACTTCATCAGAATTGAATGCAAGCCTGGTAACCCATGTGCCCATTACACTCACACTTCACTCTTGTGTCTTTGTCATAAATATAGTTGGAACTGCACAAAGATAGGCTAGAGAAACAGAGTCTAGGAGGTGATAAATGGATTTGAATCTTCTTCTATAAATTCCAGACTCTGTAAAACAGATCTAAGGACTTAACAGACTGTAAAACCATAAAATATGTTGTGCTAGTCAGGTTTTTATTTATGTAAAATTACAATGCAAAGATGTAAGCTTAAATTAAGATTCTAAGCAAAAGAAAGATCTCTTAACCTCATGTTTGTGATCAAGGCGGTCAGGCAATGTAAGCAGAAGCTACTAGATTAGGAAATAATTTTAAATGGTACTTCATAAAGCAAATGTATTCATCATTGTCAAAAATGACTGTGACTTGACTTCTGAGTTTTATGTTTATATAACTATGGGCCTTTTGTGTCGTTCCATATTTAGATATTCTTTCTGTGCATTATTACGCATTGTTCTCTTATGAGGTTTAGAGTTATAACGTATATTACACTGTCTTTGAGATACATGCTATTTTTATATTGTTGTTGTGAGTTACAAGATTTATTCCTTTTAGTCAAAGTAAAGGTAGTTTAATTTTCCTGTTATATGACTCATCCTGATGACAGATTTACAAAGCACACTCTTGAGTTATATTGAGTCACAATATAGAAAAAAAAATTTTTAATATGTAATCAGGTGTATGTGGTATAACGTGTTTATCACTGTGACCATACGAATATTAACTTCACCAGACAAGCAACATACTGCCCTGGAAAACATAATTGAGTTATGCTGCTATACCTCCAACTATAGTGGCTTTACATCTGGCTTATAGAATGCAGTAGAATACATTTAGGCCTTGACTATAATGGTCTGGGAGGTGTGCATAAACTCTTACAAAGTTAACTCTATAGTGTAAATTGACAGACGAGCTTGATTATAATTTCTACTGCTAATGGAATAACGTTTTAGAGCTAACATGCTGGTTTTGCTGTGAATAACAGATTCTTCTGGTGTTGGGATCATATGAAGTCATAAAATTAAGTCTGGACATTGCTTATGGCACTTCAGATCTGCTTTTAGTACAAGAATATTTCTAGAAGTTACTATTTTAAAGCTAATTAATTTTCAGTAGAATATGAAAAATAATCTTACATATAGAATATTTATGTTTAATGTTGGTTAAGAATTGAATATTTCTCACCAGATTTATTTAAAAGATGTCACACTTCATAAAAATACAATGGTCAGAATTCTTGCTATGGAAGATTGTACCAGGATTAAGTACATGACAGCCACCATACTCAGCTCAAGAATTAGCGGTTTTTTTTTTTTGTTTTTTTTTTTTTAAGTAACTAAATCTAGGCTTTTTGTTTTGTTATTTAATAGAGTTCTCCCAGTCCTTGGTTACATCAACCCACTCCTGTGACCTCAGCAGATGGTATTGGATTACTTAGTCACATTCCTGTCAGACCTTCCAGTGCAGAGCCTCATCGACCTCATAAAATTACAGTGCATTCCAGTCCACCAGTGGCAAAAACTTTAGTAGATCACCACAAAGAGTAAGTTCACCAATGTTTAAAAATTACAGAATACCTGTGTATTCCATGATTTGTTTTAATTTACTTTTTAAGTAGTTTACCCATGATTTGTTTTAATTTACTTTTTAAGTAGTTTATTTAAAATTGGTGTCAAAACTAGACTTTGAGGAGATATATTTCATTGTGTTTTGGCCTGTTGAGTTAGCCTGCCATCAAACTCATATAATCCTCCTGCCTCAGCCTTCCACGTAGTGAAATCAGAGGTGCGAGCCACTATATATGGCTCTGTTCCTTTCATTCTGGTGCATCTTCAATTCTAGATAGAGACTGGACAAAGCTGTTTGGTTTCATAACAGTCATATTTCATTAAAACAGTCTCTTTTTTTTAATGAAAAAGTGATTATAGAAATCTTTGTGTATTTTCTTTGTAGAGAATTGGAGAGGAAAGCTTTCATGGAACCATTACGTTGTAGTGCTTCTACATCTGTGAAAAGTGACCTGGACCTTAATAGGTCACAGGTAGGAAAGGATTGTCATTTGCATAGGCATTTTGTGGGTCCGAGGCCACCCCAGGAGACTGGAGAGAGACTTAACAAATACAAGGAGGAACATCGTCGGATTCTTCAAGAGAGTATTGATGTTGCCCCATTTACAACCAAAATCAAGGGGCCTGAGGTCGAAAGAGAGAATTACTCCAGAATAGCACCATCATCTTCTAGTCCTAAAAGCCATGTCATCAAACAAGATAAAGATGTAGAACGCTCAGTATCAGAGCTTTATAAGATGAAGCACTCAGTGCCTCAGAGTTTGCCCCAAAGTAACTATTTCACTACATTATCTAATAGTGTGGTCAACGAGCCACCAAGATCGTACCCATCCAAAGAAGTTTCAAATATTTACACTGAAAAACAGAACAATAACCTCTCTGCAGCAGCCAACCCGCAGTCTCTTTCATTTATATCATCTCTTTCAAAGCCTCCACCTTTGATTAAACACCAACCAGAAAGTGAAAGTTTAGTAGGCAAGATACCAGACCATCTTCCCCATCAGATTACATCTCACTCAGTAACAACTTTCAGAAATGATTGTAGAAGTCCTACCCACTTGACTGTCTCTTCTACAAATGCACTCCGCAGTATGCCTGCTTTGCATAGGGCACCAGTATTCCACCCCCCAATCCATCATAGTTTGGAAAGAAAAGAAAGTAGCTACAGTAGCCTTTCCCCTCCAACTCTGACCCCAGTGATGCCAGTAAACGCTGGCAGCAAAGTTCAGGAATCCCAGAAGCCTCCAACTCTAATTCCTGAGCCAAAAGACTCTCAGGCAAATTTTAAGAGTCCTTCTTCTGACCAGAGTTTAACAGAAATGTGGAAGTCTAATAACAACCTTAGCAAGGAGAAAGCTGAGTGGCCCATGGAAAAAAACAGTGGAAAGTCACAGGCTGCTGTGGCATCTGTCATTGTCCGTCCACCTTCTAGTACAAAAGTTGATAGTGTGCCATCTGTACCATTAGCTTCCAAAGATCGAGTTTGTGAGAGGTCTTCATCTGGGGCAAGTAAAACAGATTACCTCAAACCAGAAGCTGGAGAGACTGGAAGAGTCATTCTACCAAATGTGAATTTAGAAAATGCTCATGTGAAATCTGAAAAAAAAATTGAAGCTGTCTCCCAGAGCAGTGTTCCCGTTTCAGTCATGTCTTCTATAAATGTAGTCTGTAATACCAAAACAGATGTATTTACATCTGCTGCCACTACCACTAGTGTTTCCAGCTTGGGTGGTTCAGAAGCAATTTATTCTTTATCAAATACCATTTTGGCCTCTGCATCCTTAGAATGTACTACTTCAAAGAGTGTTAGTCAGGCAGTGGCACAAACAAAGGAATGCAAAGTCAGCACCACTGGGCCAGTTACTATAGCCTGCAGTAAGACAGGAAGTGGTGTTCACCCTAGCTCTGGCTCTTCAGGCACAACTGATTTTATTCATTTAAAAAAGCACAAGGCAGCATTGGCTGCAGCTCAATATAAAAATAGTAATGTCAGTGAGGCTGAACTTAATACTGTGAGAAGTCAGACAGCAGCAGCCTCTCTTCCGCTGGATAGCACCACGCTTTGTGGTGTAAGTAACAAAGCAATCTCTGTAGGAAATGGGCCAGTAGCCCAGACCAGTCAGCCCAACTACCACACTAAACTGAAGAAAGCCTGGCTCACCAGACATTCAGAAGAAGATAAAAATGTTAACAAAATAGAAAATTCAGGGAATTCTGTATCAGAAATTATTAAGCCATGTTCTGTCAATTTAATAGCCTCTACATCTAATGACCTACAAAATAGTGTAGACAGCAGAATCATAGGAGATAAGTATGGAAGAGATGATAAAGCCAGTAGGAGAAAAGCCAAAAGAACTTACGAATCTGGCTCTGAAAGTGGAGATTCAGATGAAAGTGAGAGCAAGTCAGAACAAAGGACTAAACGGCAGCCTAAGCCAACTTACAAAAAGAAGCAAAACGATCTACAAAGAAGGAAAGGCGAGGTTGAAGAAGACTTGAAACCCAATGGAGTTCTCAGCAGGAGTGCCAAAGAAAAAAGTAAACTGAAGTTGCAGAACAGCAATAGTGGTGAGTAATTTGTTTATTGGATAGCCTAGCAGTAATGGTGTGGTTCCTTAGCTCTTGTTTTTAAAATTCATTTCTGCATTTCCTGTGTGCCCCTGCAAAAGGAAAAGAGAGAATTTTTAAGAGATGTCTTCCCTGGCTTTTGTTGTATGTGATACGTGCAATCCAATGTGTAATGTAGGAATGGCTCATAATGTTGATCTTTTTCTAGAAATGTCAAAATATACTTTGATTGTTACACTACAAAAGTGTACCGATAATAAACTATGACATGACTTAGTTAGAAAATAATTGGTGCAGTGTGAATGTGGTCCTATCTCATCCTTATCATAAAGCAAAGCTGTAAACGTATAGAAATTCCCATTTTAACAATGGGTAAAGTTAAAAATAGAAACTTGTGATTGTCTGTGATTATTCTAATAAGTACTCCCATAATAAATAAACACTTCAAAACTGGCCAGTGGCTACAGCTGGACAAGATAAAGAATACTTATCAGTAATAGTCATAATAAAATGTTTCTCTATGTCTTTTGAAGTAGTTTTCTCAGTTTGCTTATTTCTTTGTAGATTTGTTGCATAATGCAGAAAGCATGTAATTGTTTTACTGTATCTGTATAATCACCCACATATACAAAACATTTTTGACAGTGTGGATTCTCAAGTAATACTCCTATAAGTGCTTGGGTACTTTGAAGCCTCTTATTTGTGCCTTTTCAGAGTGAGATCTTTCCCACATAACTATGTGGGACCAAAGGCAAAGTGGAGTAGAGAAAAACAGGAGAGTGGAGTCATTGAAAAAGACTAGCTCAGCTAGAGCTCCTGACAAACTGCAAGGACAATCAGAAGGCAGAAAGGGACTGACATCAGAGGATGCCTGGCACTGATTTAGCATCATATCATATATAGCAATGTTTTTTTCTTTCTCGTGATTCTCCTTATTACCCTCTAAACTAATTCACGAGAAGCTTGGTGGTCAGTAATTGTTTTAATCCATGTATTTCTTTTGATCTTGGATATCCTAATTTTTTAAACTTCCGGAAAATAGCTTGAAAATACTTCTGAAGTTAAATTCATAAAATTCTTATTTTTAAATAGCATGCACATTCTCTTTTTATATCAATAATGAATATGCAATTTTCCAAGTGATATCCTAAAATAATGGTCAATGGGCAGGTTGTAATGCTTAGTAAATCTTCTTACTTTATTAAATAAGAGTAGCATTGATTTGCTTCTGGCCCATCTAGAAATATTACTTAATGTAGGATGTTTTCACAAGTCAAAAACATTCTAAATCTGAATATGTACTTCTTAGATGAAATCTTTACAGTTTTCTCCCTGTTTAATGGAATTGTCATTAGTCATGGTCATTAGTCATGGTCAGTTTAAAGAATGAATTAGGTTTGCATGTTAGAGGATTTTGTATGATTTTTACAGTATCATACATGTATACTTTATAATTAACTTGATTATGATTGTTTCATAATATGTTTTACATGCCCATAAATAATGTTTCTTAGTACATTCTATAGGTAGCTACAATAGATTTTGATTTACTTAGTGTTTTGGCATATCTCCATATCTTTTGCCTTTCATTTAAATTAGAAATTGGCCTCCTTTCCCAAATAATTTTTATATAAATTTACTTTATGAGGTGAAATTGTCAGCAGATTTGAGCATATTTATAATATATCTATTGATGTATATAATCTGTGACTCACCTGTCATATGAATTAATTAAAAATACATCTATGGTGTTGGCATGAGAAATCAAAGGTTAGAGTGTATTTATGTCTCTCATTTTCTTCTTTCCCAGTTTTCACTAGGCAGGTGTTTGTGAATTTGTTAATAAAAACAGGCCTTAAAGGTTTTTACTGTATAAAGGAAGCAGTGTTGTTAGATAATTTTTGTTAACAGAGTGTCTTAATCCCAACCTAGCACATTTTAGATAAATTGTCAATAAGACATTTAGAATTAAAGGATGATGTCTTATTTTAAGGAAATACTATTGTTAAATTCCTAAAGAAGTTTAGTATTATCTTGTTTGGCCTATTATAGAAGAGTTACTGAATCAAAAGCCTTTATAATTTTATTCATTTTTTAAAATTCAGTTTGCCTGTTTGGTATCACATAATTACATAATTATGAATTGTTTTGAAGTGTCTTTTTAAAAAATTCATGTACTGTTTAAACTTTTACAATTACTATTAATGTAGTTTCACATTCTAAACTGTTCCCATCATCTAGAGTTAAAAGTATATTGGTTAAAGTTAATTTCTAGTAAAAAAAAAAAAAATAGAAACAGGCTTCTTTTACTTTATGCTAGTGTAATCAATTGAAAAATAAGTAAATGATTGGAGAAAGTTTGCCAGATATAAGTTTTCTCAGTGGTATGACACTTCTGTTGTTCATTCTGACACCCTTAATAAAGTCCACAGGAAATATTTCCCTTACACATTGGAGGAGACATTATTTATTTTTATTTTATGTATATGGGTGTTTTCCTCCCTGAAGATTTGTGCACTGTGTGTATGTGTGGTTCCTGTGGGGTCCAGAAAATAGCATTGGATCTCCTGGAACTGGAATTGAAGGCTATGAGCTTCCATGTGTTTGCTGAGGATTGAACCTTAGTTCTCTGGAAGAGCAGCCAAGGTTCTTGACTGGACAGCCATCTCTGTATCCCTGGAAACATCTTTTTAAGTCATTAACTGCTGTGTGCCATGTACATGAACATGTCTATACTGAGTTAAGTCTAATGATTTCTAGCCCTAAGATAAAGACTAAAAAAAGGGAAACATAGAAGCAGGCATCGATCTTAAAAATACCTTAGTACTTTAATCCAGCTTCAAACATTACTACCTATGTAAAAGTGATTTTTTTTTTTAATTATAGTGTTTACCCTATCAATAAATAGATATTAGGAATTCTAGACAGGAATTGTGCTCTTAAGTCTCTGAAGCAATACCTGGTTTCAAAAGAATAGTTGTGTCTGTCTTTGATACAAGCAGAATGGATTTGAAACAAGGATAGTAATATTTATTCTTCAGTTACAAATAGTGACCAGTACATCAAATGCCTGTGTTAGTTCTAATAAGAAAGACAGGGTTAATTAATAAATACAGCTGGAGGCAACAATGGATATCTTAGATTTTTATAGGTAAAATTACATTTGTGTATGTACTTCATAAATTCTCCTGTCCTACAGGTTGCTCCTGGTATATAGATGACTGATTGCTTTAGCTAATGGTCCTTTGTTACTTCATGTTAATAAACAGTACTGAATGTGGTTAAATAAATCTACATTCACCTTAAAATTCTAGATTATAGTCTATTTGAAAGATTGTTTTGTTTTTCCCTTTACACTTGAGAAGGGATCTCACCATGTTTGCAAAGATGCGGGGTGCAGTTTGATCAATTTGTGTGTTCATTTTGTTTTTCATTATTTCCATCAACAAAAGTAGCAAAATTCATATTGTGGGTCTTTTTTCTCTTTCTTTAAAACACTTTTACTTTTGTGAAAGGTTAGGGTTAGGGTTTGGGATAATGTTCCCATCAATATATTGATATCAGATACGATATTGTTGTCACAGGCAACATTGTTTTAGAGATTATAGTAGTTTTTGAGACACTAAATACCCTAGACTGGCCTTGAACATTGACTCACTCATCCTTCCATCTCAGCTTCTGAAGTGCTGGAATTATATGCCTCTAATATACATACACATATACAATACATATACACATACATACATACATACATACATACATACATACATACATACACACATACACACACACACACATACATACATACATACATACACACACATACATACACACCTCTATACCTGAGTACACGTTTATTTTAAGCTAAATGTGTGCCTAGTGTGAATGGTTCTCATGTTTGGTATTCTATTTATATGAATGTGCAGTTTTTAAAAATGTCATTTCAGCAGAGGGTCTCCTGCTTCACTGTCCAGTTACAATGGGTGAGCAGGTAAACAAAGGATGCTGTATGTAGACAGCAGTTGTCCATCATGTAACTGGAATTTAGTATAATCAACTAGAGTTTAATCCCAAAGAATATTCTTGGTAATAATTACTTTCTGACGTTACAGCTGGCATTCCTCGTTCTGTGTTGAAAGACTGGCGAAAAGTCAAGAAACTGAAGCAAACTGGAGAATCCTTTTTGCAAGATGACTCTTGCTGTGAGATAGGGCCCAATTTACAAAAGTGCCGAGAATGTAGACTTATTCGTAGTAAAAAAGGAGAAGAATCAACTCATTCACCAGTATTTTGTAGATTTTACTACTTTAGAAGGTAAGTTAAAATACATCCTGTCAGGGTAGGCTTATTGAGTACTGGTACCCTGAGAAGTCCCTTTCAGGCTCTGGGAGTGTGTCCTATTTCTGACATAATCTAAACAATACTACTTCATGCTGTGCTGTGACAACTGCTGGGAAGCAGCCTTTTCACATCACTATTTAATTACTTATGTTTCCACATCTTCCTTCTGAAAGATTAACTTCTCCTTAATCAAAAATACTACCTTTTTTTTCTAAAAGCAGTAAGAAAATACTCAGCTTCTAAACATTTCCTTAAAAGGTATTTGCTTCTGCCAAAACAGTTTAACATATAAGTTAAATAAACGTTGCTGTCTATGAATGCAGATGAACAATCTTGGCTATGAAAACATGTCATTGTCTTGTTACATGCGAATGGTCATATTTTTGTTAAATATACACTTAAATATCATAGCTAAGGTATATTGTTATAGCTCACAAGTTTTATGATAAAATATGAAATATTAAATTTAATGTAAATATTGGTAAGTACTTAAATTTTAAAAACCTATTCATTGACTTGTTTAAAAATCAAAAAAGCTCGGTTTTCACCAGTGAAAACTCCCATTCTAGAATCTGTTATTCTTGTTCTAGACTACTTTTGGTCCTTGATGCCTCTGTGAAGTTTATAACCTGTCAAGGCTTACAGCTGTTTGTAAATGTATGAGTACTTAAAGAGATGTTAAAGAGATAAGGTAGTGTGCACACAGTCCTTACTGTAGTTCCACACAAATATCAGAGGCAGGCTGTTCTCTGTGAGTTTCAGGCCAGCCTGGGCTATGTAGAGACCGACCCTATTTCAAGACAAAACAAAAGCCATTTTTACTTCGGAGTCTATGGCCAACAGTCCCTAAGGGCAAAGCATGCAACTTTAGGAAGAAGTTAAAGTTACAGAAAATGGTGCTCGTGCAAGTGTAGAAGACATTCCAGTGGTATCACGGGAGTTGTTTTGAGGAAGATGAGCAAACCTTGGGTTTGATGAAAAGAAATGTTCTGATGAAGACAAAACTGATTGAAGATAATTCAAATAGCCTAAAATCAGTGCTGCTTATCACGGGAATATCTTGGTTTTTAAAAACGAAGGGAAAAAGGTTTAGAAGTTCACCTATAGCAAGTTTGAAGCTAGCCTTTAATGTTTAATCAAACATTAAATGAAAATAAAAAGTTTCGTACTACAATATAAATCCCAAGGTGATTAAAGACATTTTAACTTTATCAATTTTAGGTTAAGGAAGGATAGTTGTAAAATTACACCTCAGGCATTGTGGCACATGCTTATAGTTTCAGAAAGCTTACACAGGAGAATTGGTGTAATTCAAGGCCAGGCTGGGTTAAAGCATGAAGTATTGAGTGGGTGGAAAAGAAGAAGTAGAAAGTAACAATACTGCTTTGATAACATTGGGGAGACACATTAGCTCTCATATTCATATAATACTTGGATGGTGTTTCCAATAGTTAACAGCTGACGGTAATTACCTAATAATAGGTGGTTGATATTGTCCCATTGAAGGTTGGAAGTCAGGGCCTGGTACATGCTGGGTCATTGCTGTACCAATGAGCTTTGGATCCCCCAAACCTTACTTAACGAAATCACATAAAATAGTGCTGCTTATTATACTACTAGGTAATGCCTGAGAATGTAAATTGATTAATAACTTAAGTATATGTGAGAAACTGTCCTATTCTATGTTTTAAATTATAAGATGTTTATAATATAGTAGTAGAAAAATAATTATTTCTAATCTTAGTTTCTAATGTTTTTATGTTTTACTGTTTCAGATTGTCATTTAGTAAGAATGGAGTGGTCAGAATAGATGGTTTCTCTTCTCCCGACCAATATGATGATGAAGCCATGAGTTTATGGACACATGAAAATTATGAAGATGATGAAGTAGATGTTGAGACTTCTAAATATATCTTGGATATAATAGGTGATAAGTTCTGTCAGTTGGTAACATCTGAAAAGACAGCTTTGTCCTGGGTGAAAAAAGATGGTAAGGAAATTAATGTAACATGAACTCTACAAATTTCCTTTAACATATTCTCTGTATTATATTTAGTCTGTAGGTCCCTCATCTAATTTTATTGGTATTTGAGCTGTGATAATGCCACCTCTTAGGTGCTTGAGTACAGATAATTCCCTTTTGAGATTGAATGGATTATTCATGAAATCACAATGTTTTCATAATTATGATGCAGCATGAACTAGTACGACAAAATGTCTACTTGAAAAAATTGTGCAGTACCATTTGGTGTGTTTGTGTCTATAATCTATCACAGTTTTTTATAGTTGAATCGCAAGTTCTTGTGCTCATTATCAAGAAATCTGTTTTGGGGGCATAATCCTTATATTCAAGGAAGTAGAAGCAGGGGGACAGTTTGTGGCTAACCTGAGAATATGCCAGCTACATATTGAGAAGCCATACCATAGAGAAACAAGAATCTACTCTTGTTTCTATATTAAAATAGCTATAGACATTCTTGATTTATTGTCATATCTTTTATTTTGCTGTATTTCAGCCAAAATTGCCTGGAAAAGAGCGGTCCGAGGCGTTCGGGAGATGTGTGACGCATGTGAAGCGACCCTGTTTAACGTACACTGGGTCTGCCGCAAGTGTGGATTCGTGGCCTGCTTGGATTGTTACAAGGCCAAGGAGAGGAAGAGTTCTAGAGGTTGGCACATAGCTTAATGGGATTAAGTGGAGATACTCTGTAATTGCTCATGTCCTTCCTTAATCGTGGGTATGTTCCATTGCGGACATTCATAACATTTGGATAAGGAAGAGGAATTGCCTCGATTTATTGTTGTCTGCATTTGGAATGAAGTTCCATCTTCACTCTTTACCCCCTGAGTGAATCCACTCTGAGGCAGAATTTCTTCAAGTCACTAAATTCAAATTTAGCTGAGGCCTTTTTGCTTTCAGACTCCTGTTCACAGTTCCTTCTATCTTTCTAGAATTTTTAAATTCAGTGGTCATTTGTATTGTCATAATTGAAAACTTCTACATATCAGTCTAATGCTCAAGCAAATTTTTAAGGATATATTGTCATTTGTGCCCTTTACCCCATATATCTTTTTGATGCTTTGAGATAAAGTTTCTTAATGTAACTTTTGCTGTCTTGGAACTCTTTTCTGTAGACCAAGTTAGCCCTCAACTCAGATCCACCTGCCTCTGCCTCCCAAGTGCTGGGATTAAAGGCGGGTGCCACCACATCCATAGGATGAAGAAGAAATCTTTCTATCACAGACTTTGAAACTGCTCTGTATAATTTTTAGACACAAAATAGTGTTAGTATTTCACTTGCTAATAAAGCTGAAGATACAGTTTTAAAAGGATGTTATTTATACATCAAAAGTGTTGAAGGCTTACCGCAAGCCCAGTTTGTAAGATAGTATACTTGTCCAACATGTCCAAGGCTTGAAAAAAAAAAAATACTATTGTATAGGCATGGTCGTACATGTTAGAAACTGAGGCAGGATTGACTCATATTCATGTTCAGGTAGGGGTCAATAACAAGACCCTGTTTTCCATTAAAAAAAAAAAAGATTTATGTAAGACTATTTAGTAAGTGGCTATCCAATAGTGGTATCCACCAGTTAGGGATAACGTTAAAGTGAAGTATAGGGGTTTAAAAACTGTGGAAGGATTAGATGCTGTGTCATTCCATTGTCCTAGGCTTGTGTGTTAGGAAGAACCGTGGCTTAGCTGGCAGTCAGTGTCTTTTTCTATTGGTAGAATTACCACACACCTGCAACCATTTTCTTATACATTGTTTAGTGCCAATAAGACCTGGGTATGTAAAAGCATTTCTGAAAATCTTCAGCTGTAAATACAAGTAAAATGGTATAACAATGTTAAGAAATTCATCTTGGTATTTGAGTAATTTCTTAGGGCATGGGGGTGTAGTTTAGAGGTAGGGCTCGTGTTTTTTTGTCGTGTCCTCCCCCCTCCCCCCAGTTCTATAGGGCTTGTGTTTTTCGTTTGTCAAACTTTAAAAGCTTATTTTAATCTTAACATTTTCATGAAACAGTTCTGGATTTATGCTAAATTGCTTGAGCTTTGTGGGATATTTTTTTGTTTGTTTGTTTTGAAGCTCTTAGAACCACATCATAAATAGCTGCCTATGTCAGTAAACTCATAAAGCTCTCTGCGGCATGGAGTGTCTCGTGCTGTCCCTCACGTTGCCGCTGAATGTAGTGAGCCTAGTTTGAGATCAACAATAGCAATTAATAACTACCTCTATAGAGTGTCATCTTCTCTGTGTCTTAAAACTTTTTTTTTTTTTTTTGCATTTTTGTGTGCATGTTGGCAGTTATTTCATCTATAGACCCATACATGTTAGACAAGGGCTGAATATATTAGCGGTGTCCTTAAACTTGTGTCAGTATTGTCTAATATAATGCACAACCTCTTATGCATAGAAAAACACTAAGAGCTAAAAGAAGATTAATAAATTTTGGAATCAGATAGAAACTAGAAGTGACCATCTATAGTAATAGTATAGTATAGTAGCAGAGAATAGTCATTTTAGAAAGAGTTATCACATCCCTTTTTTTTTCTGTCTCAATCAATGCTTTTATTGGGTGGTTGTTGTCTTTCCTGACTTTTTAAAAATACAACAAAACAAAATAGAAGACTTCCACTGCAGTTTCATGTAACTATACAGCCATTACTTTTATACTTAAAAAATTTTCTTGAAACAAGATGTATTATCTTACAGACAAAGAGTTATATGCTTGGATGAAATGTGTAAAGGGACAGCCTCACGATCATAAGCATTTAATGCCAACTCAAATTATACCTGGTTCTGGTAAGTCTAAGTATGTGTTACTTCCTATTATAGGTCCTGAATTGTCTAGATAGAAGAGCAGTTTCAGCTATATTAACTGGGCATAGCGATAAATGCCTGTCAGTTAAGCATCTGAGAAGTTGGGGTTGCTATGTGTTTGAGGACAACCTTGGTTACACATATAGCAGTCATGTGTAACCCCAACCCCTCACCAAACAAAAGCAAGTACTTTTATTTTTTAGAAAAGTATGGCTTAACCAATTTAACTGTCTTGTTCAAAATTATAGCAGTTCTTACATTTAATAAAGATGGGGGAAAGTCTTTTCTTGTCCTACCCAGTATAATAAACTACACAGACACTATGGAAAAGGGAAATTGGATAATGATATTGTTTGGATTGTAGTGAATCTTCCAACAAGTTTTGAGCATACTGATACCTTAATAATCAGACAATATGAAATTAACAAATTTGGTTGGTGGTAGTTCTGTGATATCTGGAGGGGTAGTTAGTACTGAGTAATAACTGGTGAGAAATCATAAGCATTCTGCTGTTCAATCATACTAAGGAAAGCATTTGCCTATAATAACCAGTGGTAGTCTTTACTAACTGCTGTTTTGTTTTACAGTTTTGACAGATCTTCTTGATGCCATGCACATTCTTAGGGAAAAATATGGTATTAAATCCCATTGTCACTGTACTAACAAACAGAACTTACAAGTTGGAAACTTTCCTACAGTGAATGGTGTGTCTCAAGTAAGTAAAAAAGTCTGTTCGTATACAGCCTTTAGTAAATGACTTAGCTTTGGGTATTGAAAACTCAGTTAATTACAAGCATGGCAGCCATGCTTGTAATCACAGCATCTACTAAGCTGGGGCAGAATTGCTGTGAATTCAAGGCCAGCCTTAGCTGCACAGTGAGTTCTTGGCTAGCCTTGGATACACTGGGAATATCTCAAAAAGGGGGGGGGGGAACCAAACAACTCTCCTAGGTTTTTGTTTCTATATTAATTGTATATATGTCTCACAATGACTGGTTTTAACTGAATAATTGAGGAAATAGTGTTTAAAAAACTCAACTGGCTTACCCTTACAGGTTTTACAGAATGTTCTTAACCACAGTAGTAAAACTTCACTGTGCATACCTGAATCTCAGCAGCAGAGCACCCCTCAGAAATCTCAGAGCAATGGTAGTAGCAGCCCTGGAAGTGTAAGCACAGACAGCAGGTTGACCCCTCCAGAGTCCCAGTCACCACTACACTGGCTAGCTGATCTTGCTGAGCAAAAAGCTAGAGAGGAAAAACAAGGTAAGCAACTATTCAAGTTTGTATTAAAGGCCTGAAGTATACAGTGTACTTATTGTACATGTAAATAGTTTGCTTTGGTGCTTTATTTAAATTATATCTTAGAATCAAGAAATTATTTGTCCTCTTTTATTAGAAGCCAGCCCTCCCTACGATTTGATGATATCAAAATAATGTAGTATTCATAACAGGTAGTCACTCAGCTATACATCTAAGATGCTGAGTAAAGCCTGTTCATCCCAGTGTAGCTAGTTGAATTTGACGGACTTAAGTTGTCCCCTTTGTGGTCAGGTAAATGCGTAAGAGCCACCACGGCTTTTTATTCCTCACTATAAAATGTAGGGTACCTATTTTTCTATACTTTACTATTTAATGTGTACTAACTATTTGTTAAATTATATTTCAGAAAACAAAGATTTTGCTCTTGAAAAGGAAATTAAAGAAGAGGGAGAACAAGATGCCTCTGAGCCTCCAAATGGCAGCACATCACCTCCAGCCTCCCAGAACAATGAACAGGGCTCAACCCTACGCGATTTGCTGACTACTACGGCTGGCAAGCTTCGCGTGGGCTCTACAGATGCTGGCATTGCCTTTGCTCCAGTGTATTCAATGGGAGCCTCGGTGAGTCTGTCAGCCTGTGTGTGTTTGTTACATGTGGGTTGTTGTACATTCTGTACAAGTACCCTCCACTTAGCAATGCCTATACCTCTAGCCTCTGTTTTAAATTTGTATAGATGTGATGTTTAGCTATGGCTCTAATAAAACAGATATAGATGAAATAAACAGAATTGGTCTCATTCCAATTCTAACTTCAAAGCCGAAGTTTTCCATCTTTTCTCAGGTAGAATGCTTGGAGAAGTTTGAGTCCAGCAGAGCTCTAAGATTGCTGTTTGCAGCCTGAAGGTTAGGTTTGTAGTGACGGAAAGTAGACCTATGTGGAAATATCTGAAAAGTACTTGCAAAGCAAATCTAATTACTTGTCAATAAAAAGGAAAAATAAATTAACAAAGGAGATAAAATGTTATAGTTGCTTTTAAAGTATATGGAGAGTTCTCACCCCTATTCCTTCTGCCTGATACACACCAATGTGTAAAATCGGATGACTGCTTCTGAATCTCTCTTAGAGCCAGTAGTTTTTTGCATTACCAAACTTAGGTCCTTGTTGTTTTCAGAAGTTGTTTGCTTTTCTTAATAGAGTGGCAAAAGTGGACGGACTATGCCTAACATTCTTGATGACATCATTGCTTCAGTTGTTGAAAACAAAATTCCACCAAATAAAACCACCAAGATAAATGCAAAATCAGAGCCTAATGAAGAACCTAAAGAAAGCCGAAAATCTGCCACGAATGAAAGCAATAAATTATACAGCGATATACCACATTCTTGGATCTGTGACAAGCATATTTTATGGCTTAAGGATTACAAGAATAGTAATAACTGGAAGCTTTTCAAAGAATGTTGGAAACAAGGACAGGTAAGAACGATATAGTGGTTAACACTCTCCATGGACCTGAAAAGAAGTAATAGAAAACTTGCTTCTCCTGTGCGGCAAAACAAGACCCTCAAAATTAACAGATTGCCAAAATTATTATTTCAGGATTTCTGGTTCTGTCCAGATGTATATAATCATGTATAAGGAAGTAGATTTTTGACAGATAGCTTTAGTTAATGAGTGACGTGCATTAGTAATACATTTACAATTTTTTTTTCTGATTTAAGTCTTTTACTAATATGTTAATATGAAAATCAATTGTATTGAACTGATAAATGTAGATGATTTTCCTTTTAATGCTTACAAAAATTTTAAAAATAGTTAAGTTTTAAAAATCTTTTATAGGCTTGTGATAAAACCCAAAGCATATAGTTTTCCACTGAATACATACCCTGAATTAATTTATCAAATTTTTGTTTTGGGTTTGGATTTTTGAGTCAGTGTCCTTTTATGTAGCATTGGCTGTCCTGCAAGTCACTGTTTAGACAAGGCTAACCTTGAACTCACAGGGATCCATCTGCTTATGCCTCCAAATCCTTCGATAAAAGGCATGTGCCACCATACCCAGCTTTCATTTTATCGAATCTTGAATATAATTTCCTTCTGCCCAAGTAAAATTAGTTTTCCTTATGACCAAAGTCCTGACTTAATGCTTTATATGTGATTCATGTATTAAGTATCTAAATTAATAAAAAATTTGGAGCAGACTTAATTACCTGCCTTCCGGTATTATATTACTTTGTTTTCTCCTCCTTGAAACCAATTACTACTACCCTTCTATTTTTTACCTTTAAGTATTATATGTGTGTTGTGTGCATGTGAAAGTTAATTGACAGCTTGTGGGAGTCACTTCTCTCCCTCTACCCTTGTGGGTTCTAGGGATTGAGCTTAGGGCATCAGTCTTGCCTATAAGCACTTTTACCAGCTGAACCATCACACCAGCCCTACTTTAATATGCAGTTACTGAACATCTAATTAAAGATGTAAAACTTAGTAGACTTTGTGAAGATGAGTAAGAACCATTTTACTACAGCATTCCTCTGTATTTTAGTCAACTTGTGGTGAGAAATGGTCATTCAGTCCAACACAACACCACTTAACACCATCTAGGTTTTACATATACACAAGAATGATGTCATATATCTTTGAGCCTGTTTGGATCTGCTACCATTGATGAACTAAAATTTTGAACACTTCATTTTATGTTGGGACTTTTTGATAGGAAGCAGTCACACAATCGCTTATATGAACATGTTAAAAAATTTAAGGACTTTTTAAAAGGTGCGAGAGTCTGGCTAAGCCAAGGTACTAATTCAAACAAGCTATTATGAATTACTTAGAAATTGAGTAAAATTTTGCTAGTTAACATGGCATTCCTTGACATATACTAGTTATTGCAGAACTCTGTAAGTAGGTTGGTTTGTTCTGAACCTAGAAGAGGGCAGTAAAGAAATTTATCACCTTAAAGAATACACAATGAAAAACTCTTAAATAGTGATAGCTGCAATTGGCAATTTAAAGTAATTGACTATACAGCAGATACTTACAGGAGAAAAATATTAGAGGTGAAAGGTCTGATTGGAAAGTCTTGAGGTAGTTTAGTAAGATGATGACAGTAGCTTTATAATTTTACTTGGAATTAATTTTATTATACCAATTAGCTATCTTTTTAAAGATTGGTAAAAGGAATAATGAGATTACTTTTATATATCAACTGCTGTGTATGAATTGCCAGTAGTAAATACCTAATAATATCTGGACCTATTTTAGGAGTTGAACATATTATTAACTTATTGAACGTTTAATGGAACATTATACTAGATTTCATTGAGAGCTTGTCTTGTTTAACGTGTGTGTATGTGTATGCATATACTTATATGTGTATATAAGTATATGCATATATATGCATATATATATATATATGTATGTATGTATATATATATATATATATATATATATATATGGGTGTTCTTGCCTGTGTATCTGTGCATCACTTGCATGGCTGGTGACTGTGAAGGCCAGGAGAGGGCATTGGATCCCTTGGAATTAGAGTTGTGGATATTTATGAACCACTGAGTAGGTGCTGGGAATGAAACTCAAGTCCTCTGCACAGACATCTTTGCAGCCCTTTTTTTTTGGGGGGGTGGGTGTGACAGTATCCCCCACCTGGCCTACAACTCATTGTGTAGACCAGATTCAGAGAGATCTGGCTCAGGGTGGGTTTTTTGTTTTGATTTTGTTTTTGTTTTTTAATACTTTGTAATTACAAATTCTAACTTGAGGCTTTTGTTTTATGATGAAGTTTTAAATGTCTTAGTTAATATCTATTTAGACTCTTAGAGTCATAATTTCATAAATTCTTCATGTTGCAGAACTATATTATTATTTGGAATAAAAATTGAATGATTTATCAATTGAACAGTTAAACATAGAATTATTTTTATATAGTTTATTAGAATTTTTAGAAATAGTAAACCTTTAGTAGTTACTGGTTTTTCAGTAACAATGTTGTAAAATTTGGATTCATGAGCTCTGAATGGCAAGATTCATTTATATTAATCAGTAGGCTTAAAGAATTATATCGTGTCTGTGCTCTGTTGTTATCAGGACCCTTGTAGAGGTGAAAGAGAATGTGTTTTAAATGTTGTAAAGTAAGTGTATACGTTTTGATCTTGACTTTTTTATTTCAAATGTTAATGCATTTATTGCATACTTATATTATATAGTATCTTTAAAAAGTTTGCCTGTAGATAAAACAATCTCCGAAAATATCCCTGCTACCCATGAATGCAATCTTCAGACTTCCTTTCTGAAAGTTACTGTTGAAATTTCTATACAAAAATGCCATTTTGTTGGATATGCTGGCACATGTGATAGTCACTGCAGTTAGGAAACTGAACATGGAGGACAGCTTGTGTTACATTGCAAATATCCTGTATCAAAATAAAATAGGAATCAAATAAATAAGTAAATGGCATCATTCATTCTTGCCATGGTGTTCTTTCATTATTGTTTTCATTCATATGTGTGCATCTTTCCAAGTCCAGAACTATTTGTAAGTAGCCTACTTTATTCACAATATTCACAAATTTGCCAGTGGGCCCTAAACTTAATAGTGCCATCCACTTGCATGTACACTTAAGCTTTGAAGTATCTAGACGCCTTTAACTGTTCTCTATTTGTGTTTATTCATAAGCCTGCAGTGGTTTCCGGTGTGCATAAGAAAATGAACATTAGCTTGTGGAAGGCAGAATCAATTAGTCTGGATTTTGGAGACCACCAAGCTGATCTCCTGAACTGCAAAGACAGCATTGTTTCAAATGCCAACGTTAAGGAATTCTGGGATGGTTTTGAAGAAATTTCAAGTATGTTATTTTTTTTGCCAACTGTTGTATTACTCATAACCCTAAGATGATAAATTACTAACACAACTTAAATTCTTCACTTGTGAAACATCCATATTTACATTGTTCTTCCGTTTATTTAAAAAAAAAAAAAATAGAGGCCTTCATGTAGCTGTACTTAATGTATTCTCATCACTTAGTGAATTTGAGGCCATCTAAGCTAAATAAATAAGAAAAAATAAAGAACTTAGAAACAAAATAATGGTTCATAATCTTAACTCTAGTCCTAATTTCCTTTAACTTTGACATAATTTAAGCTGTATTTCCTAATAAGGACTTCCTCAATAATAGAAATAAAATTATATGTTTTATGTTAAACACTTTGAAAATTAAACACTATAAATGTGTGAGACTAAAATTAACAAATATAAATAATTAGGAAGAGCAATTCCTTTTAGATACTACAAGTAGTTAATGCCATGTATCCCAATAAATCTTGAGGCTGAGGCTGAAGAGATGGTTCAGCAGCCTTTGCAGAGGGCCTGAGTTAGTCACTTTGGGTAACTCAACAGCTGCCTGTAACTTTAGTTCCAGGATATCCAAGGCCCTCTTCAAACTTCTTGGACACACAGACACACCCCAATCAGCACCCATGAAGCATCTGTGTTCAACAGTCTAACCATTCGCATTTCTTTCATGAATAAAAAGGCCTAAGTTATACTTTAAGTAACTAACTCCTATTTTTATAGAACGGCAGAAAAACAAAAGTGGAGAAACTGTAGTTTTAAAGTTGAAAGACTGCCCATCTGGAGATGACTTTAAGACCATGATGCCAGCAAGGTATGGCTTGGGAAGTTGAACTGGGCTTGTTCTCAGCATAAGTAACTACTAATATAAGTATTAAGTTTTTGTTTGTTTGTTTGGCTTTCTCAGTAAAAATAAATAACTAAAAAGCGAAACTAAGTCTCTGTAGCCTTATCAAGGGGGATGACTTCATCCTGAAGAAATATTTGTATTAGGGTTCTATAGTGCCTCCCTCTTGCTGAAGCATTTACATACTTTGTTGTGTTTAGGAAAGTATACTTGTTACATTAGTATCATATATACTTTATGCCTACCTTGTACAGTAATCTAGTTTAGACTCTGAAGGTTTTGATTCTACAGTAGCATTGCGTAGTTTAAGGGAAGGATATTCCAGTCTTCACAAATGAAGAATTTTATACTTCCTGCTGGGCATGCCTTTAATCTTAGCACTTACTGAGGCAGGTGGATCTCTGAGTTTGATAACCAGCCCTGTCTACAGATTGAGTTCCAGGACAGCAAGAGCTACACAGAGAAACTCTGTTACCCAACCCCCCACCAAAAGAATTTTGTACATCAAAATACTTTAAACACAAATCTGTATTCAAAAGAAAGCTGTGTTGTTATCTTTAGATATGAAGACTTTTTAAGAAGTCTGCCATTGCCAGAATATTGCAACCCAGAAGGGAAGTTCAATTTGGCCTCCCACTTGCCAGGGTTCTTTGTACGCCCTGATCTAGGACCCAGGTTGTGCAGTGCCTATGGTAAGTATATGTTTACATATCTCTTTAAGTTGGGATTTTATGACAGTTTAACAGATTTCAACCTGAAAGCAAATTGCCCATTGATGTATTGATTTTTTTTTTTTTTACCCATTAGTAAACCTGTTCTTTTAATAATTCTCTTAAAACCCTTTTTTAATGTGCAGTAGTAATATAGGAATTAATAGCCAGTATATTCAAGTAAATACTTAATTCCTTATAACATTTATGTATTTTTATTGAATTGTTTTGTATGTGGCATTTGTATTGATAGTTTCTAGCAGCTATATTTTAGGGGCAAGTATAAAAAGGCAACTAAAACAATAGTTATAATTACATTGTTTTATGAAAATAATAGCTGTATGTTATATATGTGTACAGTACTCTGGAATAAAAGGCCTCATCTCTCACATAGGTGTTGCTGCTGCTAAGGATCATGACATAGGAACCACAAATCTCCACATAGAAGCTTCTGATGTTGTGAATATTCTAGTCTACGTTGGCATAGCAAAAGGAAATGGTGTCCTTTCAAAAGCAGGTAAAGAAACTTACAGAGTAACCACTGTTGCTACTGGGTTACAGGGCTAATATGGTAGATTGGGGATAGGAGATGTGTTCTAACCTTTGTTACCTGAAAATTACTTTTCTTGTTTTTATTTGAGCCCTTGGTTTTACTAAGTATTATTTTTATGAATGCATTTTGTTAAAATAACTTGGAATCATGTGCTGAATAGCCACCAGGTTTTGAGGGTGCCAATGTGAGCTACCATTTGTGATTCTAACATACCCCCACCCCTTGGATTCCAAAGGAAAAACATGTTGTCTGTGACCATTTTTCTATGTTCTTTCTTAGATTTTACTTTTCATTCTTTTATTTCTCTGAATCTTTGCTGTCACCTATTCCTTCCCTCTTAAATATATATTTAAAGTCACAGCTCTTAAAGTTTTCTTTTCCACATCTTTTCTCTAAGTAGGTATATATTGCTCTATGGTGGAATATTTGCCTAGTTCTGATTGATGATGCTGCAGTTAAATAAGAATAAGAGCAGACTAAATTGTTTTATTCTGAGAAGTAATCCACCTCCTGACCAGTCATTCTGTTACCCCTGCCTTCAGAACACTTCCCTTGCCCTACTTGACACCCTCTGTCTCTTGCTTTCACTGAAACATAGTTGTGTTCTTTCTGGATCATTGTGATGGGTGACGGTGTTACTGTCTCTTCAGTTTGGACTTAGCTGTTCGGAACACTCATCTAATCTGACACCTCATGAATAGACTATGCTACAGTTATAGAAGAATGTTTTCTAATTAGGTTTAATTCTGTCTGTAGCTCAGAATATATTTACAGGTGAATGACTAAGCTCTTGGAGATAGGGGAGTCATTCTCATACATACTATATTTTTGACATACTTGGCATATTTCTCAACACTTTGATTACTTAAGTCCTTAATGGTCATTTCTGACTATAATGAAGTACTCCCAACCCAGTTCTCTACAGAACTGGAGAGTCATTGGCACATTTAAGTTGTAGTTCTAGCTCTAGTACAAGTATCAAGTTCAGATTACATTTCCAAATCTGTGACGTTGCTCTTAGTTGCCTCTTTTTTTATGATCCTCTACTCTTATTTACCTATTTGTTTGTTTGTATATGAGTGTTATGAGTGTTATGTAAGTGTAACATGTCTTGCACGCAAGTACCCACAGAGGCCAGAAGAAAGCATAGGGCCCTGGAACTGGAGGTTAAGTGGCCATGCGGGTGCTGGGAATTGAACCAAACCTAGGTCTGCTAGAGCAGCAAGCACTCTTAGCTGTGGAATTGTCTCTTTGATGCCTCTAATGTATTGAAGTGTCCCCTTTAGCACTCTTTTCAGTTTGAGGAACTTAACAGCTGCTGTTTGTAGTACTATTCATTTATGGTTTAAAGCATTGGAGCCTTCTTACTCATTCTTATTCCCTGTTCCCCTATTCCTAGCATCTTTGCTCATTTGAGAAAACTTTATTTTTAAACATTTTTTTTACTGGTGTTTTCAAAGGAATGTTTTAGGATTATATTCATAAGTAAACATCTTAAGAAATAGTAGACTGCTTGAACATACTGAGCTCACCTATGAGAGTTCCTCATTCACCAATGGAAAATTATCCTAGTCAGTAGTCCTCTCTCAAGCAGTAAGATTTGAGATGGCAGCTCACCTCCCCTTGTCTATAGTAGTAAAATTTGAAATTAAAATAGAGTAGTAAACTTTAAGTTGGAAAGTTAGGAATATCAATCTATTAAAATGTGTATTTTATTTAAAGTATTGTGTTATGGCTTTTGTTGTTGTTTGTTTGAGGTAATGTCTTGCTTATATGGTTCTCTCTAGCTTTTTACTTGTTACATAACCCTTGCTGGTCTTCAGTTCATGTCCTTCTGCCTTCACCTTGCAAGTGCTGTGCTTATGGGAAGGCACCATCACACATGACCCAGCCTGTAATTTTATTGAGAACACTTTTAAAATACAGTTTTGAAGTAAACTAAAGAAGGATAGAAGTTTATAGTAAGCTTGTAGTATTGTCCTTTTTTTTTTTTTTTTTTTTTTATTCTTTTTTCGTTAATTAGGGGAAAACTTTGTCCCACCTAACATCAAACACTCAACTAGTCTCTTAGTGCCTTTTATTCAGTTTGTATAGATTTATTAATACCTTCTGGAACCTCATGAAGTCCTGAATTTCAAATCCTCCCCCAGAATGAACCTATTGTTACTCTATTAAATGCCTGATAAATATTTTAATAAAGAAACCTTTGCAGTGAGATTTGAATATTGTATTTTACTGTCATAGATGTTAGGAAACATCTGTTACATCCTTTTATTAAGACCTTACACAACTTCATGAACTCCTGAATTTTTACCCCCTCTTCTCCAAGAAAAGAACATGACCTAAAATAAATGTTTGTATTAAGAAACCTTTTCAGCCAGATTTCAATATTATTATAAAGATTTCTTTCCATCACAGATGTTAGGAAACATCTGATATACTCATTGCAGTAGACAATATTTAAAACACAGAAAACAGACTGGAGAGATGGCTCAATGGTTAAGAGTACTGACTGCTCTTCCAGAAGACCCAAGTTCAGTTCCCAGCACTCACATGGCAGCTCACAACTGTCTATAACTCTTAATTCTAGCAGATCTGATGTCCTTTTGAACTTCTGAGGCAATAGGCATACAATGTGGTACACATACGTACATGCAAACAAAACACATGTTAAAATAAATAATCTAAAATTATTTTTAAATGAACATGAAAATTTTTTTCTATAATATTCATCCTTGAAATCCCTAGAGTTGATACTTTTATGTTTTTCCAAATTTCCTTATGTAGATAGTGATTTCCAATGTGCCAAAATTTGATTGCCTGATATTTCCTTAGAACCATAGCTTTGTGAAGAGATGACAAATTAACTCTCCTATTGAAATTATCCAGAATGCTTCTCATTACTAACCCATATTAAGCAAATGCATTCATATAACTAAGCCTTTTAGTTCACTGAATCTTTAGCTCACACATAAAATCAAGGCAATGGTTCCTGTTGGATTCAGTAGATAGAGAAGCCAAATGATAAATGTCAAAAAATAACTTTTTGTAGGTTAAGGTATGCCTTGAGTTTATGCTGTGAGACAGGGAGGGTGTTGTTTAATTTAAAACTAATTAAGTTTCTAGCTCTAAAGTAGATAATCTCCGCCTCTGAAGCAAACTCGTGGGAAATTACTGTTTTTCTTCCAGTGGACACAGGAGCCAGAAACTCGGGGCTCTCCTACCACAACAGTGTTGGGTATATAACCCTGTAGGGGGATCACATACTTTTACTAGAACCTAGAACAGGAGGATCATGAGTTGCAATCTAGACTTTGTTCCATAGCAAGGTACAGACTGGCTTGGGTTGCATATGAACCCCCCCCCCAAATAAATAAATAAATAAAAGTCAAGACGAAAGGTCTCGTGCTCTGGAGAAGCCTTAGACAGTCCAGGTGTCTGGTGGTCTGAATTGACCAATTGAAAATAATTGCCTGTGTTTCAGGAATACTTAAGAAATTTGAAGAAGAAGAATTGGATGATGTTTTAAGGAAAAGATTAAAGGATTCGAGTGAAATGCCTGGTGCTCTGTGGCATATTTATGCTGGAAAAGATCTTGACAAGATAAGGGAATTCCTTCAAAAGGTATAATTGAAGTTTCAGAGAATTCTACCTCTATGTTGAACGTTGAACTAATTATTTTCTACCTTTTTTTTTTTTTTAAAGCATTCTACAGTGTAAAATAATGTTTTTAGTGTTTTATTGAATTTCAAAAGCTCCTATATATTGAGCTAGAGAGTTGGCTCAGCAGTTAGGATCACTTGATGTTCTTGCAGAGGACCCAGGTTTATTCCCAGCATCCACATAGCAGCTCATAACCATCCAAAGACCTCTTCTGTCTGGCCTTTGAGTACACCACGAACACCTATGCAGGGAAAACACCCATACCAATAAATTGTATAAAAGCAATTTTTTTAGAGCTGTGTTCTCTTTATTTTTAAAGTTCATTTTATTTTGAGGGTTTTGAATAACAACCTGTTCTTGGCTGTTAATGGTTTCTTGGGCTTTACAGTGAAGTACTGCCCTACCCAAACACACACAGTCATTATAATACTGGTAAAAAGAGATAGTAGGAATTGCCTAGTAGTTTTGATTTTTTTTTTTAATCTTTGAAAATTTCATGCATGTATATAATGTATCTTGATCATATCTATCTCTTTCTAGCTCCTCCCTTTCTACCACTCATCTCCCTCCTTAACTTCCTGTCTTTTTTGTGTGTTTGTGTGGTGATGGCGAAGGGGGTGTTCAAGACAGGGTTTGTCTGTGTAGCCCTTGTGATCTTGGAACTCACTCTGTAGACCAGGCTGGCCTTGAACTCTACCTGCCTCTGCCTCCCAAGTACCTGGGATTAAAGGTGTGTGCCACCACCATCTGGCTCTTTTCTTTTATAAGCTACCAACTCTAATTCATGCTACCTATATGGTTTATGTATGAGTTATCTAATAGGCCATAGACATCCTACCAGTAGCCACCGCTAAAGACAAGTGACTGTCTAAGAAGCCATCAGCTGTCAATAGCTCCTTGCTAGGAGTAGAGCCTGTGAGGTTCTCATCCCTACCACAGATCTTGGAAATTGTGAATGGTTTAATCTTGTGCAGGTGATCACAGCTGCTGTGAGTTCGTGTGCTTAACAGCATGTTCCTTTCAGAAGATGAGATTCCATAGTCACAGCTCTTCTCCCCATCCTCTAGCCTCTGCATTTGCTCAGCTTTTGCTTCAGCAGTGTTCCCCAGAGGGTTTGGAGAGTGATAGGATGTGGATAGGACATCCTATCTGTGGACAGCTTGCTTTGAGCACTTCAGAGTCTCCACACTAACCTTCATCTGCTATAAGATGATGCTTCCCTGGCCAAGTTGATAGCATCAGAACCTTCTGGGTAGATGTTAAAACATGGGACTAGTTTTCTGAATTTGATCCTGACTCATCTCAACAGCGATTCTACTTCACCATATTTGATTGGTCTATAGTATTTGCTTTTAATTCTTGGGTTAATTTCTAATTGCCCAGAAAGTAGTTTATACCCTTGACTAAAAGTAGTGATAAAATAAAAGCCAGTGGCTTGAAGGATTTAACGAGTCACTATTGCTTACTTTGTTCATCCTTTTGAAAGGATTGAAATAATGTCCCTGTGATCTATTTGAACTCAAGAACCCTTTCAAATCACTACATTTACAATTTCTAAAAGTGTTCTAACCTAAAATATAGTGTGCCTTTATCTAGTTTTTTATTCACTATTAACAGTTCTTGAAATAGATTCTTGAAGAGTTAGGTCATGGCATCTAAAACAGTTGTCCTTGTATATATCCTTAAGGGGTTATGAAGTCCATGTGCATGATTGGTTTGGCTAGTGAGAAAAACAGGCAAGTGGTTTTTTCTTCATCTACATGAATAGGAAATAAATGTATGGAAGAAAACCAAATAGATGAGAGCCCCAGTAGAAAGTAGTAGTGAGAAGGGACCATGCACACTTTTTAACAGTGATGGTATTTTAATACCATTTGACTTTATAAATAATTGCAGTATGTTTAAAGACAGATTCTTTCTCCAGCTCTGAGTGGCCTGGAACTCACTGTATAGAACAGGTAGGCCTCTAACCCAGAGAGATCAGCCATTTCCGCCTCTGCAATGCTGGGATACGCCTTGTTTTCTTAGAATTAAGAACAGTTGTTGATGATTTTTGTTTGAGATTTGTTTTTAATATGTACTGTACATATATTGCCTGTATTTATGTCTGTGTACCATGGGCATGCAGTGCCTGAGGCACCAAAAGACAGCATTGGCTCCTTTGGAAGTGGAGTTGTAGATGGTTAACTGCCATATGGATATTGGGAGTCAAACCCATATCCTCTGCAAAAGTAGCCAGTGCTCTTAACCATTGAACCATCTCTCCATTCCCTAGTCATTGTTTTATAAGAGTATTCGAGCAAAAGTCCAATATAAGTTTAAGTCAGACTTTTCTTCAATTAAGTTGGTATGCATATTTTTATTTTTATTTTAACCTATATCAGATTTCCAAAGAACAAGGCCTTGAAGTTCTGCCAGAGCATGATCCAATACGGGACCAAAGCTGGTATGTGAATAGAAAGCTCCGCCAGAGACTACTGGAAGAATATGGAGTGAGACCCTGCACTTTGATTCAGTTCCTTGGTGATGCCATTGTTTTGCCAGCAGGAACACTTCATCAGGTACATATTTATGTAATTCTAACACCTCTCTACTGGAAAAAAAACTAACTTTGGAAAAGAAATTATTCTTTGTATAGGTAAAAATAAAAAAAAAATGTTAAGTAGGAAGATGACCAGCACCATTGTATTTCTATTACAACGGTGCTTATAGTGTTTGAAATCTAGAGTAATTAAATACTTCTTTACAGTAACTTCCTTGATAGTATACTGGATGATTGTGTTTTTATGGTCTCATGTTCATTTTAGAGATGTTCATCACAGTCACTTGTGAATTGGGATTTGGAACCTTTTATGCCGTTTACTTGTGCCTCATCAGAGCCTAGCTAACTTGTACTCAAATGTAGATGACTTTAAGAAAAGTGTCTATGCTAAGATAGAATAAGACTTCAGTTTGATTAACAGAGAATAGGACTTGTGGGTCCTTGCTAAGTATCAGTGTGGTTGTCGCTGTTTTTTCAGTCATTTGAGACATGCTGTCAGTCTTCCAAGTTCTGGGGTGTTTAATGGAGTCTTGCCTTGCAGACGAGGTCTTCCTGAACTGGCAGTGGTGTTGCTGCCTGTGGCTCCCTGGTGCTGGGATTATAGGTGTTTGTCACCACACCTCATTTCAGTGTTAAGTTTTCATTCATAGTCATGGTACAACTTTTAAATTATACATGTATTGGTATAATAAGCAAGTGAGTACAGGTGGTGCCTGTGGAAGCATGAGCTAGGATGAGCTATAGCTGAGAGTGCTGGGAACTAAAATCGGGTCCTCTCAATTGCCCAGCTTTCTTTCTAGCATAGGCTACCCTGGAACTTACTTTGTAGCTTCTGAGTGTCATCTAGAACTTGTGCTCCTTTTTCCTCTACCTTCTACTTTTATGAGAATGCCATTTCATTGTACTCATACCAGCTGTGATGTTCACATTTGTAAAGCTTGTACTCTGGAAGTGAAAGGATTGTGTCAAGTTCTGTTTCTGCATGGATTACAGTCAGACCTTCTTATGATAGACAAATTGTAGTAACGTGATCATACAGTGTGTGCCATTCTGTTTTAAATTGTGGATATGTGAGTATAGGTGCCACAAGGCGAGAGGCACCTCCTGGAACTGGCGGTACAGGTTACTGGCTTACAGTAAGATAGCCACCTGACATAGGTGTTGGGAACTGAAGTCACATCTTTAAGAGTAGTGCATGTTTTTAACTGCTGAACCACCTATTCTTATGCACAATATATATACTCCTTAAATCTGAAATTTGTTTCTTGTTGAATTTTTGACACAGGGTTTCTTTTTGTAGTCTTGCCTGTCCTGGAAGTAGCTCTGTAGACCTGACTAGCCTTGAACTGACAAGAGTTCTGTGTTCTGTCTGCCTCTGTCTGCCAAGTGCTGAGATTTGAACCACCACCGCCCAGCTCGAGTCTGGTTTTTCTCTATAATGCCTTTCATGTTCATCCATAGTGTATAGAGCAAGTGATCCGTTTTTTATTGCTAGTGAGCTGTGGCAGCATAGAAAATACTTTTCAGTTATCTTTGTATCTGGAATACTTTCTGTGTGTTTCTAGTTTGGGCAATAAATAAATGTAAATATTTACATATAGGTAAATAATGGCTAGTGGCAATTGCCCTGTCAGATGATAAATGGGTGACTAACTTTAGGAAACTCCCACTGCTCTCTTAAGGAGTTTGTGCTTTCCTCACATCAGTACTTTAGGTACAGCTTATTTTCTCTGCTTTGTAAGTCCCCAGTGCTAGAGTTGTTTTGTAAGGAGTGGGTCTCGGGTATAAAGGAAATGACAGAGTTGGCTTCAGATGTGCAGTGATCTCCTGACCAGGTCCCAGCATACTTTTCTTACAGGTGCTATATACTGGAGCCCTAGTTTTTCTGACTCTTTGGTAGTCACATTGGGAGAGAAAATGAACTTTCACATTTCTAATAATCAATCCTGATGTCACTGTCTAGGGATTATACTGTGAGATGTCCAAACTGTTTGAACCATGTAACCCTGCATCTCAGGGCCAGCGCTGATAGGAAAGAAGCATACAGATGCAAGAAGACAATGGCATTTAAACAGTGCAGGGCACAGTAAATGTTTATCTTAGCAACTGGAAGTGTGATAGCCACAGTTCCCTTCAGAATCTACAGCCCACTCTAAAATTGTAACTTACAAGTCTCATGTTTGTAAACCTTACAAAATATGTGAAATTATATCCATCCATAGACAAAGAAAGCTGCTAAACCTTTCTCTCCACTGTAGTGTTCTGAATGGCCTTTAAAATTGAGATAAGAGCTGGGGCTAAAGCATAGTAGCAGAGCAACAGCCTAGACTGTGAGGCTTAGCCCCCCTCCCCCCATCCCCTTACCCCCTAGCACCACAGGAGAGGAAATGGAAAGGAAAAGAAAATGAACATAAAACCTTTATTAGTAAGTTTACCCTAAGATTCTTAACTTACTAGACTGCTTTAGCATTTATAGTGAATGACATCGTGGTCATGATGTCTTCAGTAGTTACAAATTGTCTGCCAGGTTTGGGTGATCGGGATGCATGCCTTTAATCCCAGCACTTGTGAGGCAGAGGTAGATGGTTCTCTGTGAGTTTGAGACCAGCCAGGTCTACAGATGAGTTCCAAGACAGCCAGAGCTCTACAGAGAAATCCTGTGAGATATATGGGGAGAGTTACAAATATTGTCTGCGTTTTAATGACCAGAAGAAATGTGTGGCAAAACCTTCTCACCTACCTAACATTTTCACAAACCAAATAATGATGATTAAGCCTATTTTAAAAGATAACATTCAGACTATAAACATGCAAAGCTCTGTTTTACCTCCCTCCTTATAATTAAAGACTCAAACAGGAAAAGAAAAGGCATAGATGGAATGGGAAGCTCTTGTGTTCTGCTTTAAAACTGGATCCTTCCTTCTTTAACTCTCAAGCTTTTAGCCAAGTCTATCAGATAGGGGTTGTTCCAAAACACATGCATCCTGTAAGCAGTAATAAAAGTTGTCAGTCAGAAAACATTCTAAAACAGCCCTAAATTGGCAAAGCTGATGTACCTTTTCAAGTTCTGGGAGGTAACACAGCTCAGAAGAGCTCGGAAGAGCCAGGAGGCTATTTTAAGAAGAAAGTCTTTAAGGATATCTTTGTCAGCACACAACTGACCACTGAAAAAAGTGGGACAGAGACTTCCTGACCATGCCCAGCAAGAAACACAGCCTTCTCAGAAACTAACTCTTCAATGTGACTAAAGAATGACTATAGTCCTCAATAACCCATGACACCAAACACCAAACCTTAAGGAAAGGGAGAACGATTCCCAAGGCTCACATGGTAATGTTCAGATGCCCAGTTTTCAGCCTAGAATGATAAACACATGCACAGAAACAAAAGGATGGCCTGTTCAGAGGAGAGAATGTATGGACAGGAATGTTCCAAAGAAACCCAGCATTCAAAGGAAACACCATGGATAAAAGAGCTAAACTAAAGGGAAACCACAAGGATGATGGATGAAGAGAATAAAAAGATCAAGACATGGAACAAAGGATCTAAATCAGAATTTTGGAGGGACAAGTAACTTTAGGTCATGCTAGAGCTAAACATATCAAAAGGTAACATGCTAAGACTCCTGAAGGACTCACCCCACAGCATGCCCAGATAAGACATGGGAATCACAAGGCATTGGAGAGTATGTAGCTGGTATGAGAGAATTAATGTAGCAGTATAAAGCATCTGTTAGACAAGACATCACAGGAGTTGGGCTCCTGATGACTTGCCATTTATTGGCTGATTTGTCTTGGGACAGGAGCTGAGCATCTCATCCATAGTCTACTGTTCTGAATAGAGCATCTGTTCTGCAGACAATAGGAAGACCCAGTGAGACTGTACAGACACGCTGCACATGTGAGGCTCCCACTGTTACTCCAGAGGAACCAGAAGCCCAATGAGCACAGAAACAGAGCGCTTACTTTATGGTGCTACCAACTTGTCAATAGAGGCACAGTGCCCGAGTTAAGCAGCCCTGCAGACTTCAGCAGCTGTTCAGGTGGTCATGTCCAGAGGAATTCTAGCCCCTCTGGAACCCCATCACACTGTCATCAATTAGAGTCTATCCCAGTCTCCATTTCCCACTTACTATCAGCTTCATCTCACTCCTCCCAATTAAATTTGTTTTGCACACTTAAAAATTAGAGTAAATGTAAGTGCTGCTTAGTTTTTCAGTTATTCCTTCTTTCCCAGGAATTTTTATGGCATTTAAAAATCTCTTTTAAAGACAAAGACTTAAAGAACAATCTCAGATTAGATCCACTTTGCCTTCTCTTGTTATACAGAGCATTTATGAGAAAGCAGTTGTAGGAACAAGGGCGTGCAGAAGGTGACTGCTTAAACAAATGGCATAATGCTGACTGAAGAAAACCATTTAGTCAACCAAAAGAAACTTTGGAATAACTTTTAAGACTAAAATCACATGAGATTAGAGGGTCGCTGTAATTGGCTAATTTGAAACAAAGGCACAAATAACAAAAAAAAAAAAAAAATACCTAGATCAGTTCTGAAACTAAATTTCTGGCCCCAGTGCCTAGCAAATGAACTAAGTTGCATTTCTTTCTTTTTTTTCTTTTCTTTTCTTTTCTTTTCTTTTTTTTTTTTTTTTTTTTTTTTTAAGAATTAGAGTGCTTTTTATAGCCTCTCTCCTTAGCAAGGTTTTAGCATAATACATTTTGAAAGACCATCTAGACAATATTGATAATTTAGGATCATATTAGCCTCTCCAAAGGATTCCTGGAAAAGTCATGTTTTTATCATTTAAAAATACTTCATTTACAAAGTCACTTCACATGAAGCTGTTTGGTGGCATAACTTTCTCATTAAAGTGTGGTCTTAAGCTCTGAAATCCATTTGATGTTTTGGGAAAATTCTCTAGCAGAATTGTCCTTTGTATTTATTCATTTTAGACAGCTTGACTTTTCTTCCACTCTGACCTTCTAAGATTTGTATTTCTCATTTTTTCTTTTGAAATAGGTACAAAATTTTCACAGCTGTATTCAGGTAACGGAAGACTTTGTCTCCCCAGAACATCTTGTACAGTCATTTCATTTAACACAGGAACTGAGGCTTTTGAAAGAAGAAATCAATTATGACGATAAGCTACAGGTAAGAAATGTTCCAAGGAGATCATTTTGTTTTTTTGGCTTTTTATATTCAGAAAACAGTGTGTATATACTTCAGCTTAGGCAGCTACTGCCTGCTTGGCACACTAAGATAACCACAGTCAACACCAGCACAGGTTTAACTGAACTCATTGACTGACTGGTGCTGAAATCTGGCCCATAAAGCCTTTATGTTTCTTGTCTTAAATTCGATACTCCTTGGTTCCCTTACAATTAATTGCTTTGCCCGGTAGTCCTAGCACCTGGGAGGCTGCAGCAGGTGGATTGCTATTGAGTTTGAGGTTCGCTTGCACAACAGTGAAATCCTGTCTTGAAATGTATGTACTTTTGATTTTAATCCAGCAGCTGTCCTTTGTGAACTCAGCTCAATTGATTGCAAATACCATCTCTTTCAGGTTAAAAATATTTTGTATCATGCAGTCAAAGAAATGGTGCGGGCCTTGAAGATGCATGAAGATGAAGTAGAGGATATGGAGGACACTTAAGTGTGGTGGGAACTGGGATGCCTTCGAGTGACCATAGGTCTGACTTGACCTCCATTAAACCATCAGTGCCAAGAAATTCTCTCTGTAGTAATTACTTGCTACTGACAACCATACCAGTATAGCATTGTGTCACGGCCCCTGTGATTCAATGCTAGCTATGAAACAAGCTAAATTTAAAGCAGCACTATATAGCTGCTCTTGTATCATAGTGTATATGATGTTTGTGAAGATGCCAGATTTAAAATGATGTATTTATTTTTGGTAAAAAAAAAAAAAAAAAGCTATGCTATATTGTTGATCAAGTGTAAATGTGCTCTTGTACAGTTTAATAAAATAACTGATATTTTTCACTACATTGAGACAGTTACTGTGAGGAATAGGACATAAACACCAGCTGTTGCCTGCGTTTGGAAAAGTGCTGGATTGCACAGCAGTCATGTTATAATCAGAAAATTACTGCCAAATAATTGTAAAATGTGTAAAATAGAAAGTATATAAAGTAGATACTAAACTCAGACACTTCAATATTTTGTTGAAGCTATTGACTGTACAATTAAACATTTTCAAAAGGTGTAATTTATTTAAAATTGTCTCATTTTGGTAAAATTTATGTGAAGTTTAAAGCTAAATATTAAACTTAATATGCTATGTAAATATATACATATATACATTTAAGGATGTATTTTTTTAAAACATTGGCTTGCTTTTGTTAAAGTGCAAGTGTTACATATGGCTTTGTACATTACAGTTGAAAGGGGTTTTACATTTTCCATTAAAAAGACTTTATCAAGAAGCCTGGTGTTCCAGTTCTCCTCTCTGGTGTGACCCTGCCTGGGATTAAAGCATAGCTTGCAGCCGCAGGCTGTGACTGGGAGCTCTGCAACTCATTGTGTGGCCCTGCCAAGTTTGTTTTGTTTCCGTAGTTGATCACTGTTCCAGCTTGAGGAACAGTAGCTAGCCTTTGCTGCTGGAATATGTAGTTCTCCCTTGACATCTATGGGTATTGAGTAGGAAAAAAAAAAAAAGGAGTAGCCCAAGTTGGCTACCTTGAAGTTGCTTAAATTTAACTTGATTTATGTCCATCACCATTTAGCTTCATATGTTATGACACCCGTTTTACCCAGGCAAGGTTCAGCAACTCATTTCACATTAGTTACTTATGCCTGGCACAAGATCCATTGAGTTTGAAGCTAAACTCCTTGCCAGGAAGAAAATGTACTGAAGAAGACTATTTTACATGTGAGCTTTGCACTTGATATAATTTTCCCAAATGTCCTCAACTCCATATGGGTGGGGTTTTTGTTTTTTCCAGTCTCCCCCTCCCCTGCCCTATTTGAAACACGTTCTTTTTCTGAGACCTGGGTCTGACATTTTGGGTAAGCCTGGCTGACCAGGAAGCCTCCATCTCTTGTCTCCCTAGCACTGAGATTATAGACCTGCCCTACCACTTAGCTTTTGTGTAAGGATTGCCGACAGGTCCTCATGCTTGCCTAGCAACTTGGCTAACAGAACTATCTCCCCAGTGCCTTGAGCAATGTTTACATTTCACCCCCGTCCTTTTGGTTGACTTTTGTTCCTCATATATGAAGATGTGTGTCCATTTCCTGTATAAAGTGGTTATAGCGATTATCTAGGTTACAAGCTGGAGACCCAGCTCAAGTGTTTAAAAAAAGCCTGCTCTGCAATCATGGAGACTAGGGTTCACATCATCCCGCACCATGTAAGTAGTGGGGTGCCCCTATGAATAAATGACTCTGGGGGGTGAAGATGGGGTCATTTGAGGCTGCTGGTCTCCAGGGACTAGGGAGGTGGCTCATGTTGCTTTTGCAGAGAATTCAAGTTAGATTCCCAGGATCCACATAGATGGCACACACCATCTAGCTCCAGGGTTTTACACTCCTTGACTACATGTGTACCTGCACTTAAACACACAATCCAAAGAAATCTTGAACATGTTCCATGTTCAGGTAGCAACCCTGCCTCAGGAATTATCAGGGCACAATAAAGGAAGATATCTATTGACCTTTTCTGGCTTAGGCAAACATGGCCATGCATGTGTGCACATTAAAGGAGAAAATGAATTAGCTAGTTGTGTAGAGACATGAAGGTCAGGGGTCTTTTATAAAAATGAACCTGCATATATATGGTAGTCATTGCCCTTAGACCTATATGGGTACTATTTGACTAATGAATGTGCATGTCCATTTCTTTGCTACCATGTATTCTGAGATTGCATCATAACACCCTTTTGTTAAAATACAGGCTTAAGTGTATCTAGTTGAGATCTGCAGGGGGTGGGGGTTCTCCTTAAATACCTGACTTGATGATTGTATACAATATGCAGATATAGATGCAGCCTGCTGCTTGGATGCCGGGCCAGGTATGAAGAGGGAAAGGAATTTAAGTTAGCCACCATTCTATAGTTAGTCCACTTTACTATGCATTGGGATAGCACAGGCCAAATAGGATATAAAGCCATGTGTGTTGCTCATCTTATGTAAGATTTAGAAGTTGACTAATTTGTAAGAGTTAGGATATTGATGATTACACAGATTGCATGAGTGTCCCTTGAAACCATCTGAGTGAACAGTATTCAGATTGCTCCCAGTCCATTGAGTTAAGTCCAGACTGGCCTTGAATTCCCTGCAGTGACTAGGCTGCTTCTGTGTCCCTACTTGGGGGGGGGGGGTGTATAGGCTTGTACTACTATACTAGGCTTATCTGATGCTGGAGCCCAAGGCATGTTAGATTTCATGATGAGCATACACCCTGACAACATAGATCCCATGCCTACTGAACCATCTTGCTGCCCCTGAACCTATTCTCTCTCTCTCTCACCTCCGACTCACCTTGAGATTTAATGGAGGGAGCAAGACTTGAAAGTCCAGGTTGCTGGGTGGTGGTGGCAAATACCTTTAGTCCCATCTTGGAGGCAGGCGGATCTGAGTTGATACCAACATGGTCTACAAAGTGAGTTCCAGGACAGCCATGGGCTACACAGAGAAATCCTGTCTCACACCCCTCCATCCCCCCTCCAAAAGGTCCAGGTCAGTGGTCAGGAAGATAAATGACTTAATGGTTAGGCTTTGTTGTTGTCCCCCCCCCCCCCAAAGTCCCATGGTACACTTCCCAGCATCCACAATGGTGGTTCACAACCTTTTATAACTCCAGTTCCAGGGGACCTAACAACCTCTTCTGGTCTCTATGAGCATCAGGGACATAAGTGGTGCAGACAAAATGCCCACGTACATATATAAAAGTGAAAGCCTTCAGGTCCGGGTGCTTCACATTTCTTTTTAAAAATTGTATGTATCATATCTCTGTGTGTGGTCAGATAGTTTGTACTAATTGGTTGTCTTGGGTCCCGAGGAACAATGTCAGGCTGGGATTAATGCCTTTACCCACTGAGCCATCTCACCAGTCTCCACTTCTTTTATCTTAAACTTTTAAAATTGGGTTTCTGTATCTGTTCTAAGCTAGGCAAGCAAGACTGTGGATACAGTAGAGAGCTCACCTAACATACATGGCCCCAAATCCTACCCCCAAGATTGCCAAGGCAGGCCTCAAACTCTTTACATAGCATATTAGAAGATACAAAATTACTGTCATTGTCCACCAGATGGCACTACTGATCATCTGTGGTTTCTAAAGGGAAGAACTGAAAAAGTTAACTGCTGGTGCTACTACTCACTTCCTGTGACAGGGATTATGATAGGGCCATCCTTCACCCCAACCATCCAGAAGCGAGGTTCTCAACCTGTGGGCCATGACTCCTTTAGGGGCCATTTACATACAGACAAAATTACTTAATATTATCAATGTGACAATTTTATAATGGGCGGGGAGGTCACAATAAGAGGGACTATTGAAAGGTCTCATCAGCATCAGGGAGGTTGAGAACCAGTGCTCTAGAATGATTTTAGTAACCTCTAGTCTTGAAGGCATAGATGGCCCAGGCACACACTGTACCACACCCTTCCCAGTAGCATTCAACTTAACCATTAAAATACTTATGCTAGCAACTACCCACAAAAGACCACCGTCATTCTGGAAGGTGTTCAATGTGCAAGCATGAGCACTTGAGTAAAAAGCCAGGCATGGTAGCAAGGGCCTATAATCTCAGTGCTGAGGGAAGTATACAGGAAGGGCTCAAGAACTCAGGGCCAGCCAAGCCAGCTCATGTGGTGAGCTCCAGCTTCAGTCAGAGGCCTGGACTCCAAAGATAGGTGGAGGGAAGCTGAGGAAAAAAGACACCTGATGTTGGTCTGTTTGCATAGGGCATGCACACACTTTATGCTTTCTGAAAAGAATGACTATTTCTTTCACCAGACATCTGAGTAAAGGCCAACTGATTTTCTTCTTCATTCAGTATCCCACTTTTGACACCAATGTGTGTGGGTTTTCCACTCACCTAACTTTCTGGTGAAACTACTCAATCAGATGTCCCTCTATTTCCTTCAGTTCTGACACTTACCTGTATGTGGATCCCACAAGTGTCTACCTTGGGTCAAAACACAAGACCAGGTTTGACTTCTGCTTGCCAACTTGAGGTTAGTTATTGGTTCTGCTTTGGATTACTTTGGTAGGTCAGGTGGACAAAACCCATTTGATAAGAATGAAACTCAGGAGGTGCTGAGGAATGTAAGAGTGGCATACCTCTTTATAACACACACTTGGAGCACAGGCTCCAACACAGAACCAAGCAGTGTGCACAAGAGCTTCAACAAAGGAGAGGAAAAGGTCTAAGGAAACGGCAAACAGTGATGGGGAGGGAAGAAAGGAGAAGGAACAGAAGTGACAGGAAGTACTCACCTCACCTTGTTCAAAACAAAACTTTCCCTTTCTGCTGTGTGAGGCAATCTCTGTAAAGAGGGGGTTGGGATCACAAGCCTGAGACCAGCATGAACTGTTTATTCATAGCTGGGCCTTGTGGGAAGAAAAGGCAGGAACACAGGAAGCCACTGAGTGCCTAGTTAACCACCAGCCATATTCAACAAGGGTATGAAACACAATTACTTTATTGATTTCTTACAATCAAATACTGCTAACTAGCATTACTTTCACACATGCATCATTCAGAACAAAGGATAGTTCCTCAGTATTTTCAAATGATGCATCATATAACACAAAGTTAGAACTTAAAATGCACCCTGATTAATTATGTAAACTGGTAATTTTTTTTAAAAGCATAACTAATAATTTGGTTCCTTTCTTCATAAAATGGAAATTTAAATATTTCTCCTGATAGTCTTGAGGTTATCATTATGTTATGAGTAGTGCAAACTGTGGCACATACAGTTCCATCTGGAAGGGTGTATCGTACACACCATATCTCAACAAACAAAATGTGCATAAAATGCATACAGTCAATGCATGATAGAAAGCATGTTCCAAATACAAGCGAGCCTTTCAGGCCACCATATTCAGCTTTTGCATTATCATTTATGGCATTATAGATTAATTACAAGTGACATACTTTTACACATTTAACCCTGAAGATAAGAAAAATAACTGTTTGAAAAATTATTCCAGGTAGCCATTTGGTTTGTATCATAAGAAAGCGAACCTCCATCCAAGAGTTCAGTGTCTGCCACGTCAGAATCATGAGCTTTAGTCGTAAGATAAGTGATGTTTCACAGTGACTTTCGCAGGTCCTGGCATGGCCTCTTCTCTCACAGTAGACCAGATGAAGGAGCGTTTCTGGGATTCCCCTGGGGTGTGGCTTTCCCTTTGTATTCTTTTTCTGGATTAACTGTCATCAGCCTCTCCAATGGCCTTCCATTTTAATCATTCATGAATCCTTTCAGAATGTCCTCAGAGAGCTCCATAAGAGGAAGTTCTGGAGATGGGAAATCCAGAGGAGGAAGATTGGGTATTGGAATGTCCTTGGCTTTCCCAGTATTGGCGGCAAACTTCTGCCAGGTTGAAGAGGCTGTGGCAGTTTCCGAGTGTGGTGGCAAGCTCCACAGTTCTGACTTCTCTACAAAGTCAGCATCGACGTCCAGCTCCTTCCCTGAGCCTTTCAGAAGTCTGGCCTTCTCAGCCTTTAGTTGCTTATTTTCTTTCCTTAACCTTTCATTCTCAGCCACAAGGAATTCTACATGCCTCTTCAAATCTGCAATTTTGGTTGCCTGCTCCTCTATAATTGTTTTATCATCTTTTGGGGCTTTGCTTCCAATACACGGTTCTGTTGGCTCATTCTTTTGCTGGAGTAAATATAGCAGTGTGTCTGGATCCCTGTCAAAGATCCCCTGAACCTCAGGGAGGCGCTTCTCTGTGGAAGGGATGTATGTCTGAGAAAGTAGAGGGTTCTGACCCTCTATGTCCTCAGAGGGCCTATGAGATGCCTGCAGGTGGGGCGTTCCGTCCCTGTCTGTGTTATGCTGCGCTTTCAACCGCTCCTCACGTTTGGCCCTCTTCCACCTCTCCTGGATGAGGAGAAGCTGTTTCATGTGGCTGTCCCGTTGCAGTTCCAGTGATAAGTGAGCCTGTGACACAGAAGAAAATGACAACGTACAGAACTTAAGAGTTAGTAAGGTCACAGACTTATGTGCCTCAACACTTGCTTGAGTGACTGTGGAATCTTTTAGGAGGTGTGGTCTATGTCTATGTCTGTGGCTTACCTGTGGTGAGCCTTGAGGTTCATAGCCAGTTTCTGCTTCCTGATCCACAGAAATTAACAAACCAAGTCACAGGCTGTCACTGTGGGCTGAGTTCCAAGTGTCATGCCTTCCCTACCATGATAGACTGTATCCCCTTCATCTTTGGTCTTCCAATGCAATGGGTATCTGGAAAGCTTGATACATACTATATGACAGCTATCACAAGTTCTACACTATCAGCTGCAGCTTGGTTCAGTCTGAGCAAAGTAGTTTTACTCTGTCCATGCTACAGTTTATAGGAACTAAGTCCGTAATTCAGTTCAACCCTCTCAGCATCTATCTTTATGTAATCAAGAAATCGTCTCTACAGCTAGGGTGTAGTTCAGTGGACTGGTATTCAATAGCTTGTAAAGACCCAGGCTTGCCCCTAGGCCACTGGAAAAAAAAAAATGAAAAAATTTTCTTTAAAAACATTTAATTTTGTGTATGCAGATGTACATGTAGGTAAGAAGAGGTTAGATCCCCTGGAACTGGAGACACAGACTTAACAATCTGAGGCCCTGCCATGACCTACTTCGGATCCTGACGAGGGTGGCAAGACAAAGACAGGACAGACACATGTCCAGAAGAACTGATGGAGCCGTACCTACCACCACTGCAACCTGGATCTCATCATGCTTGTTACTATGGACAGCAGAGGGGCAAGGGCTGGCTGGTCTCTGGAGGCAGAAGAGCAGTCCCAAGCTGTAAGTAACTGGGAGGTCATAGCTGCAGTAGCTAGTTTTTGCACACACCAACATTCATACTTGGACCAGAGGAAGGAAGCTTTGCAGTTCTGAGACAGATTCAGGTGGGAAACAATTTTGCCAACTTCCCATGGATCTGAAGCTATGGTCTTTGTCATGATTGTGCCCAAGTAAATAATATGCATTCATCACTCTGGGCTTCCTTTGTTAAGTACAAACTGTCATGTGGGTGATGGAAACCAAACTCAGCCAGCTCTCCAGCCCCAGGATGAAGGTATTTTTAAGACTTTAGGTATAAGCCTTCCCGAAAATATTAAGACAATATATAGTCATCGGGAAACAGATCTCAAAGTCCAGGAATTTTCTAAGTATTCAAGAAACAAGCAGGAGACCACTTCCTGTTGTCTGCCATCAAGATGTAGGAATCATAACTCCCTCTCCAGCACCATGTTTGCATGCGGGCCACCATGTCCCACCATGATGACAATGGACTAAACCTCTGAAACTGTGAGCCACCCCAGTTATGTTTTCCTTCATGAAAGCTGCCATGGTCATGGTATCTCTTCATAGAATAGAAACCCTGATTAAGACAGAACTGACCTGGGGTCCTGCTACCCACGAGGATGGATCTTAACGTTTGTGCACTGGGGAAGCAGAAGCTAGAGTCTAATCTAAACCAGTTTGTCAGCATCAAGCAAAGGACATACAGATGGCAAGGAAGTCCTAGGTGATGAATGAAGAACAAATGAGCTACATCTACATGAACAAAGGGCATGTGCTTAGCCTTGGAAGCCAGCTTTCTGCCCCTGGCTTCCAGTGGAACCAAGCTGGAGGGAAGATTCAGAAAATGACTATTAAGATCCAAGGGCTCCACTGGGCATGGTGGAGCCTTTAGTCCTGGCAGGCAGGCAGAGTTCTGAGAGGCCAGCCTAGTCTACAGAGCAAGTTCCAGGACAGCTAGAGCTACACAGAGAAAAGAAAAAGGGGGCTGGAGAGATGGCTTAGCAATTGGGAGCACTGACTGCTCTTCCAGAGGCCGTGAGTTCAATTCCCAGCAACCACATGGTGGCTCACAACCATCTGTAATGAGATCTGGTGCCCTCTTCTGAGGCAGGCAGAACACTGTATATATAATAAACAAATCTTTAAGAAAAAGAAAAGAAACAGAGTATTCAGATTTAAATTGCCTTTAACAAGCAAAGTGTTGTCCATCTGGTTCCCCTGGGCCATTTCTGCTTCCTCAATGTGAGCCAGTATCAAAAGCCAGTGTGGCATTAGGAAAGGTCCTAATGGGCTGTAAAGAAGACCCCTGGCAGCCTGAGACCTGTAAGTAACAACAGATAACAGGAAAGCATGGCTGCAAGGCACACAACAGCTCATACAGTTTTAATTTCCTTCCGAAAACACATCTGCATATTTTTTCAGTGTTTTGAGAAAGGTACAAAACTTAAGTTTTACACAATTCAAATCTCCACAAGAAAATCTTTAAAAAGCATTTTATTTTTCAGCTGGGCATGGTAGCACACACCTTTAATCTCAACACCGAGGAGACAGAAGAGGATGGAAGTGGATGGATCTCAGACTTCAAGGCCACCCTGTTCTACATAGTGTGCTCCAGGCCAGAAAGGACTATAGAGACCCTGATCTCAAAACAAAAAAGAAAAAAGGCAGACAGACAGAGGAAAAACCAAAAGATTTTTGTTTGTTTTGAGGGAGGAGCACAGTGCCAATGGGGGCCAGAAGGAACCAACTGAACTTGGGTTCCCTGAACTGCTGAGACCGCTCTCCAGCGCCCCCAAGACATTCGGCAAATACTATTAGCATGTCTCACCTGCTCAGACTGTGTCAACTTCATGGCTTCAGAGAGATAAGCTGGTTTAAAAAAAAAAAAACAAAACAATTAATATGAGCATTACTATTTTGTAATTTTTAGGCTAATAATGGAAGTGTTTACTCCTCAACAATACAGAACTTGTTCTTCTAAGCAATTGTGCTAAAAAGGCAAGTTTGAAAATAGTATTAACTTCTCCCAAAAGAATGTCACTGGTAAATAAATATTTCCTAACCTAGCTTAAAATTTGGAGGCTTTAAAACCTCTAAGTTCAGTAGGCTGGGGACCTAGCCATGGCAGAGTGCTTGCTTGCCTAGCACAAACCTGTACCCAACAATGCAGAACAAAAAGATTTGTAGATTTTATGACAAAGGAACTGAAGATTAATTAGAAAAACTATTTATAAGGAATCAAAAATTAAGTAGGAATTTACTAAGGCCTTGTGCTCAACAAAAATATCAACATATATCAACATATCTTCATGAGTGTCCATTTGAAAATCTGCACCACATTGTGAGAACTCTTTTTGTCAGTTGTTTCTGAGCTATACCAACAGCCTACCACTACTTAGGTACTTAAGAACCCTAAGCCAGACACTGTGGCACATGTAATGCCTGCATTTGAGAGGTTGATATAGGGTCATAAGCTATACAGTCTAAAAAAAACAACAAAACACTTAGAATATAATACAAAACATACTGTGCAAGTTGTTGAGGACAGAATAATACTATTTATGAAGTCAAACTTTTCTTTAATCTTTATCAAATTCTGGGTGACTTAATCCATTGGATTTCAGTAGGCAATGCAGAGATCCTTACATTTTCTCTTTGGGCTAAGAGATGGGTGACATGATTTGGATGTATCTTTGTTTAAAGTAGGGCCTCAGAGGCTTAAAGAGGTGGCTCAATGGTTAAGAGCACTGGCTCTTCACCCAGAGGACTCAGGTTTGATTCCCAGCATCCACATGTTGGCTCACAACTGTAACCCCAATCTCAAGGGATCCAATGCCCTCTTCTGGGGTAAACGCTGTACAGGTATATACATTCAAGCAAAACACCCACACAATGAATAAATAAAATAAAAATTTTTTTTTATAAATGTAGTCTCATGATGTAGCCCAGGCTGCCTTGAAACTCAAACTCCTGACTGGGCTCCCTGAGTGCTCAGATTTAAGCATCTGGATTTGTCCAGTTGTTATGAATGACAATTCTCTTTTTCTACCATTGTCGAGATGTAAAATTTCTGGGCGCCCCCCCACCCAGACCCAGACTAGTACTCTGAGGTAAAGGTATTTACAGGTCCATGGTAGCTCTCGAAAGTTCCTGAAAGCTAGAGGTTTCACCTTGGTGTCATGGCACCGTGTGCAGATGAGAGGGCAACTTGTGGGAGTTAGTTCTCTCCTTCCACTATGTGGGTTCCAGGAACTACACTCAAGTTACCACGTTTGGTGGCAAGCACCTTACTTGCTCATGCTGTCTTTTCCTTTGTCAAAGTTGATTTTCTAGAGCTGTCAACAGGGCACAACAGCTGAAGGAGGCACTTGCAACACAACCCTGACACCCGAGTTTGATACCTGGATCCCACTCCCAAAAAGTCCTCTAATCTCCAAACATACACTATGGCACATGTGCACCCCCACCCCCACACCATGCACACAAATAAATAATAGTTAAATTTTCTCAGGCATTTGTCACAACATTGCAAACAATGCAGAAAAGTAGAACCAAGAAGTCGGGTCATTGTTGTGACTATGCCTGATTATACTGCTCAGAGTTCACTGGTACTGATCTACAAAAGTCTGAAAGTGTGGAGAAGGTAGGCTAGCAAAGGCAGCTTGAAAGGCTGTATGCAGAGCTTAATGGGCAGTTTTGGTGAGAACAAAGCAACTAGAATGCTGATCACAATTCAGGAAAAAAAAAAAATTGGCCAGGTTTCAGACAAAAATGTAACCCTAACTAATACAGAACCAAGAGCAAGTTCTATAATACTGAGGAACTCGAAATTCATTTATGAATTACACTTACAGTCCTTTCCCGTTTTAGCTTTCATGGTTTTCCTCATCTACTTGTTTTTAGCTTCTGCATTCTGCTATATGTTCCTCTGTAAGGTATTTTATAGTCTTTCTGTAATAATCAGAATAAAATAACAGTATTACTAATAATGGATCAAGTTCTCGCTCACTGTAAACTTTTTGAAAATTCTGATCTTTACACCAATTTCCCTTTATAGATATTACAACTCTGCTGTCTGGTCTTAATCCAAATACTTCACTGTTTTGTTTTGCTTTTTAATTACATTACCTATAATTTCCTGTCTACTAGGTTTTACAAACCCCGAGATTCAAACTAGATATTTTCTTCTCCAGGAAAAAATGAACTATCTATCTTTGCTCCAGTCATACTGGCCAGGCTTATACATTTCTCTTCAACTCTTCCTGGATCTTTATTCCTGTCCTGAGTCTGTCAAACTGTATTCTATTTCTTTCCCTTTTGTTCATCTGTTTGCAAACCTGTTTGTGACATTTTATCCTTAATATTGCTTGACTACATCATGGAATTTTCTTGGGACATTGCTCTCATATTTTCTGTATACATTTGTCTCCTCTGAATTACAGTTTGCTTTAAACCACCTGCCTTAACAATTAGAATAGCTTTCACAAAATCAAGTTTAAAAACAGCTGGACATGCTGACCTTAGCAGAGCCCTGAAATTGAATAACATGATAGGATATCTACAATGCAAAGAATTCAGCAAGGACCACAGTACCACTTTACAGATTCCCCTCAATAAAGTCTTTCAACCGAGACCAAAAGGGGAGGAAAGGTACTTTAAAAGTAAAGGGTGGCACACGCCTTTAGTCCCAGCACTTGGGAGGCAGAGGCAGGTGGATATCTGTGAGTTTGAGGCCAGCCTCGTCTACAGAGCTAGTTCCAGGACAGCCTTCAAAGCCACACAGAGAAACCCCTGTCCCAAAAAACAAAACAAAAACAAAACCAACAAAAAAAGGGACCCAGTTCTAGTTCCCAGCACCCCACATAGGATTGTTACTCCAAACCCAAGGGTTCCAATGTCCCCTCACCTCCATAAGTGCCTCCACAAATTCATGACACATAAACAGGCATGCACATACACATAAACATAAAATAAGTATTATTTTAAACTTTAAAAAAAAGATATTGAGTGCACAGCCATGTGTTCCTCCACAAAATAACTTTGATAATCTTTTAAGACTGAAATATATGAAAGGACTATCTCAAAAAATTGTTTTCTCACACAATATATTTTGATCATATTCTTTCCCTTCCCAACTCTTCCCAAATCTTTCCACCTTCCTATTCACCCAACTTCATGTTCTTACTCTCAAAGCAAATAAAAACAAACAAAAACCAGTAAGACAATAACGATCAAAACATAATCAAAATGTTCACCCCCACCCAAAAAGACATGAAAGACTACTTTATGCTGGCCAGCTCCTCCTGGGCATGAGTCCTATCCTGCAGTGTGCGTGATAGTCCCAGCGCCACTCCGGTGGAGAAGATGTATCTCCCCTCCCCTAGCAGCTATCTACCTCAATTAGCTTCTTGGTTAGGGGTGGGGCTTGTTCACTTCCTTTTCTCAGTGCTAGGGTTTCTAGTTTTAATCTGGACAGGTTTTATGCATGCTGTCAGTCTCTGTAAGTTCATACGTCCATCAGTCCTATTGTGTTCAGAAAAATTCTAACACCATTGGCAATGACTTCTTCTAATTATAGTACAAGGTTAATATTTAAAGTAGAGGTTAAGTAAACAGTAAGAACCACCCCTCAAACCTGCTTACTTATTTTCAAGTTCTCTACCACTGAGCTACATTGCCTAGTTCCACATAGTTATTTAAGCCTTCAAAGACAAAAGAACTTAGGGGTGATTTTGTTTCTCTCTTTCATGTTCTTCAGCAAAGACTGCATTTAAGTGTACAGCATACAATGATTCACTCCACTTTAACCTTTGACACACACACAGGAAATCTAATTCACTCTGGTTAACAAACAGGTGCTCTCATCCACATCACGGTTTCCATAAACACGGTACGCTTTCACAGGAGCTTATATAAATCAAGAATCTAGTTCTAGTTAACAGTATGGCTAAGGGGAGATTTAAAGACCACTGGCTTCATGTTGTGGAAAAATGCACTAAACATAAAAATACTCAGAATATTATGAGGTGCCTAGTTACATACTCAAGACCTATAGCAGACACATGGGCATACATCAATGGCACAGCCAGCCCTTATTGGTGTCTTCTTAGGGAAGAGACTGGTTATAAAGCCATAGGTGGTGTTCAATTTTGTGATGTTCCCACCTCTCACCAAAGTGTGAGAATTATAGGTGTGAGCCACCCACTAACTGCAACCAAACCAGCCCTTCTGAGGCTGAGGCAGGAGGAGTGCTCAAGCCAGGCAAGTAACCTGGGCTATATAATGAGTACTGGGCCACCGAGGGCTAGATAAGCAAGGTCCTGAATCAAAAAATATTTTTTTTCTCTCTTGATAATTACTTAACAGGCACACCATACTAAACAAAGCAGTGCCCACTGTGACTTTGTATCTCAACAGTAAAATAACATTCCTTTCCCCGCCAGGAAAGATTTCTGCTCTCATCAGAGGGAAGGAAAAGTGCTTCCTAGCAGAAAGACTGCAGCGCTTGCTCTAGAACAGACATGGCACTCATTCTAGATGGCCCTCAGATCTATTTATAAGGCTAACTCAGAAATTTGGGTCTCTGGTAAGAAACCAATGCATGCTAAGTGTGTACTGACACTAAGCTCTATCTCTCACCCCAGAGAGCCAATAACTAAATGACAGTTAGTAGGAGTAGCTACAGTTAGTCAGTCTGTCTGTCTGTCTAAGTCACAGGTAAATGACAAGTACTAGCTATCTATCTTAGTCACAGGTACATGACAAGTACCAATAACAAAGTATTCTTGTTTTTGTTTGCTTGTTTTGTGGCAGGGTTTCACTTGGCAGTCTAGGCTGGCCTCCAACTCATAGAAATTCTCCCGGCCTCATTCTGCCAACAGCTCTATCTAGTATTTATTAAGAAAAATCCTTACCTGTAGCCTTTTTGTGACAAGAAATTGCTTCTTCGTATTTCCCAGCAGCTAACAAACGGTCTGCTCGTCGGCTCTGTTGGTGAGCCTAGAAGACAAAAATTCAAGTTACTCCAAATTATAAAACAAGACTTTGACTTTTAAAAAACAATCTTTTAGCTGGGCAGTGGTGGTGCACACCTTTAATCCCAGCACTGGTAAAGCAGAGGCAGGCGCATCTCTGTGAGTTCCAGGAAAACTAGGGTTGTCACACAGAAAAACCCTGTCTTGAAAAACAAAAGACAAACAAAAACCCCAAAACAAACAAATCAATTTTTTAATAAAAAAAACTATGCTATGCAAGGAGCCAAGCCTAGAACCATATCATGATAGTAACTGGCAACTCCTCTCTACCTATAACCCTCTGCAGTTACCAAGTTCTAACTGTTAAGTGACCTCACTGCTCAAAGTAATCAAAAAAGTTACAATCCCAGGTATTACTCAAAACATTCACTTTCTTGATATTTAACTAGTTATTTCAAAGAGACATTGTATAGATATTTTCAATAGTCTATATAGTCTAAAGACTTTAACCAGGAAATATATCATGAAAAGTTCAAGCTTCTCTTAGAACTGTTCATTCTTCCCCTTAAACACTAAAATTAGTACTTATTTTAAAATTTTAAACTATACAGTTGAGGGATTTTGATACTAATATTTAATATTAATATTTCACGTACAACTCATCAAAAAAAAAGGCAAACTTAAGAGCTTCTAAAAAGCAAAGGGCTTAGATACCCTACTGTAAAGTGTATCGATTAAATAGTGCTGCCCTTCTTACATGGATACTTACAGGTTTCCCTAAGCCTCCATCCAGCTATGGAGCCATGTCAGTAATGCTGGCTCTCAGGAGCAGCAGGAGGAGCAAAGCCATCTCCTAGCTCAGGTTAGCCTAACCAACACAGCAAGATCATACCATAATAGACCAAAGACCAGAAGGTATAGTCAGTGGTAAAATACCCATCCGCATGGCAAAGCTTTCTGTTCAATTCCCAGAATGGCAATTAAACAAACAAGTAAGTAAATAAACCCTCCAAAGGCTGGAGACAGACATAGCTCAGGATGGAGCACCTGGTTAGCACTTATGAGGCTGTTCGATCACAAACTGTAAGCAACAGCTAAAGAGCTTGGATATACATTATTCCTCTTACAGCTTTGTCAACCTGTTTCCTTCTCTTACATAAAAAGGCTGGTAACTTACATTAAAATTATAACGTTTAGAGAGGAGGGGAAAGAATGAGCAATAGAAGGTGGAAGAGAATGCAGTCAGGCACACATGGTGGAAAAGTCTTCTAGCCAGCATGGCCTTCCCTCCCTTAACAAGCCTGAAGATGACTTAGGAAAGTCTCTTTTAAAAAGAGAAAAAGAGGTCTTGGGCAGGTGCACACATGTGATTACAGCACTCAGGAGTAAAGGAAGAGAACTGAGTGGGATCTTTGCTCAAACAAAAAGACATTCATGCAAGCATGTGTGGTGGTTGTTGTGGTTAGTTGTTTTTAAATTAACAACACAAGCTTGGTTATCCGAGAGGAGGGAACATGCCCTCATCAGAGTGGCCTGTAGGCCAGCCTATAATTGATGTGGAAGGGCCCAGCACACAATTGGCAGGGTTACCACTGGGCAGGAGGTCTCACGTTAAGAAAGCAGAGCAGAGCAAGCCACGGGGAGAAACCAAGTAAGAAGCATTCTTACATGGCTTCTGCTTCAGTCTTGAGTTTCTGCCCTGACTTCCCTGGATGGACTACAAGTTGTTAATTCAAACAAACCCTTTCTTTTCTACACTGATTTTGGACATTGTCCTAATTACTATTCTATTGTTGCAAAAAGAGAACTATGACCAGGGCAACTCTTTTATAAAAGAAAGCATTGAGGGTTGGCTTATAGTTTCAGAGGGTTAGTCCATGATCATCACAGTAGGGAAGCAGGCAGTCATGGTGTTAGTCAATAGCTGGGAATTTTACATCCTGATCCACAGGCAGCAAGCAAGGAGGCTGGGCCTAGCGTGGGCTTTTGAAATATCACAGCATACCCCCAGAGACACCTCCATCAACAATGCCACACCCATTTCAATAGGACCACACCTCCTAATCCCATAGACTAGAGTCTATGGGGGCCATTATCAATTCAAACCACCACATTCATGGTGTTAATCATAGCAAAGGTGAAGATAGAAATAGAAAACAGCAATTCTGCTTGTATTTCCCCTACTTCTATTTTTGTAAAGAAGAAATAAACTGTTTTTAAAGACAAGATCATCCCTTCCCATTGTTTCTGAGAGCTTTTGGTCTTCAAATAGCAATTATGCAAACTTTTCCCGAAATCTCAGTTCATGAATAGGATTTGAAAATAATAGGTTAATTTTAACCATGGGACTGAGCAATAAGTATGTTCTGAACCCCTATATGTTTTCTAGTATCCAGATAAAACATTTGGGGTAGGGCAGATTAAAAAAAAAAAAAAAAAGGATCCCTTGCTTGTCCTCGGAAAACCCCGTTCTCTTGCCTTTACCTCCTCCTACATGCTGGGAATATAAATGTGCACTGCCACTCTCAGATGAAAGGGCAGACTTTTTTTTTTTTTAACTTTTTATTTGCTCTTTGTGTCTTTCACATCATTTCCTGTCCCTGCGTATCAACCCTCTGTCCTTAAGCAACCACCAAGATAAAATAAAATTTAAGAAAAAAAAAAAAGAAAGAAAGAAAGAAAGAAAGAAAGGAAGAAAGAAAGAAAGAGGGGGGAATCAAGTCATGGAAGCGGCAGTATGACACAGTGGGCATGCACTCAACCCTTCTATCTATATATCTTTATTTGCAAGTATTCATTATAAAGAGTCTGGTCTGGTTTGAGGCCTTTGGTTTTTGCTACTATGCTGGGACCTCACTGAACTCCTCTTGATTATCCTGCTGCTGCCCTTCGTTTCAGAAATCCTGCAGCTTTGGGTCTGCTGAACAGGTCCCTTCATGTGCTCCAGCAGATCACAGATGGTGGATGTTGGGGTGGGCCAACCCATAACCCTGGGTCTGGGTAGTTGCAGGGTTGGTCAGCCCAAAGCTCACCCCAGCCTCACCACCAGGGTGAGCTCTCCTGCATTGCCCTGGCTAGTTCTCCCTTTTTGCAAAGGGTGGGGCAAGTTCTCCTGCTTTCATGTCCTCAGGGTCAGACACCTGTCCCTGGCACCTTCAGGGCCAGCTCTACTGTGCTGCCCAGATGTGGTGTAGGGGCCACTCTCCCCAGTGCTGCAGCATAAGGAGCAGGGAAAGCAATCCTGCTCTCAGGACCTCAGCAGGACCAACTCTTCCACCTGCCTCATGCATCAATGGGGGTGGCGGTGGGGATCTCTCCCGCCCATGCCACCACATGACGAGTGATCAATGGAGACAGCTCTCCCATGATCACAACTTAAGTCCTGGCTCACCCACACCTCTGCGGACATGACTGGCTCTATTGTGCTGTTCAGGTGTGGTGCAGGGCCTGCTCTCCAGAGTGTTACATCTCCCACCCTTCTGACCTCAGGGCCAGCTCCCATCAGAGCAGATCTTTTGAGAAGACTGTAAACAACAAAAGCTGGCAGATTATCTGCAATGAACAGTGGTATTCAATCAACAAGATCTTAGGCAGTAAAATGAAACAGAAAAGTGATTGAAGGTGTCATATGCAGGTGCCTTCACCTTTTTTGAGCTCTAAAATATTAAAAAAGCCACATCTTTTTTTTTTTTTTAAAGATTTATTATGTATAGAGTGTTCTGCCTGCATGTATGCCTGCAGGCCAGAGGACAGCACCAGATCTCATTGTAAATGGTTGTGAACCACCATATGGTTGCTGGGAATCTGATCTTGGGATCTTTGGAAGAGCAGCTAGTCCATCTCTCTCCATCTCTCCAGTCCCAAAATCCACACCTTTTCTTCACTAAAAAAAACTTCTCTGAAACCCCATGCACAGCGTCCTCATAACAAGGACAACACAACACAGACTCAATCTACACCAAGAGCCAAGGGGCTCTAGCATTAAGTTCTTTCTCACTCTAAACCAGCTAAATTATTCCAATCTGCAGGTTACTTCCTCACTCATTAATAAAATTTGAACCAGATCACTGTTTCAGTTGTAAAGAGAATTCAAACCATTTGGGCATCTGGTTAAAACACAGATTTTTCAGCCTGTAGTCTTGTAGCAGGGTTTACAACTCTGCTGAGAAGAGGCTATGGCCCAAGCTCAAGGACACGTGTTAACAAAGAATCAAATGAGCCAGGTGGTGATGCTCGCCTTTAATCCCGCAATCGGGAGGCAGAGGCAGATGGATCTGTGAGTTCAAGACCAGCCTGGTCTACAAAGCGAGTTCCAGGCCTGAAGAAAGTGAACCAGCCCAAAGCCTATCAAGAGAACCCTACCCAGGCTCCACAGGCTCTCAGTCACTGCATACTGCTCTTCCTACCCCTTTCTCTGGCAGCCACCTCTTTGGGCTTAAGCTTCCAACTAAAACCAACAAAAACCCTAGCAACTACAATTTTGTTACTAAGTGAATGAATTTAGTCAAGGACTTTTTACTTCTCCAGGCTGCTTTAAAACACAAGTTCAAGGCCATCTTTCTCAGTGGTGCTTGCCTGTTAGTGCCACCATTCGGAAGGCAAAGAAAGGCAGAGCTGTCAGCTAGAGACCAGCCTGGTATACATAGCAAGTTTCAGGGCACAGACAAATCTTGTCAACACAAAACAAAAAATCCTCCAAGGTTATAATAACAGTTATCTCCTGTATCTTTCCATTTATTAATTTCTGATCTGGAGGAAGTGCTCTATCAAGAGGAAAATAAAACACCATTGCAAATATCAGAAAGAAGGCAAAGGATATCTACTATGCCCCTGGCTGGTATAGTCTTCAACTGTGAGCAAAGAGGAAACATTTACCCTTATGCCCACCCCAGTTCACCAGCGTCAACCCTCTGTCTAACCACAGACCAGCTAAACTGAAGGTAAGTAACTAACTGCTCCAGTGAACTCAAGGACCTCATTTCAACTCTGAAAACTAATTTTCCCCTTGTGCTACTTTGTTGAGAAGCTTTTTCCTTCCATTGGTTTCTCATTGAGCTTATTGTTTTCCAAAATTGTTATCACCTGTTGTGTAGAAAGAGAATCTAGTATAGAATCTTTCAAATTACAGAATGTAACCCATTAACAGGTTATGAAATCAATGTGGTGAATTCTGATAGTATTAAGAAAAACTTCAGAGGCTAGAGAGATGGCTAAGCAGTAAGATCACAGGTTACTGTTCCAGAGGACCTACGCTTGATTCCAGAGCCCACAGTGGCTCAATAAGGTTTGAAACTCCACTTCCCAGGGACCCAATGACCTCTTCTGGCCCAAGCGCACGTGGTGCACAAACATACACAAAGGCAACACGCACGCACGCACACTTAGTGTATCACCAACTGTAAGTGTTACATCACTTCACATACAGTAAAAGTTAGTTTAGCTTTGAGTGAAATGTGACAAGTCCAAGATATATTCCATAATATGGCAGCTTGGCAGTAACTACACACAAAACACACAAAAAGGACTTCTCAGTGCAGATCACAGGTAAAGCAGATGGGTAAATAATGCCCTAATACAAAGCTAAATAATTTATCTTAGATTCTGGTTTGAAAACCCCACTAACTCAACTTATTCTGCATTTCAATGTCATAATCTATAAAACTGGTAGAACTCATCTAGCAATTAAGGCAAGATAAGTAAGAGAGATAACAAAGTCCTGCCATTTACTAACTGTTGGCTATAGATTAGCACTCCATTACCACCATTCCCCACATACTACCAAATACCCAGGGTACTACCAAATAGCCCAACCAAGCCTATGGCACAGGATTTATTTTCCTTGGGTTATTTTCAGGGCAACACAAGAGATTAAAACTGCCTCTTTTTATTTTAAAGATTTTACTTCTAATATGACTAGCATGGGAAGTTCCAAAGACTTCAGCTACATTAAAGGTGGCTATTCCTTAGCCCATGATATGAATCTTTCCTTGTATGAGATGCCTGAAAGCATTAACCACTTCAGGCAAAATTAGAATTAAACACTCCAGAAGGAAGCTATATTTTTTAACAAATACTCCCAGCACTCTTAAGCCTGAACAGAGAGAAACAGGTGTGAGTGAAGGATGAACACATAAAAAGCCAAACAACAAAACAAGCATGGTTGTGCAGTCACATGGGCATCGCCTGCAGCAGCCTAGGCCAGCAAAGCATAAACAAGTCACGTGTACTAAGATCTGACATCACTACCAAGTTGGCAGCAGGATGAATTATCTCATGGAAGTTTTGACGATCATTTGCTACCAGACAAAAGCCAAAATTTAATGCATGGAAAGAAATACCTAACACACTCTTAGTGATTGTATAAGTTACAATTTTTTCCATATTAAAAATTAATAAGCTGCATGTGGTGGTACAGTCTGGTCAGCATACACTCAGGAAACTGAGGCAGGAGGATCACCAGTTTGAAACCAGCTTGAACTACACACGGTGGCCTGGTCTTATGACCCTGCCTTAAACAAGCAAATTAACACAAAGGAAAAAAATTGATAGAACATGGTTACATGAGTTCAATGCCCAAACCCACATGGTGAACTGACACACTCCCAAGTTAACCTAATTTCCATACATGTGAAATGCACACATATACAAACCCAGGTCTTCCACAGCTTTCTAAACGGCTTACCACTGCTACTTTGCAACACACTTCAAGTTAAAAAACCAATCATTTTATCTTTCAGTAAATAGCCAGACTGGACCATCAGAAATCTTCAAAAATCTCAAATGGCTTAAGAATTCAAGCTGCCACATTTCTGAAGTTTGTCACATTAATTTTGAGAGTGGATAATGAAATTGTGCTAGCCTCCTTATTTACTCAAAGGCCTAGACTTCCAGCATTTAGAAAGCCAAAGCAGGATGACACAGTGCTTAAGAACAGCCTAGGGTGAGCCTGAAGCTAGTATGGCTCAAACAAATGGTAGATAAATAAAAGCACCGTTGTCATCATTTACCTACTTTTTCTGAAACTGAGCACTTGGGTGTCCCACCTACCACTTAAGTTCAGTTTCAGTCCTCTCTTAAGCCACCACACACTAGTAGACTAGTTAGCTAGGGTCATGCTACACCCTGTTGCCAAATAAAGTGAAACTACCTGGAATGGGACCAGTGGTCGTTCTGCAAGGGCACTTGAACTTTGAAGCATTTTGTAAACAGCTGGCTACAACCTAATAATATTCCTGTGGCATTTCGTATTGAGCCATCCACGCGTCACTGCAAACTATAGAGACCACTCAAATTCTCTTAGAAGCAAGAGAGGTGCAAGGCATTCCCTGGCTTCCAAAAACTCACCAATGTAAGCCAATCATTCTTTTCTTCTTCTTTTTTTAAGGCAGATTTTCTCTGTGTACCTTTGTAGAACAAGCAGGCCTTGAACTCAAGAGATCCACCTGCCTCTGGCTCCCAAGCACTGGGATTAAAGGTGTGTGCCACCTAGGCTAATCATTCTTAAGTGTAAACAATTTAGGCAGAGCCTAACTTAGTAAACTCAGGGCTGCTAACCTGGCTCCAGGCAAGTGGTCACTCTCAGGCATTCAAGCTCGACAACTCCAAATCTCATTAAGTGAAATGTTAAGGGCTTACGGCCTCATTATTACAGCGGCTAAGTCCTCCGCGCTGTGCCCTAGTCACCAGCCCTGAGCATGCTCTGCTGTGACGAGGCTTTAATGCGGCTAAGTCCTCCGACGTTCTACCTATAAAGCACAGCTCCATGTGCCTTTTATCTAAATCCTCACAAGAAACCTGAAGGAAACAAGGTGAAAATTTTTGCTCAAGATCTCTATTAGGTGACTAAGCCAGAGTTCTAATCCAAGCAGATTTCTGACTCCAGGAATCTATACTCTCAAACCATAGGTTCTGGCTTCTCTGCACAGCACAAACCAGGCTCTTCCAAGCCAGCGGAGCTGAGTTCCAAAGGGAGAAATCAATCCTCCGCGGTCCTGTTCCCAACCCCAACACATCACAAACCACCTACAAACTTGGAACTTCCAAGTTCCAGTCTGCGACGCTAAGAAATCAGACTTCTGCCCTTAAATTACGTGACCCTTTCCCTTTCCCAGATGCCCTGTGGCCAACTCTGGGAAAAACAAGCACAGCAGCAACAACAACAACAACAACAACAACAAAGCAGCAACAAAACCACCTCTACGGCAGATTTGGGGTTTTGTGGGATTGGGCGGGCGCGGGGGAAGGGGGGGTGTCCTTTTTACCTAAAACAATAATGACCTGGCTCCCTGTGCTTCTTTCTCCCGAGAAAGGCGAACATCTCCGGTACTTTAGCGAGGCCTGGAGCAATGGGGCTGGGCTGCGGGGAGGGACTGAGGTTCCTATCCAGCTGCTTCGAAGGGGCCTGTGCTGGCGCAGCTGAGGGTAGCCGGGAGATGGGGGCAGAAGGGTGAGAGGTGCGGCCCGGACACCCCGACTTTACCCGCGGCCTGCAGGCGGCTACGTGGCGCTGGGACACGGTCCCAGGCAGGCAGAAGCGACGGGCCCCGAGGGAGAGGCCCGGGCCCCGGGGGTCGAGGTCCCCCTTCAATCCAGGTTGTCCCTCCCCCCGTCCGTCCACAGCCCGCGACCACTCACAAGGTTGAGGGGTCCTTCCATCACTTCCATAGACCCCGGGGTGAACGGCGGCCCGAGGCGGAGCGGCGGCGCCCGGGCACATGGAGGGCAGCGAGGGCAAGGGACGCGGCGGCTGGCTGGCGGGAGGCTGCTCTCGGTACCCGGAGCCGGCACTGAGAGCCCAAGAGCGACGGCCGCGCCACTTCCGCCTCCGACGTCGCGCCGCGAGGCCGCCCTACGTCATCGCGCATCGCGTCTCTACGTCACGCGCTGGCGCAGGGGCGGGGCTCCGGGTGAGCATGAGGGCGGGGAGGTGGGCGGTGCTAGGGGCAGGGCTTAGCTAACTGACGCGAGCCGCCCTCTCCTCGCGAGAGAGAGGCGGGGCGGGGTGGAGTCGACGCTCTTGACCGCCGCAGGCGCGTCCACGTGAGGAGCTGGGTCTCAATAGTAGTTAATATGGTTTCAGCATAGCTGGTGTTTCTTCCTAACTCCCGGCTGGCTTTCTCAGATCCTCTTTTCTCACCTCCACCCCCTCCTTCTCCGTTTCTGTTCTAACTATTGACTTTTTCAAGAAGTAAGTTTGAGCCAAGTTTGTGTCATGCTTGCTCCAGGTGTCCACACTTTCATCATCTGAGAAAGAGTCTGTATGTAAACCCATACCTTGAACATGTGTCAGTCCTTGTACGCCAGCCTCCTGGGTACTGTGAGTAAAAGCAGGTGCCACCATATCTCCTTGGGGATAAGTGATCCCAGGCTAAAATAACAAGGAGTAAAAAAAAAAAAAAAAAAACAGCTGATTACAACGGTTCTTCAACATCTATGTACTAAATCCCTGTGCTGTTCTTTTTGTTCCAGAATCCACTGACAAGGGAAGAGGGGGTGATGGGAAGGAGCTGAGACGAAAAAAGACAGGGCTTATCTGGTGATTTTACAGCATCAAATTCTGCAAAGAGAAAAAATCAAAGAACTGCATGAAAGTACTGTATGGGACAGCAAACAGGCCTGCCTCCAAGTTCCTGACTCATCTCTCAATGATGGATTGCAACCTGGAATTGTCAACCAAATAAACCTTTCTCCACGATATTGCTTTTTTGGTCAAGCTATTTTATCACAGCAACTACAACCGTGGCATAGAAAAGCATTTGACTCTTCGAGGATGTAAAACTGAGAAGCAGAACTTGTTAAAATAAATAGCCAAGAGTAGTGAATCTCTGTCACCGCATTATTCACTCCACAATGGCCAGCTGCCCAGTGAACCTGGTCAATAACTCTAGAACAAACCAGCAGCTGGACAAGGAGTGTGTGGTGCATTCAAGTATGTATGCTTACAAGCACCTTTCTCTACATCAGAGAAAAAGGTGTCCAAACCTTGGCCATGATCATCATGTCCGCCAGTTGTCACTGGCTATGAGGACATGCTGTGAGTGGCCATAATGGTTACTCTTCAAAGACCTGAGAGCTGTTCAGACTCATCTACAGAGAATGCTCTTTCATTCTCAGGCTACAAACGAAGGTCACTGCAATTCTGGGACCATTCCAGCTGTGAACATAATGGAACATGCCTACTACTGAACAAATCAGCAAGGCCCACTTGCTGCTTGGCCTAGAGATTTTTGAGAGAGATGGTCTTACAAAGCTTCCCCAGGAAAATGCAGTCCCTGTAACAAAGCTCAGCTCTGAGTGGTTCATTCCTGATGCTTTCCAGAGTGTACCACAAGCACACTTTCAGAGATTCTTTAGATTGTAGCCACTCTAGTTGCACACACACTTCAGCATGAAGGTAGTGTAGTCTTACACTACACACGGTGAGGAATTCTTAGCTATTAAGAAACTGTTCCCCTTATTTGAACTGTGTGTGTGTTTGTTTGTTTGTTTTTGCTTTGCTTGAGTCCTGTGTGTGTGTGTGTGTGTGTGTGTGTGTGTGTGTGTGTGTGTGTGTGTTTGCTTTGCTTGAGTCCTATACCCAAATTTTGTATAAGTCACTATAATTTATACAGACACCCATGCATACAACCTGTCCACTGCTGTCAACATGTACAGTGTGCCTAATAGTCCCCATTCTAGGAATCATCTGCAGAAATACTAACAGGTATACAAAGTAAAGTTAGAGGAGGGTGTCTACTGAGCATGTAAATGTTCTCTTCTTACCTCTAAAAATGTTCACACAATACTAATTGTACTATTGATAAGGACTCTCTCAACAGAGGATATTCCTACATGAAATTGGACCTTGAATTGATAACCTCGAACCAGAAGATTCTTCTAATCTCATCTTTTATCTCTGCTATCTCTTGGACCCAGAACAGAAGCTCGGGGAAGAGATAGGCATATTGTCAGTATAAGAAACCTTCCATGAGCATAGTATAGGAGGCATCCAATATGCTTACAGACAAGACTGTAGACAAAGACATGTTAGGATGGAAAAATTTAGCCTAATTCCCCAGAAAACCCAGGAACCTGGGAGTCTTAAATCCCAAGCTGATGGTCACCTACTTTAATGTTTACGGTAGTGAATGAACACTCAGAAGCCTGTGCAAGAAAGCAGACTTCCTGGGCTAAGGGCAGGGTTGGATACTTTAAAGTAATTGGTCTGCACTGGATGCTACGAGGTAATTGGTTCACGATGCGCCGGCTTTGCTGTAACCCTATAAAAGCGGTCTCAATTCTGTGCTAGAGGTGGCTGAGCCCTCTACCCTGCATGTATGGCTGACAGCCCCAGTATACTGAAATATAAAAAACCTTATGCGTTTGCATCAAGACCGCTTCTTGTGAGTGATTTGGGGAGGGGCTCCTTTCCTGAGTGGGAGCACTAGGGACCACGCTCTCGAGGGTCTTACATTTGGTGCGTTACCACCCCTCTCACACCCGAGAACCAACTTGGAGGTTCCGGCAGGATCCCTTCCTTCTCTGTACGTGTCTGTATGTGTGTGTCTGTATGTGTCTGTATGTGTCTGAGGTGTGTGTGTATGCGTGTATGTTGGCCGGCACTTCTGTTCTGATCTGGTATCTGTATTTTGGAACGCACATTCTTGGTTTCAGTTTGCAGCTGTCTTCGTGGGCCGTAATGGACCAGAAGATCGTGATTAGCAGACGTGCAATGAGAATCACAGGCTGTAGCCCTGGGGGAATCCCCAAGGTGGATGGGACGCCCAGTTAGCTCCCATCTGTGTCTGAATCTGTTTGCAGGACATGTGGGCGTGCCTGAGTCTGTTTGTTGCCAACCCGGGATCACCCCAGAGGTGGAGAGGAGCTCGGCTTGAGTCGGTAGGACTAAGCTTGTGTTCTGCGGCTGCTCAAGTCTTGTGTCTGTTTGCAGGACACATGGGCAGGCCACGTGCGCCTGAATCTGTTTGCCGCCTCTGGGGACACCCCAGGAGATGAAGAGGCCACCGGCTTCCGTCTGTTGGTTGGTTTGATTCTTTTGCCTGGCGCCTTTGTCTGGATCTATTTATGTTTTGTGCGTTTTTGTTCTGTGTGTCTTTGTAGTTTTATCATAGCATAGACTGACTGATGACCTGACCTTAGTATAACTCTTGACTACTTGACTGGAGTAACAAGTTTTTGATGTGTATGAGGGCTGGCAGGGCTGTTGATCACAGTGACTACATCTGCAAGCCTGCAGTACGCTTCTGGATGGCAGCTTAGACCATGGCAATGAGTACAGCTCTCAGTTCTGGCAAAAAAAGGTAGCTGCCGCCATCTTGGGTAGATCACTCCAAAAACAGCTATGGCTTTCCTGTTAGCAATGTTATTGGTTAACAGATAAAGACTCATGGCCAGAAAAGAAAAAAGATTTACAGTAAAGACAGATTCACATTAAGAAACACTGCTAGAGGTTTACAATGTGTTTGAAAATATACATAGGCTTAAAAAAATGGTTTTAAAAAGACAGAATGTGGCTGGGTGTGGCACACGCCTTTAATCCCAACACTTGGGAGGCAGAGATAAACAGAAACCTGGATAAAATGGTTTTAAAAAGACTGAGAGGAGCTGGGTGTGGTGGTACACGCCTTTAATCCCAGCACTCGGGAGGCAGAGGCAAACAGATCTCTGTGATTTCAAAGTAAACCTGGTATACAGAGGGGATTCCAGGACAGATAAAAGTTACACAGAGAAGCCCTGTCTCAAATATGTAAAAATTTAAAAAAAAATAGAGTAATAAAAAAGCCAGGTAAAGATGAAAAACACAGAGAAATTTTGGATACTATACACAATTCTGTTGTCTTTAAATTGTTTGACTGCTGAAAAAATAACTGTTAATAAAAGAAATGCTGCTGGATTAATTCAATTTATATATTTTAAAAATGCTTTGACTCCAAAATTTAAGCCTAAGGACAAGTTACTGGGGAAAAGGATTTCTATTTTTGTTTCCACAGAAAATGAAAAGCTGTAGATTCTTTCCAGACTAATGTGGTTTGATCAAGCCAGACCCCCTGAAACAGCGCCCCAGGTGATCCAACATTCAAAGCAGTTGAGGCAAAGCCTTGTAGACCACTACAGCCAAAATTTCTGCATCTTCTTTGGACCCCCATGACAGCGGCCCCTACCAGCAGGAAGTAGTTTCGAAAGAACGACGCACAAATTCCCAAATATTGTTTATAAATGCTTGTTTACATTTAAGTGGGCTTGATTATAAATGGTTAATGACTACAACCAATCTTTTTAAAGGTAAAAAGGGAATTATGGTATAGATATAAATGCTTTGTTTTGAAATGGATTTTCTTTTATTGATACAAATTTAAGATCAATTATGTGATATGTATCTTTCTCCTCTTCTTTAGGTATTGTGTTTATATAGCTCATTTAGAATGTAATATATAGTTTAACACAGATTATAGATAATTACCTATGATAATGAGAACTTATAGTTAAGTTAGTTAGGATTTCTAGATATGCAGAGTTGTATTTGAGATGGATAGGCATTCTTCAAACCTTTCAAAGACATACAGAATATGACATTTAAAATGGTTTAGGGTTTTTCTTGACAGTGAGACACAACTGCTCCTGGTAATACCACCTGCATCAGAAAGGAAGATGGACATTAAAGAAACTCATTACGAAGTTTGCTTCTAATATGGCAAAACTAGCCATTTGAGCAAGGTACTTCTCTTGTCTAGACTGTTTGACTTTATGTTGTAGAAACTGGACATGCAGGACCCACAAAAAGGTGACTGCTGATTCAAGACCTTCTATGATTAATAGAATCGTTACTTTTGCTTGGGAGTGACTAAATATGGTCCAGATTATGGTACCTAGACAACGGTACAAGAGCCTCCCGGGCAAATAGAAAGTCTCCTATAGTCCTCCCAGTTCTAAGATTAGAACTATTAACAAGAGAAAAAGTGGGGAATGTTAGGATGGAAAAATTTAGCCTAATTCCCCAGAAAACCCAGGAACCTGGGAGTCTTAAATCCCAAGCTGACAGTCACCTACTTTAGTGTTTACGGTAGTGAATGAACACTCAGAAGCCTGTGCGAAAGCAGACTTCCTGGGCTAAGGGCAGGGTTGGATACTTTAAAGTAATTGGTCTGCACTGGATGCTACGAGGTGATTGGTTCACGATGCGCGGGCTTTGCTGTAACCCTATAAAAGCTGTCTCAATTCTGTGCTAGGGGTCGTTGCTGAGCCCTCTACTCTGCATGGTGTATGGCTGATGCTCCAGTATACTGAAATATAAAGAACCTTATGCACTTGCATCAAGACCGCTTCTCGCTAGGGACCATGCTCTTGTGGGTCTTACAGACAGACTTGAGTTTAGGACACATCAGTGTCAAGAGCAGTCAACACAGTCGTGATGAGCCAACTTGTCCATTCAGGAGGCACCTGTATGTCCTCAGTGGTATTAGGGTGGTGGTAGTGGGCATTACCAACACCCTTTGGTATGTCTTTGGAGAGTACTTCCAGTGAGTTGGTCAAAACTTCTAGATGCTCTCAGAAGGCAAGTGAGACTACTAGTAAGCCATTGTGGAAACATCAAAGTGCCCAGTTGGGAGCTCTTTTCCTTGACTTTATAGAGCAAAAGCAACATAGTTAGGGAGTTTCCAAAGTAGTGCTAACACCCAGATGGAAAGGCAGGAAGGAGGGAAAAGCATGCAGCATAGAACTCTCAAACAGTACTCCTCCACCATGCATAAGTGAAGGTTATAGTAGAGAAATGAAGATGGCTATCTGAAAATAACCTTCCTGCTTGTTGATAGCCAGTCATGAGATCATTATAAATGAAAGTGAAAAGGCAGAAAGGCTGATGTAGCTCAGGAGGCAATAGACCTAACTCCTCCATTGACAAAGTTCAATTACAGTCTCACATAAAGGTTTCTAGGATGTGTCACAGTTAAGTTGAGAAGCTGCCTTACAACTGGTTTAATTTCTGAAAGTAAGATACAACACATTGGGCTTCTTGTGAAGTAGCTACAAATTCACTCTCGTTAGCAAGTGTGAGGAGCTACTAGATTTAAAAAAAAAAAATTAGAGGTTAACATTGTGATTAAGACAGTGTGGAAGAGCAGTGTGGGGCCATCACAAAGACAGTAGAGAATGCCAGGGCCTAGAAATGAATAGCACCATTCACATATAAAGTAGGTAGAGAGGTAGCACACACTTGTAAGAGGTAGCACACACTCCCACCATTAAGGAGGTGGTGGTAAGAAGATCAAGTGTTTTAAGTTTACTTTTGGCTATATAGCAAGCTAGAGGCCAGCTTGGGCTACACAAGATCCTGCCTTAAAAGAGAGGGAGGGAGAAAAAAGGAGGGGGAAGCAGTGGCAAGACTTGAAAGAATAAAATAAAAAGTCTCAGTGGCAAAAACATCTTAACCTTCACTGAAAAACAGTGCTAGTCTAAGTGATATATGAGCAAAGACTGTCTTTCCTGTATTTAGTAGCTAGGAGGGCTTGTTCACCTGCTGCTACTTATTGATGTAAAAAAGTTCCACTCAGTTCCTATTTCTAAATTCACCATGAACAAAAGGCAAGACAGTGTTTAGACTGAAATAAATTATAGTCCCAGTTGTTTTCTGAGACCACACATGTGTTCATGTGTTGAGCATAGAACAGCACCCCTCTCCCCCTATCTCCCTCCAGACTCATTCAAGTGCTTCTTGGAGACTTAAAGTAATTTCCCAAACCTTTTCTATTGTCTTCATTTCCTGACATGGATGGCTTAACTACATGGTGGGCTTTGTAGGTTCCTAGGCACTGACTTATATATCCACTCATTCAATTCCCAGCAGGCTCAGATTAGGCCTGGCCTGATGTCATAAAATTAAACTGCCTAACTAGGTCTCAAATCTAGGTCTGGCTGTCCATAGACCTGATCCTCTTTCCACCAGCAGTGCTGAGTATCTGCCGGAATAACATGGTGACGCTGGCAACAGTGGAACTAGACTGCAAGGGTAACCCAGTGCAATCACTTAGGTTATTTTTGGTTTTTACAAGCACACAGCCCTGCGATTCAAGCTAAAAAGAGAATTGCTATTGTTAGTCGCTGTGTTCTCCTCTAGGGTATGTGCCAAGACCTATTTACAAACCAGACTGGGCAGGACCCAGCACGCACAGGGGTGGGGGTGGGGGCTCATACTAAAGCCAGCAGGCTGGAGTTCCTTGGATTCTGAGCCAAGTGGTCCAGTTGCTCCAGCAAGAGCCAGGATGAACAAAGCCAAGTTAAACAGCAGCTCAGCATTGTGTTCCACAAAGTTCAACAGAGGGGAAGCCAAGGAAAGTAGAATCTCACACTTTTACTCAATAAATTGAAGCCTGGGAAAGTCAGTCAAGGGTAGACAGGTCTGATTCCATCAACTTGGACCTGGCTTAAGCAGAACCAGTCACTCAGAAATCACACGTGTCCTTGGACCTCATAGCTAGTGGTGCCCCATAGGGCTTCCTGGCTCCCAGCTGTAGACAATTCACCTGTTGACTTGACCTTAGATCGTGCACATGGGAAGTGCCTTTCAGCAACACCTCCCCTTTCATATGTTTTCAGTACTGGGATTTGTTTTGTTTTGTTTTACTTGAGTCTGGCTGTCACTACATTGCACATACTGGCTTCACACTCCAGAGCTCAAGTGACACTTCTGCCTCTGCCTCCTTGGTACTTGAGACCATCGATGTGTTCCACCATGCAGGCCCCCTTTCACTTCCATTGTGTTCCATGCCTTTTGGAACATGGAGGTACCCTAACCAAACCCTCTTCAGCCTGGGGAGATGGCTCGTCGTGTAAAGTGTCCACCACAAAAGACTGAAGACCTGAGTTCAGCTCCCCAGCATCACAAAATCTGAATGCAATGGCCCCAGTGTAGGGATGGGGGAGGTCAACAGGCAGATCTTCAGAGCTCAATGGGCAGCCAGTCCATCTCCAAAGAAAAAAACAAAAACAAAAAACTGAAAGCAACTGGGAAGACATCTAATACCCACACATTAACTTAGGCATGCATTGGTACATGTACTCATATGAACATACGCATCACACACACACACACACACACACCTTTGCAGCCATTATGCTTTTGTACATTTGTTTTCCTATGTGAAGTCTTACTAAGTAGACTAGGATTTCCCAAACTTAGAACAATCATACTCCTTCAGGCTTTATGAGTACCACCCTCAATTACAGTTCAACCTCCCAGGTGTACCTCTTGCTCTGGTCTTTGGGTACAAAATGTTAATAGATCTGGACTATCTCAAGCTAACTGACTATGAGCTTGGCAGGCATGATGAGAATCATGAGATATTGGAAGATGATAGCCCTTAAAAGATGAGAAAATTCTTAGAAATGGAATAGTAATGAAATAAGGTGTTTTGTCGTAGGCAGAAGTCCCATAATTGTTCTGAAATTTTCTTGTTTGTTTTCTTTTCTTTCCTTCTTGTTATATAGTTCAGGGTGACCTCAAACTGTCAATCCTTCTGCCTCTGCCACCCAGTTGCTAAGATTGTAGTTTACCATTGTTCTAGGCTTTTGCTTTGTTTTTTTAAGGCAGGATCTAAGTGTACCCCAGGCTGGTCACCAACTTACTATATAACAAAGAATGATCTTGAACTTCTGATCCTGCCTCCAGCTCCCAAGTATGTGTGCCACCACACATGGTTTTTGTGATGCTGGTGATCAAATTTAGGATTTCTTGATTTCTACATGCTAAACAAACACTCTACAATTGGAACCACATCCCTAGCCATGTTCTCAGGTTTTCTATGAGTATTTGCCTCTGGACCTCTGGATTCATTTTAAAAAATATTTTCACGTATTAATTATGTATAATTTGCATTAGTGTATGTTATATAAAATATATATTAATTTATATTACCAAGGATGAGAAAAGTCAATGGGAGGTTTTATTATCCGAGAGTAAAGAGGAGACTAGAGAATGGGCTGATTGTGGGTTAGTAGTAAGAGTGAGAATCAGGAAATGCATACCCTTCTACATATTTACATGCATGTTCATTAAAATTCACTATGAACTTCAGAGCACAGATATGCAGGATCCTAGATTGTATGTTATAAACATTTCACTTCCTTTTTTTTTTTTTTTTTTTTGTTGAGACAGGGTTTCTCTGTGTAACAGCCTTGGCTGTTCTGGAACTCTGTAGACCAGGCTGGCCTCAACTTCACAGAGATCCAGTGGCCTCTGCTTCCCAAGTGCTGGAATTAATCACTTTCATGTTTTTAAATTTAAAAATTGTAGGCAAATATTCAAATATATCATAATTACATTTCTCTATCTTATGACTATTGAAGATATAATTCTCAGATAAAAATCCAAACAGAAAAAGTATTTTTCCATAGTCATCACAACTCTTAAGTACACCTTTAATTAATTCAGTGCCTTCTGTGTTCCAAGCTCCTGGCTGGCATTCTATCTAGACAACACTGGCACAGAACGAAGCTGTTATACAGTCCTGAGCATACAGATGAAGTCTTCAGAGATGGAGTATCATAGGAGAAGTTAAGATTTTCAATGAATTGATTCTGTGAGGGGAGAGGGATAGTTGTAGGGATGAAACTTGGAGCTTTGCAAATCCTATGCCAGGTACCCTACCACTGAGACAAATCTTCAGTCCCTGTTTGTTCCTTTGAAACAGTTTATTTAGCCTAAATTGGACTTTGTCTTAATCAGTGTTCCATTGCTGTGAAGAGACACCATGACCATAGCAAGTCTTAAAAAAGAAAACACTTAACTGGGGCTGGCTTACAGTTCAGAGGGTTAATCCATCATGGGCATGGTGAGAAACATGGTGGCATGTAGGCAGACATGGTGATGCAGAGGTAGCTGAAAGCTCCACATCTGGATCTGACAGCAGCAAGAAGACAGTGAAACTGGGCCCAGCTCAAGCATCTGAAACCTCAAAGACCACCCCTAGCAACACACTTCCTCCAACAAGACCACACCTCCCAATAGTGCCACTCACTATGAACCTATAGGGCTGTTTTCAGTCAAACCACAACAGCCTCGAACTAAAAGTCTACCACCTCAGCCTCTTGAGTGCTGGCATTAGGGGCATGTACCACGGATTGAGTTTTCTAGTTGGTGGCCATCTTACAGTTTTTACCCAGGATCTTTCCCTTTCACTAACCGCCCCCCTCCTCTTCTTTCATCATATATATATATATATATATATATATATATATTGGAGACAGAGTCTTTTGTAAGCCAACCTAACCTCAAACTCCTTGTATAGCTGAGGATGACCTTTAACTCCTGATCCCTCTACCTCTATCTCCCAAGCACTAGAATTATAGGCCTACCTATGTTACCACCCCCAGCTTGTATGCTTCACTTCTGAAATGGTCTTTTAAAATATTTTCTCCACTTTCTAGCGAATAAAAAAATTCTTCAAGGATTTGGATATATGATTCTGGAACTAGGAGGGCATGTGATTCAAAAAACAAAAACAAACACAAAATCAAACACAAACAAAAAAATAAATAAAGCCACAGGAAGCAGGAGAGGGATGGCTGGCACTATGTACCTCTCTCTACCATGCCATGTTTCCGTCATCTGCTGCTGACATTTGTTGCAGAAACATCAGTGGGAAGGATGATGCAACCTCAGCTGTTAGGACATCAGGGTCATGGACACGGAAGCTGGCCAGAACTGGGTTTGGGAGACACAGGTTTTTCTATGCTCAGTTCTCTCTCCTCTTCCTCAACCTGCAGGACTCTGCTTGGCTCCCATACATGTGCCACCTTCTTCTCTTCCAACCCACGTTTTGGGAAAGGAAGCAGAGGAATTAGAGTGATTGAATTTTTAAAAATCATAATATTGAAGCAATTCTTTAGAATGCCTTTGAGTTTCTCATGATCACAGAACAATTATTCCCTTCAGTGACATAATAATTATTGACTGAATCTTATAGGAAAAGAATTTTGTAAATGTATAATAATTAGAGTATTTGGGGGTAAGTATATTTCTTTGACATTTCTTGCTATTCCCTTCAGTAGATTATGTGGCCTTCAGAATGATCTCAGTGCACAAATTGAACAAGACACAAGCAAGACTCGATTTGCTGGCTGGCTCCCATCAAAATTCCATGCATAGAACTGAAAAGTTTCTAGACCCAGATAAGTCCTCTCTGCTGATACAACAACCCAAATCAGACCAAATCAAACGGAATTAGGAAAAGACTGTATTTAATGGATACAGTGCTCCTGGATTGCCTTCCAGACCCCCAGAGAGGAGACAGGAAAGGGAGACCTGAAAAACCACAAGTTTTTTCCTCTGGGGGGACAGTTTAAATGTCCCGTGGAAGAGGTCTTGAGCATCTCTAGGGGAGGGGCCGTCATTTGGCAGGCTTTCTGAGATGCAGCAAGGTTTGGAGGGAGATGTGGAGGGGGCTTGGGTAGAACCTCCACCATAACGGGAACCTTTAATTTATTTTTAATTAATTATATCTACAATATAATGACTACCCTTGAGTCCTTCATAACCATCATTTTTAGGAAAAAAGGCGCAGCTCTGGGCTCATCTACTGACCCAATAACCAGTTAAGGAGATGACTATGGTGATTTAATCAAGGTGGTCACATTGAGAAAAATGTGGGGTCCTCAGCTGTCATGATACTACTCATAAGCTCCTATTGCCCAGGTGTACATAGTCACAAGGTTCCCTGGAGATTTATCAATGTGTCTGGTCATGACATTCTGCCCTGTGCACATTCCAGCACAGAGTACAAGGAAGGAAGACAGACACGTTACCAGAAATTCTCAGGGGTCCTCCCAGAGTCACCACATGTCAGGGGGAAATCAGGACCTCCTCTTGGGAGTCTTGGACTCATTGACAAAGTGAATCAAGGAATAGAGATAGAGAAATCAAGGATAGAATAGAGAAAAGGCCACGTGGTCTGACTTAAGCTGGCATGGAGGGCAACCACATGGTGGACAAGCAGCCATCTGGCAGGAAGAGAGCTCCAGAGGAAGAGTGTTGGGAAAGCCCCAAGTGTTGGGAAAGCTTGCTTGAACACAGAGAAAAAGGGAAAGCTACCATTTTGTAATCCAGAAAAGCAGACTATCAATTTACAAAGCTGCTTCGTGCCTGCAGCCATCTAAGCAAATGTTGACAGCAGGGCTTCTGGGATGGAAAAGTGCATTATCTCATTAAGGGTAGAATTATTCCTTTTATCTTTTTAGCATAGGTTAAAGTGGATATGCTGGTTTTGTGTGTCAACAAGTTAGAGTCATCAGAGTGGAAGGAGCCTCAGTTGAGGAAATGCCTTCATGAATCCAGCTGTAAGGCATGTTCTCAATTAGTCATCAATGGGGGGGAAGGGGAGGTCCATCCCTGGGCTGGTGGTCCTGCGTTCTGTAAGAAAGCAGGCTGAGGAAGCCAGGAGAAGCAAGCCAGTAAGCAGCACTCCTCTGCTTCTGCATTAACTCCTGCCTCCAGGCTCCTGCCCTGTTTGAATTCATGTCCTGATTCAATTGCCGGCCTACACCCCTTTTTAAAGTAAAGATGATAGCTTCAAATTAATATATCTGGGAGTAGATAATCCATGTCACTTCCCTTTGGGTTTTTATTTACTTATCTACTTATTTAATTATTTATTTTGGTGTTGCTGGGGCATCACACAGCTAGGCAGCCATTCATAGGGCAATATCCCCAGCCCTCTTTTTATTTTTCTTCATCTTCACAATATTTTTTATGATTTATTTTACTTTATGTATATGAGTTCTCACATGTATGTGAGAACACAATGTGCGTGCCTTGGAGGTCAAAGAAGGCAACCCTGAGTTACAGTTAGCTGACCTGTGTGTGCTGGACTTGAACTTGCATGCCCTGGAAAGCAGCCAGTGTTCTTACCCACTAAGCTGTCTCTAACTGCCTTTTCTTTTTTCTTTCTTTTCTTCCTTCCTCCCTTCCTTCCTTTTTCCTTCCTTCTTTCCTTTCTTTTTTTTTTTTTTTTTTTCCGAGACAGGATTTCTTTGTGCTTTGACCCTGACCTAAAACTAGCTCTGTAGACCAGGCTGACCTCGAAATCACAGAAATCTGCCTGCCTCTGCCTTCTGAGTGCTGGGACTAAAGGTGTATACCACCAACGCCGGGATTCCCCCTTAATTTTCTTTTGAGATAGGGTCTCCCTAAATTGTTTAAACTGCCCTTGAATTTGACATCCTCTTGCCTCAGCCTCCTGAAATGGTTAAGGATGGTAAGTCAGCACCACCAGACACCAGCCTTTCTTAATTTCTCTAAGCTTTAGTTGATGTTGATTTTTAATCTCTAAGCCAAGGATCAAAATAGTTGGCTGATGAGACCAAGAACATCTTTAATTTCATGACTCAGGGGTCTAAAACTCATTGTGTTAAAAACTGAGCTCCTTCTGTGCCTCCATGCGCTTCCTTGTTCCCCATCTCAGGCTATGCCACCAACTTGCCACCCATTCATGTTTGCTTGCCGGAAACCCAAGTATCAACCTCAGTTTATTTCCAGTCTATTAAGCATTCTGTCAGCCCCAAAGTGTGCACCCCTTCTTACACCTCTCTCTCTCTCTCTCTCTCTCTCTCTCTCTCTCTCTCTCTCTCTCTCTCTCTCTCTCTCTCTCTCTGCCCCTCCTCTCTCTCCCAAGTACTGAGAGGTGAGCTGAGATAGAAGTTACCTCCCTGCAAGAACTGAAGGCATGGTCCATGTTTGATCATTCAGGTAGTCATGTAGCAACAGGACCAGTGAGCCTGCTGCTTGGATGAGTAACTCATGATTTCTGCTCTTACTGGGCTAAGGGAGCATGTAGAGGGTATGATGACTTTTCATTGGTTCAGCTGAATATGCTTAAAAAAAAAAAAGATCAGTCTTGATGAAGAGCACCTCAGTCTCCACCACATTCCCACCACAGAACCCATAAAAGACCACTAGGCAGGGCAACACAGAGATTTGCTTCACTCTTTTCATTTCTTGCTGTGGCCTTATTTGCAGATTAAAACATAATCACTTGAAGCATTTATCTAATTAATCTTAATTAATAAAAACCCGGAAGTCAGATATCAGGGTAAAATCCTGGAAGGTAAGAGAATGGGGAGCAGCCGCCAGTTACTTCCTACCTCTCTCTGTTCCTCTGTCCAAAAAGGCCAAGATCCATTCTTCGACACACCTTATCACTTCCTGTCTCCACCTCCACCGTATCACTTCCTGTCTCCACCTCCTGAGTGCTGGGACTAGAGGCTCCAGCCACACCGCCCCCCAGCTTCTATGGTTGACTTGTGTCTAGCTCCTCCCTCTGAATGCAAGCAAACTTTATTTGTCAGAACACAAACAGATTATCACACAACAATCGCTTCTCTGTGTTCTCAGAGGACTGTACTTCCACTAGCCCCCAGCACTGCATAGCTTTGTAGTTATGGTAAGTTCCCTGGTATCTGATAAGTTCCCTGGTATCTGAGACTCCTATGTGCCCAAAACGGCACTTAGTACTGATCTCTATGTATGTTATATTTTTCCTCTACATACGCATCTATGCTAAAGTTTGTATGAGGCATAAGAGACAGTAATCGTAAGAAGATATTGTAAACTGGGCGGTAGTAGTGCACACCTTTAGTTCTAGCATTTGGGAGGCAGAGGCAGGTGAATCTCTGAGTTAGAGGCCAGCCTGGTCTACAGAGTGAGTTCCAGGACAGGGTCCAAAGCTACAGAGAAACCCTGTCTCAGAAAAAACAAAAACAAAAACAACAACAACAAAAGAAGATATTGTAGTAAGAAGTTATATATGTTTTCTCTTCCTTTGAATGGTATCACATATCACCTTTTTTCAATGGTGATGAATACATAAAGGGTGATAAATATACATATAAATAAGACATGAGATAAAGTGTGATTTTTTTTTATAAAGTGAGATATATATATAATGTGATATATATACACACATATATATACATACATACACACACACATACACACACACATACACACACACATCACACACACACACACACACACACACACACACACACACACACATATATATTGCCCATGCAAGGAGATGGAGTGCTATGGTCATTATGACATAGCATTAGGCTACTACATAAGCTCCACTGGAACGTAACTACTCCAACAGCAGATCTGACGTCGAGGGTGGCTACTAAGTAGCTCAGAAGTGGGTAGCAAAGCAAGAGTGAAAATGTTGGTCAAGAGCGTGAACCATGTACTGGGTGGGATGGTGAAGGGTGGTTCAGGATTTCATCATGTTTCTCAGAAAGGCAAGTAAAATAAAACATGAGTTTCTCATTTCTGGAATTCTTCATTTGGTATTTTCAAACTTTGGTTGACCACCAGCATAAACCATTGAAATTCTGGGAAACATAGGTATGGATGGGTAAGGGGGACTCATGCCTTTTTGTCCCCACTGTCTAGTTTCACCCAGCAGTTGTCCAAGAGCAAGGACTTGTCTTTCTCATCAGAGCATGAGCCACAGTTGTTCTCTCTGTATCAGCTATTTTTCTTATGTTGTGACAAAATACTTAACAAACCAATTTAAGGAGGGAAGGGTTTATTTTAGCTCACAGTTTGAAGTATGGCCCTTCATGGTAGGGAAAGCATGAGACTGGTGGTCACATTTTGTCCAGTTAGAAAGCAAAAGGAGAGATGAATTCTAGTGTTTAGCTTGCTTCTTTGCTTTTTCTTTTTTAATTCAGACCATTGATTGGGTGATGCTGCCTACATTCAGAATATATCTTCCACAGTTAAAACTCTCTGGGAAAGTCCTTACAAGTGCACCCAGAAGTGTTCCTCCCAGGTGAGCCTGAGTCCAGTCAAGATGACAGTGAAGATTAATTCTTACACTCTTGATTCACACTCAAGACAGAGTAGTTCCATGATCAGATATGTGAAGGCTTTCCCCCACACACTGAGTAATTCTCCAGCAGAAACCAACTGGTTGTCCTATAGTTTAATTCAGTTCTCACAACCGTGAAATCCCTCAGGGGGAAGGACCCAGGCCTCCAAGACTGCCTGGCTTGAGACAGTAGACTCACACAACAGGCTATGGCTCATGCTTGGGACTGACAGTAAATTGACTCTTATTTGATAAGCACAAAGGACTCAGGAAGACTTATTCATTGTTGTGTTATGAAACACCACCAATGGAATCCATAAGGGGATGTACAGGGCCAAAGTGTGGGGGAGGACACAGAGCAGCTGCCTCTACAACCTTTATGTGTTCACTGGCCTGGAAGATCAATCTGACCCAAGAGCCTTTATAGAGCTTTAGGGCTTGAGGCAGAGCTCATTGGCAGAATGTGTGCTACTCCCCAAGTATGAACACCAGCTTTACCAGAGAAGACAATGGGGAGGGAGGAGAAAGAGAAGACAAAGAAGAAAAAGAAAAAAGGCAAAAAAAAAAAAAAAAAAAAAAAAGAGGAGAAAGACTAGAGAGGGAAAGCAGAATGAGTCTTTACAGAGCTCCAAGAGTCTCCCCTCTCCTCTTTCCTGGAAGTTGGTAGTCAGGGATGAAGGTTCTAACTCCCTGTGACTTGGATTTTCAGCAGCCACATCCTGTCAAGGGACCTCATTCTAATTCCCTCATTAGCATAAGACGGTATAAGTAAAAGAGCTAAGGTCCAAAGGCTTCAAGAGGAACTCTTGACAAACACATAATTTAATATACATATTAATTATACATATTAAATATAGTGAATAATTAATATATTTACATTAAATAACTATATTTTATATTACATTCCAGGCAGAAAGAGAGAAAGCAAGCAAAAGACTGGGGCTAGTGTAGGTTTTTGAAACTTCAAAGCAATTTGTGGATCATGAGTTCCCAGGTACTACTCTAGCATGATGTCTGCTTTCGGCTATGCTCCATGCCATGATGGTCATGGACTCATCCTCTGGAACTATAAACAAGGCCCCTAATTAAATGCTTTTTAAAACAGTTGCCTTGGTCATGGTGTCTCCTCACAGCAATAGTACAATAACTAAGACAATTACAGGCACCTTTTCCTATGCTGTGTGTGTGTGCGGGGAGGGGGTACCCAAGCATATCCAGACATGTCTACTAGATGGATTCTCCTTCCACCAACCATTTCTTGTTTGAAGGCCAGACTGGCTTCAATTTATGGCAATCCTCCAAATTCTGCCTCCTGCATTCTAGCTTACACCCCTACACTTGGCTGTTTGTTGAAACAGGGTTTCACTATGTAGACCAGGCTGGCTTCAAACTTAGGGTTCTCTTGCTCCATACTCCTGAATACTGGGATTGTAGACATAAACCATGACACTCAGCACCCTCTGTTAGATATGGCAAGAGAGAGGCCTTGGCAGGTTGTAGCTAAGGGGACCCACAGCAAGTGAGAAACAGATACACCATGCAGGCAGTACTCCCATGGAGGGTTTCTTGGGGGAGTGAAGTAGAGAGAAATGGAGCACAGAGCAGGGAAGAGAGGGAGGGATACAGAGGGACAGAGAGGGTGAAGAGAGGAGGAAATGTTTGGGCCCAGAAAGATGGCTCTGCTTCATCTTGACTGTATCCTATTGAAGCCCCATCAAGGAAGAGGAAGGGGAGAGAAAGAGGAAGGGTTCCGCCTTTTGAAGGGAGGGAGCAGCGCATGTTCATGTACACCACACAGCAGGCCAGGGTATTGCCTGTGTGTTGGGCATGCAAGCAGGATGAAGCACTCTGCCAGGTGTCCAGGAAGGGGTGGGCCAGGTATGACTGAATGCTAACACCCTCCACCACCACCTTCCATTTCTGTGGCTGAATCATTCCCGAGAGTCCAGACACACAGGTTTGACTTAGGGGTGCCGATCCTTGGTGACTGAAGAGAAGCAGCAGTGTATCGAGGAGTCTTCTGGAGAACCTGCTTCCCCACTTCCTTTCTGATGTCACCGCTATACTGAAGTGCCACAGGCTAATAAGATAACACACAAAAATTTATTCCTCAAAAATTCTGGATGCCACAAGTCACAGAAGGTGTGAATAGGGTGTTTCTTGTGAGCCTCTTTCCTTGACTGCACGTGGAGTTCTTGTCACTGTGTTTTCATGTGGTCTTCCTCTTTTCTTATCCATGTTTACTTTTCCTCCTCTTAGGACTGTCCTATTGGAGGAAGGTCTATCCGTGTGACTGACCTTTTTACCTTCATTTCTATGTTAAAAACCTCCTCTCTAAGTAAGTGTACATTTTGAAGCAATGGGGGTTTAGAATTTCAAAATACCAGCTTTTGCTTTAGCTGTGACTGGAATCAACTACATACCTGAAAAAAGTGGTAAATATTGTTGACTTCTGCTTAAAACTTTGTCTTTGGGACAGATATCATGGCCCACTGCAGCAATCCCTGCATTTGAGAGGCGGAGGCAAGAAGGTTACAAATTCAAGGCTAGCTTAGGCAGCATAACGAGTTCCAGTCCATTTCTGAGCTCTATAGCAAGATCCTCTCTCAAAAATAGATAAATAAATAAGTAAATAAATCAATTTTTGAGAAGGCTAGAGTTCAGAAAACAGAACTTCAAGGTTTTGAGTGGCTCTCCATATTGGAAGTCACAGAGAGGCCAAGGCATGCTTGTGTTCTCTAATCTCAGTGTTTTCAATGGCTTGCCTTCGGTGTGAGCCAAAGACCCCTGTTATTACAGAGGAACACTAGGAGAAACTCTACTGTCAGCCCTACAGCAGGTTTACAACACTTCCTCTCTGGGGGAGGAGTTGCCTTTGACCTTCATTTAGCTGGTGAGTTGGAGGGCACCCACATTCCTATTGCACTTTCTCTGCATGTTCTCTTAATCTCATCTGCACTTCGAAACAGTGGTGTCTCCCTGTCTGGCCTCTTGAGATTCCCTGTGCACCACTCAGCTCTTCTGACTCGTAGTTCTTGACCTTGCTTATAACCAGGAAAACAGAAGAAACTTGAGCTAATCACTTGGGAATTGCCCTTTCTTTCTCCACCAACTGTGCCAGCATGCCCAAGGCTGTCCACTCCCCCCTCCCCGGCCCCCCCCTGCCTCCTGCAGTCACACCATGCCTAGATTCCAGCTGTTCTTTCATAATCTTCATGTATTTCTAGTCGAGTCCCCATTCTTCCCCACATCGAAAGAGCTGCCTTAAACCAGACCCTTTAGCTTAGGAACCCTGGGACCTAATGCTCTCCCTGCTGAGATTCTGATTGTAAAGATAGGGCACACCTTGCCACAGATAGAAATGGGCTGGGCTTTACCTCACAGTGGTTAGCACTGACTCAGCGCACTGGGGTTGCCTTCTGCTTCACTTCAGGGCCTTGATTCCCATGATTAGCTCTTCCTTTTCTCTCACCTGGGCCATAGCACAACCCACCTTAAGAGAGCACACCTTTCTTGTCACCTCTTTCTCATCACCCTAGCTCCCAGTCATATCCCCACTTTCCTCTCCTTCAAACCAAACTAAGGGGCTAGAGAGTTTGCTTAGAGGTTAAGAGTTCTTGCTTTTCTTTCAGAGGACCTGAGCTCGGTTCCCAGAACCAGGCCCTTCTTCTAGCCTCTATGTGCATTGCACATACAAGGTGCACATACAGGCATAACACTCACACACATAAAAATAAATAAATCCCAAAAATGCTATTTAAAAAAAACTCGATTTCTCAGGGCTAAATTTCTGATGACCCTTTGTTTGTTTGTGCTCCAACACCCCCTCCCCCTTTTTGAGACAGGTCTCACAGTGTTGATCAGGCTGACTTTGAATTGACTGATAATTCTCCTGGAATTACCGACCTGCATCACCTGCCTGGCACCAGTAATCTATTTGAAGTTACCTGGATTCCTGAAAGGTATCTCAAGTGGACTACGTTCCAAAGAGGAACCTTGAATACTCACTAAAGCAAGCAAGCAAGCAAGCAAGCAAGCAAAACCCCCAGCGTCCCCATTTACCAATGTAGGAGCTGGTGTCAGCAATTGCTAATGTCAAAACCGATGAAAATGGATTGTCACCAGATACTGAATGTCACCAGATACTGAAGCCTTGCTCTAGGCTTCCCCAACCTCCATAATTGTGTTCCTTATCAATAAAAACAAAACTAAGCCCATTTTCATTCCTATGTCATGCCTAAGGCTAGACACTTACGCTGAGTTTGAATATCCATTGACATTTCTGGAGATCATGCAGTGGTCATGTGAATTGCTGAAAGGCCTTTTTGTTGTTGGTTTGTTTGAAGCATTACCCAAGAGTTATTCACTATTTAGGTAGCCCTGTCATCAAGGGCCATACTTCCTACTGGCATCTGAGCTGCTTATGGCACGCTGATAATCAGTGGGTAGGTGAGTGTGAGTCACATTCATGGTGATTCAATGTATGGAAGAAAACATCAAACAGCATCATTCTGTCTTCAGGTATAGTCATGCCCAGTCACGTGCCTATTGAAATGCATCTCCTATGACTATGTCTCACATTTCCCTGGTTTATTACAGGTGGGAATATAATGTAAATATGTATATACATATGTATCTGTGCATATACACATGCATATATATTTAAATTTTGGGTATAGGCAAACTGTGTCATTTATGAGTTTATTTTAGTGTCCTAAATGTGGCTATGAGTAAAGGCTATTGGCTCTGAGAAGAGCTGAGAAATAGCAAGGAAGGAGTAGAGAGGTGGTGTTCAGGATACTGCATACATAGCGACTACAGTCTACAACAAGATATATTCTATTCTTTATATCAAGGATCCCTTTATTTCTGTCCACTCCCTAGGCCCCTTCCCTCATTTAGAGATAGTTGCAGATGGTATTTCACTACACACACCAGGCTAGTTTTGAATTTGAGGTCTTTCCTGCATCAATCCTTCAAGTTCTGGGGTCACAGGTAACAAACTCACCCACAGAACTGGGTGCATCTGAAGGAACATAGTTCATGATATTCTTCTGTCGCCTCCCAGTTGTTACTGGGCTGCAAGAATAATCAGTCTGTGGACTTCAGATGAATCAAAGAGGCCGCACACATCTGGAACTGACAGTGTGGCCTTACCTCCTTCAATACTTGCTTCAGCTTAGAGAGCTGGGGAAGTGTCTCACCACAAGCCCTCTAGGCCCCTAATTCCTGAAGCTCTCCAGAGGTGCAGGGCATAGTTCATGGCTTAAATGGCCCAGCCTTGGCAGTGTGGTTTACCAGGGACTCCAGACTAGACAAGCAAACGTGGTTCTCACAGCACCTGGATGGCATGAAATGAACTGAGGGTGGTGGCTCAAAGCAAGCAGGGTGGTATTAAGCTGAGTCACTAATCCCATGTCGTTCTAAGACCAGGGTCTTGGGACTGCCAGTAGAGCTTGAAGGTAGTGGGGATGGAGCTCTCTTGGGAGGTCTGCTCAGAGTCAGATCCTTCTGCCGACCAAGGCTTTGTGACCAAGGCTGTAAGTCTGATTCATTTCATGACTGTACCTCAAGGAGAGAGTCTTCAAAAGGGTCAAGTTCCTGGGGTGAACCTCCCAGGCAAACAGAGCCATCCAACACAGCCTGCAAGGTCTCTAGTGGGGGTTCTACAAAACAAACAGGAGGTGTGGGCCCAGCCAGGTCTTCACCATCGTCCTCAGAACTTTAGTATTTCTGCTGGGAAGGCCTCTGTGAACATTGGTGGGGTTAGCTCCAGAGGACAGATGGGCGCTGCTTCCTCCCCCAGCAGGCTATGTTCACAAGGCCTCCATATTTGATGATGATGGGTCTGAAGGGGAAAGACTCAGTGGGCTGGGTACTCAGAATCCCAAAAGGTTAGAAGTGACTTCAGGCTCCAAGACATTTGCACTTAAATCTAACATTTTGAAGACTGAGGTGGGGGAATCAAGAGTTCAAGACCATCTGGGCTACATCTTGAGAAAAAAAATGGGGGGGGGGGAGAAGAGAAATAAATTACTAAATAGATCATGATGTAAAAATTCTTATGTAATATAATAAAATGGACAAATTGCCAGGCTTGCTAGTATGTGTCAATAATCCTAGCACTCAGGAGGATTGTTGTGAGTTCAAGGTTAGCCTCAGAAACCTAGCAAAATTGTACCCAAACAACAACAAAAGGCAATAAAATTTACTAAGAGATTTTAATATTCTCACCACAAAAAATGATAAGCATGTGACTTTGTGTTAAATAGTTGGGTTTAGTCATCCCACACTATTACATATACCAAATAATAGATTGTACAGCATAAATGTCCATCCCAGAGGGTTTTGGAGACCAGCCATGATGTCTACTGTGTTTTAGCCTTTGGCTGGGCTGATGTTGACAAGATTGGCATTTAGCATTCTAGTGTGCTTTTCTGTTGCTGTGACAGACACCATGACCAACTTGGGAGGAAGAATGTACTTTACCATACTCTTGAGTCTGTCATGGAGGGAGGTCAGGACAAGAGAGTGAGGCAGGAGTCCTGGAAGAGCACTGGTTACTGGCTCGCTCTCTGCTGTCTTTCTTATTGAGCCCTACTCACCTGCCTAAGGGTGGTGCTGCCCACCATGGGCTGCCGAACCCTCCCACATCAATCAAGACAATCCTCACAGACATGACTGCAGTGTGCAGTCTGATGGAGGTGCTTCTTGAGCTGCCCTCTTCCCAGGTGACTGAGTTGTATCAAGTTGACAATACAAACTCACCAGGAGACTCAGTAAGGGTACCGTGCATAGAGTCTGGTATCTGAAACTGGATATTGACACGAGGATCGCACTGGGCAATGCCACTTGTGATTTGATAAGTAGTGAGCAAGGGGAAGTCCTCATCAGCTGACCCTTAGACCTGGGTTACTATATGCCAGGTACCACACTGAACACATATTCCAGTTAACTCTCAGAACCCCAGTAGGGGGAAATTATTCCTATCATCCTTATTTTAAGATTGGAATATAAGGCTGGCCATGCATGGTGATGCACACCTCTAACCCCAGGACTCAGGAGGCAGAGGCAGGTGGATCTCTGTGAGTTCAAGGCCAGCCTGGTCTACATAGTAAGTTTCAGGGCAGTCAAAGCTACATAGTGAGACCCTGACTCAAAAACCAGCCTCTCCTCAAAAAAAAAAAAAAAAAAAAAAAAAAAAAGGATGGGAAATTAAGGCAGAGAAAGTTGCTGTCACAGCATGCAATGTCTGAGGTATCTCAGCTCAAGAGTCGAACCTACTGTAGGTTATCACAGTGTTTCCGCTGCATGTACAGAGTTATCTGCTTTTTATAGAAACAGTGGTTTAATTAGACAGTATAAAGCAGACTTTACACATTCCCCTACCATCATTCCTTGGCATGGCAACACCCTATTGTTGTTGTAATAGAATGTATTAGGTTAAAATGTTTGCTTTTCAAAATTGCTGTTTAAGCTGAAGAAGTGGCTCAGCAGCTAGACTACTTGTCATGCAAGCATGAAGGATCCTCAGGACCCACATAAAGGCTGAGTGGGTCTGGTAGCCCATCTGTAACCCCAGTATTGGATAGACAGAAATGGGGTGGGCATATCCCTGGGGATATCTAGACTAGTCATAGAATGAGCTCTGAGTTCAGTTAAGAGGCCCTGCCTCAGTGAATAAAGTGAAGAGCCGTCAAAGATCCCCATATCAGTCTTGGGCACATACACAGACAGACACACGCACACACAGAGATACACAGAATGTACAGACACACACACACACACACAGACACACATACACACACACACACATACGAAGACACAGACAGACACACAGACACAGACACACACAGACACACACACACAGACACAGACACACACACACACAGACACACACAGAGACACAGAGACACACAAAACATACAGACACACAGACACACACACACACACACACACACACACACACACACACACACACACGAAGACACAGACAGACACAGACACCCAGACAGACATGCAGATACACACACAGAGACACAGATACACACAAAGACACATAGACAGATACACATACACAGACACACACACCGCAAATACACGTGTCTACATACAGACATGCACGAACACATGCAATATACACACGCCTAGACAGAAAATGTTGTTTAGAAGCTAGGATGATGGTCCAGTCAGTAAATTACTTGCCACGCTAGCATGAGAGCCTGTGTTTAGCTCCCCAGGACTCATAAAATGTTAGGCATGGCAGCATGCTCTAGTGCTGGGAAGCAGAGGCAGGAGAGTGCCTGGAGCTCCAGGGTTAGTGAGAGACCATGTCTCAAAAAATAAGGATAGACGGCTCAGCAGTAAAGAGAGCTGGCTGCTCTTCCAGGGGACCTGGGTTTAATTCCTAACACCTACATGGAAGTTCACAACTGCTTGTCACCCTAGGGGACCTGGTGCCCTCTTCTGGCTTCTGTGGGCACCAGGCACACATGTTGTGTACAGACATGTATGTAGGCAAAAATTTCATACCATTAATAACAGTAGTAATTAATAATAATAAAATAGTAAAGTAATAGTAATGATAAGTGATTGGCGTATGATTGAGAAGGATGTCTTCTGTCTCCATTAGGTTTTCTATTGCTGTGGTAAAACATAATGATTAAAATTTGGGAGGGAAGTGTTTATTTTAGCTTATGAGTTTTAATGGAGGGAAGTTGACGCAGGGACTTGGAGGCCAGAATTGAAGCAGAGGCCATGGAAGAAGGCTGCTTACTTACTGACTTATTCCCTCGGCCTTTCTCAGCCTGCTTGGCCATCTGCCCAGAGATGGGGGCATTTTCTCCCCCGGGGTTCCCTGTTTACAGATGACTCTGGCTTGTGTCAAGTTGCTATAAAACTAAACAAAAACCAAGCCCACCCAGGACACCTTCTCCACATGAATGAACACACATAACACAGACATACGTGTACAAGACTATATCCAAAACAATACTTAAAAATTAAAAGTTGCTCTTTCAGTTGCTGTCTTGAGTGTTATAAAAATTCCCTTAGTGCGTCCCTAGAGAGATGGCTCAGTGGTGAGGACCAAAATTCAACTCCGGTCCCCGTCAGTACAGAAACTAAGCACAGTTATTTTGGGTTAGGCATTTGTTTCTTCCACCTTTACTCACCTTCTGATCCACTTCCTGTATTAAATACAGGAGTGGTCACTTGGTTCCACTCTAATTGAAAGGCATCTTTTAACGTCATCTGTAATTGATTAACCATCCCTGATCATTTGACCATGCTTACTTTACACAGGCTGAAATGAAACACGCCACTGTAGTCTCAGTCTGAGACATGCATGGGGTCACACTTACTCACCTTACTTCTGCCTGTACCACATGGGTATTCAATAGCAATGCTACCAACCCCTTCTATACTGGACACTCATTGTGGCCCTCAGAGAAATTCACAGGCCCTTGAAAGAGAAATTAAAAGAAAAGCACCCAAAACTACTAAATACACATTTTCCCCTCCCAGTTCCAAGTCTGCTTCCAACCACACCCTGTCTGGACATAAAAGAAATGCAACCTCAGACTTGAGTTTGTTATTGGTAAGGACTTCCAGACACTGGGAAGCGACTCCTTCCTGCCATGATTCCCACCCCAGTAAGGAGAAGAAAAGAATTAGGCCAAAAATTTCAAATGGTTCTTACAACAAAAGATCCAAGTACCTTAAATCTTCAAGTAATACCTTTATCAGTATATAATAGGAACTCTCTATAGCAAAGAAAAAGGAAATTTTCTTCTAAGATTGTAGCATTTCCACAGGAAGGCTCTGGTTACATTCCAGAGTAAAAGATGTCTAGATATAGATGATGGCTTCGACATTGTAATAAAGATTACTGAGGTATTAAAACTTTTTTATGGACCGATGACTTGTGGGTTATAGCCAGCTGTTTTTCTTGTAGTTGTCTGTGTGTCATAATCCATTGGTACCCTCGCTGTAATTGCAGCCCCCTCCTCCGGCCACCAGAGCAGGAATGAGTCACTGCCTTCATCAGCTTGCGGTTAATTGAAAAGCACAATGAGTAGTTGACAGGACAAAGGGATAAGACAGTCAGTCTATTCTGTCTAACAAAGGCTATCAACAGTCAAAAGGGGCGTTCTCAGTGTCTTTAAAATAACAGTGAAGTGTCGGAGGACACCTGCTGTGAGATAATGTCTTCTAGACATGACAGAGACGCGCACACATGAAATCTCAATAACGTGTTTGTGTGAGCAAGACTTGCATAATGACCACAACAATTGACATGCCAATGTGGACGAAAGAAATTTCACAAAACCTCACTCTTAGAGTTTTTGTTCACTTGATACAAACCTAGACACAGCTGGGAAGAGCAAGAGGAATTATCTCCATCCGGTTGGCCTGTGGGCCTGTCTGTGGGCGTTTTCTTAATTGCTAATTGATGTAGGAGGGTTGAGCCCACTGTGGGTAATGCTGTCCCTGGGAGGTGGACCTGGGCTGTATAAGAGAGGCAGCTGAGCTGGAAATAAGCCAGTAAGCAGCATTCCTCTATGGCTTTCCCTTCAAATTCTGCACTCAATATCCTCGATGATAGTGAGCCATGATATGAATGAATCCTTACCTCCCAAGTTGCTTTTGGCCCAAATGTTTTATCACGGCAGCAGGAAAGCAAAGTAGAACACACATGCCTAGATGAAAAGCTGCAGGTAACTAGTGGCTTCCAAGAAAGGGAGAATCTCTTTTCTCCAGGGATGAGCTCCGTGACAGGTTATCCAGTCCAAGTAGTCAGTCTACAACACCTGTACATGTGAGCAACACTGGCTGAACCCAGTAGGGTGTGTGTGTATACATACATACATATGTAACAATAGTAAATAAGTCGGGCGGTGGTAGTGCACACCTTTAATCCCAGCACTCGGGAGGCAGAGGCAGAGGCAGAAAGAAGGATCTCAGAGTTCAAGGCCAGCCTGGTCTACTGAGTGAGATCCAGGATAGCCAAAACTACACAGGGAAACCCTGTCTGAAAAACAACAACAAACCCCCCAATAATCAGTATACAAGAGGTCAGGAGTTCTAGAGGACGGAGGCAAGGGAGGAGTTGGAGGGGGCATCGAAATTATATAAAAGGATGATCACATGTGAAATTCTCAAAACACAAACTATTAAAAAAAAAAAAAAACAACAAACTCCACTTGATTTCCAAGTGCAAGGAGTATTAAGCAGTTACTCACTAGCAAAGAGCAAAGGAAGCAGCTTCACACAGAACAAGGGAGGTTTGGGTTTTCTTGGCCGCTTTGTTCAGCCATCAGCCCCCGCTCAGGTTTTCCTGATGTCTTCTGTTAGCCAACAGCATGCCTCCTCTTGCAACAGGCCTACCACAAAGCACGCTCTCACAGGGTTAATGTAAGTTATTGGAGATTGTGTGCCGAACAAGTGATTTTGGGGGAGTTAACAGCCGGCCCCGCCTCCCACCAGATGTTCTGAACCAACACCACCTCAGATACATCCTGAACAGAGAGCACGAAGTCCCGTTCCCAAGCAGTTCCTCAACATGTCCTCTAGGTGTCTCCGGTGACCGTCATTCGTGGCAAGCCCTGTTCTCTGGCCAGCAGGCAAAGAGGACATCGGGTTTCTAAGAACAGCTGTACACATCCTTTAACCTTGGGATGATCTGTCGAACTATGTACAGACACATGTGAAAACATTCATCTTCGGCTTGATCTCCTTGTCTTCCCTCCCCTCCTTCCTTCTCACCGGAGTGCTAAAATGACAAGCACACACTGACCCACCTGGGTCAGTTTTGCGTAGTGCTGTGGGTCAAATCCAGGGTTTTGTTCTTGCTAGGGATGCGCTTGAACAGCTGGGCCACATTCACAGCTCCAGGAAACTTTCTCTTAAGTGGTTGAGGTTAAATTGAGAAGGAAGGAAAGAACATTAGGAGCCAGTGAGAGAAACCTTGCTATTATTGAAAATGGAATGTGATTTTGTTATGACAGTTACATAAAAGATGGCACCTAAGATTGACACTCTGATGGATGTGGACAGAGTTAGTGTCTGTCAAGCTAGGGGAGTTTTGGCTTTTGACAAGATGATCTATTGAACTCTTCTACCAAGCTCCACAACCCTGTGGAAGATTTCGATGACCCAGAAGAAGTTTTCACATTGGAAAATGTCACTTTCAATAGCTTGAGATTTACATTTAAGTAAGTGAGTGAAACAAATAATCTCCAGCTGTAATTGAAAGACAAAGCATGGAATGAATTATTTCCTGGGGCCTCGAAGTGTTAGTTTTCTCCCCCTGTTCCCATCCAATTTCTTAGAATCAGGTTCTCACTAGGCTGGTCTCAAACTTGCACTGATTCTCCTGCCTCTGCCTTCCATTTTTAAGTCAGGATCTTGAGCTGGCCTGGAACTCATGATCCTTTAGACCCAGTCTTCCAAGTTGCAAGAATTACAAGTGCTCACTATCCAAGCTGAAAGCTTTTAGTTTTGAAGTTCTTTATTTGGAAGTGGTTTCATATGAGCAAAACACTGCTGTTTGGTCCTCTGCCTTCAACTATGAGCAAAACTTCTAGCACTTTTACTGTATAGAACTAGGAGATACATACTATATATTCATAAACATACATATTTATTCATAAACATACATGTCATATACACACAGATGCACAAAAGTACTTACAATATATATGCATGCAAAGATATGCACATATACACAGCATACAAATTTAGGGAACTCACTTTCCACCTCCAAACCCAGCATACACTTGATGGGTTCTTCCTTGCTCTCCTCATTCCATATCCCTGTATGCCATCTCCCAAGATGGCACCATGGCTTTCAGGAACAGATGTAAGCGAAGGTACACATCTTCAAAGGACTTTGTTTTTGGTTTCCCATACAGGCAACAGTTTTGGGGTTTGCTTTATGGGTAGCATCTTATTTATTTATTTTTTAGATGGGGGTCTTTCTGTATATCCTGGGCTATCCTCTAATTTATAACCCTCCTGTCTCAGACTCCCTAGTGCTAGGACTATGGGTGTGTGCAAGCAGACCCAGCTCAGGCAGCTCCTCCCAAAGAGCTTGCTTGGCATCCTAGACAAAATAGTGCTGACACAGTCTTCTACCCACTTAACAACACTGCAAATTATTGACCATTTCCAGGACAATATTCTTTCTGCATTTAGGGCTTTGTGTATCTGGAGCATGATTTCACATGATTTTACAACAAACTGGATGTGGCTTTGGCGGGACAAGAACTTTAGATATAATGGCAGGTGACACACTCGGAGCTACAGAGGACAGGGGAGCTGCGTAGTTTCTGTCCCTCATAACTCAGCAGCCTTTGGTGTTTTCCCATCATGAGGTGGGCCAGGAGGAAGGCCTGAGGGGCTAGCACTCAGGTTCTCATGCTTGTGTAGCAGCCACTTTCAGGGAGTAAGCCACTCTCCAAGGTGTCACTGGGCTTTGTGACTCCCCCTTCTGCCTTCTAACCCATGCTTCCTCCCTCCCTTCCAAGCCATGCCATCCTCAAAGCCCTTATTTCCTACCATCTCACTGCTGACAAGGCCCTTCCATGATCTTGCTTATTTCTGCCTCTAACTACTTTGCTCAGTCTTTAAGGCAGGGGCCCTGGCATATGTTTGCTTTGGTGTGCAGCCATCGTTGGATTAATAGCAGCAGCTGAGGATGCCCAACCACTGTAGGTTTTGCAAAGAGCAATTTTATGGCCAGTAGGGCCTTGTTATACACCTCAAATTATGCCACGTAGGTGTTTTGCTGGTCTTCCTACACATAAGTCTGGCACTGCGCTGAGTTCACCAGCCTGCAAAAAGCTTCATCCAGAACACAGCTCCTGCCAGAGATTTTTACTCCACTTATACTCCGGCTGGTGGTAGACCAATACCCGCAAACCACAGTTAGTTTTATGAGGTTGCGGTGTGAGTATGTGCTGCTTCTTTTTCCTCTCCTTGAAGGGAATCCACCTCTCTGCTGCATAATAAACGTATTATATTGTAATGTTTTTGTGGAAGTGGGATAAGGGCTATTGTACCTCACTACAAAAAGAAATAACTAGAAAAGAAGGCTGCCAGGCAAAGTTACATTCTTCTACAGAGCATGACACAGGACACAGGCGCCGTTGGCTGAGACCAATACCCATTATTACAAGGTAGTGTCCTAAATGGCTCTGGGTGGATGGACCACTTATCAGAGCGGAGGCAGGTTTTACTTCATGGAAACATCCTTTGCACTATATGGCTAGAATATATCTTTATTTTGTGTGTGTATGTGCACACGTGCAGGTGTGTGCAAGTGTGCTCACCTGAGCATGGGCACCTGAAAATCATAGGCTCACACTGCATGTTTCCCTCTATCTAGTTTATTTATTCATTCTGTTTCTTTTCTTTTCTTTTGGTTTTGTGAGACAGGGTTTCTCTTTTGCCTTGGAGGCTGTCCTGGAACTCGCTCTGTAGACCAGGCTGGCCTCAAACTCACAGAGATTTGCTTGCCTCTGCCTCCCAAGTGCTGGTCTTAAAGGTGTGAGCCACCAATGCGCGGCTTATTTATTCTTTCGTTTCCAAGTTTATTTACGTGTGTGCACATGTGCCTGCTTGTTTGTATGTTCACCGTGTGTGTCCAGTGCCCATGGAGGCCAGAAAGGGTATTGAATCCCCTGGAACTCAGGTTAGAGACAGTTGTGAACCGTCTGTGGGTGTTGGGGATCAAACCCTGGTCCTCTGCAAGAGCAGTAAGTGTTCTAAACAACTGAGCTGTCTCACCAGCCCCTGTCATATTTATTTTTTAAAAAAATATGTTTATTGAAGTCTTATTTGTGTGTGTGGATTAGTGGGTGCATACACACATGTGTCTCTGGAAGCCAAGGAGTGGCTTTTGGGGTCTCAGTCCTCTTCTACCCCATAGTCTGGGGGATTGAAAGCAGTTTATCAGGCTTAGTGGCTGCCACTTTTACTGAGCCATCTTGGTGACCTTAATTTATGAGAATAGTTTCTCGACGTCTCAGTTAGAACAGCTACCCAGCAATCCTCTGGGACCCACCTGTCCCCACTATTTAGCACATCCAGCGCTGGGGTTAGACATGTGCCTTGAATGCAGGATCTTCATGTAGATGCTGGGGATCTCATCTCAGGTCCTCACACTTGCAGAACAAGCACTTCCTTTATATGTGGAGTCATCTCCTCAGCAGCCCGCCTGCCCCACCACAGTGTGTTAAAAGGTAAGTTACAAGCAATAGCCACATGCAAGCCGTAGTGTGTCTGTACCTTCTTGCTCCTCTGAAGCCACAGCCTTCATCACAACTTTAGCTATATGATCCCACACTGTTTGCTGTGAACAGTCAAATTTGACATTCATTGTCCTAACATAGTTGGCAGATTCCTATGGTCTATTTATTCGTGGGATTTTAGGTGGTGCATGTGATTTTGTTTGTGCATGTGAGATCACTTTAGTTGTGTGGAAGACACACTTTTATGTATAGATTTTTGGGGGTGTAGGGGCTGGCATCTGTGCAGGTGGGGTTGGGTTCTACCTAGTTTGCTTATAATAAATATGTAGTCACTGGAGCTTGATGCAGCAGCGGCTGTTGAATAACTGACATTTCACCAAAAACAAAAGGAGGCATAAATGCCGGTTCTGGGAGTGAGAAGTGACAGTTTTCCTGTGCCTGTCACTGGAACCATTCTGGGCTGATGCCTGACACTCTAAAGCCTGTGAGTTTCCTTGAAAAGAGCCAGGGCTGTGTATGAATGGAGCTGGAAGTGGATGAGGCTCCCGTAGCAGCCGAGCTTCCAGTGTGGAATCTGAGTGGGAGGGAAGCGTCTCATTGCTATTTACCTGCAGAACACGGCCTTTGACACCCACGATGAGCCAGCGCTTTTGACTGTCACCTCCTGAGGAGGCAGCATTCCTCAGCCCACACTCAACTCTGTGCTGACGTCTCTGGGCAAGCTTTGTATCTGTATCTTTCTTTAAAACCCAGACTTTGCACTTTGAGGGAATCACCAATCCAAGGCTCTTCGGATTTTTGCTTTATTTTTTTTTTTTTTTTGTCATTGCAGGGAGACCCACAGAGCCACCCACACAGGGACATCCTCAAAGGGAGTCAGAGATGCTGATTCCTTTGAAGAAGCTGTGGGGAAACAAAAGGGATTCCCCTATGTGCTTGTGTGCCTGCAAATTCTTCCTTTCCCACCACTCCGTACAGAACTCACAGACAAATGTCTATTTGTAGGGCCTCAGACCGAGCACTGGGCAATAAATAAGGGCGTGAGGCCCTGAATCCTTAGGCTCTGGTTTCAATGCATGCCAGAGTTCGAGTTGCAAGGATGCGGTGTCTACAAACACACTGTGTTTTAGAAGCAAAGGAGGTGCCGCTACAACAACAGTAGCTCTTTTGTTATTATCAGCTCACGCAGATAACCTGTGGGCCAAAATGCCTGGACTCCGAAACATAACAGTCAAAGCAGAAGTCAGTGCCGGTGCCCACCTCACACACACACAGCACACATACGTCAGTCAGGGGACCTTCATCCCTGAGCAATGATGCCAATGATGTCTTCCGGCAGAAGACAGACCTGAACTGGCAAACCTCTGTCAGAATTAGTCTATTTTCGGAGGGCCTCTCAGAAAGGGAAAACCTGTGGTCGGTCTGCCAGGGCATCTGTGACCTGGGTTGGATGTTGTGGGTCCTTATTAAGACAGACTGTCAGGTGGCCTGTGAGCCCTGGTCCAGGTAGGAACCAGTTTTCCTGGGAGGTGAGATTCAAAGGGGGAAACTGTGGTTCTTGAGTTATTCTGGCAAGCCAGCCCATGTCCTTCTGGCTCCCCTCTCTTGAGAACCTCTGTCACACAGGCTGAGACAATGGATGCCCAACCCACATGCCCAGCAGCTCCCACCAACCTCTCAAGGTGCTGGGAGAGTCCCCTTGGGCCTGGTTGGAAAGTTTTGCTGCCCTGGCAGGCCCCAACACTAGCTTAGGAGAGGCTAGGCCAATCCCGGGGTGGGGGCTCCCCATCAGTAGACAAAACTTCCTCTACCTGTTGGCTCTTTTATCTGACTTCTCATGCCCTCCCCACCCCAACTATGTGGCCTACATATTCTCCAACTTTGTGTTCAACTCACTTGAAAATTCAAAATTACCTTGCTCATAGAGCCTCTGGGCTCCCAAGTGGAACAACACATCAGTAGTGGTTTCCCATTCTTAGAAAAATCCCTTTAAGACAACTTTTCTAGCTCCTTCTGCTTCCCTCCTCTCTTTGCCTCCCCCTTCTTTTCCTTCTACTCTTCTTCCTTTCTTCCTACCCCTCCTCCTCTGTCCTCACCCCCTGTCCTCTTCCTTTTCCTCCTCCTCCTCTTCTTTCTGGTAGACTCGGGTTCATAGATGCTCTCTATGTCTAATGGCAGCCAATGGACCCCTCCACTCATGCTGGGCATCTTCTTTTACTCCCCCACATCCTGCCCTGGGTACCCAGGTGATTGGGCCAGTCAGTCTTCCATGCTGTGAACTAGGTTGGTGTCTAATAAAGGGAGAGCGATGCCATATTTTCAGAATTCCTTCCTCCTTCTCCTTCTTCTTCTTTTGCTTGACTCCTAGAAGAAGGCTATAGAAGAAAGAGCACTGGAATTGCTATGGGCAGAAGGGAGACAGAACCCAGCCTTAGCTGCTGCTAGAGGGTGGACTTTGTGTTAAGGGACAAGGTGATATGGCTGTGATGGCGAGTGAGCTGTAACTCCTTTTCATAGAAGATAAGCACCAGAATGTATTATGACTTCTCCTGGGCCAAACTCAGGCAGAAACTGGGGTAAACAATGAGATGAACATTATGACACCTTTAGACAAATACAGCAGAATACAGAGACAGTGACACCAACACTAAGGCAGTCTCTGGAGGTCTGACCAGGGCAAGTTACTCACACATTTCAGTTTGTGTTAGCGCCTAAACGTGTGGGAGGCCAGATCAATCTACCTATCTCTGCATTTTTACCACGTTTCACCAGGGAAGCCAGGTGCTCAGCCTGCACCCGAAACCCTGGCAGGGAGCCAAGCTAAACATAACAGCAATGTCTGGGCAGGAGAGACTCAGCCCTTGCCCAGGGTTCTGGACCCCCACCTCTTCCTCCTGCCAGCCCAAAGCAGAGGGTTCCCTTATAGGATCAATGAAGCAATCAGGTCAACTCATGATGATGAGACCTGGGTATCTAAGGAGAGGAAAAGTAGATGAGGTGGGTTATTAGGCACTGTTCCTCGCACCGTCTAGCAACCTCTGTAGTCTCACTGATAGCCTCTTGGTCCCCGGAGGAAGCCCTAGGCAGGCACCTTGATTTGTGGTATGGGCCAACATGGACCAGGAGACCTGTCCCTGGGCTCCAGGGAGGGAGGCGGTAATCTTGCAGCATCAATACTAGCTCTGCAGGAGGCTCCCTGCCATGGTTGAGGACCTTGTATGTGCACTAAGCGTTTGCTTAGCTTCCTAATTTCTGCCATACCCACCTATAGGCTGGCCTTTGAGATATGTGCTAGTTTCTAAAAAATGCCCATTTTAAAAATCAATGTTTCCTTTAGCATTGCTCTTAAAATTAGTATCCATGAGATCAGAGGTTTGATATGATTCCAATATGTTGTTCTCCAATAAGCATGAACTTGCTTAAAAATATCATTCATGAAATGCTAAGATTCTTTTGAGTACTATGCTTTAGGAAATTTACAGTAGTGGGCTGGAGAGATGGCTCTGTGGCTAGAGAGCTCGCTGTGTAAACAAAGAAGAGGGCCAGATTTCAGATTCTCAGAACCCATGTCAGATAGTGTGGTGGCCCTCCTGCAATTCCAGCCTGTAATTCAGTGAGCTCTGAGTTTAATTGAAAGATCCTGCCTCAAAGGATAAGGGTAAAAGAGCAATAGGAGAAGATTCTTGACATCATCTTGGGCCTACATGTGTGCACATGCGCGCGCGCCCCCCCCCACACACACACGGGGTGGGGGGGAGGAGGAAAATCTGTTATAGAACATCTTGACCTTGGAGGATGATGTGAGGAGGGTGAGAATGAACCAATTGTTCTAGGGTCCCCCCCCCATACAAGGTTCTTTCCCATTTACCTCAAGGCAAGAAAAAAACAAAACAAAACAAAAACAACAAACAAACAAACAAACCAGCCAGGTGTTATGGCCCACATCTGTAATCCCAGCACTTGTGAGGAAGAGGCTTGAGGGTCAGAAGCTCAAGCTCAAACTCAGCCAGTCTGGGCTAGGAGAGAAAGGAAGGCAAGGAGGAGAGCCTGTAAATTATCTTACGGACCAGCATTTCAGCACAGGCATGGCTGAATCCCAGCCAACCACCAGCCAGTGAATTAGATAAGGTGAGCAAACATGAAGTGACAGGAACCTTCCAAGTCCCAGTGGCTTTGCTGAGTAGCTCACTTCTGATCTGTTATGGGCTGAGTGGTCTCTAGACCACTTCCCAGGGTGACTCACAGACTCATGTGCATGGCCTCATTGCCTCCATATGGGCTATCAGGAAGAATGGTTTCTCATTGTCTGAGACACACAAACGCAACTCATGTAGTTCTGTTTGGTAGCAAGGAGGGTGGGAGTGTTTTCCTCTGGGAGTCCTGGAAAATGGGGTGGGGGGAATGAGACATGGGGAGATAGGATGTCTTTGCCATAAGTAAGAGAAATGCAGCTTTTATAGAAGTCGATACTACATTTTCCACGTACCAGATGATACGTCTCTTTCTATATCCCCTCAACCCAGAGGAAGGATGCTTACCTGTGATTCTGTTATGATGCTAATTGAGCATTCTCCTGCTTTATTGTGTCCATAGAATGTGATGCAATGGACAGCTCATTTGCTTCAAGCTTCTGTAAACTCAGGTAGGAGGATATCATTCCATGTCCAAGTCTGAGGCTTCTGCTGTTGGACCTGTGTTGTGCATACACAGGATGTCTGTTACTTGTGCTCATCAATCAGCAAATGATAGCTCAATCCTTCTTTCCTTGGCAAAATGGAAAGAACCTGTATTTGGTGCTAAGTTCTGTTTAAAATACAAAAGCTATTTTGGAAAAAACAAAAGTTGTTTAAATGCATATTACATAACATTATCATAACATTTATTTATTTATTTATGTGTATGGGGGCATGCCATAACATGTGTGTGGAGGTCAGAGGACAATTTGTAGGTATGTCTTCTCTTCTACCATATGGGACCTGAGGGCTGAACTCAGATTGTCAAGCTTGGTGGCCAAAATCTTACCAGCAGAGCCATTTTGCCAACAACACCCCTTGTCCCACGTCCCTTTATTTTGAGACAGATGTTACTAGGTAGCCCAGAAGGCTTCATACTTGAGAACTTCTTCCTGCTGCAGCCTCCAGACTGCTGGGATGACAGGTGTGCACCCTCTTCCTGGCCACGGTTAGCCTTCCTCAAGTGTGCAGTTCTGTAATTCCAAAGTATACGTCTGCTGTGCAATAGACCCTGAGAGCTTTTCCAATGTGTGGGATGCAAACTGTGCCCATAGATCAATGTCCCACTTTCCCAGAAAAAAAAACATTCTACTTCTATAACTCGATTATTTTAACGGCCTCACACAAGTGGAATAATTAAGAACTTTTGTCTGAGAAACAGTCTCTTGCTTCTTGCCAGCTCTTGAGATAGGAGGGAATTGTGAGTTCTGCTTGATGGATCTCTGCTCTTGGTGGTTGTGAAGCAATTAAAAAACACAACTATGGAAGTTAAGATCCTTAGATTTCCTCATAAAATCCACTTCTTGGGCTTCATCTGTTACTCTCCACCCTGAAGTTTCAGCACCATCAATATGACAGGCAGGCGATATTGCCTCATCTGTCATGATTTACTTAATGTTTTCTGAATTTAGTAATATTTGATTAAAATTTAATGTGAACATATCATACTATGCCATATATATTATTGCATCCATTAATCAGGTAACGATCATAATGAAATACCGGAAGGTTGGATGAAAAAGGAGCTGAAATCTTGATGTATGTTTGACATAATTCTGCAAGTGATTAACTAAAAATAAGAGTCAGTCTTACAAAAACTCATTAATATATATTACTTCTATAATCATCTATGTATCATCAGATATTTTTAACCTTTGTTAAGCTTGATTTTTTAATTTACCAAAAGACAATAAGTATTAATAACCATGAGAGATATACATTATCCTATCGAAACACAAGTTGACAGAATGATTCATAATTTATTCTAATATTTTTGGGTATAACGATGTGTGTTAAAACATTAACTAAGTTATTTAATCATCAGTTAGTCATGGGGGAAATGACATACATACAGTTAACATAAGGTTGAGTAAGATACTAATTTAAATAGCACATCATATTTCTATCATCTTCAACTTCCATGTCATTGAACATCACAGATAAGCAGCATGACACTGTATAATCGATGTTCAATACAAGCTAACTTTCATGTGTAAGTATCCCCCCTTTGTCCAACTGAAATAGGGAATTGGTCATCACTTGTTCTTTTGACTATTGCTAATGTAATCAGCTAACTCAGGAGGGACCAATTGGAGTTCAATCACCTATCTGTCCTGGTCATTGGAATAGTTGAAGAGGGGGGTGTGCATTTGGGGAAGCAATTGAGCAGAGTAATAAGTTCAATGCAAGACAGTTTAATTGTGACTTGATGGAGGAACATTGATTATCTAAACACAATTATCCTCCTAGTTGCTTGTCTCTTAGATTGTATTGAGATGTTCATTATTCACTCATCCATCATCACTTTATTTTGAATTGGCCTTGACTCATGTTGGGTTCTGGGATACGGATACAGTGACATGTTCCTGGTTTCCACACATTGACAACCTACAAATGAGTGAAAGTACACACAAGTATTAGCAGGGGTGGTCTCCAGAAGGGACCTGAAAAAGTGACATGGGACACAGTAAGGACTTTTCAAGTCTGGGAGTATCTGGGAAGACCTCACAGGAGCTGATTTCTTGAGTAGAGAACTGGGGTGTGAAAAGGTCTCCAGGTTAGACACATGCGGTGGAGATGCAGAGGTATTTAGAGAGAATGAATAGTGTGTGCAAGCTCCAAGATATTATAAAGAATGTTCTCGAAGGAAGAGAAATGCACTCCTGTGTTTAATGGCTATACACTGAAAATGGGTGATGTGTCAAGCATTTTTTTTTTTTTTCTGGATGCTGCCTCCTGAGAGGGTTTCATCTGAAATCCAGGGCCAAAGCAACTGCATTGAGTCTACTTGGCTTTTGTGTTTGTTTCTGAGACAATGTCCCTAATGTAGTCCTGCCTGGTCCAGGACTCAGTATATGGCCAAGGCTGGTTTTGAACTTGTAATCTTGCTGTCTCCACATCTAGATATAATAAGCCTGTGCTCAAACTACTTAGAGGGGTTTGGTAACAGAGGACCTTTGAGAAAAGACAAAGACAGGGGGAGATGTGTAGGGGTGACACCCAAATGCACATTCTGTGACCATGGCAGGGACATTGTCCTGCAGAGGTGTCATTCACACAAAATCCCCTCTCCCCCTTAACAATTTTGAATGTTCAAACAGAGCCACCATAGGTAGAAGTAGGAAGCTGAACCTGGTAATACACTTAATGGCTAAGTCCTGTATTAATGGGGGAATGCTTCCCACAGGGGTTAAGAATGGCTTTGAGGGGGCTTGAGACATGGCTCAGTGGTTACAGACATTGACTGTTCTTCCAGAGGACCAGGGCTCAATTCCCAGCACCCACATGGCAACTCGCAATTCCATGTAGCTCCAATTCCAAGGGAATTGACACCCTCATACAGACATACATGCAGGCGAAACACCAATCAATTCTCATAAAATAAAAATTAATAAATTATTTTAAAAAAGAATGGCTTTGAAAGCTGGACATGATCATATACTGTAATCCTGGCACCCAGGAAGCTTTAGCAGGAGAATGGCTGTGTGCTATAAACCAGCCAGTGTTATATATCGAGACCCTACCTTAAGAACAAACAAACTACATTTGGAGCTCACTTTACATGTCTTTGGAAAGTGTTATTTAAGTGGAACTGTGAGCTGGTAGGGGTTGAAACAAGCTACATTGTCAGGATTTGGATACCATACCCAGAAAATTTTCAACAAATGTTTCCTTCATATTAAAAAAATGGCTGAAGGTAAACCAACAATTTGACTCTTAGGTTATTGGGAAAGGAATCTTCTCGAAGGCAAGATTGTTTTAGAAGTAGGAGGCACCAGATCTAGGAAGAAAGGAAAGTAGTATTTCCATCCGAAAGGGAAGATTAGCCCTACCTGTCACTTGTAGCTGATAGCTTGACCCTATCCTTAGGGTGGGAAATGGCTCCCAGTTGTTTATGAGTGGATGGGTCCAGCCTGTGGAGAGGTCAAACATCATTTCAGTGACTTGTTGCAACACTCATGATTCATGTTGATTTATCATTCCATCATTGCGTTATGTAAATAGGCAGCATCTTTTTTGTATGTGTCTTGGGGTTTAATTGAGTTTGGGGCTGGGGGGAGGAGGTGGGAGGTTCCAGGGCTAATACTGTTAGCATCTTCCTCAGTTGCAAACACTTTTCATGATGGATGAAGCGGGAACCATAATCACAGCAGCCAAACTGTTAATGGGATTCCGTATGGGGAGGAGGAGGGCGATTATCTCAGCAATCTTTATGACAGTAACATAGAAGAATCTATAAACTAAAGAAAGTCACTTATAAATGTGACCATGAATCAAAAACTGTAACAAGGTATGCTAATTTGCTGGCTTCTCAGCTACTAAAATTTTATTATTTTACAGAGGAGTAAACTCTCCCCTCTCTCCTTCTTTTTCTCTCTTCCTCTCTTACACACACACACACACACACACACACACACACACACACACACACACACACACACAAAAACCTTTGGAACCAGACATAAACCTTCATATTTTTAAATGATTGACATTGCCAAATAAAAATGGGAAAACTCACAGGTATGATTTGTATGATGAAAATGGAAATGTCTCATAATTATAAAACTTTAATTAAACCCAAATCAAGCCAGTCTTTGACTTCCTATCTTATTAATTTCTATTGGAGATTTGAAAGTCAAAGCAAAAACCACTCTCCCATCCCTGAAGAGAACTCTCATTTCTATGGCTTACTCTATGCTGAACACTACAGGCTTTGAAACAAGAAATCTCTCATCGAAAGAGTCTAGGATTCTGAATCGATCCTGGAGTTCTAATGACAGAGGAATCTTTACCACCGACCTCCCTTCCCCCTGTGGAGCTCCCAATACAAAGGTGTGTGGGAGGCAGTGGGAACACAAACCCTCCTCCATTGTTATCAGATAGCACTCACGGAGAGAGGCCTGGCCAGAGTTTGCCATATAGAAAGCACACGACCCACACAGCACCATTATTCATCCTTCCAGCTTAAGGCTTGTTTTGCACAGATGTGCCCTTCCTGTTTGGCATCTGTAACTGGGGACTGTTGTTTAACCTAAGAAGATGCGTCACCTCAGCACCAACTGAGATTTCATGAACACCTTTTGTTAAGCATAACATAAAGAGGGGTGTGCTTGCCAAAAGTGAGGTAGGTACCCCAGCAAACAAATACTGCAGCATTCTTCCCTGGGCATCAAAGAGATGAGGGAACTTTATGACATGTAAATGACAGCAAAAGTAGTAGGGAATTTCCTAGCAGTGAGAATAGACAACATTTGTTCACTTCCAGTGTGCTTATGCACACACTGTGTTTCTCTCAAAACTGTGGCATTATTTTTATTTTTGAAACAATTCTTCAATTCATCCTTAAAAGTAAATTAACCTTCCTCCCACCCTTGGATTCAGACATTTGTTTTAGGGAATTCTGTGTCTATTGGAACAAGAGTTAGAGAGAAGTCACGGACTTAGACAAAATGACAGGAGAATATGTTCATTAACTGTTATTGAGTGCCTACTGTTAGCTAGGTGGTGGGTACAATGAGTGTTCCCAGACTTGATTTCTTATCACTTCCATAGCCCTTCAAACTTTCATCTCAGGAAAGTGAAAATAAAGTTGATTTAAGCAGTTTCAGTCTGGGGACTCGGAGGGCAGGACCTTATGGAGATCATTGAAAAGTAGAGGGACAATGATAAGCCCTCAAGGCCCACAGTATTTAGAGTGTGTGTGTGTGTGTGTGTGTGTGTGTGTGTGTGTGTGTGTGTGTGTGTTCTCACATGCCGGCTTGAATGCCATGGCACATGTGTGGAGGCTGAAGGACAGCTTTGGGAAATTGCTTCTCTCATTCCACCTTATAGAAGGCCTCTTATTCATCCTACGCTGCATATTCCAGCTTTTCACATGGGCTCTGGGGCCCTGAACTCAGGGTATCAGTCTTTCACAGCAAGCGTCTTCATCCATTGAGTCATCTCCTGGAATCTACCGTGGTTTTGATCTGGATTAGGCCAGGCTGGCTGGCCAGTGAGCCTCAGGGATCCACTCATCTCCACCTCCCCAGTAATGGTGTTGCCTCTGTGTGCTGCCACGACCAGCTTTTTGACATGGGTTTTGAGGCTTGAACTTGGGTCCTTGTGGTTATGAGGCTCTACAGGCTAGGCCATCTCTCCGTACAAGGAGCTATTGACTGTCATCAGACAAAGCGAGACCATTCTGATAAAGAATCTATACATTGTTTTCTGTTCCATCAGGTTCTTTGCTTCTTTCCTCTCATTGCACATTTGTGTCTCAACAACTTGGAAGAAACAAAGGCTCGCACTTCCTTTTCCCTTCCTCCCTCCTTCTTTGCTCCCTCCCTTATTTCCTTCATTCCTTTCTTTCCTCCCTCCTTCCTTCTTTTTTTGAAAAAAATACTAATTTGCTTGTTCATTCGTGTGTGTGTGCATGCGTGTGTCAGAATTGAACATGTGTTCCAGGGATTGAACTCAGGCTGTCAGGTTTGGCAGCAAGCACCTTTACCCTCTGAGCTATGACACTGGCCCACTCTTATTTTCAACAGTGTTTTAAAGACAGGGTTTAACAGAGTGAAGTTTAGGATGATTCAGGGCTGCTGCTTCTCATCTCCATGATCTCTGAAGAGTCATTTTCTTCATCTTGGGGAAGATGCAAGAATGGGGATGGATGGGAGGGTGAGGGAATGGAGGAGAAGGAGGAACAGAATAATTAGTGCTTGAGGAATATGATTGCAGAAGTCAGGTGTAGTGGTGCAAGCTTATTATCTCATACTCAGGAGGCTGAAGCGGGAGGATCTTGGGGTTGAGGCCATCCTGTGCGACATGAAGGAAGCCCTGTCTCAAAACAAATGAACAAGGACAAACCTGCAAAGCATGGAACAACTCATCAGGTGGAGATTGTTCAATTTAATTGAAAGGCTTAATTTTTCCCACTTAATTAGCATACAACTCCCTGCCAAATTCTGAGATCATATTAATTATTAGCTAATGCCTAATTTCAACCTGAGAATGTTGTTATCATTGGTGAAATGTAAATATATTTGAACTAGGTATTAGAGACTTAACACCTTAGTGTAGTGGAAAAGGAACTCATTTGAGAGTAAAGAAATGTGAGCGCCACAGGGACGCACAGCAGTGAAGAGCAAACAGTGAGACCTTAGTATTCTCACAAAGACCGAGCAGTTCCATGGTGGACTGGTGCCTGTGGCCTTTCCAGGCACCTATACTCGAGTGCACATATCTACACATATCCACATATTTGAAAGTAATAAGAGAAAATCTTTTTTTAAAAAACGTGTGAGCATTGTCTGTCTAAGGAACAGTCCCAACAGGAAACAGATGTTGGAAAACATGTTCATTCTCCTTAAATTATAATTTGAAGTGTGTGTGTGTGTGTGTGTGTGTGTGTGTGTGTGTGTGTGTGTCTGTGTGTGTCTCTAATCCTAAAAGGCAGTCTTCTGCCATGCTTTGACTCCAGCTGAGACCGTGTGTGTGTGTGTGTGTGTGTGTGTGTGTGTGTGTGTTTGCGTGTGTAGACCAGAGAGTAAACTCAGTGTCATTATCCCTCAGGAGCTGTCCAGTAGGCAGATTCTCTCCCTAGTCCTGGGTCCTGGGGCCAGGATTTACCCATCTCTATCACCCTAGCCCTGGAATTGTCAGTGTGACCCACCACGCCCAGCCATTTTGGGAGCTCAGACTCAGGTACCCATGTTTGCATGGCAAGCACTTTACCTGCTGAACTGTCTCCACAACCCACAAGATTTCTTTTGTAACTCATTTCGTAACCAAACCTGATTTGATCTGAACTCACTTGGCAGCCAAACTTGCACTTGACGGACATGGGCACATTTAGATCCCTCATGGAACCCCAGTGCAGCCGTATCTCAATTCCTGGCTGCTGAACGGTCATAGCTTTGAGAATACAAAACTTTGTTCCAGGCCCGGCTGGGGATCCAGTGTGGTGCACAGCAGGGAACTGAGCAGGAACACTGTCTGGTGACTCTGGTTTACCCTCCACCAATGCCCTTGCCGCTTCAGAATTATTTTCATCTGGTCCATCATGACCCATCAGCACAGGAAGTCGCTGAAGGTTAGTGGTTCCAACTCCAGGCCTCAAAAGTGATCCTAAATTGGCACTTCTGTCACTTGCCTCACCGGTGTCCCCAGTATACTATCCCAACCAGGGTCAGAGAACAGGAGGACAGGCTTCCTGCCTTGGAAGTTAATTTCCAGGGAGAGGTTCCAAAATATTCAAACTTCGCAGTTTAAGGTAAAATAAACTCGTATGGTGGTTAAGTTCAACATGGACATCTGTCTCATTCTCCTTCCTCAGAATTAGGAAGCAGACAAGTCTCTCAGAGCTCTTCTCTTTCGCCCTGAGCATCTCATTTCCATCAGAAACTGGAGTCTCTCTGTACTTGGACACTGGATTCTACTTTGCATGAACAGACTGGGTGAGCTTGTTGAAGATCAATGATCACACACACACACTCAGACACACACACAGGAACACACACACGGCCAGACTTCAGGATCTGTGGGGGCTGACTTTAGGATCCTCTCCTCTATGCATATCCAAATCTGAGAATGCTCAAGCCCTTTTACAAAATAATACGCTACTTGTATACAACCCACACATGTCCCCGTGCTGAAATCCCCTCTAAATTACTTAAAATTCCTCATACAACATAAATGCCATGTAGTTGTCATACTCTATTGCTTATGGGATACTGACACAGACAAAATGTCTATGTGTGTTCATGTAGGTGTAACTTTTTCTGGATGCTTGCAGTTTATGGTACAGAACCTGTGGATGCAGAGTGGATTGTGTAACAATACTACATGTTCTTTCTTTTTCTTTCTCCCTTTTTTTGAGACAGCATCTGGCCTGTCTCAGCTCAGGCTGGCCTCTACTCAAATTCATTATGTAGCCAAGAATAACCTTGGGCTTCTGATCTTCCTGCCTCTATCCTCTCGAGTGTTTGGATGAAAGATACATGGCATTATGCCCCAAGTATGTAGTGCTAGTGCTATCTAACTCAGCTCTGTGCATGTTAGGCAAGTTCTCTACCAACCTAGCTGCTCTCCCAACCCTACCCTACTGCTTATTTGGTTATTTGAGTTTGGGATCAAGCCCAGGACCTTCTATTTGTAACTTGTTCTTTTGTTTTATTTTGTTTGTGTTTCTTTGAGACTGTCCCAATTGTATGTAGTCCACGCTAGCCTGGAACTTGTGCCAATCCCCCTGTGTCAGTCTTTCAGGGTCAGGGATTACAGGTTGGGGCTAGCATGCCTGGCTTTGCAGCCCGTTCTGACAAAGGACTTAAAGAAATTAAATTTAGCCCTTCCTTTGCTCTTACTTTTTAAATAACATTTTTCCCTCAAAAGGAATAATTCAAGTAACAATTTATTTTAGAAAATTGATTATTTCTCTGAATTATAAGGCTATTTTCAAATATTTATCTTAAAATAGGAACATCTTCTTCCATGGCTAACCAGCTTCAAAGTTCTGGGTCACTGGTTTGTCCTCAGCATTTACTCCAATCCCTCCAGGAAGTCACAATCCATTCTAGCAATAAGTACAGCCAACAGGCTTTATAAGCAAACTGGCAAAGAGTCTTAAACCAAACCAAATCAAACCACCAGTGTACCACTTACATAGCCCAGGCTAGCCTGGAACTTATTATCTGCCATCTCACCCTTTTGAATGCTGGGATTACAAGTTTTGCTTCCTTAGATTCTAACAAGAGGTACCAAAGTGGCTATGCTAGCAAATGAATGTGAAAAGAAGAATACAAGCCTACAGGGAACCGGGGAAAGGCAGAGAAGCCAGCTGGCTAGGGACAGGAATAGTTGGAAAGTAAGCAGGATTTCTACCAGAAAAACTTCTAGGTATGGTTAAACTATCTATCCTTATGCAGATGGTTTGCCTCATACTTTATGCCATACCCATTTCCATGATGATCAGTGGAACAATCCAGAGAAGACCTGTTGGCTGACTGCTTTATCTCAGGAATTCCAAATGGGCAAATGTGTATGATTTCCTTCCCAGCAGCACTGCTGGATAATCATGGAGACAGTCTTCAGTCCTCAGCTTCTATCTCCAGCCCTCTGCGGCTTGGGGAGATGGAGGCCCTCGGGAGGACAGTAGCAATGTGGTCTTCAAAGATGGGCCCTCCTCTTTCAAGAGGGACGGAGATGAAAAGAAAGGAAGGCAGGCGTGGGAGGACCCTAAAGACCCACAGTGGGAGGCCAGAGGCCACAGAACTGCCACAGCTTCAATGGGGAACTATGAAAATACGGCTTTTCATGGCCCCTCACAGAAGCCGAAAACCTATAAGACACATACTAAGTTTATCACATAGATCAACAAGACAGCTTTGCTCATCGGAAAGCAACTGAAGTGGGTAGCCATAGCAGGGGTCAAGAAGTCAAGAGACCTTACTTCCGGCTTGACATCCCCCTTTGTGGGTGACTTAAGCTCTCCTCCTCACTGGTGGCCGATATTACATCGTTTTGACATGGTAAGAAGGACCATACATTTTGGGTCTTTAAATTCTCTCACTGAGACTTTGGTGTTAAGTTCAAGATACTATATGATCAAATGAAAATCTGGGAGGTGTGAGGGCAGCAGGATTTCCCCTAGAGCGGTTGCTTCTAATTTATCAGGGAATTCTTAACCAGATGATAACAAGTGTTTCACTATCACCATGAGAACCGGTGTTATTTGTAGAGAAATAAATTGTTAACTTATTGCCAAGGCTAATCGTAAAATATAGTTGTTTTTGCATGACACAAGGAAAAGTTATTTACCAACTGTATATTGGAACACTTCGTCTTTAAGCATTTTAAATACAAATAGATTTGGGGAAGCAAATTTTCTATTTCCACAAAGCACTAGAAAAGATCTGAAGGCTACAGTTTGACTTGAAATTGAGTTTCTCATAACAAAACAGGTTCTCACCAAACCAAGACCAATTTGGAGGCTGCAATGCAGCATAGTCTTCCATTTATAGGGCAGGAACAATTGAACATTCAGAGGGTGGCTCAGAGCTCCTAGAGCTGTTTTCTCCCTGTGAAAGCCGGTGGGGGAAATCCAACAAGGCAGCCACTCTCTTCTGTTTTTTGAGGGGAGTCAACATCAGGAGGGGCCCTTGGGCAATCTTTGAGTCTGGACATGGACTTTTCAAAAACAGAGAACTGTTTTAGGGCTATGAACTTGTTCAACTCTTGTATATTGCTGCCTCCTTCCCTGTTTTTCCAAATAAACACCTAGCTTAAAAGATGTTTAAGGAAAATAGCAGGAGAGATTTGACTCACGTAAGATGAGCTGTAGGAGAGCTTCCTTCTGGAAGATTCTTTTTGTAAGTCTCAAGGACTTTTCTAGGAAGAAAAAGACCCCACTCCTTGCTCTATGTTTGCTTACCATAGAAGAAGCTCTCTGTATGGCAGCTGCATGGCGAGGAGGTCCTGGGCCCTATCAGAGCAAGCACAAGGCAGGGCACACATTCCTCTGGCATTTGGCATGGGTCCTGTTTTCTAGGGAGGGTGTTAAAGGTGAAACATGACTGTCAGCATCTGAAAACTTTGTGAGGTCCTTTGAAAGCCCAGGACTTTAGGATTCTTGTGCTAGAGTGTGTCTGGGAGACAGTGAGAGCTTGCGTGGAGTTCTTCCAACAAGGTGAACCCTTGGTCTAGGATGATTGGTACATCCATGGTGAGAACAGTGGCTGTCAATGGCACCTTCATAGCCTTCATAAGCTTGGGTCTCACCTGAGGTCTGGAAGCCATGTTGGCTTGGATTATATAATGAAGTACCAGAGACCTTGTGGCTTATCTAGCAAGCATTGGTTTTCCACACAGCTCTGAGTTCAAGATCAAATTCATGTCCTGGAGACAGTACTTCTTGTTCACAAGAGAATACCATCTTTTTCTCCCTCCCTCCTTTCTCCCTCAATCTCCTTTCTCTCCATGCCCCTCCCCCTTCTCTACAGGAGCTTGTGGATCCCAGAGGCTGACCTCCAATTTGAAACGTAACTGAGGATGAACCTTGAACTTCTGATCCTCCTGTTTCTATCTCCCAAGCTCTGGAATTACAGATGTGCACCACCATATCTGCCTTATGGGGTGCTGGGATTGAACTCAGGGCCCCGTGCATGCTAGTCAAGCCCTCTACTAATTGAACTACACCCTCCAGCTCCTTGGTCCTCTTACAAAGACACTAATCTCATTATGGGACTCCACCATAAACCTGATTGGTCCCTAAAGGCTTTCCTCCCAGTCCCAAAACATTATATATTAGGATATTCTGTGACAGGGTCCCAACATGCGGTCCAGGTAGGGTTTAAACTTGGAATACACTTACCCCTTCATTTCAATTGTGATGTTTGGGGTACCCAGTGAGCACCCATATTGGTGACTTGTCTCACTGCTGGGAAAAAATGCTTGACAAAAGCAACTTTTAAGAATTGAGGGGTTCTTTTGGCTCATAGTGCAAGGATATAAGGCTTGGAGATGGGGAAATCATGGTGGAAGGGGATGGGACAGATGGTCAGATGTGTCTGCAGACAGGTTGCTGGCACTCATCTCACCTTCTCCTTTTTTCAGTCCTGGACCTCTGCTTATAGATTAGTGTTTTCCACACGTACAGTGGGTCTTCCTATTTCAATTAACCAAGTCTAGGAACCCTTTCACGGACATGCCTCAAGGCATGTCCCTTAGGTGACTCCAGATATGATCAAGATAATATTAGTCACCACTGCTTTTGTCATGATAGTCAAGACCACCAGCATTTATATGCAGGCTTTGCTTGCCTCCTCCACCCTTCTTATTAAGGAACTCTGTGTCTAGTGTCTGATGTTGGAATGAAATGAACTGCTTATTTAAAAGAGACCCAGATAGTACAAAGATAACCTTGGCATGGAAAGAAATAGTATTTGAAAGATGACTGGTGGGTGTGGGGGTGGGGGACTAGTGAGATAGCTCAGTGGTTAGGAGCATTTGTTCCCCTTGGAGAGGAACTCGGTTCAGTTCCCAGCACCCACACGATGGTTCACAGCCTCCTGTAACTCCAGTTCTAAGTGATGGGAACCACCTTCTAGACTCCCTGGGCTCCTTCATATGCATGGTGCACATAAACTCATTCAACAAACACACACACACTTAAAAGCCAACCAAGCACATTAAGTTAAACGTTGTAGAAATGTCATAACTTCATAAAATTATTGAAACTCTAGAGTTCCTTTTTACTGTGATCATAATTACTCACCCAAGGGCCAGGCTGATAATTTAGTAAGCAATAAATAAAATCTGGGAAAGGGCTAGTTCAGGCTTGTTTAAACTATAAGCATCTGAAACAGTACTACAGCTATTTTTTTTTTTTTTGAGAGACAGAGTCTCACTATGAAATATTGGTTGGCTGGCCTGGAAATTGTGTGTAGACCAGGCTGGATATGGACTCATAGAGATCTGCCTACCTCTGTCTTCAGGTACTGGGATTAAAGACATACACCACCACAGTTGGCAAGTCTATGATTTTATTAGAAAAGACAGATATGGGGAAATTAGAGAAAAGGAATTTGGGTGGTTTTTATTCCAACCTTCCCCCAACTGGGATTGTGGATGTTGTCCTTGGAGACACTGCAGCTCTTTTTTGACCATGATGACTAAAGTCTCTGGTGAGGATGATTTTAGAGGCTTGAGTGGCACTAGGGATGCTGCAGAATTGCATTGCCTACACGTGGACACTTTGTTATTTGTCAACAACATAAGAAGAAGAAAATAAAGCCATATTTGGTGCAGTGTCTGTAGTTGGAGGTAAGTGATACTGTTTAAAGTATGGTGTGTGGTTTCTTTTCTGTTGCTGTGATAAAACACCATGAGCAAGCCCAAGAAGAGGTTATCTTGGGCTCACAGTTCCAGAGGGATAAGAGCCCATCACTGCCATAGCACAGAAGCATGGCAGTGGGCAGGCATGGCAACTGCAGCAGCAAGCTGGGAGCTCCCATCTTAAACCACAAGCAGGAAGCAGAGAATGCAATAGAAATATTGTGGAGCTTTTGAAACATGGAAGACTACTCCTAGTGATATTCTTCCTCCAGAAAACCTGTCCACCTAAATCTGCCCAAATGGTACTTGGGATCAAGCATTCAAGTGCCTGAGACTGTGGGGGGGGGCATCTGTAATTTAAACCACCACACACAGTCATAGTCAAGTTGTGAGGCTAAGGCAAATTCCACACCCTACTGTGACCTAGGATTTTTTTTTTTTTTCCTCTTTTCCTCTTTTTCCTTCCTAGGAAACTTCTTGAGAGCAAACTGTCATCCTTGCATCCCTGATGTCCTGAACAGCTCTGGCAAAAGCTAGGACTGTATAAACTCTGGGGCTTGAGGGCGTGGACAGTTGCCTTGGCTTAGATACTCTGTAGTGCCTCACTGCTGCCAATGTGCTTTGAGGAATATTTAGGCGGTGCAATAGACAGACCGGTGATGACTCACTAGATGCAGGGAGAAGAGAGGAGGGAAAGAGATCCAGGAGGAGGCCCTGGGATCTGGACCAAACAGTTACAAAGAAGTTGAATGACATTCCCCAGCCAGGAAATACTAAGTAAGCAGTACACTTGGGAAGACAATGGGCTTTATTGTTCTCTTTGAGATTAAAAAAAAAAAAAAAAAAAAAAAGACAGAGAGAAGTAAATCTTGCCCAAGATCAAACCACGCGGTGGAAGAGCAAGGATTGGGGTGGCTTTGTCACTGTCTTGACAAGCACTGGTTTCTGCCCAACAGCTGAAGCTGCACTCTCGGGACACTAAGCAATATGTGTTTCTTTTTATTTTCTTTGTTTAGTTTTCCTTCCCGCCTCCCTTCCTCCTTCCCTCCCTCTCTTCCTGTGCTGGGAATCAAACTTACCATCAAACTTACCGTGTTTCACATGCTAGGCAAATTTCCTACCACTGGGTTCCAGCGCTCCCCTCCCCGACTCTTTCCAGCCCCATTGAAGATGTTAAAGAAAGTATTATTATTTTGTGTGTGCATAAGTATGATGCACATGCCATGACATGCATGTGACAGTCTGAGACAGGGTTTCTCTGTATTGTTTTGGAGTCTGTCCTGGAACTAGCTCTGTAGACCAGGCTGGCCTTGAACTCACAGAGATCTCAAAGAATCTGCCTACTTCAGCCTCCTGAATGCTGGGACTAAAGGCGTGTGCCACCAACACCCGGCTAAGACATTTTTTAAAAAGGAAAATGCCTTTAGAAAATTATCAGTGTCCAAGGAAAGGAAGCTGTATTTCCAGTCTGAAATATACTACAGTCATGTAAACACATTTAAGGGTGTGCTCTCATTGTACTGTTTTTTGTTTTATTTTTAAGTTTTTCCTTTTTGGTTGTTTTTTTTTTTTAAATAAACAGCCATTACTTTATTATTATTGTGTGTGAGAGATAGAGAGTAGGTCTGTACAAATGTCACAGTGTATGTGTCGAGGTTAGAGGATAGCTTTTGGGAGTCAGCTCTGCCTTTCTACCATGCTGCCTGCCCTAGGCTAGCTGGCCCGTGAGCTTTTGGATGACTAGCTTGTCTCTGCCTCCCATCTCATCACAGAAATGCAGATGCATACCACCACATGTGGCTTTTATTGTGAATTCTGGGTATCAAACTCAGGGCATTAGGCTTGTGTGGCCAGTGCTTCTACCTGCTGAGCCATTTTAATGGCCCTCAATTTTTCTTTATTAACTTTATGGATAACGTGCCACATTTTAGGGGCTGTATTTATAAGTGGTTCAAAGGTTTCTCAAACTCAAGGAAACTCAAAGAATTATCACTGCACTATGCATCTGCCTACCACCCATCCATCTATCCATCCAGCTACCCATCTACCTATCCTTCCACCCACCCACTCACCCACCCACCCACCCACCCACCCAACACATCCACCCACCCACCTACCCATTCATCCACCCATCCACCCATCCATCCATCTATTCATCCATCCATCCACTCACCCACCCACCCCACTCACACATCCATCCATCTATCCATCCATTCACCCATCCATCCATCCATCTTCACCTATCAATCTAGCCACCCACTCCTCTATCCATTTATTCACCTACTCATCTATTTATCCACTTACCTGTCTATTCAGCATCTGTCTAGCCATCCACTCATCCATCCATCCATCCATCCATCCATCCATCCATCCATCCTCACTTATCCACCCATTCATCCCTATACCATCTATCATCCATTCATCTTCTTTGTCATCTATAAATGAGGAAGATTACTTAATATTCTTTAATTAAAAACTTAAATGAGTTAATATATTCCAGAGTATTCAGAGTTGTCTGGAACACAGTAGAGCATTGTAACATTACCCACTATAATTTTTTTAATTTAAGATTTACTTATGTGTATGGATGTTTTGGCTGCTGGCATGTTTATACATCAAATGTGTGCAGTGGCCAGAAGACAGTGTCAAGTCCTAGGAACTAGAGTTACAGATGGTTGTGATCCACTATATGGGTACTGAGGAATTGTACTCAGGTACTCTAGAAGAGCAATGAGTGCTCTTAACCATTGGATCATCTTTCCAGCCCCTTTGATGCTATTATTGATGATGATTTGAGGTCTACTTCTCATGAACTCTTTTTGAATAACTTCTTTATTCCAAGCATATAGGGAACCAAAATTCTGCCATGTTTAAAAACAGACTTAAAATATGCCATCCTTTCATGTGATTTAGGAAAAAGATTTTTAAAGTTACTAGCATTAGGATTACAAAAAAACTGCTTTTCTCTAGGCCATATTTAAGTTCTAATTTCCTATCAAGCATGAGCCAAAGCCTATACTGTAATAGAATAAAATTTACTTCAGATGTATATGTGATAGTACATTTTAACAGGCTGGGAATCACATATTTGCTTAAACAATGGAAAACTTTACAAAATCTTGTATTTAAGATATTACTTTTTAATATCTTTGCATTAAAATGAAAATGATTACTTTTTAATATTGCTGGAAACAACCCTATCCCCAACTGTAAAGATATATTTCTTGTGTGATTTTATTATATGCTTAATAATAGTACCTGTGAGCTCAGATTTCTTTTGAATAAAATTGATTGGAAACTATATCCACCCTAAAGCATCTTTAATGTCATTACAGGCGGGTTGGAGTAAATTAAGCGGTATTTAGGCACCAAAGTCTTTAATTCCATCGAGTTTGAGTAGGAGGTAGACATTATGAGGTCCAATTAAAAAAGTCGCTAATGTTTTTACATCTGAGTAGGAGTAAATTAAACAAAATCACTCCTGAGCTGCTAATATCATTTTAATTGAATGTCATTCGGCTTCTAAGTACTGTTACCACTCTACAGATAATGAAGCTGCTTCTGCAATGTCTGGGACAGGAATGGGGGTGGGTACTAAGAGTAAGGCCATAGGCTAGGCCATGATGGGACTGACCAGTGTGGAAAGAACATGGCCATGGCTATGTGTACTAAAATTCACTGGAGCTTGGGTCTGGAGACAAAGCTAGCTAGCTCAGTGGTTCTTTGGCCAAGGCCCTGAGTTCGGTTCCATCCATGCCAGGCGGCAAACAAACCACTGGTAACTCCATCTTGAGGAGATCCATGCTTTCTTTGGGCTTTTGCAGGCACCTGCACTCAGATGCACACCCCCGCCACCCCTCCACATCCATGTAATTAAAAATAAATCTTTAAGACTGTTGGATCTTCATGGGCTCATGTAGAAGGGACCAGAGGGCCACAAAACAGAAAGGCATGAGTGTGAGAAATAGACCTGTGTGGGGGCAGGAGATAAGCTAGGTGGGAGGGAAAAAAGAGTGGAGAGTAGGAATAAATAGAATGCGTTGTACACATGAATGAGATTGTTGAAGGCCAAATTGCAGACGTAGAGGATGCCACTGTGGATCACAGGGTCTGGATGATACCCACTTGCTGCAGGTTGCCTCTCCATTCCTGGGGATCGGTGTGGGAAGCCTGCCTCGGTCCTGAGGAGGGCATTCACAATGAGGTATGCATGGGATGGATTCACTGGGAAATTTGATATTGAGATCACAGTTAGGAAGACACAAGAGAACAGTGGGAACTCAGACTTTCAAAGATATACAAACATTGAATAATATTAATTTGTACATCCACCCATATGAGACCATATATAATTTTAATTATGTGGAGGGAGAAAATCTAGAAGACAATGTCCAGGACTGCAACATAAGCATCGAGGGGTCATCATTGTTACTTTTGTTATTTACATGAAGTTCATGAAGTTTTGACTAGGGAAACAAGAGTAATAAATGCAAACTGCCCTTCTGATTTTTGTTTTGTTTTGTTGATGCTTGAGACAAGGCCTGCATATTTAACCTAGATTGGCTTGATCTTCCTGCCTTGTTGGGAAATTTAAGTACTTGTCCCTTACAGCTCTCTTCTCCCCACCCAGCTGTAGAACTTCCATGCAAGCAAGGTTGAACAAACAAGGTTGTTTTCAGAACTTTCTGGTGTGCAATGTCCATACCTTGACCCCAGGTGTGGGTGGTGCATGACTTCCTCCTATGCTTAGCCCGTCCCCTGGCTTGGGTATATAAGCCCATTACTCTCTGTAATAAAAGGCAGCAACTTCTTCTTCACATCTTGTGGTGGTCTGTTAAGTGTTTCAATCCTGACACCCTCCACCAAGCTCGGTACTCTGGCTGTGCAGGTGTGGCACTGCCTCATCTTCTGAGTGATGTGATGACAAGTGTGCACCACAAGTGGATTTTGAAGTTTCTCTTTTTACAGAGACACAATTCGTGCAACAGAAAATTCATTATTTGAATATGTCTAAGAGATCTTTAGTATCTTCCCAAGACTGTGGAACCAATAACTGTGATTACAAACAATTTACATATTCCTAAAGGAAATCTTGTACCTGTGAACATCACTCCCAATTTCCTTTTCTCTTTCTTCAGAAGAATCCCAATTCTCATGCTGTATTCATGTTAGAGTGCCCCTTCCAAATATTCAATTTAACTAGAAGCATGTGGTACTTATCTTTCTGCCTCTGGGTTCTATCATTCATGTTTTCAAGGTTCATTCATGTTTAGCATGTCCATTTCTTTTAAAAAATATTGTTACTATTATTATTATTGTGCCAATGATTATTTGTATGCATGATGTACATATGAGCACACACTTGTAATAGTGAATGTGTGGTGGTCACAGGACCACTTTGTGGATTTGGTAATTTTTTTTTCAACCTTTTTGTAGGCCTAGGGATTGATTTCATGTTTGTCAGGCTTTCAGAGCAAGCACCTTTACCCTTTCAACTGTCTTGCCAGGGGCACACAGTTCTCCATTTCTTTTCCATAGCCAACTAATATTTCATCGTGTGGGCATACCACATTTTGCTTATCCAGTCATTAACTGATGGATCTTTGGAGTATTTTCAGCCTCTTGGTACTATGAATAATGTTGCCATTAACATCGAGCATCTATTTTAGTTCTCCCAAGTATATGATAGAGACAGAGTTACCGGGTCAGATAGTAATTGCATATTAGCTTTGAACTACTTTACATTCCCTTTGCAATAGACAAGAGCCCCAGCTTCTCCATTTGGAACCAAACACATTGTGCTGTGTTTGAAATTATAGCCTTCCTGGTAGGTGTGGAGTAAGATCTCACTGTGGTTTTCAGTTGCATTTCCTTAATGACTAATACCATTGAATACCTCTCCATGTGCCTTGTGGCCATCTGTATCTCTTCCTTGGAAGAATGCCTATTCCAGGCTCCTGAGGTTTGAATGTTACCAAAATGTGTGATGAAATGTAATCCCCATTGGGAGGCATTGAGAAGTAAGACAGGACCCTTCTTGAGTTGGATGGGTCATGAAAACTCATGAGGTCATGGATTTATTCATGGATTAATGAACTAAGAGATTATCTCTAGAGCAGACCTGTTTCGAAAGCCAGTGTGGGCTCCATGTCTTGCACGCACCCTTCTTGTATGCATGCTGATGCCATGCCCTGTACCATCTGCAGAGTTATTGTGGTTAAGAGGACCGTCGCCACATGCAGCCCTGTGACCTACCCCAGAACCATGAACCGAATCAACTTTTATTCTTCATTAATTAACCACCCAGTCCATGCTTTCCACCTACAACGGACTCAGAAAGTCTGTTCTCTGGATTTGATTCAACCTTTCCTTTTGTCATTGAGTTCTCAGAGTTCTTCATATGTTTGTGTGTAGGATAAAAGGTCCCAGCCCACTTTTGGGTTTGAAAACTTACCCAGCCCACTAATCCCTGAGCATAAAATCCCACCAATCCCTGAGCTTAGCTTGAAATTTTACTAGTCCCCCACCCTGGAAATCTCTACCCTGGAAAACTCCTCCCTCAAGAGGCTGTTTTCCTGCTCAGTTCCCTGATGCTTCTCCTCTGAACAGAGGTCACCGATAATCCTCTTGGGTGAGGTTTGTTGTGTGGTGTGGCTTTGGCTCTGACTGCCAGGATACCTCTCCCCTCAGAGCTGTAACACTTAACACTGTGTACCAAACCCTTGTCAGTAAGGCGACTTAAATTGTTTATTTTGCTATCTTGGTGATGTCTTTTGACACACAACTTAATTTTAATCAAATCAAGAATTGTGTGTGTGTGTGTGTGTGTGTGTGTGTGTGTGTGTGTGTGTGTGCCTGTGTAATGTTAAAGAAATTGTTCCTAATCCAAAGCCCCCCAGACTCACACTGTGATTTTCCCACTTGTATTTTGGCCCTTACATTTGAGTCTGTGACACATTTGAAATTAATTTTAGACATAGTGAGGTAAGACTCCAATACCACCCTTGGGAAAGAACGCTCTTCCTGCCTTGAGTTAGTGTCTGCATGGATGTTCAGTGAGTACAGATGTATCTGTTTATATCTGCTCTCAGTGAGACAACAGTGATCTAAATGCCCATCTCAGGACTGTCCCAGCCTGCTGTTCCCCTTACTACACATCTGCAGCAAGTGTTGAGACTGGAGATGCCCCACTGACAAGTTTCTTAGTTTTTTCAAGGTTGTTCTGGCCACTGGAGATCCTTACATCACCACAGTTTTCATGATAAACATGTCTTGTGATGAAGCGGCTGCCTGTTTTCTGCATCGGGCAGGGCCTGCATTGAACTTTTTAAGAGTCTTTATGTCTTCACACCATCAGATCATTAGATTTCTTTTCACGACAGTCTCTAGCATCCAGAGTCTAAGTCTTGCATTTATTCCATGTGCGGGTCCAGTTTATTCTTAAGTTTCAACAGAATTCAACAGTTTCACTAATTTTATATTGACATTGTGATTGTTACATATAAAATACAACAATGCTTTTATCTTGTGTTCTTCAACTTTGTTGATTTTATTTATTAGCTTTAGGAGTGTTTTACATGGATGCTCTGAGATTTTTTTTTCTATAAATAATACATCATGGACTCTTTCCCTCTATAATACTGCTGCTATTTACTTGTTTAATCAGCTAATCCTTGACTAAAACTTTCAACATACTATTTTTTTCTTTTTGGTTGCTCCAGGGTTTGAACCCAGATCTTTCAGTATTCTAGACCATACTAGACCAAGGCTCTACCACTAAGACACAGTTTCCAGTACAACATATGAGATGTTAAGAATGACATCATTGCGGGACATGTTTGTCTTTTATCATTAAGTATGATGTTAGCTATGGGTTTTCACTGAGCTATTTTTCTGTTTAGAAAATTCCCTTTATTATTCTTTATCCCTGGTTAGGTTTATCTCAAACAGCTTCACCCCCTCATCCCACTCCCCCAAATCCATAAAAGTGTACTATAATCTCAGTGAATGCTTTTTCTGGCATGGGATGATCACATTTTGTTCTTCCTTATTTTGTTAACATGGTATATTAATTGATTGATTTTGTGTGTGTGTGTGTGTGTGTGTGTGTGTGTGTGTGTGTGTGTGTGTGTGTGTGTGTTGAGCCATCCTTGCATTCCTTAACTACAGTGATTTGATGGATTCAATTTATGAGCATTTTGTTAAAGTTTTCAAATTTATAATTGTAAGATATATGGGTCTGTAGTTTCTTCTTTTAAGATTTCTCTCTTTGTCATTGTAACTAGGTGATACTGTCCTTACAGAATGAATTAGGAAGCCTTTCTTCTGCTTCTATTTCTTATTACATTTTTGAGAAGAGTGATAATTCTTAAAAGTTTGGTAGGGACCAGGGATCTAGGCCGATGATACTCAGGCAATTCTTTGAAAGTGAGGCCTCTGTCACTTTTGTCAGCCGATATGTGGGCTGCTTCTTTCAAAGCTACTGCTTAGCTGGGGAGAGAGGAGGAATCTAGGGCAGGTTTAGTACCAAAAAGTTCAGTGTTCTTATGTAGATTTACTTACTTTTCTTGAACATTAGAAAGTCAGTGTTTTACCCCATTCCTCGAAACATTTATGGATCAGATTTATAACACTATGGGTTAAATTTATGTTGTTAAGACTCAAATGAATAGAACCATAAATATGTTTTATAAAAATGGAGGCATTTACTTTGAGATAGTTTTATACCAACAGTCAGTTGCAAGAACCATTATAGAGGTAGTGCATGACTTCTTAGCTTTCTCCAGTGTCTGTATCTTGTAGAACACAACAAAGATTTTTGACATGGACCCAGAAGACTCAGACTACTCTAATTGGAAGTCCCTCACATGGTGTCTTCTAGTCATAAAACACTCCGCTCTCTCTCCTCTCCCCTTTTAACTCCTGGCGACTATGATCTTATCTCCATCTCCATAATCACAACTTCAATAATGTTCTAGAAATTGGAGTAGCCCATGGTGGTACCTTCCAGAGTCGACTGTTTTCACCCTGCAGTTCTTTGGAAGTCCATTGAGCATGTGTGAGAATCCTTCAAATTGTTAGGAAGCCTTCCAAAGCATGGTTGTGGCACAGTTTGTTGCATTGTTGCCTATTGGAACAAGCCAGTTACAAAAACCCTGGTAAAGATTTTGTGTGAGCATGGTTGTCATTTCTCTTGAGGGCACACAGATTGCAGTTAACAATGCAACTGTCTGCATCTAGACTCCCATTCCTTCCTTCTTCCTTCTTTCCCTCTCTCCTTCCTCTTTCTGTTCTCATTTCTTCTTCCACTTTTTTTTTTTTACTTTCTCCTCCTTGAATATTCTTCCTTCCCTCCCTCCTTTCTTTCTTCCTTTCTTCTGCCTGTCTTCAGTACTAGGCATGGAACTCAGGGTCTTATACATGATAGCATGTGCTCTGTCACTGACCTATAGCCTCTGCCCATAGGACTTGTACCTTTTTACATATTACATAACATCTGGAAAGTTGTGAGTTGTGACACTTTAAGGTCTGTTTTATTTTAAACACTCTAAATGCATTGGAAGAAAGTTCTCCACCAGCTCTCTGTTTCTCAATGCAGAGAACATTGCATTTTCTCCTTTTCCCTTCTTCTTGGAAGGCCTTCGTGGATTTAGTAATGTTGTTAGATTTTGACAGCTGAGAGCAGCAGGGTGCAAGACTGGGCTCAGCAGTAGGGCTCTGTCCCAGTGGCTGCCACACTTCTACCCTATAGCCATGGTTCTTCATCTCCATCTCTGCTCTCCCTATCTCCTTTATCACCTGGCTTGGCAGAAGCACTGCCCGCTCCATCCTTTCCCTTACTGGGAGAAGAGTGAACAGCATGCCAGCAGCTTTCTTCATGAGCCCTCACACCTGCAGTCCTTCTGTTCCCTTGGGTGAAGCAAAGGGGCACGGTTCCACAACCTTTCCTCTGCCTCTGGTGAGTCCTGCGTCTGTGGTCTAGTGCTCAGTTTGGAATGGCACTTTGGCCATTAGGCCTCATTGGACACTGAAGTAGGAACTGACTCACTTTGACATTCTGCTGCATGGACTGTAGCACTGCAAAAAAAAAATTGCTGATGAGAAACAAGAATGGGTTGCATCTCTTCTACCTACTATTACATCAGGGATGTCATATCATCTTAGAGGACATAAGATTTTCACTCTCATAAGAAAACAACCTCATGGGTATCTTCTGGTTTGGAAAAATGGTTCCCTCTGTACTATAGGTAGAGGCTAAAACAAAGCAGGATGATTTGTTGTGCTCAATAGGAGAGGCAGATTCTTGAGTTTCCCAGGAAATGGGAGCCTGAGGGGACCTGATGGAAACCTGTGGGGAGCCATAAAATGCTCTGGTGGGGAGAGAGAGGGCTTATCAGAAAGTCAGGGCCCAAAGGGAAAAGATGATTAACGACAGAGATTGCCAGGGCAACTTTGAAACAAGGATGCCTAACATGAAGTGTTAAAGTGTTTACTTCCAGCATTTTATTAAAACAGTGCTATGGACAGTAACCCTGTGTTGCTGGGTGCTCTGGGGGACAAGTAACAACAAAAAGAAGAAAAAAAAAAAAAAAGCAACAACTATGGTGAAGGGTGGGGAGGAAATTTGGCAGGGAGTCTCAGAGCCAGAAGGGATGATCTTCCCATAGTATGTGTACTTAAAATCTGCCATTATAAGAACTTTGAAAACAAAAACACTAAGAAAAAAAATCTGTCCTACAGCCTTGGCTGCCATCACTCAGTTTCTATGTAGCCTTTAAAAACATTTTATTATGTATTATAAGGCATTAATCATACACAACAATGGGCTTCATTTAGACATCTCCATGCATGTATGTGGTACGTTTTGATGGTATCCGTCCCTCAACGGTCTGTCTTGTCCCCCTCCTCATTCCACTGATCTTTAGCAAACGGGTGATTAAAAAACTCAAAAATTTTAGGCCAGGCGTTGGTGGCACATGCCTTTAATCCCTATATAAATTGATTTTTATTTCAATAGTTTCCTTCTAACTCTTCAGAAAAGAATCTAAGATGTCACCAACTTTTAAAATATTATAATTGGTTATTTGAAGCTAAAGTCATCTGATTGTCATGCTTAATTATATAAATGTCACTGAGTTTTAACCTTCCAAACTATTTATGAAAAGAAACTCCATACTTTTCTTTGGTTTTTAAAGTTCCTTTTTCTTCACAGTAGAAAGCTGCTTAAACTCATCAAAATCACTTTGATTTTACACCTACAGTTGGTACCCTAACATCGCCATTTTCGACACTTATAAATGCTCTAATAGATACATGGACAGTAATTTAGTTTGACTTAAATGTAATAATCAGACTCATTTATCTAGGCTGACAAGATTTCATTTCCTAATGATCTTTTATTGTAAATTTATTTGATTTCCTCTAATATATTGTCTCATTTCTCATCGCCTTTTCTTTTGAAAAAATATGAATAATTTTGTATGGAATTATGAAGGCTTGGCTTAGAGCTGACAGCTCTGAGAAACAGTGGCTGTCCCCACCCTTTTAAATGGATTAGATAGTTTGGTAACAAAGTCCCAAGAAGAAAGGAGTGTTAGTTTATCTGGAAGTTGTTCTAGAAGACCCTAAGTATTGTACCTCTAGGGGCTCCTATTTCTGTTGGTTGACCAGAAGCTAACATATTGAGATTTACCTGCTTCCCAGTTCCAGGTTCTATATTTTCAAATCCCTAACTCACTTCAGCCTCTTCATATTCAGTCAATCCAGCTTGTAAATTAGTTATAAAAGAAAACCTTACAAGTTAGTTAGGATTTTTCTTTTAATTTTTAAGAATTGATTTGAATGCATGTGGGTATTTTACATGTATGTGTGCCTATATATAGTGTTCACAAAGGTCAGAGAAAGCAGTGGATACCTTGGAAGTGGAGTTACAGATAGGTGTGAGCTGTCATGTGGGTGTTGGGAATTGAACCAGGGCTCTTTGGAAGAGCAGTGAGTGCTCTTAATCCCTAAACCATCTTACCAGCCCCATTTGTTGGTTAGTTTTGACAGTCAACTTGATGCAGCCTAGGGTCACCTGGGAAGATGATCTCAATGAGGAATGACTTCAGCAGGTTGGCTTGTGCGCATGTATGTGGAACACTGCTTAGACTGTTAATTGACACATTTCACTGTGGTGGCACCATTCTCTGGGCAGGGCCTTAAACTGCCTGAGAGTGAAGGAAGCTGTTTAAGCATAAGGGGCAATGAAGCAGAGATTCGTGTTTATTCTTTTTGCTCTTGATTGGGAATGTGATGTGAAAGCTTCTTGGATTCCTGCCTGGTGTCCTTGAAAACGATGGACAGTAACCTGTCATTGTCCTTAAGTCCTTCCTTCTCTTCTGCTGCTTTTAGTCAGGGTATTTGTCACAGCAACAGGAATGAAGCTAGAACACCTTCTTTTCTCCAGAATGGTGCCTTCTTTCCACATTCTTATTTCTATGTGTTTATATCACAGTCCTCTCTGTCAAGCTGAAAACTTGCAAGACATTTTGGAGACTGTCATTGCAGCACAACATCTTGACAATTTTATTTGTTTGTTTCTCATGACAAGGTTTCTCTGTATTGCTTGAGAGCCTGTCCTGGAACTAGCTCTTGTAGACCAGCCTGGTCTCGAACACACAGAGATTCATCTGCCTCTGCCTCCTGAGTGCTGGGATAACATCGTGACTCTTGCAGCTTCCCCTCAGAATCCAGCACCACTCCCACTATGCCTGTGGCTGTCAGATGAGAAATTCCAGGAATCTGTTCTCTCCATCCAACTTTATAGTTTCTGGGACTAAACTCAGGTCATTAGGCTTGTGTGGCAAGCATTTTACCTACTAAACCATCCTACCAGCCCTGATTTATATTTTTATATTGAAGCATTTATATGTAAGAAGTGAGCTTCTTTTGGTTATTTATGTATTTATGTATTTATGTATTTATTTATTTTGCTTTTGAGATAGGGTTTCTCTGTGTAGCCCTTGCTGTCCTGGAACTCACTCTGTAGACCAGGCTGGCCTCCATCTTGGAGATCTGCCTGCCTCTACCTCCCGAGTGCTGGGATGAAAGGCATGTGCCACCACTGCGAGGCAATGCTTTCTGATATAAAATACATTGCAATGTAGTACACCAGCAGACCATGTTAGAATTTGGCGCAAAGAGAGTAATCATACGATATGGTCAGTGTTATAGCATAAATGTTGTGCACGCACAGACATTTATTAGCACTGTGTGGGAACTGTAGGCTGAAGGTAATCTCAAACCAGAGGCCTTGACCCTATGGCCCATATACCCACCTCTCAGAAGTGACAGGCCCTGCCTCCATTCCTTCTTGTGTGTCTGACTTTGGAGTTTTCTATGAGTCGGGCTCTCTGTTATACACTTTGCCTTAGTTTGAAGATGTACAGAAAACTCTAAGAAAATTGCCATTGTTATAGCATAAGATGGCCTCTAGTATTACCCCCACACCTTCTCATCAACTATGCCCTTAAGGGTTTAGATTTTAGGCAGAAAAGGACAAGAAATAGCAAAGGAGTGACCAGGAATGAGCTTCCTGATTCTCCACTGGACATGGCTAGCCTCTCCTCTGGCTAGTAGGACTAGACTCATCCTTGTAGGCCTGTCTCAGGAGTTCCTGTGTGTGCTAGACAGGCCTAAATAGGAGGCATTTCCAAAACTCTTACCTAGAGGAGTGGGAGGCAAGCTGAAGCCCATGCCTTGCATGGCAGCACCACCTCCTAGCTACAAATTACTCATTTCAAACCCTGCATTAGGCGGGTGCCTGCTCGCCAAAGGAGCTCTTGGGTTTTTATTCTCCTCTATGTATATGCTCTTTATGCCCATAAAGTCGGGTTTTGTTTTGTGACTGGAAATTGGAACCAGGGGAGTTTCTTTTTCTCTGTGACTGCACCCACAGTGAGGCTTTCTCTACAACCTGGTACTTTGTGCCCTTGTCTGTGTGTGGGCAGAGAGCAGGGAGGGAGGAACTCTTGATGGAGCTGTTCACCTGGTCTGAACAAGAGCTTTCATTTTTTTTTCTTGTCTTTAATCATTATGGGGTGTGAGTTAAAAGCAAGATTTGCAGAGGGGCTATTTTTCTTTAAACTTTGTCAGGAGTTAGAGAATGCCTGCCTTTTTAACACTTAGTTTATCGCTGAAACAATTCTACAGACTTCTGGAATACAGTAGAATGCACTGGATGGCTTTCTGTTCAATTTGAGTGTATCTCTCCACATTGGTTAAGTGTGGAAGCCAACTAAATAGTCTCTTCACCAAACCATGGTGGATTGGAAAGGACTTCCTTGCTCACATATTCATTTAACCAACATTTTGGAATAATCTTTTAAAATCTCTCTCTTTGTCTCTGTCTCTCTGTCTCTGTCTCTCTCTCTGTGTGTATATGTGTGTGTGTGGTATATGTGTGTATCTATCATACCACAGCATGCAAGTGGAGGTCAAAGGGCAACTCCTCTACCACCATGAGGGTATGGGGACCAAAGACTGGCTTGCTGATCCATCCATGCCTTTACCCACTGAGCCATCTCAACAGTTTAATTTACATTTTGGAGCCTCTGCTATGTGTTTGTGCTTGGAGATAAGGCTCCAAAGATAAATGGCATTAGATCCTTATCTCGAGTGGTCCAAGGTTAAGATGAGGCATGGAGGAAGACAGAGACAGTTTACTTAAGAAGTGATGCTGGCTGCATGTTGATGGGAGTGAGCCAACCTGATGAGGTGGTGGGGATGTGACGTTGCCGTTTTATATATTCAACTTCTTTTTGGTGTGTGTGTGTGTGTGTGTGTGTGTGTGAGAGAGAGAGAGAGAGAGAGAGAGAGAGAGAGAGAGAGAGAGAGAGAGAGAGAGAGAGAGAGAGAGACAGAGACAGAGAGACAGAGAGGAGAGAGAGAGAGAGAGAGAGAGAGAGAGAGAGAGAGAGAGAGAGAGAGAGAGAACAGGTGCATTTGTACGTGTATATTCTTGCATATGCAGGCCAGAAGTCAACCTCAGGTGTCGTTTCTCAGATGAAGTCCATCTTGCTTTTTGAGCCAGGGTTTTTCTCTGGCCTGAAGATCACTATTATGCCAGGCTAGTAAGCCTTAGGATCCCTCCGTCTCCACCTCCCCTAATGTGGGATTACAATCATACATCACCACACTTGGATGTTTTGCCTGGGTTCTAGAGATCAAACACCAGTCTTCACATTTACAAGTCAAGCACTTTGCTGACTGGGCCATCTGTGCAACAGATCCTAATAAACATGGGTTTTTAAAGGAGTTTTAGGTCTGTGGCCATATTGGGTAAAGGGGTTTCCTATATATCTTCTGTCCAGTCCATAACATCTCCAATTGTCTTAGTTATGGTTTCTATTGCTCTGACAAAATACTATGACCAAAAAGCAAGTTGGGGAGGAAAGAGTTTATTTGGTTTACACTTCCTCAGCATTGTTCATTGAAGGAAGTTGGGAACACAAACAGGACAGAATCCTGGAGGCAGGAGCTGATGCAGAGGCCATGGAGGAATGTTGCTTACTGGCTTGCTTCCCCTGGCTAACACCCGTGCTTTTGTATAGAACCCAGGGCCACCAGCCCAGGGATGGTACCATCCACAGTGGGGAGGCTCCCCCTCCTGCACTGATCACTAAATGAGAAAATGCCTTACAGCTGGATCTCATAGAGGCATTTCCTCAACTGAGGCTCCTTCCTCTCTGATGACTACAGCTTGTGTCAAGTTGACACACACCCAGCCAGTACACCCATTTTCCATATCCCACATCAGAGTGATGGTATTTGTTACCATTAGTGAATCTATACAGGTACACCCTTGCCACCTGGTGTCTAGTTTACCTTAGTTGTATGTTTGGTGGCTTGGACTGCTGTTCATAGGCACAAGCCCGTCATTGGAGTATCATTCAGAGTAGTTCAACTGCCCTGGAATTCCCTGTACCCACTGCGCCATCCTTCCTTCCCTGTAACCTTTGATAGCCCTTGTGTCTTCTCTAGAGCTCTGACCTGTCCAGCGAGCATGTCAGGTAGCTGGAAGCATATGCCCTGCAGCCTTTTCTGATTGACTTCTTTCACTTAGCAATGGTACTCATTGCTTTTCGTATCTTTTTGTTATTTGGTAGCTCTTGTTTTGGAGGGGGGGATGGTAGTGATGAGACAGGGCTCCCATCTGGCCTCAAACTCATGATCTTCTTGCCTCAGCCCCTCTAGTGCTTAGACTGTAGATGTGTACTGCCAAGCCCGGCAACTCCTGCTTTTCAAAATGTGGAGTGACATTCTAGTGTGGATGTGTTGTAGTTTATTATCTATTCATCTGCTGCAGGATGTCGTGGGTCCTTCAAAGTTTTGATGATGCTATCTACTTAAGTAGGTAAAGAGGGCCTTGTAAAGACACAGAGAGATGGAGCAAGGCTTAAATATTGATATTTAATGTATAGGGTATATATATGGAGAGACCCCTAACAGAGAAGGCTCATTTCATTTAGGGGATCATTCCAAAATTACAGTGTTTATCCCACAACAGTGGCACTTTTGCTATTTCTCTTGTGTTTGGAAACATATATAACAAAAAGCTGACTCATTCTCTCTCTCTCTCTCTCTCTCTCTCTCTCTCTCTCTCTCTCTCTCTCTCTCTGGCATGCACACATGTACACACACTTGTGAAATGGGCTAATGAGATGCCTCAATGGGAGCTTGATGATGACCTGAGTTTGGTCCCTGACTTTGACCCCCACATGCATACTGTGGTACCCACTTGAGTGTGCACAGATGTACATGTGTGCACACGCCATAATAAATAAATGTAACACACAAAGAAGTTTCTGCTGGGACGAATTTAAGTCATGAATGTTACTCTGAAAGTTGGGGAGAGAACCCAGGCTGTAGGCTTGGGCGCTGTTTGATCCTTGTGACTCAGAACTATGTGGCTTGTGCTTTTGGAAGAGCTTCACTGCATGTTTTGGAAGGAAGCCCAACATCGGAGGTGGTAATGGCGGTGATGTGGCAAACTGTCCAATTTGTCTGAACACAGGGAACCACCCTCAATTTCTAAATAAACGCAGAGTGAGTCATGCCAAGAACAGAGTCCACAGCCTCATTACAGGAGAACGATCATTGCCTCCATTCAATGCTTAATGAAGTCAGTGGGATTTGCAACTATCACGATGTCCGTGTGTCTGTGACCAGACAGGTCAATATTTCACAAAAAGCATCGAATGGCAGCTCTTTCCCAACTTGACAGATTTTATTCATCTGTTAAAGCATCATGCACTGGTGCAGGGAATTGGCTCAGTGGATAGTGCATCTGAATGCGACTGTGAGAATTGGAGTTTGGGATCCCAGAACCCATGTGAGTGTCCTTGGGCTTCTTCACATACACACAGTGGCAGTGGCAGCAACAACATGCACACATGGGCCCGCTCACTCACATGCAATGTACACATGCATACACACACACACACACACACACACACACACACACACACACACACACATACCACACATACACATGTAAGAAAAGTAACACATTAGGGAACCTCATTGATTTCTCTTGAATGTGCTGAAATTGTTTATATCTCTGCCAGGACCAGTGTCCCTGAGGATGTCATGGGTTTATAGCCTGAAGAACTCATATTTCATTCAATTTTCTCCCCTCCTGTCTAATACCTTCCTGGATACCTCAACCCCCCAGTGGTTATGTAGATTGTAGTATGTCTATCCAAGGCTTAAAAGCTAACAACCACATAGAAAAGAAAATATAAAATATTTGTAGGTTTTTTTGGGTCTGGGTTATCTCACTAGGGATTTTTTTTTCCTAGCGCCATCTACTCACCTTCAAATTTCATTTTTTTCTTTTATTTTTTTATTTGGTTTTTCAAGACAGGATTTCTTTGTGTAACAGCACTAGCATTCTGGAACCTGTTCTGTAGACCAGGCCAGCCTTGAACTCATAGATATCTGCCTGCCTCTGTGTTACTAGTAGGTTTTTCCTGCTGCCAGTCTGGTCCCACCACCACTCCAGCCCCCAATAACACGCAGAGGTTCTATATATGATATAAGGCTGTTTGCCAGGTACTAGTTTCTTATCGGCTAGCTCTGTCTTAATGATTAACCCATTTCTACTTATCTAAGTATTTCCATGTGGTCATCTTATCAGAGAGTGGCGGGCCCACATGCTGCTCTCCAGGCTCTCCATGTTGACTCCTCCTTCCTCCTTCCTCTTTCCTCCTAGCCCCCTAGTCCCTCCTATCTTGCTTTCCTATTGGCCAACAGTGTTTTATTCATTAACCAGTATGAGAAACATATTTACAGAATAACATCTCCCATCACCTCTGCTTCCCAAGTGCTGAAATTCAAGGCATGCACTGCTACTGCCCAGCATTTCTTAATGTTTTAACAGCTGAATAATATTTCATTGTGTAAACATACCACATTTTCATCAGCCATTCATTTTCGCAGTCAGTTGATGGACATCTAGGCTGTTTCCAATTTTTGGCTATTATAAATAGAGTGGCAATGATCATGAATGAGTGAGTATCTCTGTAGTAGGATATAGAGTCCTTTAGGTAGATGTCTAAGAGTGGTAGAGCTGGATTTTGAGGTAGATCTATTCCCATCTTCCCAAGGAACTGCCACACTGATTTCCATAGTGGCTGTACAAGTTTGCACTGCCACCATGGCTTAAGTGTTTCCCTTACCCCACATCCTCATCAGTATGAGCTGTCATTTATTTATCTTGGCCATTCTGATTGACATGAGATGAAATCTCCAAGTAGTTTTGATTTGCAGTTTGCAAAAGCATGTTGAAAGTGTAAGTCCTGGGATGTAGGTGTTGTTAATCTGTGTTCAACCTCGCTCTTTTTCAGGCTCAACAACTCAGTGTGGGGATCTCTTTTACAATATTGCACTATTGAGAAATCTTACTACAGCAATGTCCATTCTCTGGGAAAAAATACTCACATATCTAGGGAGGAATCCTAAAGTAAGCCTGCAGGAGTAAAAGGGTTGGTCTTTGTATAGTTACTTACACTAGAGAGAAAGTTCAGTTCAGCTTCTCAGGAAACAAAGTAGAAATAAATATTTAACATTAGCATACTGCTTAATAACCACATGTCTGAGGAAACAATGCTGCTAATTATGGAAGTTGAGAGAGGAAGGTGGAAAGATACAAAAGGCAGCTTGTGTAGAAAGCAGCTATAAACTGATCTGTGCACACTGCTATGTGAAATGAATTCACCTAAGGAAATGGACAGTGATGTCAGAATTTGAGACAAGGGCTAGGAAAGAATTCGTTCATTTGTTGAAACCCTTATTAATATTGATGATATTTTGTCAATTACTTTTTATTAAATATTTTATTTAATCTCCATACCTGCATACAATATATTTGGATCCAATTCACTCCCATTCTTTCCCCTTCAATCCCTCATTTTTCTCTCTCAACTCTTATTTTTTTTTTTTTTGAGACAGGGTGTCACTATGTAGCTCGTTCTCATTTTTTTATTTAATACTTACCAAGTCCACTTAGTTTTTCATATATGTGCTTGACTGTGGGACCATTTATTGCAGTGGTTCTTAACCTTCCTAATGTTGCAACCCTTTAATACAGTTCCTCATGTTGCGGTGACCTCCAACCATAAACTTATTTTCATAATGTAACTCTGCTACTGTTCTGAATCTTAATGTAAATATTTGTTATGCAGGATATCTGATATGCAATCCCTGTAAGAGGGCCATTCGACTTCCCAAAGGGGTCACAACCCAAAGGTTGAGAACCACTGTTGAGAACATAGGTAGCTTCTCAGGGCCTGTATCCTTGAAGAAAATTCAGTCTCCATCTCCCTGTAACCATCAACTACCAGTGTCTCTTCAGCTAGGGGTGGGCTGAAGAGCCCCTTCCTCCACCCATGCTGGGATTCTGACTGCCTGGATTTTGGGCAAGTCCTAAGCATTCACTCACAGCCACTGTGAGTTGATGTGTGCAAAGGTGTTGCCATTTCTGACAATACTGTTTCACCAACAACACCCACCCTTTCTGGCTCTTGTAATGTTTCGACCCCCTCTTCATAGATGACCACTGAGCATTGAGATGGTGGTAGTGATGTAGATGTCCCATTTAGAGCTGAGCACTCCAGTGTCTTGTTCTCTGCTGCTGACCAGTTGTTGTTTACTGCATTACTTACTACACTGCAAAAAGGAAGCTTCCTGCCTGGGAGCTGAAAGATGCACCATCTGTGGGTATAACGAGTAGAACTTGGGGGCAGTTCATTACTAGGTCCATTCAGTAGAATAATAGTGCCTGGTTCTTCCCTAGGGCTTAGGACCTAGGTAGTCATGAGTTGAATTACTTTTAAATTAAAGTCTCATAACATTCTTATGAAAAATGCTCATTAAATTATGTCTTTTTTGTGGCAAACTTTAAAATAATTTTTTTTTTTAAAAAATGTGAATTCTAAAATTGCTCTGAGATCATGAGAGAGAGAGAGAAAAAAGGGGATACATTTTCCTTAGTGTTATCAAAGGCATCTTCAAGGCTGGGGAAATAGCTCTGTGCTTGCTGTGCGAGCATGAGGACATGAGTTCAAATCCACAGCATCCATTTAAAAAGGCCACGCTCAAAGGGAGCATTGTGGGAGGAGGAGAAAGGGAAAGCACCAGGGCATGCTGTCTTTCAGTCTGGCTCATGTTCAGTGAGAGACCCTGTTTCAAGGGAATAAATAAGGTAGATGGTGATAGAACAAGGCATTGGATGTCTTCTGGCTCCACACATGTGCACAGGCATCCACACCCATCCTACAGGTGCATATATACCACACACATACGCCATATGTGCATGTTCGCACACAAACATGACATTCAAAGCATCTTTCTTGGATGTCCTCAGTTTACAGTTGAAAGTTAATACTTGCCCTCTAGAGGCTTAAAATTGTAAACAGGCAACTTTTGTTGCTTCCCCAAAGCCTCTGTTATTAGACATAATGGTATCATTAAATAAAAGCACATGTGGGAATGTGAAAAGCATCAACGATCAATCTCTTCTACCCTAAACTGGCCCTTGGCATTTACCCTGTATTTCCAAAGCAGGGCCAAAAAGAAGTTGGAAGCCTGGGCTGGGAAATGGAAATAATTGAATTTCATAATCTGTCTTATCAACCACGGAGGTGACCCTGAGCACCTGTTAACCCTCGCTTGTCTGGCTACTGTCTGGCTGGGACTGTTTTAAAGAGTACTACCACATTGACTTCTTCAGAGGCAAAATGCTCACAGCAGTTGGGGGGTTGTGCAACAAAATGCTATTGTCACTCTTTTTCTAGTACCAACCCTGGGGCAATAGCACTCTTCTTGATTCTGGGGTGAACAAAGAAATAAGCTGTTGGGATGGTTAGTTTTAATTGTCAGCTTGACACATTTTAGAATCCTCTGGGGAAAACATCTTAGTAAATTATTGTCTTCATCTGGTTGGTCTGTAGGGATTGCCTTGTATGCTTTAATGGCTATGAGAAGAAGGATCCAGCTTGAAAGTGAGTGGTACCCTGGCTTGAGGGATGGCCTGTATAAAAGCAGAGGAAGCCAGATGATCTCTACACATGCAGGTATTCATTTCTCTCTATTCTGCTGTGGGTATGATGCCACCATCTCTTTCCAACTCCTTCAGCTGTGACTTCCTCACAGTGACTAGGAACTGTAAACTAAGATGAACCCTTCAAGCTGCTTTTTGTCAGGACATTTTATTACAGCAGCAGAAAGAAAACCAGGGCAGATAGATGTCCACAGGCTTTTCAAGGTTCTCCGATTGCATGAGGAGATCTGTGCGCATGCAGAGATAATGAAAGTTCATAGCTCGTGAATGTTAAAACACTGATCCAATAGGATGTTACTGCTTCATAGATGGTGGGCTTCAAGGCTGTGTCTGCATTTTTCATGCAATTCTCATGATTGACAGCAGCCTTCTACGTGACATCTTAGTTGAAAGCATCCTTTCATTTTAGTTGTATATAAAATACCTCTTATGAACCGAGAGTGCCTTAGACTCAGAGAAATAAGGCTATCAGTCAGAGGTTATGCAAACAACAAAAACAATAACACCTAAGTAAATAAAAGTCCACATTTACCAAGGCCCAGGCAAAAGATAGTATATACTGTCAGCATTTTAAAAAATAATCTCTAGAAGTTCAGTGGATTTGGGGGGGATAAAAAACTACTGGCAAAACCATGAATGAACTTTAAGATATGGCTACAAGTAATCCCAAGGTCAGCCTTGAGCTGGATAGGGATACAAGGAAGGTAGACTTGGGTAGTAGGAGACACATGGGGTAGTCCTGGTAGAGAGGGGCTGCCTGGTGGTTTTGGCTGGGAGAAACTATCCTGTGGTGGTTGTCACACTCTGGTTATTGTTAGAACCTCCAGTTTCATTGTGGTCCCAAACGAGGGTGTGGCCCAGGGTTTCTTGCATTCCTGTTTTGTCTCCTTTGCTTGTAATTGTAGTTGCTTTAAGCTATCCTTCTCAGCCTCAGCATTACTGACACTTTGGGTTGGGTGATTCTCTGTAGTAGGGCTTTGCTGTGCATTGTGGAATATTTAGCATCCTGTGCGGCCCTTATTTGCTAGATGGTCATAGCACCTCCCAGTTGGGAATAGGTTTCTAGACATTACCAGATATCCTTTGTAAATGTGTGTGTGTGTGTGTGTGTGTGTGTACATTCACAAAGCCTAGAAATTTTCTTTTTGAGAACTCTCCAATCTTGCTGCCAAGTCTTTGTAATGGACTGTTATACGCCATTGTACAACTATCAAGGAATGACTCTGCCATTTAACCATCAGTTTAATTAGTTTGTGACAGGGTCTTACTGTGAAGCTCAGACTGGCAGTGGACCTGTGATCCTCATGCCTCAGTGTCTCAAATGTTGGCACCCAGTATGTCTCACCACATCTGGGAACCATTAACCCCTAACGGGGTAGGGGGGACTGATTCCTGGGAGCTCTTTTTTCTTTCTTTCTTTCTTTCTTTCTTTCTTTCTTTCTTTCTTTTTTTCCTCTCTCTAACTTTATTTTGGAAAAAAAAATTTTTTTTTGATTCATAGAATGGTTGTGAAGTTGAAATAGCATATTCCAGTATCATTGTTTCCCCTCTGGAATGGCAGCTGTTGACAATTATCAAAACTAAGATCTTAGCAATGATTGTCCATAATACCATTAACTAAACTGCATTCATTATCTGGATTCCCTTACTTTCTCACAAAAGTTCTTTTATTTTCCCAGATCGTCTTCATTGCATTTGCAGAGGGAGCATGAATATTCTCAGAGTGTTTGATGATTGGAAGGAATCTAAAATATATCCCTGGAAAATTGAAGGTTTTCAGGAGAAAAACATAACAAGCTCTATGTATGACAAAGGTTTCAACATTATTGAAGTTGGTAGGAAAAATGGTGGTGAGTGGAAGATTTTCTTTTTCTGTGTCTGTGAGAAGGTATGCATGGAGGCCAGCAGGGAGCATCAGCCCATGTGCTGCTGGAGTTAAGGCAGTTGTAAGCCTCCTGATGTGGGTGCTGGGAACGAACTTGAGTCCTCTATGAGACAAACAAGTGAACTTAACTGCAGAGCCATCTCTCCAGCCCTGGAAACTAGAATGGATCCCTCATTTCTGCTGAAAGTGGAAAGCTTCACCTGCAGTTGACTGTAACAAAGAGCTTGAGTAGTAGGAACAGAAACCTACATGTACTCTTGTCTAACTTTCAGTAATTTGTCCTTGGTCACAGGTTTTCTCTAAGTGATGGATATGGGTGGGGTGAACTCAGATCACTGTTTCAGATTTAGAATGAGTGACTTGGCTGCTTTCCAGTACTCGCTCACAAACTCAGCATGAACATGGAGCCACGTGGAAGAGCTGTAAACTACTGATCCCAGTACCTGTGAGCTGTAAGTAATTGCAGGTTCTTGGTATCATTTGTGGCCCAGCCATTTCTCATTAAAGCCAGCCTGATTCAGGAGCCGATCAATGCCAAGGAAACCCTTTTGTCTTCTTTTACTGCACAGAATTTCAAAGATGCTTAAGTCAATATTCCTTTTACTAATGTGTCTTACGGAAATGCCTGGGTTCCCTCTTCTTCTCATATAATTAATTGACCTGCCTGCCACCCACGAGGTATATTCGTTGTTGCCTGCCTATAATTCTCCCTTAGTCTAATTGCATTCTGTTTTCAGTTCTGTCTTTAGATAGTTCTTTTCTCCCTCGGTAGTGTGGGGCATGCGTTGTACTTAGTTTTATCTTTCTGTGTGTTTGCTTCTAAATGTCAGCATAATTTTTCTACCTTATAATATCGGAGATCTTATAAGCATCCATCAGCTCTATAGAAGAGCAGGAGAGATTAGATATCATTTATCTGTATTGGTTGTTCATCGTAATGACCCACTGGACAACATGAACAGATAATCTGTTCCTGTGATGGAAACTAATTATTCTTGAGCATGACAGTCTCGAAATAGCTTTTGTGACATTGTTTTTAAAAATGATGGCTACCTAGTCGTTATTAGTGCAAGTGACAGCTCAGCCATGCTCTCTGATGATTTCCCTACATAAGTACCTTGGCAGTTTGGATTTGTCTTTATTGCCACTTTTTTTTTTGAGAAAAGTTGGAACTAAAATTTGAGACCTTCAAATTTTTAATTGTCAAACATAGGCTTAATAAAAGTATTTACTGTTTGATATTTAATATTTCCTCACATATCTTTATTTTGTATGGGTAGGTGCATGTTTGTTTATGTGTGTACATGATTGTGTGTGTGTACATGTGTGTGTTCCTGTGCATGTGTGTGCATGTGTATTTGTGTATGTGAGCATGTGTATATGTGTGTGTTTAGGGCAGAAGATTCTTTGCAGGAGTCTATTCTCTCCTTCCACTATGAAACTATGAAGGTTCCTGGAATTGAGCTCAGGTTGTCAGGGTCAGTGGAATGTGATTTTGCCCACTAAGCCCCTGCATTTTTTATCTTTTAAGAGACTATCTCATGTAGTCAAGGCTACTAATGTAGTCAAAGATGACTCCTGATCCTCTTCTGAGTGCTGGAATGAAAGGCTTGTACCACAGTGCTCAGCTAAGAGTTTCTTAATGGGAAATAATGACCATTCTCTAAAGAATAGAAATAGTAAAAGTTCAACTAGAAGACAAGGTGAGAAGGAGGCGTTCACATACCCTGATTCTTCTTTCTCTCACTGGCAATCATGCATGGTGTGGAGACTAAAGTTGCCAAGAATTAAGGTGATAAAGTTAAAGCTGTCTATCCATCCATCTATCTATGTTTCTTTTACTATTGTTTTGTGTATGAGTGCTTGCCTGCATGTGTGTCGGTGCACCATGCACATGCTTGATACTCACAGAGGCAAGAAGAAGGTGTCAGACGCCCTGAAACTGCAGTTACAGAGGACTGTGAGCTGCCATGTAGATGTGGGGAACCAGACTTTGGCCCTCTGTAAGAGCAGCCAGTGCTCTTGAAGAGCATACTTCTATAACTACTTTTAAACGTAGAATTGATCGAAGCATGAGTTTTTATTTCATATATATATATATATATATATATATATATATATATATATAAACTTCACCATAACCCTAGTGTATTGATATATATCTAGTTTTGTATCTTGTGTAGACTGTTTTAGAAAGTCACTAGTTTACAATAGTATCTGTATTGCTGGCATGACTGGTGATAAAGATCTCTATATTGTTATTGAGCCATAATGTACCTTGATTTGAGTTTGGTAACTTTCAATGCCTAATGTTTCTTTGTTGCTGTTCATTTTGTTTGCCCATTTGTTTTGAGAGGAGTCCTGGTGTGCTGCCCAGGCTGATCTCCAACTCCTGAACTTCACAGCTCTTCCTACTTCACCCCCACTCCCACCCCCCCCCACCCCCCCCCACCCCCGGAGTTAAGGCTGCACCGGCATGCTAAAACACCCAGCCATCCTGGTTTCAACAGGTTTTGCAAAAAAGGAGATACAGTGACCAAGGACTGTGGCTAATAAATTGAAGTAGCGGAGAGACTTCTATTTAAGGAAGTAACATCACTGTAAAGCAGTGCATGCTGGGCCAGGGAGATAGGGTAGAGGTGCCTAAAGGTGTGCTAGGTAAGCCTGGAACCCATGTACAGGTGTGAGAGGAGAGTTGCCTCTGCCCTCCATATTACATGTGTGCCCCACAACATATCATGGGGGTGTACATACACAACGAATATGTTAAAACATTGTCACTATAAAAAAAATTCAAACACCACCAAAGCTAAGTAAATCAAAATTTACAGCACTCTTCCATTTTCATTGGCTCTGGGATCCTTTACTCTTCTCCCTTCTAAAGAAGACTGTTTAGAGCACCAGAGCTTGCAGTGCACACACACAGATACACACAGATGCTCTATAATCATTCTGTACCTTGTTTTTCTAACTTAAAATTTGACTCCCCCAATGTATACATAATTCTTTTAAAACCTGCACACCTATTTAAATCGTTCAATAAATCTATGAAATGAGGCACACTCTCCCCTACTGACTTGAGTTTAGGAAACTTTCATCAGCCAGGGGCCAGCTGGAGGAAGACATTAATTGGAGCCCTGACAAGCTCCATGGGTGGCTGAGCCCTTTGCAATATTGAAAGACATGGCATCTTGGTGAGAAGAGGTGGGCACCTTTGGTGCCGGGGACCTGCGTAGACTTTGCCTCTCGCTCAGCTCTGTGTTTGTAATGTAATGAAAGTGCAGATGGACTGCGCAGTATTTGATCTTGTCCCTGTGTAAAGGCTAATATTTAAGATCCTCCTGCCTCAGTCTCCCAAGAGCTAGGATCATAGAAGTGCTCTATTGTATTTGCAAACTGTTTTTTAACACCGCCTTCTCTATATACTTATATGTACTCATGGATGTGAAACAGGTGTATAAAAATTGTAACATGATGGAGGTAGACCGTATTGACTTCCCATTCTGAATGCCAGGCCAGTTTGAATGACCCTCAAACTCCTAGGCATCCTTCTGTGTCTTCTTTTCACGCCTTCACAGTGACAGCCCTCAGGTTTGTACAGAAAGTGTGTTCATCTACCAAGCTATCTCCCCAGCCTTCAAGTATTCTTAGCTTGTAGTTTCTGAATTAAAAATCTGTTTTTTGACCGGCAGTAATACTTTCTGGGGTTAATTATAATTGCATACTGGTGACACAATATTTATTCTACTGGTAGTAGACATACACATTTCTCTTTGAAAGTACTGATTGGAATAGCTGTTGCCACCCCAGAAGTATGGTGGTAATGCTCCTTGATGGGGGTGAGAAAAGACACTGGCAAATCTTTGGACCCACCTAGCAAGACTGCACTGGAACCCTCGCTCCTAGAACCTTCTGTTGCTGATGTACTGTCTCTGAACCCATGGCTAACCACCCCATGAATGGAGCTTACAAACTCCATTCTTGTGTTCTTGCATCACACTGACTTTGAGAAAGATGGATTTGAACACCATGATGTATGTTATTATTGCCAAAATGTTAGCTATAGCTAATGTGAATAAACACTAACTATATATATATATATTATATATATATAGTTACTATATATATATAATATAAACTATATATATATAATATAAACTATAACTATATATATATATATATATATTCTGAGCACTTTGTTAAGTCACTCACTCACAACATCATACTTGAGGAAACCAACTGAGTCTCAGTATGTTTTCTAGAGACACAGCTAGTGATGTGACCAGGCAGAGGGAAGAATTAATTGAGTAGAGAGAAACCAAACACCTAACAAGTTTTCACATGGCCATAGATCTGGTCACAGGCAGAAGGTAAGTGTTGCTGTTCTTCCTCTTAGGAGGATGCCATAAGAAGTATTAACTTGAAGACAGTTCCCCATTCTCAAGCATGCCCAGAGTGCTGGCTATGGAGCCCAGTCCTTAAAAATAAACGTGAACAACGCTGGTCCTTGTATTCCTCCAGCAGCCGGAGCTCACTCATGCTGACGTCTGCAAAGGTCCCGAGCTGGAATCTGCAGAGTGGATGATTAGTCCCAGCAGCCTGGCCTGCATCTACAGGACATCTTGTAACACAATCAAGCCCTACTTCATCATGCCTGGTGACAAGACTTTTCCCGAGGAAGTCTCCGGCAGGGACCAGCTCAGTAGCTAATTAGACAAGGCAACTTACACGGCAAGTACAGGCCTACTTCAATAGGCTGGAAGGGCGGGCCTGACAAGCTACTCTTGTCGGCCCTGTGCTTTCTACCCTGCACTGTACTGGTTGAACATTAACACCCAGAAATCTGCTGATTTTCTCCCATCTCTCAGCCCATGCAGAGAAGGAGCGGCAACTGATCTGTACGCCTTAAAGGTGGCCCCAGGCTTCATTATCCATGAAAAGCATCAATCTTCAACTCATTGTTACAGAAGCGTCACAAGATGTGGCAATTGGAGAGATGGGCAGAGGTGCCGTGTGTGGACTTTCTAGTGTCCGTTATCATTTCTTCCTTTTCCTAGGATGCTTGCTTTCAGGGGAGAAAAAGCCAAAGACTTTAAAAAAGTCTAAAAGGTTTCCCTGTGGAGACAAAAGCTAAGGAATTGCAAGTACTTCCTTTCCTTTGGCTATTGTCATTTAATAGATCGCCAAAAACAATCTTAGATGTATGTTTACCAAATTGTCAGAGTAGAGAGGTAAATAACAAAAGATTTTATTTTCAAAAAAAAAATTAGAGATATGTCTTATATTTTAGAATGTAAAACTATAAACACAAAAAAGCAAAAACAGTGACAACATAAAAGCAATTAGCTTATATCAGGATAGGATGTATTCTTGACTACTTACCCAATTAAGTCAATAGTACATGAAAATCTTTAAAGATGCTCTCCTCTCTCTCTCTCTCTCTCTCTCTCTCTCTCTCTCTCTCTCTCTCTCTCTCTCTCTCTGTGTGTGTGTGTGTGTGTGTGTGTGTATGTGATCAGAACATCTCAAATCAGCTTCCATCACCTGTGGTAAATGTAGGAAATGCTAAAACTCTTAGATAACGCAGTCAGTCCTGTCAGGTCTCAGATGAGAACATGAAAACTAGATCGAGCATATTGAGTTCTCAGTGCCTTGCTTTGTCTACAACACCACAATCTGATGTAGGAATGGGGGGGGACAGTTGGGGGCACAATTTTAAGCTGATGAAGTTTAACTCAGACCTCCAGACCAGTGACTTTGAGCTACACAGAAGCTTTCCTTGTAAGGGTCTGTCCGTGGAGGTAATTTAGCTGTGTCTTCCTGAGCGTGAGATAACATCACCTTCTGACTGAATTTCAAGGGAAAGTGTCTTTGGTGCTGAATTGTGCTATACGGATGCTAATTTGTGTACCACAGCTTGCTGCCAGTTACAGAGGAACTGTGGTGTCCCTTTACCTTTTGAGTGGCCTGGAGTAATAATCCCAAAGGTGGGAGCTATGCCATCCAAGAGGAGATTCCGTGTGGCTTACACATTGTCCACTCATCTAGTTTGCTCCAGCGGTTCAAACAGTGTTGCTAAAGTGGCAAATGAATCCGTATTGAAACTAGAGGCTTGGGCATGAGACCCAATTTGTGTCTGATGGGAGATTTCTGACTGTCCCAGAACACTGAAACTTTTTGGGGTGGGGGTCCCAATATCTTCAGCTACACAAAGAATGAAGCGAATATACGTCTAAGGGGATTTCTTTTTCTTTTCCTTTTCTTAGAAAAACTACAACTACTTATTTCATGTTGGTTGCGGGAAGCATGAAGGTGTATAACATGGCTGGTGTATGGAGGGCAAAAGAAAACTTGCAGGAGTTGATTTTCTCCTTCCATTCTGTGTGTTCTGAGGCTCAAACTCATGTCATCAGCTTTGGCAGGAAGCAGCTTTACTAGTTGCAGGGTGGGGGCTGGGTGTGAGCATGAGGCTGAAGGCTGAGACCGGGGAGGTACAGGGAAGAGCTTGTATACTGAGTATTTTAGCTGCTCAGTGTAGTGTCACACCTTTAAAATGTTTTACTCATTTGTTTGTTTGATTATCTATTTGAGACAGGGTCTCTCTACGCAGCCCAGGCTGTCCTGAAACCTTCTTTGTGGACCAGGCTGGCCTGGAACTCACAGAGGTCTGCCTGCCTCTGCCTGCAGAACACTGGGATTAAAGGCATCTACCACCACACCTGACTACACAAAGCATTTTTGGTTTATTGATTGTTTCTTTGAGATGGGGGTCTCATATGTACCAGGCTGGTCTTGAACATTCTATGTAGCTGATGATAACCTTGAACTTCCCACTCTCTTCATTCCACCTCCTGAATGCTGGGATTATGTTAGTTCACCTCTACACCCAGTTTATTCCACAGTGGTGAATGAAGCCAGGACTTCCAGCATGTTGCAGGGGTGGTAGTGGGGAGAGAAGGGGGTGTGTGGGGGTGTAGTCTACCAACACAGCTCCAACTGCAGCCTCAGACCCAGCCCTGGTTCATTATTTCTTTGTTGATTTATTTTGGTCCACACTGTGTACACAGGATCAGTGTTTCTTAAGCAAACAAACAAATAGAATCCAGAATGACTTGCCAGCATGAGGACAGTACAGATTTCAGCTTCTTTTTAAGCATCTTGTCTTTGGCACCCCTGAATCTTACGTTGCCATTTTCCACAGATTCTGGCACACCCAACTGTCACCGAGGAGGCCTTGGTGTCATTTACGATACGTCGTTGTGTTCTGAAATTTTATTACTGACTTAAGGTGATGGCAACCTCTGTCCCGTTACCAAAAGTGGGAAAGCAAAGCTGGACTGCATTATATACATTTGTCTCACACCTACTGTACTACATGCTAGCATCATATGCCCTTTCTTCTGAAATGTCCGAGTTTCAGCTTAAGGCCCATCCTTGGCTTGAGAGGGGAGGGGGGAAGTTGAACTGAAGAAGTTCCCTGATCCTCTCTCTACCTCTGTCACATCAGTGATCTGTGTCACTCTTGTGACAGGCACCTGACAAGAAGCGACTTAAGGAACCAAGGGTTTATTCCAGCTTACCGGTTGTAGGGAAGTTACAGCAGAAGGAGCATTAAATGGCTGGTCTCATTGTATCCATAGTCAGGGGGTGGAGCTGCTAGCCAGCTCCCTCTGTCCCTTTTGTTCTATCTGTCATCCCAGCCCATGGGATGGTGCTGTCTATATTTAGGGTTGGTCTTCCTAAGTCAATTAATTTAATATAAAAACAAACAAACGAACAAAAAACCCTTTCACAGACATGCCCTGCTTGTTTCCATGGTGATTATAATTTCTGTCAGACTGAAAATCAAGATTCATCATCATCGCCCTGGAAGATGTCTGTTTGATTGTAATTCTTTTTTAGATAAAAAAAAAAAGTGTGTGTGTGTGTGTGGGTGTGGGTGTGTGTGTGTGAGTGTGTGAGTGTGTGAGTGTGTGTGTGTGTGAGTGTGTGTGTGTGTGTGAGAGAGAGAGAGAGAGAAAGAGAGAAAGAGAGAGAGAGAGAAAGAGAGAGAGAGAGAGAGGGAGGGAGGGAGAGAGGGAGAGAGAGAGCGCTCCACATTTGCATGGGCACCCTTGGAAGACTGAAGAGGGCATCAGATCTCCTGAAGTAGGAGTTACAGGAGTTGTTGACCCCTGACATAGGTGCTGGGATGAACTCTGATCCAAGCAGGAAGTGCTCCTAATTACTGAGCCATCTCTTCAGACCTTGATTGTAATTTTTAAAAACTAGTTTGGAGTGACCCCGGCGGCAATTCCAACATTCTTCCCCTATTTTGGAATTGTATGTGATGGGTGTGGTTTGGGGTAGAAATACAAGCAGAAGACAGGCAAACTACTGAGATTTTTCTTTTATCCTCTCTTGCCTGCCAGGCAACTCACCTTGTAAGCCCTGGGTTCCCTTGCGGTGAGTTTGACGGAACAGCTACTGCCTACAAGTTGGCTTGTCTTGATTACTCATTAGTGGTTCCCAGTTGAACCAGGAAATCTCTCTAGAGATAGACTCTGGGGTTTGAGGTTTTCTGTCTCAAATTCTAGAAAATGTGGAAAGGGTGTTAGAGCAGTCTTTAGATCAGATCCATACTAGCCAGGCTGGAATGCCTTTCTACACGAGAGGAATACCTGGAAGGTAGATCCAATTAAGCAACCCGTTCCCCAACAGTTTTGTTCTCGCATGACCTTTTTTTTCCCCTCTCACCTGTTGTGTTCCTCAGTCCTTTAATTAATGAGACTATGAAAATTTCAAAGGAACTACACAGATGTGGCACCATTGAAGTGCTAGTATAGACTTGAAATTGGATTATGAAATTGGGAGCAAAGACAAGTTAGCACCTAAATTCCAAGTGCAATTTTGAAAATCTATTTTGTCTTCTTCAGTGGCTCATTTCTTCCACCGGGTAAAAACAAAGTCCCGAGATATCAGGGTGACTTGTTCAGGGGTGCAAATACTGACTTGTTTTCTGGGGCTCTTACAGAGACATGGAAATACAGTGTGTGTGTGTGTGTGTGTGTGTGTGTGTGTGTGTGTGTGTGTATGTGTGTGTGCGCGTCTGCTTGTGCGTGGGAGAGTGCTCCACCATGTACTGGTAAAAACTTGATAACATATTTAAGTGGGAAAAAGTCAACTCAAGACTGAGATAAACATCCTGACATGGCCTTTCTCACCCAGGCCTTAGACTGCTCTCTGTGGTTGGGAAACAAAATAAGAAGGGCCTTTGTTTTTATACTCCAGGTTATTAGTCGTAGGACTTTGGCCAACTAGCAAATGCCGTCAGAACAGCTTCAGAATCCAGACAACCCACCACCACGTCAATTTTTATTTTAGGCAAACTGGTTGGGCCGTTTCTCCTTCAGAGAACTGGAGTGGGTTTCCCCTGATGAGCCTAATTGAAGGGACTTGCTTCCACTTGAAAGATGGAGTAAACATCTGGCAAAGAGGTCTGTGTTTAGCACAGTGTAGAAATCTTGGAAGAGACCTGGAGCCTCAGGCATAGCTAGCTAGCCAGGGTCACCAGTTTCATGCCTGACTCCTTTCTTCGTCTAGCTCTGACCTTGGATTCGACTTGGCTGTGTGTATCCCCTCTGTTGCATGGGAATGGTGAGATGATGAATCACAATTAAGGCTGGGACAAGTCACTGTGAATAACTGGAAAGCACTTTTTTGCTTCTATGGGGGCCTTTGTGTGAACACAGTTGGGGAATGTGAACACATACACATCTCAACTCAGGAATAATATAGGTTAGGAAGCATAAGGAGGAATGCTCAGAATTCCAGGACAATTGCAAATTATTATGGAAGCAAACTCTGCAGTGGAGCAAAGAGTGGGGTAGCAGTTACAGGAGCAAGAACACTGAAAGGGGTTTTCATTCATTTACTCTCTCAACACACATTTCCTGAGTGCTTACCTTACACTGGATTGGAGACAGTCACCAAGATGCGCACAGGGGCACAGTGCAAGCGCCAGGCTCTGGGTTCAGTTGCAGCAACATACACCCACTGAGGTGCATGGATTTTTCCCTCATGAAGCTCACTGGGGATTCAGGAAAACAAAACAAAACAAGCCAACAAAAAAACAGGACTCTCTAGTGGTATACAGACTAAATAAATTCTGTATCTCATCTAAGTCTAAAATTAAGCACTATACTTACCTTAAGGATGAAGTGGGAAGGTGCACAGAAAGTATTTAGTACATGCTTAAGGACACTCAGACTATTATGGTAATAGTTGTTGCAAATGCATCAAAACAAAACCCACTAAATCCGTATAGTTAATCATGGAGTAATTGCTAAGTATAGGAAGATTTTCATAGAGACAGGCTTAGGGTTGGGGAGAGATGAATTAGACACTTCAATAACTTTACATTGTCAAAGAATTTTTATGGTAAGGGTAAAAACAAAAGGTACAGCCTTCTTTCTCAGCTTGCCTGTAGGATATTGGAAAAGTCAAAACTTGGATGCATTTTAACTTCTTATCAATAAAGGGAACTGGTGTTGTACTTACATTTGGGACACATTCTCATTCCAAATTTGATTTCTTTTTCTTTTTTCTTTTTTGTAGCAATAAACTGTGATGGCGAATGAAATATAGTTGGTGGTGCTTATCTTTTAGGTTGGAAGTAAGATACGAGCCTATGCTATTAAAAATCTATATAGGAGGACAATAATAGTATAATAATAAAGTTCTAGTCTAGACTGACTCCTTGATAGAAAGACTCATCTGTCAGTGGCATAGATTAAGGCAGAGTGGCTTAAGAAACACGTATGAGCCAACTAGACTATTGACTAAGAATGTGCTTGGGAAAAGTGGCAAGTGTGAGCTGAATCCTTAGGTGGCTGGAGTGGCTTTTAGAAAGCAGGCTGCATTCCTTGCAGCCCTTGGTAGGACACAATTGAGGTTCTCAAGGGTAGTTTTTGGACCAGCATCACCTGGGAGCTTATTAGACATGCAAATTACGAGGCCACAGACCAGGAATACTGAATAAGAGGCTTCCTGGTCGGGGGGGGGCAGCGGTATTTGAACCCCCCTTCCAAGTGTTTGTGATGCTTGGTCAAGGCTGAGAACCCATCCTAACAAATGAGTAGCATAGTAAAGGATAGTTTTAAAAAAACAAACAAGGTCCACATTTGTTCATCATGTTTTTATTAAGTGAGAAGTATTTTGCCTGATTTATAAAAACAGTACTAGGATATATACCCAGAGGCCCAGTGAGATTGCTCAGTGGGTGAAGATGCTGCCTGCCAGGTCTAGGGACTTGAGTCTCATTTCTGAGGCTAGCCCACCTTGTGGAAGGAGAAAGCTGAGTCCTGGAAAGCCGACCTCTGCCCTCCATGCATGTGCACTGTGGGATACATGCCCACATACATACACACATAAAACATAACAACAACAAAATAATACTGTTGACGAGAAAGCCATCATTGTGGTGCACACTTTTAAACCTAGCATTTGGGAAGCAGAGGCAGGAAGATCTCTGTGAGTTCAAGGACAGCCTGGTCTACAGAGCAAATTTCAGGACATCCAGGGCTACACAGAGAAATCCTGTCTCAACAGCCCCCACCCAACCAAAAACAAACAAACAAACAAATAAATGAGAAATTATGGTGGAGGTGAGGATCACAAAGTTAAAACCAGAGAGAAAGAGAGAGAGAGAGAGAGGGGAGAGAGAGAGAGAGAGAGAGAGAGACAGAGAGACAGAGAGAGAGAGAGAGAGAGAGAGAGAGAGAGAGAGAGAGAGAGAGAGAGAGAGAGAGATATTTCTGCGGTTCCTCTTTATCCACCAATGGAAGTCTGGACAGTTCTTTCCAGAACTGCTGAACCAAAGCCGTCAAAGCCGTGTATTTTTTTCTTATCCAAAGGTCTGTTAGCATGTCAGAGTCTTCTAGAAGTTTTTTTTATGAGACAAGAAAGCTTCTTTCCCCACTATGTCTTAGGGAACATCCTCTGAAGGGGCTGAGGGAAGAAAAACATAATCAGAAAACAAAAAGTAAATAGATTAGCCACTCCAGAAGCAACCTTAATGGGGGGTGGTGCACGTCTGACCTCAGAAAAATGACTGGGTGGGGAGTTTTGGTAGAGCTGTAAAGTTTAGATGAAGTGACCTAGGGAATGAGGCCATTTTTAGGTTAAAACAGCAGCTCAGTGCATTTCTCAATGGCCAAGAATGGTTTCTTAGGGACCAGGTGCTCCGTCTTCATAGTTAATATTAATGAGACACACTGTACTTCCCTCCAAGGAACTGATCTCCATTGTGTGTTTTATTTTCTGGACCTCTCCGTGAGATAGGCGTGGGTGGGTGCTATTTCCCCATCTCCTCATAAGCGAGAACGCCGGGAAAGCCAATGTCTTCGATCAGAGCGAGCTCAGCCAGTCAACAAGTATTTATGAAGTATCTGACATTCTTTCCTGGCAGCTGGTCTTTCAAAGATCTGTGTAGGGTCCTCCTTTGATGAAATGAAGCAGACGTAGTGAGTTTGGGGGAAACCGAATTGTGTGTCTTGTCTACAGTTCCTGGGGGGAAACAGAAATGTGCGGGCAGGTACCTCTCCTCTACGCGCCGTTTATCACCTGTGACTCATCCGTACCCTCCATGGCAGCTCTCCACGTAGCCTACCAGGAGTAGGCTGTGAGGTTAGAGAATAGGAAGGCAGAGACTCTGTTAAACCAGAAAAGTTGGTTAAATTATTTTCTTGTTTAATGAAACACAGGAACAAAATTTGTTCCAACCTTATTTGTTTAGAACTGATGAAAACTCTAGCAACAAAGAAAGTGTGCAAATAGCATTGAAACAGGATCTAGAGCCCTCTGTACAAGCCACGCCTTCCAGTGATTGCATGATGTAGGGCATGTCACCAATGCACTTTTTGGCCTCAGCTTTCTCATCTGGACATGAAGGGATGGTTTAAAGTGGATTTTGTGACTCCTTTGAGGCTATCTGCTTGCTTTCCGATGGCCAGGGCATCATCCCAGCATTATTAATATTTGGACATATAGCAGTAGTGGGAGTAGAAGAAATAGGGTTCAGAGCCTGGAGAGACAGCTCATCAACTAAGAGAACCTACTGCTCTCAAAGTGGACTGAGTTTGGTTCCCAGTACCCAAGATGAGGAGCACTAGTTGTCTATAACTCCAGGTCCAGGGGATCCAACACATTCAGATGTGCATGCCCCCCCCACACCACACACCACAGACAACACACATACACACAACACAACACACACACACACCACACACCACAGACAACACACATACACACAACACAACACACACACACACACCACACCACAGACAACACACATACACACAACACAACACACACACACCACACCACACACCACAGACAACACACATACACACAACACAACACACACACCACAGACAACACACATACACACAACACAACACACACCACACACCACACCACACACCACAGACAACACACATACACACAACACACACACACACACGCCACACCACACACCATACACCACAGACAACACACATACACACAACATAACACACACACACCATACCACACACCACAGACAACACACATACACACAACACAACACATATACACACAACACACACACGCATGTACACACACACATTTTGGTAACAAAGAAAATAGTTTAGAGTTAGATTTTTTGTTTTTTGGAAATTTTACATATTTTCTTATTTGTATTTTCAGTGTTTAATTTCAACATTTGGCATGGGTTCATTTATATATATTTGCAAATAAATATGTATTAAGTCACTGGGTGGTAGTGGCACATGCCTTTAATCACAGAACTCAGGAGGCAGAGACAGGTGAATCTCTGTGAATTTGAAGCTAGCCTGGTCTACAAGGTGAGTTCCAGGACAGCCAGGGCTACATAGAGAAACCCTGTCTTGAAACCAGCAAACTATATATAATATATACACATATATGTTATAAATATATATGACTTTATATTTATATATAAATATAGGTGAATATAAATCCAGTCACTTCAAAGTAACAAGGGACTAGGAGACTTTGATTTTGCCCTTCATAGTTCATTTGTTGTTTGTGTGTGATGAGGTTCATAGGTCTTGTCTGATCCACCCAGTTTTTAGATTGGAACACTGAGGAACAGAGAGACAAGTGATATGCAGCTCCTCTGAAGCTTTGAGACTGTTAACTAAGTTTGTAGTTTTCTAGTCCAACACACACACACACACACACACACACACCACACACACACACACACACACACACTATTTTATGTAGATGAGAGTGTTTTATCTGTATGTATGTCTGGGGATCACATGTGTACCTGGTGTCTAGAAAGGTCTGAAGTGGAATTTCAAGTCTCTTAGAACTGGAGTTACAGATGGTTGTAGCCACTGTGGAGGTGCTGGGAATCGAACCTGGGTCCTCTGGAATAGCAGCTAGGGCTCTTAACCTCTGAGCTACCTCTCCAACTGCTCCTCATTAGGGTGCTTCTTTCAGCCTAGTACACTTGTATTATGCGCTTTCTCTCATGCCTACTTTTTCCTTCTCTTTCCTCTGCCCCATCCCTCCTCTTCCTCTCCCTCCTCCCCCTCCTCATTCCTTCTTCACACGGGCTTATCAGTCAATTACTCTAATACTGAATTGTTGGCAGAGTTTTCTGCCCCTTCTGCTAGCTCCCAAATAGCCACATGGAAACTTCTTATTAATTATGAAAGCTCAGCCGATAGCTTAGGCTTGTTCCTAACTAGCTCTTATCACTTAAATTAACCCACATGTGCATTGATATATATTCTGCCACATGGCTTTTTGTCTCTAACCCATTTTGTGTGTCTGACTTGTTCTGAGTCTAGCTGGCCTCTCTGCCCTTCTTTCCAGCATTCTCTCTGCCCTAAAAGCCTTGTCTAGCATTGGCCATTCAGCTTTTTATTAAACCAATGAGAGTGACGCATATTCACAGTATACAAAAACATTATTCCAAAACACTGATTTATACCTTCTAATCTTTTCTTTTCTTCCTTTAGGATTGAGAACATACCTCAATTGATAGCGTGCTTGCTTGTTGAGAAAGCTGTGGGTGATCACCAGCACTGTGTATAGCAAGCAGGTTGGCTCAAATGTATAATCCTAGTGAATGGTTGTTAGAAGCAGGAGAATCAGAAGTTCATTTCTATAGAGGGAGCTGCAGGCCAGTGTGGGCTACCTGAGGCACTAGCAGACAGAAAAACAAAACAGGACAGAAAGCAACTGGGCATCTTGTTACTTGCATTGTTTTAATCAAGACCTTGTCAGCCCCGTGGCCCACCTAGCAGTGACATCAAGCCTTTTGGGGTGGTTGATTGAAATCTAAGCCTTGCCAGCAGATTATCAAACTTCACCTGCTGTGCTGTGTAGTGAGTGTGGCCTCCATTTTGGCTTTGGAACATTTCCATTTTGCAGCGACACCAGTTTGGTGTCTGTGTCCCTTGTTGATATGGTGTGCCTTGTAGGAGTGAGTATTTAACACAAAACCTTTCACAGTTGTTCCTGGGGTTCATTAGCGATTTGCTCAGAAAGTGAAATAAGAAAAGCATGCAATGGGGGAGGGATGGAGGGCAGTGAGGTGGGAGCAAACTGCAGGTTGCTCCACCACTGCCATGGGTAGGTGACTGACAAACCTGTGTGGGAAAGCTCTGACTGAGTCTTACTGGTTTCAGTCACTATCCCTCCAGATTCTGGTGACTTCAGGAGAGAGAGAGAGAGAGAGAGAGAGAGAGAGAGAGAGAGAGAGAGAGAGAGAGAGAGAGAGAGAGAGAGAGAGATTCATTTTGCCAGTTTACACTTAGCTAATATATCCAATATAATTGCATCATTACCCCCATCGGGAGTATCTTCTTGGTTAATGAGTGATAAGCATATATCCCACAGAATGAATGAGATTTGCAAATGGGTGTGGCAGGAGCTGCCTTTACAATGGATATTGAGTCAGTTGAGTACTTTTGGCTTACACTATGAACAGGTGTCTAAAAAAAAAAGCCTATTTTTTCTAATCTCCATATGTAATTTCTACTAATAAATATTTCTTCACCTTCACAACTACATGGAAAAATCACCTCCCACACAAGCTCCACCTTCCAGCCAGGTCCAAACCCCTCACTTCTAACGTTATCATTATACCCAGGATTCCAGCTGCCTTTGGTTGTGAAGGCTTCATGCAAATATGAACCAAAGGGAGGGAAACATGAAATGCTGCCACTCTCCCCTTCCCATTTCCCCCAGCGAAATAACAGTTTATTCTGCAGGCTTTCAAATCTCTCCCACAAAATTGGCAATCCAATACAATCGACGCATTCATGCTAATCCACCCAGAAGTAAATACACTGGGGTAGAACTGTGACATTTGCAAAGACATTTGCTCCCCAATTACTGAAGAATTAACTAGGGATATAATGAGGGAGGTTTAAGTGTAATTCAGTGCAGGGAGGAGCAGGCTTGCCATTCTGAGTCTCACCCGCCAACGGAAACTTTCTATACATTCTAGAACTTGAAAGTATGGCTAATTTCCACATTTGCTTTAAATGAAAAGATTGCACCACATTTTCTTGAGTTCAGTCTAAGAATGGATAAAATGTCCCCCAAGAGGTGCTAGCTTGAGGGCCTTTCTGGACTAAGCCTGTGCTCTGGCTTGCTTGGAGAAGCTTTATGGGAGTGTCTGCTGTGAATGGAATTGGAGCTTTGCTGGCTGTTCATGGAAAACAAGATGAAGTTACCTGTCTGGCTGTACACGCATACTAGAATGAGTGTCAGAAAGCCTGGGTTTGGGTCCCAATTGTACCCTGGTAGCAATAATAGTACCAGGAACAACCGATCTGTTTAATACTATACATATTCCTGGAGTCTTTAATATGCATTTTAGCCTCACAGTGATCCTGGATGAATGAACTTATCAAGGGCCTATGTGGTTCACAGATGAGGAAACCCAGGCTCAGAAAGGTGTTAATTGCCTGCCACCTTGTATCCTCCTCTTCTACCATATAGCTAACAAGCCCAGGCCTAGGTCTAGAGGAGGCAAAGTGTTTCACCTTGTACACAACAAGGTTGATCTGAAAAGGGCATCATTAGTCTAGAATTTCCAGCCCGTTGCTTAGGTCATTGGACCATGATGTCTCTGAGTACCCGAGCTGGCCCAGGAGGTAAACCACCTCCCAATTCATCCCTTTGGCCAGGAAACCACTTCTGTGATCTGATTGGATCTCAGCACTGTGATCTCTGTAGACAGGCCGTCGGGAGAGGAAATGAAATGCTAATCATGTGCTTGGCTGTTCCAGAAGGATCTCCCAGCCTATAAATGGACATCTTGCAGAGACTTCTTAGCGGTTATGATCAGTAAAGACTTGCCACCACTTTAATCTCTGAGCCCAGTCCACCCACAGGCCTCAAGAAAATGCCTGATTGATCAGACAGCATCACATATTTCAGCTCCTTGTCCATTGGGAGGGGAAGAACCTTCCGGAAGCGTGGGCACCCTGGAAGAAGGCTCTCTCTGTTCCTGGATCACACACACAGTCTAGAGTCATGGCTTTCTTTAAGTGAGCTTGCGACCACCAGTCCCCATAGAGGGGGACGAAGGAACATTTCTTTCATTCAGTAAACAATTAAATATAATGGAGTGGATTTTATTGAGCGTATCTTTGTGCAGGAATGTGAAAATATCTAAAGAGTTGTGCAGAGCTCTGTGTGCTGAAGCTTCTCGTTAAAAACGCACAACTTACTTAGTTTAATTTCAGTAAGAACAGAAAGACAAAGAGAAGCAAGTGAAAGTGTCACAGAAAACAGTTACAAAACACTCGTTAAAGGCACCATTTGCAAATCTCAATTCAGTTGACCTAAGAGCATAGAAAACAGTTACAAAACACTCATTAAAGGCACCATTTGCAAATCTCAATTCAGTTGACCTAAGAGCATAAAGTTTGATATTTTTATTTGTTTTGTAATTTAGTTTGTTTATAAAACAGTCATATTTTGTGATTTCTTGAGTATTGAGCTCTAAAAGTAAAACAAATCAAAACAAACAAAACTTCCAGCAAGATGCGAGACATAGCTCCTTCCAGAAAATTCTTCAGAAATAAGCGTCCTCCTCTTTATAAGTATACTTTATTCTTTTCCTGTAGTTAATAATTCACTGTAACGAGGTTGATATGAAAGGGCTACAGTTTCTGGCTTGAAGAAAAGCAAGGCAGAAACTCCATCCCTCCAAACAAAAACAACAAAACAAAACAACAAAGATCTCTCAAACTGGCAAAGTTTTACATAAATTCTTCTACCCCAAATTTAGACTTCCCCCTCCCCAAACTGCCTCAGCCTATTGTTTCTCTTACTTCACTTCAGATTTATAGCTCTTCATTTAATTATTATTTATCCAGTGACTTAGGAGTTTTTATGGTGTTTTTCCACCTAATAAATCAGTTTCTTTTTGGCTTCAAGATCCCATGTTTGTGTTTTCCTTAGTTGCCTTCAGGGAACTGTCTGTGGTCTCTGCTTTGTTTTCTCGTGGTCTCAATGCACAAACCTAGGCCCTCCCATCAAGCAAGGCAAGTGTGATATACCCAGCTATACCCAGCCCCTCCCTTGCTGGCGTTAAGCCTCTTTTTTTTTTTTTCCATGAGAAGTGCTCTATACATGGGTTCGGTTCAGGCTTCAGGCTTCAGTTCTTGGGTAGATTTATACTTTTTACTCAAAAAAAAAAAAAAGTGTTTGCGTTTCTTTCTGAGGCAGTGGAAATAAATACGTGGGAGGAAGAAAGAAGAAAGCCCAGAAGTCCACAATAGGGTTCCTGAAATGACTGCTTGTCTGCTGTACTCAACTTGTCTGTTGGGTAGATAAACACTTCTCAAGAGATAAGAAGATACTTGCCAACAGCTTGGCCAGATGTGTTTTGAGTCCTGGGTCCCACATGGTGGATGGAACAGACTCTTGCAAATTGTCCTCTGAGTACATTGGCACACACTCCATCTACTTCACATGACTAGTTGTATAATATGAGAGAGAAAATAAGAGACCCCAAGCTGACATCTACTTGATTAACAAAACCTTCTTGTCAATCCTGTGCATACTTTCATTCAGTACTGAGTGAACATTGGCTGAACCCCAATTATGTGTCAGACCCAGAGTCTGACTGAACTTGAGACTAAATGAGACAATCTTTGCTCACATCTAGGCAAGAGAAGCAGAAACATGGTCCCCACAGCACCTAAGAGATCATTCATGTTCAAAGCAAGAATGGCGATAATGAGGACGATGACACTTTTTTCAGTAATGATGTTTGTTTGTTATTCATTTATTTGCAGGTAGGGGTTTGCTGTGTAGCCCTGACTGTCCTGAAAATTGCTTTGTAGACTGCCTGCCTCTGCCACCTGAGTGTGGGGATAAAAGGTGTTAACAACAACACTTGGCAAATAAGAATGTTAATGGATGCTCGATAGACTCTCTCATTTGATCCCCACAAATATCTGAGGAGGCATTTTGTAGGCTAGGAGCCGAGATATGCAGAGCATAATGTGTCAAAATTCACAAAATGAGGAAGTGGTAGAAACAGGAATCCAAACTTGAAACCAAGAGCGTATGGTTTTTATTTTCGTGTGTGTGTGTGTGTGTGTGTGTGTGTGTGTGTGTGTGTGTGTGTGTGTGTTGTATGTACATGTTTGAGTGCATACAGTATGTGGAAGCCAGTAGTTGACATCAGGCATTGTCCTCCATCACTTTTCATCTTAAGTTTTGAGACAAAGTCTCCAGCTAAACCTTCACTGATAGTCTAAATTGGCTGGCCAGCAAGCTTCAGGGATCAACCTACATCTGCTCTGCTTCCCCCAGCCAACCTTGCTCTCCAGTGCAGGGTTACACTACTGCTTGCCCCCTTTACTAGAGAACAGTGGGTCTGAACTCAAGGCTCCCTGCTTCTGCAGCAGGCACTTTACCAACTGAGCCATCTCCCCAGCCCCCAAGAGCCAAAGGTGGTGTTTTAAGATTATTTTCATAAGTATTACTGTTTGTCTGAAATACACTTGGGTGCCACATGTATGTCTGGTGCTCAAAGAACCAGAAGAGGGCACTGGGTACCCTAAAATTGGAGTTATGAATGATTGTGAGGCACCATGCCTGTGCTAAGAACTGAGCCTGGGTCCTCTGCAAGAGCAGTATGCATTCTTAATCACAGAGTCTTCTCCCCCACCCCAAGAGCCTATGGTTTTAACCACTAATTCCACCTGGAGCTTTGCCCTAGTCACCTGTGGTCTTTGGTAAGGATGTGAATTCCTCACCACCATCCTAGAATGGTGGAATCTGACTCTCTACAGAAGGGGCCGGGGATCTCACTTGGCCACATTCCAAAATCACTAGTGTGCTGTCCTGGGTATTTTGGAGATTTGTCCATATTGTCCCAGATTTCACTGATCTCTCCTGCCTAAGATTCTTGGCTGGCTCCTAAAGCAAAGAGGGAAGATTACAGGAAGAATGGAGGAGGAAGCTGAAGGGGTCCCACTTAGCAGGATGGCAAGTGGTACCACTAACATTTTGGCTTTTCCAGGTTTTATTCCTTGTAAGAAAGCTGTTGGCAGCCTTTCAAATAGCAAAGTGTGGCAACATGGAAATGCATATGCTATAATAAGTAGAAAGAGGCGGGGTGGGTGGGAGAGGCAGAACACAGAATTGCCAGGCTTCTGCTATTCAACAGTGTAATAGCACGTCTGCATGTGATCTGGGAACATCTACACAAAACGAGAGCACAACAGGCTGCCCTAGTGGATTACAGGCAACTGAAAAACAAACAAACAAATCGACTTAAGACAGCAATTTTCACTATTAATGCCAGAATGTTTAGCAACGAAAACTTTAAAAGCCACCAAATGGTTCACAGGGAGAAAGGAACAGCCCACTGTTCTCTTGCCTTAGGGGGTGGAATGTCTTGTTGAGCAGTTGCTTTTTGCCCTGGAAACTAATCCAGGACTCTTTCAGGGGTCCCCACTCTCCTTTCAGAGGCATCCAGAGCTAGATGTGTACACACGGACATGGCTGTAGTCGATGGCAGTAGCCATGAGTCTTGGCTTCTGAGTCATTGTCTAAAACAGGGCTGGTGGGATCACAAAGCCCTGAAAAGAAATGAAATGTGGGGACAGAGACAGGCAGAGGCAGGGAAGCCATCAAGAGCCTGTGTGTTGAATGTATCTTCATAAGCATGGTTCACCGCATATTCTACATTGTTTGAGATATTGCACAAAATGCCCGTCAGGAAGAAAATTGGTACCCCTGACCCAATAAAGCACTGCAGGGAAAATGCATAACAAGAGTGATACCATGCACATCATCTGGGGCAGGCATCTTTCATACATTATCTCATTATTTTTCTTTTCTCTGTTAACACCCAAAGTACAGATTTACCCTCCCATTTCCCAGATGTGGACATGATCCTGGAGAATTGAGGTAACTCATCTCAGGTCATATTAGGATGAGATGGAATGGCATCCCAAGGCCTGATTCCCTCTCTCTGATGGACGAGAAGAGTGGTCACAGACTCCTGAGGGAGCTGCTAGAAGACGCTAAGATGGAAGAGATCCAAAGGAGGAGGACCGGGCAGAAGAGGACCAGGATGATGTGTAGAGAAATGGAAAGGGAGATCCAGTGTGTTGAGGGAAAGGGTGAAGACGAGAGGGCGATGATGGATGTGCGGGATGTGAAGAGAGACACTGAGGATGCTGATGGTGATGGGAGTTAACGAGTCTGACCAGTAACAGCCCTTTTCATTTATTCATAAAAGGTTGGAAAACTGATGGTATCCGAAGGGCATTCGACGATGTGCACCAGGTTTTTCATTTCTTATAAATCTTTCCTTGTGTTAATAAACTTTGGCTAGTGGAATTCCTTGGGGGCAAAGGAGTACACATCCCAGAAAGAAATATTGAAAAATTAGTGAAACATTCTTATTGCTAATGACTTGGTCAACTGAGATGGGGCATTAGACCTCATTTCTGTTTTGTTATTAGGCAGAACGTGTTTTATTCCTTGGTGTCAAAAATATGAGCTTTTGATATTGCTGCCGAGTGTAATTGACTCTTCGGAGCCCTGTTTGAACTCAGTGATTCATCATTTTTCAAATTAGCAAGGACAGCATTAGGGTAATCTGAAGTGATAATCAGTGAAAACTTCCCAAGGCCTTCCACAACAATGGAGGAAGCCGCCATCTGCAGTGTCTCTTATCCCCGCGCTGCCATTTAGGTTAAAGTGCCAATTGGAACCCCTTCGTTTAATTTTTTTTTTTTTTTTGAGGCGTTTTTCTCCTTGCTCCTGGCAGCCACAGGAAGTCTGTCCTTGCGATGCACGCTCGCAGCCTGGTTGGTTGAACTGGGTAGAAGTGACCACCACCCTTGTAAAAGACAAGACACTCAAGTGTCAGGCGCTTGCAGAGCCATCCATCTTCAGCGTTTCTCCACCCACGGGGCTGGGCTGCAAGCACCCACGGTTGAGCCCTTGGTCTCCGCGTTCTCTTTGTCAGTGTGCCATTGTCAATTCAGCCATGTATTCAGTGATTAATCATCATTTGGAAGGTTCTGCTGGGAGCCCACAGAAAAGAGGCAGTTCCAGCGGGCGGCTTCCCTCGGATTAGTCAAAAATGGTAAAGGCTTGCTGCTGAGGCTTTGTCAGGAGAGGCAAGGATGCCACCTCGGTTTCTTTTGTGGGAATGTAATTGAGTTTTAGAAACCTGGGAAATCAACTCAGTCATACAAAAATAAATAAATAAATAAATAAATAAATAAATAAATAAATAAATAAATAAATGAACCCGCCTTTAGGACGAGTCTTTTCAAAGTGTCCCCTAGAGGTGCTGTTTACAGTTACAGCACATGCAGAGTTACAACTTGTTCTGATGTTGCCTTAAAGTTTTGTTTTGTTTTGCTTTTGCTTTTTGTTTTAAAATTCAGGCTATCAACACGCATATTTCTGTCAACATAACTGCCTAAAAATAATTCTAAGGAAGATGGGGCACCTGATATCTTACCACCAATTGCTTCTTATCTGAGTAAAATATCTGAGGCTTTGGGGGGGGTTGTTTGTTTGTTTGTTTGCTTTTTCCTGCAATAATCACAATGATGGGCTATTGGGTTTTTAAGTTGTTATGACACCTCTATTATTATTATTATTATTATTATTATTATTATTATTATTATTATTATTATTATTCATTTAGAAAAAAGAACATAGCAACAAAGGCTTTGGTTCTGAAATTTAAAGATGATGGTTTCCATGGAAATATGTAGAAGGATGGCCAACCAACAGATTTTCCCAAAGGGCTCCCTGAAATAGAAGTTAGGGTAACTTAATGTTGCCAGATGAGGAAATGAGGTGTGGGGCGGGGAAGGGAGGTAAGCAGGGTAAGAGAACCAGGAGGAGCTAGGGAATGCCACCCAGCCTCCTGCAGCCGGCCCAGCCAGCCAAGATCATCATGCACGTGACTTCTAAGTAAGAAGGTGGGTTTCCAGAACAGGGCGAGTGAGTCATCTGGGGAAAATGAAAAAGATTCTGTGTGTGAGCCTATGTTGACGCTTCATGTTTCGTTTGCTCCTCTGTAGATCAGTGTGATCCTGGTGGTGGGGGGTTGGTCTCCCAGAGAATTCCTCCTTTCAGGGCAAGCTGGGACTCCAAACAGGTTCTGTATACTTACTCGTTTTCATCCTACCCCCAATGCGAGTTTCAGTGAGTCAATGAGAAACACACGAAGGGAACTGGCATCTCGCTCGAAAAGCAAGCATCTCGCTTGAAAAGCAAGCTGACTCCTTGGGATGTGACTCCTCTTTTTAACCCAGGGTTGCCTGAGACTTGGGGCTTTCTTGTGTCTTTGCTTTTTGGTCTGAACTTGGTCTTTGAAGTCCAGATGCTGTTTTTGAAGGACACTCAGGGTGTGCATGTGAGTAGGGGGTTGGGGGTAAGGAGGGAGAGAGAGAGATCCCAAAATAGGGAGGTCCCTTCCCCAGAACCAGATTTGAACCTTGCTAGGGTGATCTGCAAGGGGAGCGGACAGCTGTAGTCACTCCTTGATGGGCAGTTTGCCCAGGACCAGAAGCAGCTGCTGCCTGACAGGGGTGTGAGCCTGGAGGTGGAGAAAGGGGACCTTGAGAGGATGCTCAAGAGGAAGGGCGGCAGGAGAGGGGTGGAGTTGGTGAGCATCCCAAAGTCCTCCTCTAGGGAACAATAGAGATCCTGAACCCAGGCCTCAATCCTGCCCCACACAATGTAAAAACCATTTTGGGGGATTCTCCCCACTCCTGGGTGTGAGAGGCCACCTGAAGACAGTGCAGACTTGTTTCAGTTGTGGCATTGCCTGTGAAAAGCATCTCTACTCACAGCCACAGGTCCTTAAATGTGGCACCCAATAGCTTATTAAAAATGTTCATCCTTAGGCTCCCATAGACCAAACCAAAGTGAAATTTCGACAGTCTTTGTGTGTGTGTGGGCAGGGGAAGGGAAGAGAATTTTTAATAAATCTTCTGGGTAAGTCTGTCTATACAGCTCAAGAACCACAAACCTAAACCTAGAGGTTTGGAGAGTGGATGAACAGGAATATTCTTGTTTTGTTTGTTTATTTGGGACAAAATCTTGCTATGTTGACTAAGATTTGCCTGGGTAGCCTGGGACTTACTATATATAACCCACAAGGGCTTCGAACTCATGGCAATCTTTCTCCATCCATTCCTGTGCTGGCCAACGTGCCCACCTCATTTGGACCCCTTTATCAGTGGATTAGGGCAAATGTACTAAGGCAAACAGAACCTCCCTTGTCCCGTCCCTCTTACTATCCAGGGGGCAACTGCAGGAAGGACCCACCCCACTTGGAACAGATGTTCTGGATACAAGGGTGGAAAGAGTTGCTAGGTGCCCTCCCCCCTCTTCCCCTTTCTCTCTTTCCCTCCCTTCTTACCTTTCCCGTCTTGCTCTATTTCTCTCTCTCCTTCCCTTCCTTGCTTCTCTCCCTCCTTCCCTTCTCTTTCTCTTACTCTTTCTCTCCCTCCTTCCCTTCCTCACGCTTTCTCTTTCTCTCTTCCTCCCTCCTTTCTTGCTTCTCTCCCTCTCTCCCTTCCTCTCCCATCCTTCTCCCTGTCTCCCTCCCCTCCCTCCTTTCCTCTATTTGGAGCTGAGAATGGCCTTGTACTCCAGCAGCTCCTGCCTCCACCTCCTAGGAACTAGGCTCACATGCCTGGCCTCTTCCCACACACTCCAGTCATTCTGCTGCTGTGTCTTTGTGAGGAAGAAAGGAGATCTTTATTATTTTGGGACCTGGCATGTGAATTGTGCTAAGAAAGAGTATAAGGACATAGGGATTTCTCTACCTTAGGCCCTCCTTCACTGTTACCAAGGACATGTGATGGGAGGCAGCAAGACCTGCAGAAAGTAGGGCTGTGTACTAAGGAGAGATCAGATCCTAGCAGCTGACTCCTGGTAGATTTGTATGGAATTTAAGCTCTCTTGGTGGGAGGGGAGCTGAAGCAGGAAGATGGCGAGTTTGAGGGAGCCTTGGGCTTAAGTAAGAAGTCCTTTTCTTAGATTCAATGACTGGGACACTTTAGTTCCAAATGGTAGTGAGAGGGCTAAGACTTGACAGACCTATTTCCCTTAGTCCCCGTTGCCCTAATCCACCAATAAACAGTGACTCACAAAAGAAAAACAAACCAAACCAAAACCATCCCAATGTTGTCCCAAATAAATACAGTTCTTCATTGATTCAACCTTCCTGAACCCAATTTTTACGTTTGCTTTACATAGGTTCTTGCAGTGACGAGTTACAGATGAGGCAATTCATTAGCTACCCACAGCCTAAAAGAATTCAGGCTTTTAATTATCCCGACATGACCTCTTCCAAGTTTCAAGAGGGCTTATCTGAAATCTTGACTTTTGGGTTTGGGTGTTGATGCTTCCGAGTCTGAGATAGTCTCTGTCAGTTGTGCAAATATGAGTCAGTGGCATTGATCAGCAGGGCCACACCACACTGCAGAAGAAACTTCAGGTAGGAGTCTCATCTGATTGCGGGCCACACCTGCTCACCTCTTTTATGTAGCATGGTTTGAGGAGCTCTCCAAGACCCTGTCACATTCTTTTGGAATCAATGAGCAAACTTCTGCCTTTGGAAACTCATTTCTGGGTTGAGGAGATAGCTCAACATTTGCCTTGTGAGCATGAGCACCTGGGTTAGATCCCCCAGAATCAGCAGGAAAGACTTGGATGGCTGGGCCAGTGAGATGGCTCAGGGAGTAAAGGCACTTGCTACCAAGCATGCCAATCTTAGTTTGATCTCTGGGACAGGATAACTGTGAAAACACACACACACACACACATACACACACACAAACTTTCAATCAGGATCGCATCTCTTTGCTATAGCATTTCATTTATAAATTTTTCCCGAGTAGATTTAGCTTTCAAGAAGGCACAGAACATACTTCATGGCCTCAGTGATTGTCAAAGAGACTAAAACAACAGAGTTGCCAGCTCTTTGGTGATTGATGAATACAGAGTCTTGGTGTCAGTAACTTAACCCCTAAGTGTCACTGGGATGGGAGAAAGAATTTAGCTCTGCATTTGGTGACAAGTGACTAAGGGATACCCTGTACAGTCATGAAAGTTCAGTCTACTGAGAGAACATACCCCTCCCTCTCCACATGTATTTCCATTGGTAAAGTTTAGGCATTGCAGGTCTTGCTGGACATGTCACCTTTTGCCTTCTCTCTTCCTTGTGGTATCTAAGAGGGATCTGGTTTCAAAGGAATCTTATTTTCTATTCCTGGAACCAAGAAGACCAGGGAAGTGTGTTATGTTGAAGTAATGGCTAGTATTTTATTGAGCGTTTACTGTGTTTCAGGAATTCTTAAATATACTCACTCTGATTCAACTTGTTGGATTCTTAGGTCATTTCCATGAAGTAGAAACTCAGCCTCTCTCTGTTGTAGAAGGGTACAGTGACAGAAGGGTAAAATAGTCTGTAAAAGGACATTAGCTAGGGAGTAGAAGGGGCAGAATTCAATGCAACCCAGGATGAAGTCAAGGCTTGGCTTGGATTCATGGTATGCTGCAAGGCAGAATCGGGTCTAAAGAGAGTCATTTTATTGCACCTTGGTGTGTGTGTGTGTGTGTGTGTGTGTGTTCACACTCCTGTAAACCCATCAGGAGATGTGAAACACACTGGAGAGCCAGATTGAAAGTTGCTAAGGATTCTAGGATGGAATCCTTGAAACAAATGCCTGGCAAGGTCTCATTATTTTGTGTATGTGGGGCATAGAAGAAGGAAAATTTTGTGAGTGGAACGAAGCCTCCTTTCAGCTCTTGTGGTGGCCTCCCTGCTTCTGTTCACCTTTCCCTAAAAATCCTTCCTGGAAAGCACTTAGTTGTTATGGTAATGCACACTCTAAAAATATTAACGGACCAATATAGGATACCAGTTAATAACAGAATACTAGTTCCCAAATGCAAAGTCTTCCAGTATTTGGTTTGAATCTTGGGGTCTAATGGTGAGACCCTAAGCGATCAGGCTTTAAATCCCACTAAACATGTGCAAACTCTGGACCTCACATACAGCTTCTGGAGATCTGGGGTAGTTCCTGCTGTGGTGGTTTGTAATCCCTGCTCCCCTCTTCTCAAGGGTTGTGCATACCGTACATTAACTGTTGCATTTGTTTCTAAAGTGATATTTAGTAGAAACAACTGCTTCCCTCACTAGTCAAAAATTACACCCTACCCCGTATCTTAACTCATGAGCTTGATCACTAGAGGCATAAGGATTTGTAGACTTAGAGTAGAAATGGGTCTGAGTAATGGCCTATGTGGAAGTCTCAGACTCCATGCCTACAGGTAGAAACAGAAAAGACCAAATAGATAGCCAAGCTATGGGCAAGATAAATAGAATTCTCTGTGGTAGGAGCTTGGAATCTTTAGATGCTAGATGTTTGTTTAACCTCAGGACTTAAAGTTATATAAGAAAATGCAAAAAAAAAAACAAAAACAAAAACAAAAACAAAACCAGGGAAGAGAGTATGGGGGAAAATAATGATGAGGAAAAAAAATAAAACTAAGGATAAGTTTAAACAACATGTCTATCAAGTTCAGTTGCTTGATAGGTGTCCCAGAAGCCAATGTAATGAAAGAAACACAACCACACATTTGGGAGATACATAGACAACTGTAGGCCCTTGATGCCTCTATGTGCTCTTTAAACCCTGTCATTGTTTGGCCTTGAATGTTCTTCCATTGTTCACATAATTCTACTTGAACACCTTTTGGGGTAGGGGAAGAAAAGATGATGTTCAAAGGTACCAAGTTTCAGTTATACAAAGACCGCAAGCTCTAGAAAGGTACTATGAATACTTCATTGTGTACTTGAAAGCTGCTAGTTGCTGCGATGTATACTTCTTTGTTGTGTGTATCCATGCATGCATTCACCAACATGTGTGCACATGCCCTGGTGTGAATGTGGTGTGGGAAAGAACAATTTTCAGGAGTCAGTTCTCACCTTCCAACTTGCTGGAACAGAGTCTCTTGTTTTTTGCTTTGTGCAGTATACTTCAGGTTAGATAGGCCGAGAGCTTCCAGTCTCTATGTAGAAGGAAGGGGTTGATAGAGGCGTACTTATAAATGGCTTTTTATGTGGATTCTGTGGTTGGAATCACAGGGCTATTGGTTTTACCCACTGAGATATTTCCTTGGCCTGGAGAGGGTAGATGTTGTCTCTCCTGACTCCTTCTTTCTCCCAACACCTCCCTCTTGCTTCCTACAGACTCATACACAAGATGGCAACTTCGCGAGTTGACGGGTGTGTTGAAGTAACTGATGGTGGTACCTATTTCACAATGTATATGGGCACTGACATTCTTTAATTGTACACACACGCAGTTTAAAAACTGGGAATAAAAAGAATTGCAACAAGTCCATCATGCATGTGTTTATTTCAGCAGGGTTTGCCATTGTCTTCAGTAAAATTGAGTCATTATATCTTAAAGTAGTTTTGTTTGCAGAAACTGGTTCTTCAAGAAAACAAATAAAATCCTCTTCTCCTCTTTCATTTTGACAGTTCAAGTAAACATGGGATTTGTGTTTATCCAGGATGGAATTGATTATTGTATTAGTGATCTCTTGCTGTCTGACAGATTACCAAAATCTTAGTGACTACAAACAAGCATGTATCATCACACAGTGTGGGTTGGGGATTTGAAGGTAGCTGAGCTGCATGTTTGAAGCACCTTCTGGCCACATTATAGTGGAGATGTTGCCACATTGCCAGTCATTGAAGAGACAGGAGGATTCTATTCCAAGATGGCAAGCTCAGACTGTTGGCAAGGGACTGAATTCTTCACTTCGGAGGCTTCCCACAAGGTCCCTAGAGTGTCCTCATGACACAGCAGCTGACTTCTGTCATATACAGACATCAAAAGCAAAGTAGGGTGGAGACGCCAGGTCCCTTATCACCCAAGCCATAGGAGTTATATACCTCCCCTCCTGGGATACTGGTCAGAGGCAGTGCTATTCAGTATGGGAGAGGTGTCTGCTGAGCCCCTGAACACTATGAGGTGTGAATGTTGAAGCCTACTCCAGAGGCTGAGTCAGAGTTACCCACTTAACTCCTAATGAAAACTCACTTGTCAATGTGAGAAGCAACAAGAAACACTAAGCATTTGGGGGGAGGGGCTCGGGTTCTTTTTATTTCCTTCTATGAGCTAGTGTCCATTTCTCAAGCAAAGCATCAAATGATATCAGGTGCAATTCATTGGTTGTGAACACATGCAGTAAGTCTGGCCAACTCAAGAGGGGAAAATGAGTCATTAAAAAAGCACACCGGGGTTCCTAGCAGGAGGTGAGGACAGATGAATGATGAGGTTAATTGAGAGCAAATATCTCAGCAGCCTGAGACCGCAGCAACAGGAATACAATGCAAGTGCTTTGGGGTCCTTCAGCTGAGGGCCCAGAAGAGGGAGTTGCATTAGGCTAGTCTGCATTATGTGGCTGTTTCAGTAGAGATGTGAAGACCTGTGATTTGCCTTTCAGAACTGCAAGGAGCATGGCTGACTTTCCTGTGAAAGAAACTGCACACCCGCCCTCATTTGGAGACCAAATGGCTCTATGTTTAATAAAGAAGTTTGGTTTTGTTTCGAAGAGAGCAGGATCCTATTGAGTGTCAGGCACTATAGTATTTGTTAGTTCTTTGTGTTGGCAGTGTTGAAGGGGAGATGCCATATTTTAGAAGGTAAACAACAGTGCCCCAGGCACTCATTAATCTTGGGTATCTGGTATATCTAATGAACTTGCCTGAGATTTTCCAAAGTGTTGTCTTCTGGACAAGATGAATTGTCTTTCCCTGTCTAGAAGGAACAAAGTACTTGGGATTTCCCAATAGTATTCCATCTGTTCTTTCATGGTACTTGCCAAAGTTGATAATTATTATTTATTGCTACCTGCAATAATTTACCTTTTGCTTACTTCTCTGACATATTTATCCCCATCACTAAACCAAAATATTTACAGGAACTTGCAAAAGACAAGCAGGCATGGTGGTACACACCTGTAATCCCAGCATTTGGGATCTGGAGGCTGGCAGGAGGCTCAAGAGTTTAAGACCTTTAAGATTCATTGCATGGTGAATCTAAGCTGTCCTGTCTATTCAAGATCCTGTTCCAAAGAATCGAGACCAAAACAAAATGAAACAACTACAAACTTGCTAAGCACAGTTACTTTACCCTACACTGGTTACATTTTGGATCTCTTGTTATGGGAGTGACCAAAGAATTATCAGTAATGCTTTCATCTGCACTGAAGGATGATGCTTGGCATCATTTTAGGGGTCCTCTAACTGATACCAGTAGGACTCCCCATTGTGGTAACCACATCTTGTCTCCAGATGTTTCTTGGGTGGGGGGCACAAAATAATCCCTAAGGGTGAGCCACTGACACAAAGGAGAGTATGTGTGCTTGAGCCAATTAATTAGAAGACTCATTCAGAAACTCAGCAGGACTTACAAATTCTTGAATGTTACAGAAGAAAATTTGTTCTGTTATTCTAATTCATTTATCCATCTCTCTACTCACCAAACATTCTTTGAGGGGCTGTATAGGAACAGGCTGGAGTATTGATTAACCCCCTTTCAAAGTTTAGGAGCAGTGCTGAGAATTACAGAGTAAACACTAAAAAAATGAGAACAAAACTTAAATTGACCTCAGTTTATCATGTTCCAGGGTGGATGGTAGTTCAGTGTCCTGTCTGCCATGGATTCCTGACTTTTCTGCTTTCTGTGTCTTAACCATCTTTCCCAAGTTCAGCCTATGGGGTTCAGACAGAATTTACTCCCTATAGCTTTGTTAACTCTCCAGGAATTGATCTTTCACTTTGCATTATCCCTTTGCTTCTACCACACTGTGTGGCTGTATTATAGATCTTATAAACACATCTGGGATTCATAAATAAATGTTTTGGAGAAGTTAATTAGAGTTGAAAAAAATGCTTAGACAAAAAATACACTTATATCTTTCTCTTACCATCAGTGTAGCTTCATAACCCTGGGTAGGTATCCAAGTTGCCAGGCTGGCTATATACTTCGTGTGTGGAATGGGAATGGTCTCACCTGTTCTCAGCCACAAGTATGATGCTAGTAAAACGAAATGATAGACATAAGTGTATTTTGTGAATTGAAAATATAGGGTGCATTGGTGTTATTTAAAGGATTAATAACACAAATTTCTTGAGGCAGAGGGCTATGTTTTATGTCTTTGCATTGTAGAGCTCAGTGTGTATGTATCTGTATATGTTAGAGTGGGCTCCAATGATGATGAGACTGCTGTGATGTCTTGTGAAGTGTGGATCTCATTCATTATAAACTTGTTATCTGATTACACACTAGTCAATAAATAGTTGTAAAGTCAAATTGAATTTCAGATAATCACCCAAGAAGTCTTTATTATTGCTCATGCATATGTATGCTGGCACCTTCTGAAGCCATGAGCTGTAAATAGTCTATGTGAAACATATTTTAAGGATATAATGGTATCTTGTGAATTTTTTATGATGAACTTTAAAGATATTTTATTTGATACAGAAACACATCACATAAGGTGTAGATTCTGAAAGATTTCATTCCAAAGCATATTAAAATAAAAAGTATTATTTCCAACCTTGGATGTATTTGTTTGTTGTTTCATTTTATTATACAAGAAAGTGACAAATAGTTTCAAGTACAATAAGAGATTAATCTAAAATACTCATGTTTCCCAGCTATGTCCTGAATTTAAACATTATTTTTACCTATGTGTAAATTCAGTAGACTAAACTTTGTTATGGTTAAGCTCACAGGTGTTTTAACCTTTCTGATACAAATGTATCATGGTGATGCTAAAATTGAACACCATAGTAACAAATTTGTTTTACTAAAATATTAAGATAACACAAATAAGACATTAAGGAAGCTCATGCATTAGCTAGTTGACCTTTCTTTAAAAGTAAATACTAAAGAAATATTTTAAGGGAGTTCCTTGTTTTTTTTTTCTTGACTAGTGTTTATTTCCAGTCAAATATTGCTTTTGTTTAAAAAGAATTAGGTTAATACCTGTTAAATGTGGCAGTAAAGTTTTACTACACACAATTAAGCTGTAAAACTAAATGGACCTTGTAGGTAAACTTTCCAATATAGGCTTTCTATATTTTAAAGAAAAATAACTGACATTGCTCAAGGTACTAGATACTCTACTAGTTACAGAGCTTTGAAAATACTGTTTATTTTCCTAAAGTGGGGAATTTAAACGAGGCCTTTTAAGTCTATAAAGAAGACACATGGACTTTGTACTTAATGAACATGACACTGAACTTTTTCTTTTTATAAATCTGGATTTGGAGGATATTTAGTGACTGTCTTCCATGGGTGAATGTGGCATTAGGCATAACCTTTCCTCACACAGATGTGCCGAGATCTGCTGACCTCACTCTAGATAGACATGTCTAGAGCCTCTACACTTTTATAAAATTTCTCTAAACTTTACAAAATAACGATTACTACAGCACTCTTTCTGAAAATGTTTATTGGCTACTATTTTATTTCATGACAGTAGGCTTCTAGTAAAAACTGTTTTAATTGGTTCTTTCCTAAGTTATCATGTAGAAGACACATAGGAAATGCTCAACGCTTGGGCAAAAGCCACACTTTCACTTCAGTCAACACTGATTTCCTTACAACTACATACTTCTGTTACTAAGTGCATATCTGTCTGGTTCTGTGGAAAGACCGAACCCATTTTCTTAACAGAAACGAGAGGGATTGTTTCTTCAGTCCTTCACTTCTTTGTTAAAACTGGCTAATCCCAGAACACAAAATATGCTGGACTTCTCAGACAAGGTTAGGGAAGGTTAGGTAGTGAATTAATTGGGCAACTTTAGACTGATGCTGCAACTCTATCCCAGGGGATTTGCAAAATGTAGTCCGATCCAAATGCATTAAATTCACGAGATCTAAGTCAGGAATCAGGGTCAGTGATGACATATATTAGTCAAGGCCAAGTTTCACATCTAGCAGCTGGCCTGATGGTAAAGGAGGTCATACTAAGTACTATTCAGTTCTTAGCCTATCTCTATTCTCTCCATCTCTTACAACCATGGACAGAAATTGATATCTTTTTTCCAAAGTGAAATTTTTCCTCTTTTAGAATGGGGGTCCTAAGTGCATGGTCATTTAGAATTTATTGCTTAGCCTCCCTTGCTTCTGGGAATCACACAATGGTTGCAGACTGAGTGGCACGTGGGACTTTCAGGCTGTACTCTTCTTCTGGCTAGTTGGACTGTAGCTAGTTGGATCAGAACAGAAGTAGGCACTAACACTCATGATATGGAAGTCCCATACAGTCTTTTAAGCCAGCCCTCATCTGCCTACATGAACACAAAATTAAACCTTGCTTATATTCTACGTGGTCTATATTCTATTGGCAGTGATGAGGTAGCCAATATTATGACTATATTATCTCATCTTTTTTGAAACTATATACAAAATGTACTTTCATTCCAGACATTGCAATGAATGGAGTCTGTGCAGGAATTCTGGAGATACTTCTGAGTTTCTTTAATTCTTCCTGCTGCCTGGGATATGTGATGGGTAGATCTTCAGAGGCATAATATTTTGGAACAAAACACATATCATTATCCTTATCTCTTCAGGTCAGAAAAGGTAGGAGGAACATGAGTTTCTCAAGATGTTAAGAAACCAACTTGTGGGGCTGGAGAGATGGCTCACTGGTTAAGAGTACTTGACTGCTCTTCCAGAGGTGCTGAGTTCAATTCCTAGCAACCATATGGTAGCTACAATCCTATGCAATGGGATCAGATTACTTTTTCTGTTGTGTATGAAGACAGAGCACTCATATACATAAAATACTTGATAAAAATAAATCTTAAAAAAAAAACAACAACTTGACTTGCCAGTATCAGACAACTTGTTTTTTGACTTCTATAATATAAAGAAGTCGATCTTTTGGCATTTAAGCCACTTTATTCTTGGTTTTCTATTGGGTTCCATAAAATGTCATCTGAACTGATACAGGGGCTCTCCAGACTCAAGAAAAAAGTACAAGAGAAACATTACTCCACTCCAGAGAACTGAGGGGCACGGCCTGTACCTTGCACAGTTGACATACTGGGGCAAAAGGAAGAAGGAGGACCCTGGCAGGCTGGCCTAGTCAGACATATAGATACAGGTCACCCAGGTCCCAATCCCTGGTGGGGAAGGGGATGCTGCCATGCTAATGGTCCATAGGCTCATTATGGCTGGCACATCTGGTCTGCAGGTGTCAGGCCTTAGTGCTAGGCACTGGTTAGACATGGTCAGAGATGGGCCAGTCTAGGCCGACACTGACTTTTGTCTTAGACCTTTCATGAGTTACATTCTTGTTGCTGTCACAGTGTTCCCAACAGAAACTAACCCAAGGAGGGTGGATTTATTTCAGCTCATGAGGGGATTCAGCCATCATGGTAGGGAAGGCATAGCATCAGGAACATGATGTTGGGGCAATAGTTAGGCAAAGCATGGGGATGAGGGCAGGAACCAGGATGAGGGCAGGCTACTACCCATAAGGCCTATCTCCACCAACTCACTTCCTCCAAGGAGGCACCACTTTCTCAAAGTTTCATAAGCCTCCACCATAGCACCAGCATGGGAGCAAGTGCTCAAGTACATGAGATTTTGGGGTACATTTCTCATTCAAAGGACAGCATTGTTAGCACAGAATGCTAGCATTGTCCTTTGCTCCTTTTCAGCTTCTCTGTAAGCGTTCTATGGCCCTCATTGCAGGCTGGGAATCTCAGCTCTGCCTCCTCTTAGCACATGTGGGCCAGGTCTCTGTGTCCGCTTTGGGGAGCTCGTTTGCACTCTGGAGATTGCTTTGAGTGTGGAAGCACAGGGTTCCACAGTGTGGGGAGATCAGGAGACAACACAGCTGATCATAGGTCTGTGGTGATGTTTTGTTTGCACTCTAACAAATAAAGCTTGCCTGGAGATCAGAGGGTGGAGTAAGCCACTAGTTAAACAAACATAGAGGTCTGGAGGTCTGTACCAACAAACAGGAGGTGATAAGGTGGGGCAGAGACAGGAGCTCTGTGCTTTCAGCATTTGCCCTGATCTGTCCTTGGGCTTTTATTATTAAGCCAATTAGAACTTGTGCTACATCAGATTCAAGAGACTCTGTTAGACAAGCAGTTTAGTTGCTGGTGTTCAGAGGGACTTGTAGGGAGTGTGACTTGGTGAGACAGTCCACTGCTGAGTAAAGAGACAGCTCTGTAAGATAGAATTTAGAAACCTAAAATTTTGTATGGGAACTGCTGTGCCAGCATGTTTATAATGAAGAATGCCAGGCAGACAGATGGACACTGAATGTATAAAGTACCACATAGATGTTTCAAGTTCTCTGAGGGAGTGCCTCAAAGCATCATCTCTTTCTTTCCCACTGTTACTAAGACCACAAGATCCAGGCCCTTTCAATAGCTCAGCTATGGTTTGCCTGCTAATTAATTTCTTCTCGTAAAGGCTGCCTTGGGGAAACTCATATTTTGATTAAGTTTCCATGGGTTATGAAAAGTTTGCAGATGGAGACAGTTGTTTTCCTCAGAACCTCCACCTTTCTACAGATAACTTGTTCAGAATATTACTGCTTGCCGTGGAACAATCTTTGTACGCTGTAAATATGCATTACTGTCATTGATTAATAAAGAGCTGACTAGCCAATAGCTGAACAGAATAAGGTTAGTGGGAGAGCCAAACTGAGCATGCTAGGAAGGTGAAGGGCAGAGTATGTAGCGAGAAGCAAGATTGGCATGCCATGCGGCAAAATATAGGTAAGAAATATGATTAATTTAAAGGTAAAGGTTAGCTGGTAACAAGCCTGAACTATTAGCTGAGCATTTATAATTAACATTAAGCCTCTGTGTCAGTTATCTGAGAACTGGCAGGCAGGAAAGAAACACCCACCAACAAGTGGCACCCAATGTGGGGTGGCAGATGAAAACGATTCTTTTACCATTTATAAATAAATACATCCTATGCACAAATATTAAAGGAAAAGGAAAACCTGAGATGGACCCAAGCTTCTGTGAAGACACTATGCCCCAGATCTTCCCAGCTCGAAAGGGCCCGAGCTCCTTTCCACTCTGCCTCTTTCCCCTCTTCCTGTCCGTCCCTAACCTAATGCCCGCCTCTGGACTAAAGCACTCTTTTCAATTGGATTTCGGATGGATGACAGAATTCCGTAACAACTGCTGACAGAACTGATACCTTCAAAATCAGCCTCATGATGCTACATATGATTATATATAATCATATTAATCAGATGCATGTCTACAAAAGTATATTCTAGTTGTCTTCTTCTTTGCATCTTTCTTCCTCTTTCTCCTCATGTCTTTCTTTCCTCATACTCTTTTTTCTTCCTTCCTTCTCTCTCCCTCCCTTTCTCTCTCCCTCCCTCCTTCCTTCCTTCTCCCCTCCTCCCTCCTCTACCACCTCCCCTTCTCCTTCTCCTCCTTCTCCTCCTTCTCCTCCTCCTCCTCCTCCTCCTCCTCCTCCTCCTCCTCCTCCTCCTCCTCCTCCTTCTTCTTCTTCTTCTTCTTCTTTTTCTGAGACAGTTTTGTGTAATCCAGGCTGGCATTGTCTTGAAGACCTTCAACTCTCCTGTCTCTGTCTCCCAAATGATGGGATATAAGCATATCATACTTATGCTTTCCAGAGACATGGTCTTTATTTTTATATTTTTATTTTATATTTATTTTATGTGTATGGTATGTGCCTGAATGTATGTCTGTGCACCACATATGTGCAGTGGTCATAAAGACCAGAACAAGATATCAGATCTCCTGGGACTGAAACTTCAGATTGTCATAAGCCACCATGTGTTGAACCAGGGTCCTTTAGAAAAGCAGAAAGTGCTCTCAACTGCTGAGCCCTCATCTCTCTAGTCCCCAGAGATACAGCACACACACAACACACACACACACACACACACACACACACACGTATATATATATATATATATATATATATATATACATATATATATGCATATATATATATATATATGCATGCATGCTATGGACTCATGGAACTTGAGCTGACCATGAATTCTCCTCCCTTGCCCTTTTCAATGCTGAGACTATAGGCATATACCACCACATTTGACATTCTACTATTAACATGAATTATATAAATAAGTATAGATAACAAAACTGAGCAGGAAAAATGTTGTGGAGTGTGTGAGCTTCTGAGCAGGAAGCTGCCCAAGGCTGGGGGTCCTTATGGGTACTCAATAAAAAAGTCCACATAATGGGAAATAATTCTGCTTCCTTCATAGCTTGTCTGTTCAAGTTCTTCACCTGTTGCTGGAGATGGCCCAGAACAAAGGGCAAGTTAATACAAGGGTTCCTGATGTCTCTGGCTGTGCTCTAGTAAGATGGTGTGTGTGTGTGTGTGTGTGTGTGTGTGTGTGTGTGTGCACACGCATGTGCACTTGGGTGTGTCTTCACAACACCCCTGTTTTCTGTCTTTCCCACCTGCTCTGCTCACACTTTTCATGCTTTCTATGCCTTCCTTCTCTTTAGGTGACATGATGAATATCCTGTTGTCCATAGTGCTGGACATGAACTGTTGCAGAACGGCACTGGGAACCTCTTAATATGCTATTTTGTGTTGTGATTCTCCACAAAGGTAGTAATTTCCAGAATGTAATGTGTAGGTTTAAAATATAATGTAATCTGGTTTCCATCGTGTTTCAAGAGCACCCATGGTGGTCCCTGGCTCTACACATTTCCAGAAACTTCCTTCTACTCTCTTCTTGCCCATCTCCCCTTTATTTTCTCCCAGATCTCTTAGTCAGTCTACAGAAGCACAGGAAGTTGGTTTAGTTTAGTTAAGGAACATCATGATGGAACAAAATGATTCGTTTAACTAAAAAAGGTGAGGGGTTTTTGCCCTGCTCTGTAACACATCCAAGATCTCATAATAGATTATGTTCTTATGATGTATTAACATGAGCTCTTCTCCAGACAGCCTCAGTGGTCTGTGGTATCCCTCTTACAGCATCCTCTATGCTGGCAACCAGAGTTTTAGACCACCATGGCTGCTCTTGGAACACTGTGGAAACCAGATTACATTTTATTTTTACCTTACACATTACATCTGCTAATGACTTAGGTCAACTGGGTAAGCAATATGGTCATTCCTAATTAATTTTGCAGCCCATTATAGCCAATTATTTTAACCACTGGATCATTTGTATTTTTATATTATCTATGGTCTTCCAGGTACAAATGGCTTAATGGGCTGTATAATGTTCAATCCCTGATCCACGATTAACATACTGTTTAATGAGCACAATTTTTAAGGAAGCTTGAAATTTCAGGTCCCTGGTTTCTTCTACAAAGTCAGACAATGGAATGAAAAGTTTGAACCAATAATGGGTTTTGAATGGAAGGTTATCCTTGCACAAATGAGTTTCTTTGTGCAATCTGGGAGCATGCTGCCTTTAAACAGTGACTATGAGATGCTGAGTACGCTGACAGTTCTAAGTGCTGGCTTTGGGTTTTGGGTCGTTTGATCTCGTAGGTCCAGGGTAGCTGAGATATGAGGTCTTGCAACAATTGTGACAAAGAGGTTTCTAGTTCACGGTTTCAAAATCCATTGGTTGAAAACTATTTTTCGATGTTTTTTGCATGTGTAAGAAACTGAGCTGGGACTGGGGAGATAGCTCAGTGGCTAAAGCTTGCTGTGTGAGCATGAGGCCCTGAGTCTGAATCCCCAGCATCCACATGCAAGCTGGGCACAATAACATGCATCTGCAATTCCAGCACTGAGGACTGAGGTGGGCATTGGAGATAAGTGGGCCCTGGGGTCCACATCATTGGTCAACCCAGATGACCGAGATGGCAAGCATCTGGTTTGGTGAGAAACCCTGTTACAAACAAACAAACAAACAAACAAACAAAAAACAAGGTGAAGAATTTGAAGAGGAAAGATATCTGCATGCACTCCTGTTCTCACAGTGAGTGCACTGTACAATCATGTGCATATACCACACAAACACAAACAAACAAACAAATAAAAAAGGACCAGGAGAATCTGAAATTTGTAGAGCTTCCCTAACAGCAAGTATGTAGAGCATGTTAGTGAAAGTTTGTCAGGAATCTTGGGTCTAGAATGTTGTAGCAAAACTGAGGTCTCTAAGCTTTTTTGGATCTTATTTTCTATACATGGTGTCTTCATGGCCAAGCTGTGTCTTCTTTTGGGCAGATTCAAAGCTCCAAGAAGCTGCACTGAGATATTTTGCACTGCTTCTCTCTGCACGGCTGCCATCAGAGTGCTAGTATTTTCTTGTCCTTGTCTCAGTACACAGAACATGTAGAGACTGGTGTAAGTGTGTGTGTGTGTGTGTGTGTGTGTGTGTGTGTGTGTGTGTGTGTGTGTGTGTGTATGTGTGTAATGCTGTGGGTGAGAACAAAGATGCTTATATCTTTCTCTGGTCCTTGACCCCCTCCTACTGAAGTACCATGGGCAGCACCTTGGCCACTGATAAGCATCACTTATTTAACCTAACAGTTTCTGAGTATTTACCTTTCCTTTCCAGGGCAACTATGTGCAGTTACTTAACAGTTGTTATTTTCCCAGCTGATACGTAATCCACTAAGTTTTTTTCCTTTTAGGACTGTTGATAGGACTAAATTAGATAAAGCGTATAAACTATTTAATGTGCTTCCTGTCATAAATGGAGCAAAACCAGCTTTCTCCTTTCACTTCTCTGTCTTCATTTCTCCTGGGTCCTCTTCTCCTCACTTCCTGACCCCTTCTCCCAAGTGACAGGCAGGAAACTTAGATGATACAATCAGATTCATAAGTAAAGAGGAATGAGTTATGTAACCCTCTTAAGGCCAAGTTAGCTATGTCATCTTCTCTTGGCCACATGTTTCTTGAGATTTTGGAGGATGGAGTATTATGACACCCATGGGACATCCCTTGGCATGATCAGATACTATAGAGAGAAAAGATGCTGGGAATCTCTCTTACCCCAAGGAGTATGGTTTAGGTGGAATTTACGGTTTGATTGTCTATCTAACTGTATCAGTTACTTTACACTGTGATAAAACACCTAACAGAATAGCCTAAGAGAGGGAGGGTGGGTTTCTTTAAACTGTGGTTTCAAAGAGAACAACCTATCATGGTGGGAAAGACGCAGCAGAGCCCATAGTGGCAGAGCCTGTGGTAGTGGAAATTCCATCCATCTTGGTAGACAGCACACAGAGAACTCAGATTGGGACCAGAAGTAGGTATCACGTTGGAGATATACCTCTAGAGTCCCACTTCTGTGAACTAGGTCACTGTCCTAAAATGTCTACAGCTTCCCAAAACAGCACCACTATCCAGGGAACCAACTGTTCAAATGCATGAGCCTGAGGGGGCTGTGTTCACATTCAAAACATGGTGTCTGTTCGTGGTTTTGGTAGATCCATGGCCACAACACAAAATACAACATTCAAACTGCAAGAGTCCTCATTATTTTAACAGATGTTAAAAAGTTGAGCATCTCAGCCTCAAGGTTCCTTTGCAAAGTGCCACTTTTTTTCTCTTTGGTAGCATTTACTGGTAGCATTTACTTCATTAATAATAATAGCAGTGGTATCTGCACCCGCTCTGTCCACAGCTTCAAATGCACTGGTGCTCCAGAACTATACAGTTTCTGACCCCTTTTAGTCCAGTTTCTTCTCTTCATTGCAACTATAAATCTGGCTAAAGGAAATGATTAGTGAGTGAGCAACAACCCAATTGATGTGCTGTTTTGAAATTTCTACTGCTAAACAAATTTGTTAATTTATTTCAAATTCAGCCTCACTCAGATTGTTATGAGACAAGAAGAATGCAATCTGATTGTTTTCCAAAATCCCAAAGAAAAAAAATAACTGTTATCCAATACAATCACTGTTTTTTTGTTTTGTTTTGTTTTGTCTGAAACATCAAGAGAACCTCAAGAGAACCATCTCTATTGTCCACCATAATGCTCTGTCATCATCAGAACTTCAGAATGCCCAGAAAAATGATCCATAAATTTTGGCTTCCAACATTCTAGGGTTTCTGTATTATGCAGCTCAAAATCCTTCCAAATTGACTCCACAAACCAAAGTCTAAGAATTGCATGGCCAAGTTTATCACAGCAAAGACCCCACTCCTGGTATCTCCAGGTATCAATTCTCTGTATTCTTCCTTCCTTCCTTCCTTCCTTCCTTCCTTCCTTTCTTTCTTTCTTTCTTTCTTTCTTTCTTTCTTTCTTTTTCCTTGTGACAAATACCTGCCTACTTAGGTGAGTTTCAGTTCACCATGTTTGTGGAAGATTCAGCGGGCTTCACAGTGGCTGGAGTTTGTGGAACAGGCTCCTCACATCTTTCCAGATCTTGGAGAGGATCAGGCTGAAGCACAGCCAGCAGCCAGGCTATAACTCTTGATGAACTTTCAACAGTCATGCCTCCCACTTCGACGTTTCCCACTGTAAAAGTAATGCCAGCAGGTGGGGACAAAGTGTTCACACACATGAGTTGGTGGGGAGACATTTCACAATCAAATCATCACACCATAGAATAGGCCAACTAATGTGACTTACATTAGATCAGAGGGACCCGTTGTCTGTCGCAGAGAAGAGGGAGCAATTATTTCTTGGGTGATGTGTTATCTCTATATTCAGACTCACAAGAAAAGTTTTGCCTGACTGCTAAAAATAGTGATACAGCCATGTATCCGTTGCATCAGGCAGCTTATTAGGGAAAATATAAGCAAAGGCAATACTATAAATATCAAAGCCTACCTACAGGACCAGGAAGAAAGCACTGGCAGGGTGGATCTGAGGAACATATTCCCTCCAGCAGAGTTCTGTGTTCCCACACAGCCTTGTCAAGGGAGTGAGTGCTGCTCTCAAGCAGAAATGGTGAAGGAGAAGTTGAGAGATACCAGGGGAACCAGTGTTTGCCTGTAGACATAGGTAATAAATCGTGTGGGAAATGCCAATTTTCAAAATTCTCCTTTCTATGTGATTCAGTGTGAGTGAGACAGAATCATTATTGGTGACTATAAAATCCATCTCAAAGACTCAAAAATCATTAACGTCCAATAATACTGATTAGTTTTGTGTTAAATCTGAGTCTTGTGGGTTCTATAACTCTCTCCTTTGGCAGAAAATTCAATAATTTATTATCACTGAAGGTAAAAGTAGTCTTAGAAATATTTAGCTTAGTTTCGATGCTGTTCACTTTCAGTCCATAAAATGCTAGTTGTGTCCTCATAATTCCTTGTTGCAGAGTTAATTAAATTTCGTGTTTCTGCATTTACAACTTGACTATGATTTTGCTAGCAGTCTGGTGGGAATTCTCATTATTTTTAGTCTTCACTTTATGGGAGCAATCTATGTTTAAAAATTACAAAATGGGAGACTCATATGCCAGTAATGTTATAATTTGGTAATAAATTTTTACTAACTTATTCATTTTAATGAAAACAAGAAAGGCAACATTGAAACCAGATTTTTTTCAACTTAAAAATATTTGTGCTAATTTTAAGACATTGATCTTATTTCTAAACATATTCTTTATGTAAGAACAGATATTATACTGTCCAGCAGTGAGAAATCCCATGATGCGAGGATACCCACTGGGGAAGGTTCGTAGACCATAGTAGCAGGAAGTTCCTTTGAGATAACCAAGGAGAAATTGCATTTTTAATGAGCTTGTAATACAAAGAGAATATGAGCTCATTAGTTTAAGAGAGTAGTCCAACTTGGACAAATATTTTGAGTTTGTTTAAATGTAAAATATTTTTTAAAGATTTATTTTATTATTTATTTGTGTGTGTTATCTGTATGTACAATTGTGTGCATGTATGCAGAGGTCTGAGCCTTGGATCTGCAGTGATGGGCTACAGTGAGCTGCCTTAGGTCTTCTGGAAAACTAGTGCATGCCCTTAACTGCTGAACCAGCCATCCAGACCCAGGTGGAGGTTTTTGTTTTTATTTATTTATTTTCTGGATAGGTACAAGAAGAGATCTGATGGTGTGGTTTTAGACTGACAGCATGTACTCATCCTAACCCAGGTGGGCTCCAGATTGCAAATTTCTCTTTGTTAGTGAACTTTGAAATCAGGGGCAATTTTTGTGAGAACAGCATATTGGCAAAGCAGATGTTAAATCAGACAGAGCTAATGGCTCGTTTTAAACGTGCTGTAAATGGTAATAAATATCACTATAGAGACCGGTCCTTGGGCTTCTGTCACACTCCCTGAGTTAGAGCCTTTCCTTGGATCCCCCATATTGTCCTCTACCTTGTTCTGTTTATTCTTTAGTCCTCCTTATTCTGTATTGGACACCCGATCGGAAGGGAAACCCAGCTACAGCCTGGCTGAGTCAGACTGTCTTTCTTAAGATTGGAGTCTCTTTCCCATCCCGTCCTCTCCCTTTCCCTCCTTCCCTTCCCTCTTTCCTTATTTTTTTTTTTTTAAGACAGTCTTTCTAAGTGTTCCTAGTACTCATTGGGCAGACAGATTGGCCTTACACTCATAGCAATCCTCCTGCTGAAGCCTGTTTAATGTTGTGTACAGTTACAACAGCACTTTCTTCCTTCCTTATTTGACCCCACCTTGTTGGGGATGAAACCCAGGGCCTCAAAAATGCCAGGCAAGCAGCCTACTGCTGGCTGGCTCCCCCAAGCATCCCTGAAGGTAAGAGCAGATTGCTGCCGGCACTGAAGTGAGAGGTTTTGAAGGATGAAAGCTGTAGAGAGACGTGACATTCGGAATTGATGGTCATGTTGAGCAGACATTTTCACAGCCATGACAAAATACCTGGCTTGAATAATTTAACTAAGGAAGTGTTCCTTTTTGACTCACGGTTTCCAAGGTGTCAACTTTATCATGTTGGGGGCTGAGGATGAGATGGCAAATGAAGCAGAGTGGCTCACAGCACAGAGGAGAGGGAGCAAGGACCACTGATGTGAGAGAGAGAGAGAGAGAGAGAGAGAGAGAGAGAGAGAGAGAGAGAGAGAGAGAGAGAGAGAGGAAGGGAGGGGTGGAAGAGAGAGACAGAGAGAGACAGAGAGAGAGAAAGAGAGAGAGACAGAGAGACAGAGAGAAAGAGAGAGAGGAAGGGAGGGGTGGAAGAGAGAGAGACAGAGAGAGAGAGAGAGAGAGAGAGAGAGAGAGAGAGAGAGAGAGAGAGAGAAAGAGAGAGAGATTTTGAGCCTGCGCTTGCCCCTGCTGCCCCTTCTTCCACTCAGGCAGGTCTTGTACCCCTTAACAGAATCTTACAGACACCCCAGCAGTGTGCATTTCTAATCTCCCAGGAGTGGTTCAATCAAATCAAATTGACAGGCAAGATTAACAGTTGCAGCAAGAGCCAGGAGAGCAAGAGGAATCAGGGAAAGGCAGATATAGTGAGAAGGAGGAGGAAAAGGAGGAGGAGGAGGAGGAGGAGGAGGAGGAGGAGGAGGAGGAGGAGGAGGAGGAGGGAACAGGGCTGATCTTTGACCTGGCTTGACAATCCGACTCACTTCTGCTACTCTCAGGAGAGATGCTGGCATCTTGGTCTCTGACTACACTTCCAATTTTGAGGGGTTTCACGAGCATTTGGTTGCTGTCCTCAGTTTTGGTGTGGCTCTCCATGTTCTCATAAACATGCACGCTGTGTGCTTGCCTGGGATGGATCTCTTTCTATTATTATTCATGGCTACAACAGTCTGGTCAAGATGGATGTGGGGTCAATAGTGCTCCAGCCTCCATTGTAAAACCATACTGTTTGAAACAGACCCATGGCATTAATAACAGTTATTTGGAGCAGATGAATATGAGGGCGGAGTTGGCAAACACAAAGAGGAAATGCTCTTGGAAGACATTCACCCAATGACCTATGAATGTAACTGACCAAAAGAAACCCAGCCTCCCACTTTTGTCCTGAAGGGCTGTGGCTTAGCCTGTCATTTCCATGAGCCGTGGCTTGGTCAGGGGAGGAAAGCTGTAGCCCATGAGATGGCCGGAGAACAAGCCAGACAGCCCTAATTACATGCTGCTGGCTTGCCTGGTGCTGGCTAGATGTGTGGTAGAACAGAGGAGAGCCCTGGAACAGACCTGAGCTGTTAGGAATGGCGGGAAGTGGCAGAAGGGAACTAGCTGCAAAGGCAGAAGGCACAGGCTCCAGGGTGAGTGTGGGACTAGGGTGGAGGAGTGCACTGGCAAGGGATGGGAGGTAGGGAGGACTCTCAGGCCTAAGTGCCTCTGTGGGATGAAGGGGGATCGACCTGGGCAGACAAGACTTGTAGAGACAAAAGCTACTAGAAGGCAAGGCACATGCATGAGTAAAGAATGTTGGGAAAAGGAGTTGGAGGAGGAAGAATTGGTTGTACCACCCAGAAAGGAAATGCATTGAGAACCTGTGGGTACAAGCAGTAGTTCTGGGACAAGGCTGGTCCAGCCCTTGGCCAGATGATAAGCATGAAGCTAGCCTTTTAGTGAGGGAACAGGATGGTTTTCAGGCTTTTAGAGGGTTAGAGCTTTTCTTTTCCACCCTCCTCCCCACCCCATCCTGGAAACTGTAAACAAAAGGGCAGCAAAAGAAGCAACAGAGCAGCTTAGAGAGGTGAGGATGCATACCTCTGCTTTTGTGCTCAGTGCACACGCTGAGGCCAATCCACAGCACCAAGGCTGGGAATCTGCATGGAGAGCCAGAGAGGTGGGAAGTCATGAGCAGGAGAGGAAGGAAGTTGTGAGTCCGGGAGGCGGGAAGTCATGAGCAGGAGAGGAAGTACGAAGTTGTGAACTCGGGGTGGTGCATGGTGAGCAGCTCATTGCTAGGTGAACTGACATAAGGAAGGAACAAGGCAAAGAGAACAGAATGGTACTGGAGAAGTCAGACATGAGACGCTAAGACAGTGGTTCTCAACCTGTGGGTCAAGACCCCTTTGGGGGATTGAACAACCCTTTCACAGGGGCCATGAAAGAGATTCTGCATATCAGATATTTGTATTATGATTCATAATAGTAGCAAAATTTCAGTTATGAAGTAGCAATGACAATAATTTTATGGTTAGGGGTCACCACAACAGGTGGAACTGTATTAAAGGGTCGCAGCATTAGAAGGTTGAGAACCACTGTGCTAAGGGATAGGAACAAAAGCTGGGAATGAGACAGCCAGAATCCTACTTCTTGGGTCTCAGTCAGCCTTGGCTAGCATGCCCTTCTATTGCTTCTCAGGTTTCATCTTCAGCCCTGGGACATCTTGGCTGGCCTCAAGTTTGTGATCCTCCTGCCTCCGCCTCCTTCAGCAAATCCTACATGCATGTGCCACCAAAACCAGCCCTGGAACATCCTGGAACAGTAGATGTGGTCTTCTGAAAGTGTTCCACAGCTCCCTCCTTTGCAGTGGCAGTGTAGGACATTCATAGGTGAGCAGTGCAGGGTCCTGTGCACACCTGTCCTTTCCCTTCCGGACATAAGCTACCTTTTATGCAGTCCTGATAGTCTGTGATTTAGTGCTTAGGAAGAGAGTGTGTCTCCCAAGGGATTATATTAAATTGAACTGACTGTCAGACATCAAAGAGTTACAATAAGAAAGAAGATGGACCGTATTCATCTTTGCCAGTTTTTTGTTTTCAGCTTCTGAATGAAGTCTCTGCTAGTTTGATATGGCCAACCCAGTTTCCTGCGCTAAAACGCTAAGGAGCTGGAGTTGATTCAGGTGAGTTGAGGCTTCAGCAGCCCTGAGGCTGGCCCAGAAGGATTCTTGAATTCATCAGCATCCACGGTCTTCTCTCTCCAAGCCAAGCTTATTGGAATGTCTAGTGGCAGCCCACATTTGCTGTACACAAATAATTAGGTGGATGTGAAAATAACAGCAGACCATAATGAAAATTAATTTGTGAGCTTCAGATTGTGAGTTTATATGCAGGCAGATTTGTTTTGTAGTTAAGGACCTGGCCAAGGAAATCCCATATGTTAAAATGTTGCAGAGAACAAAAATGCCTATCTCTGAAGATGGCCATTATTTGTTCTTCAAAGAGCCCAATTCTCTTTTGAATTAAATATGGAAGAACCACAAGCTAGACCAAATGGCCTTTAGAAACAGATTTACTTTATTTTCAGTTAAGTGTACATGTGTAAGTATGTGGACATGTGTACAGACAGGTACTCATGGAGGCCAGCTGTGTCGGACTTCTTGAAGCTAGGGTTCAAGTGGTGATACCTGTCCTGGATGTGGGATCTGAACTCAGGCCTCTAGAACAGCAGTATGTGCTCTTAACCATGGAGCAAATGCTTTAAACTCTAGAACATAGTTATGACTATATACATTTGCCCACGGGATACTGATGAAATAAATCCAGGCCTCTGGATTATTAGCTATGTCCACCTGCTGCCTCTGGTAACCATAGGTCCTAACCACTTATCCCTATGCCCAGCTCTGTGTCTTTTTCCCTGTTATAATATTCTAGAATGCTTTCAATACTACCCTGCCTGATAAACTCTATAGCCTAGGCTGTGTGTCATGTATGCTCATATATGTCATAGCCTAGGCTGTGTGTCATGTATGCTCATATATGTGGGGGCCTAAGTTCAACTTTAGGTGTCACTCACTCCTTACATACCATCAACCTGGGGTCAACATTCCCTCATGGGGCCTGGAACTCACCAGTGTTATTAGCCAGCTAGCCACAAGGACCCATCTTCTTTCTGCTTTCCAAGTTCTGAGGTTAAACATCATTTGATGAGTCATTTTTGGACATAAGATTTATTAATACAGTTAAGCTAAACTTCAAATTAATATTTTTGAATATGAGAATTAGACTTCAAGGTTTCTATTTTGTCTGAATTAACCAGCTTTGATGCTGTTAACAGTAAACTTTTGTGAATGTGGGCCAGGTGTTAAACTCAGGGCTTTGTGCATGCTAGGCAAGGACTCTACCACTCAGTTACATGATCAGAAACCAAAAACTATTAATGGAGCTGACTGCACAGGCACGGTCATAGGCCTAGTCAGTGAGGTAGCAAGGGTAAGAAGAGGCGAATTCCAGTCCCTAAGATATTATTCTCTTGCAAAGGTAACACTGACACACAAATAGGAAATGAAAGATGTGAAGTCTTGTCTTTGTTTATTCACTTGATATCTGTAATTTCTACCAGAACGTTTGATAAAAGGATTTCTATTAAGGATGATAGAAAAGGATTGTTTCTCAGTGGGGGAAAAAAGGCCATCAAGAGGACACTAGAGGGGCAGGGCAGCTTTCTTGCATATGGCTGGTATTTAGACAGATTCTGGAACACAAATAAAATTTAGGAAGCAGTCTAGGCTTGCCTCTGTGATTCTGACCTCGCAGAAGTGATGGGAATGTAACTTTCATGGACATCAGAAGCTTCTGAGTAAAACAAGAAGGGTGGCTATGCACCCTCATGCAACGAGTATGTTTTCCCCACCTGCCGCCTGGTCCCGTCGCCACGCCAGCCCCCAATAATACATAGAGACTCTGTATTTGATATAATGCTGTTGGCCAGGTACTAGTTTCTTACCAGCTAGCTCTGTCTTAATGATTAACCCATTTCTATTTATCTAAGTATTTCCACGTGGTCATCTTATTAGAGAGCGGTCCAGCGTGCTGCTCTTTCCAGGCTCCTCCTCATTCCTTCCTCTTTCCTCCTAGTCTCTTAGCCCTACCTATCTTGCTTTCCTATTGGCCAACAGTGCTTTATTCATTAACCAGTATGAGAAACATATTTACAGAATAACATCTCCCATCACCTTCAGGTTCCTAGATAACTTCAGGCTACTAGGTGTTGTGGATTGAATTTGAAATGTCTCACACAGTCTCATGCGTTTGAGCATTTGATCCCTAGTTGGTGGCACTGTTTGGGAAAGTTAAGGGTCCTTCAGAAGACATCTGGGATTGCATAGCCTGGCCCCACTCCCTACTTCTAGTGTTCTTTGGGATTGCTGATACAATGTGATGAGCTGGCTTCATACTCTTGCCTCCATGCTTTCGCCATTGTGATGCACTGTACCCCTCTGGACCTGTAAGGGGAGGCAGGCCCTTTCTCCTTTAAGTTGCTTTTGTCATGGTATTCTCTCAAAATGAAACAAAGATATGACATCACAAGACATGATTGGTCCAATTGCATTATGGGGAAAGAAAGATGTGTGGGCATAGGGTTCCAGAGAAGGCTCTCTGGTTGACCTTGCAGAATGGAGAAATTCCCATAATGCCGAGGACTGGCATGGTATAGAAAAAATACAAACTCGGTGCTTACTTCATAGAAAAGAATGTTGAGTTCTCCCTAAATTATACAGCACCAACACGTAAGATCCTAAGTCAAGTCATGAATCACAGTCATCTTCTGAAAGACTTACTTTTACCTGTCCAGCTTTGGCCATTTTAAAGATACTAGTCAATTTTTTGCACATTCTATTAATTTATTTTCCGTACTCTTGGGCAGTCTTACTTACATGGCAACAGTACAATGACTGCTCCAGACCATTCCTAGATTCCAGTTTTGGGAGTTACAGCTTCTCTGCCAGCTAAATGAGGGTTTCAATAGAGGGGATGAGTTTAATTTAAGCCAGAGTGTCAGAAGGTTTCCTCCCCCACTGCAATTACAAGAATTATATTTAATATGTGTGTAACAGATATTCACACCTTGTTGGGAAAACAATTCCCTTTGCATGGGCTAAAAAAATGACTGCAACTATTTTATTATGTAGGTTATTTATCCTTTATCAAGTCCCTGTAGTTTCACGTTCCTCAAAAATTAATCCTGCTTATCACTAAGTATTCTTTACCTATTTGATTCCCAGTCATTTGATACAACATTTGATTATATTTGACTTTGTGTATAAGAAGGCTTAGATACAATCATAAATCTTTTTAGACAGTAGAAATATCAAGATCACTGTCAGAGATCCAGTTAGTGAAGATCTGGGGATATGTCACCACACAAAAAGTCAATACAACAAATACAATTATATGCGAGAAACCAGATCCAGACCTAATGTATAACAGAGACCTAATATCTTTTTACACTGAGATGATGTTTGAATGAAATAGAAAATAGGATTCTTTCTATCATGTCTACCAAGGCTAATTTAAGTTTTCCTGTTGTATTAATTTTTTTTACTCATGCAATGTGATGGTTACCTTTAACTGTCAACGTGTCCCAGCCAAGAGTCCCCTGTCCAGAGAGTTTCAATTAGGGATTGTATATACTGGGTTGGCTTATGAGCTTATGGCTTAGTTGAATTAATTGATTTGCGAAGACCTAGCATACTGTTGGTGGTACTATTCCCTAGACAGGAAGTGTGAAAGTGGAGAAACTAAACTGAGCACAAGGAAGGAAACAAGCATTTACACACTCATTCCTCTCTGTTCTTGTGGGTGGCATGTGACCAGCTATCTGAAGATCCCACTGCAGTGATTTCCCCAAAGTGATGGACAGTCAACTAAAATTGTGAGCTAAACTGACCCTGTCTCCCCTAATTTGGGCTGGTTATATTCTGGGTGATAATGTATCTGACCTAAAGAAAAAGTAAAAGAAGCAAGTGTGACTTCATTCTGCCCAATGAGAAGTGGAGGTCCTCAGTGAGACGCATAGGAATGCTATTGTTTTTTGTTCAAGGAGGCAGGCTCAACCAGCAGACATTGTTTTACCCACTGCCCTCCCCTTTCTTCCTGCCCAAGTTGCATATATGCAGCTGCTTTGGACCATTAGACAACAAGCACAAGACTGTACGAAGAAAGATGGGAAAATGGAGCCGACTGATGATGTTGGGTTTTCTGTGCTAACATAGAGATGACATCCAGTAGATTTACTGCCTTAAGAAACAGCAAATTTTACTTGTTTAATCCATTATTTGCTACATATCACGCTACAAAGCCCAATCTATTCATTCCTGGCAAATACTTGATCGACAAATCAGGGAATGATAAGATGTTTTATACTTAGTATCAGAGGGCAGTTTGAGGGTTAGTAGGAATGAGGTGTTTGGAATTCACCGATATTCTCTATGTGTGTGTGTGTGTGTGAGCTATCTTTAGAGGAACAGGATATACATCTAAGGAAAATTTCACTTCTCAATGTTTTCATCTAAAAGAATTAGGTAATTATTAGACTTGTAAAGAAGTTTCTGGTGCTAGTATCAGGTAACCTATTTGAAATATTATTTTACACTGCATTTTACTCTAATATTGATTTAAAATAACTTACTGCTGAAAAATACACAGTATAAAAATCAAATGATAATAAAATATGAAGCCGGGCATTGTGGATGCCTGCTTGTATCCTTACTAGAGAAAGGTGAGAGAAAGAGAGAGAGGGAGAGAGAAAGAGAGACAGAGAGAGAGAGAGAGAGAGACAGAGAAGGAGATAAAGAAAGAAAGAGAGAGAGAGAGAGACTGTATATTGGGAAGATCTGGGAGGAGTTGGGGGAGGGAAAACCATAATCATAATATATCATATAAAATCTATTTTCAATTAAAAAAACAAACAGAAAAGAAATACTTTTTTTTCATGCTGTGACACCATACCTGACAATACTGTGATAAAATACCTGACCCAACATTTTATTTTATCACCTATTCAATTCGATTTTTGAGACAGGATCTCTCTATGCAGCACTGGCTGTCTTGGATTTCACAATGTAAACCATGATGGCCCACAGAGTTCTATCTGCCTGCCTCTGCCTCCTGAGTGCTGGGACTAAGAGCCTCTGTCAACGATTTTGGCTCACAGTTTGAGAGCAGAGTCCATCATAATGGGGAACTTGTGACAGTGGGATGGTGAGGCAGCTCATCACATTGCATCTACAGTGAGGAAGCAAAGGGAGATAGATGTTGATGCCCAGCTCACTCTCTCTTCAATGTTCAGCTGATGGGATGGCTGGACCTTTGCTCTTTCTTTAAATCCCTTATGAGACATCGTCCTAGGCACACTAAGAAGTGTGTTTCCATGGTAACTCTAAATCCCATCGAGTTGGCAATGAAGATGGATCATCACAAGTACCAGCTAATCTTGGCATGGACCAGTCTCAGAAGATCTCAGTAGCCACAGTGAAGAAGGAGCATCACTCAGCGGCATTGTGGTAGCTTATTATTAGGCATGTGCTAAAGTACCACACAGGAGGGCAACACCCTCAGAAAAGCAGCCATATTGTCTGTGCCGTGGACTTGGTCTAGACCACTGGTTCTCAATCAGTGGGTCACAGCCCCTTTGGAGGGTCAAATGACTCTTTTACAGGTGCCTCCTACCACTATCAGAAAACATAGGTATTTACATTATGGTTCATAACAGTAACAAAATGACAGTTATGAGGTAGCGTTGACAATAATTTTATGGTTGGGGGTTACCACACTTGAGGAACTGTATTAAAGGGTCACAGCATTAGGAAGGTCTAGACAGAAAAACACAACTTAAATAATCATGTGCACATAGTTTGTTTGCTTGTCTTTTATGTAAACAAGAAGAAAAAATATACAAGGTGTCTAATTTATTTATTTATTTATTTATTTATTTATTTATTTATTTATATATTTTGGCATATGACTCTGGATGACATTTCGTACATGAAAACTTGCACATGGACCACATAGTGCTCCAGTACCAAGAGGCTATAGCTCTTTAGCTCTTAGGTCAGTGGAGCTGTCTCCTTTTTTACATCCAGGTTCTTGGTGTTTTCTTGTTGTTTGTTTGATTTGATAAGATCAGAGCTTCTCTAACTGGAACTCTGTTCTGACTACCTCACAAGAGTGTTGCAGTCTGGAAGAAGAAACTCTGGAGAAACCTTTCTCCATGAGTTGTATAACAGGGTTTGCTGAAGCTGAGTGAGACAAATCACTCCACTATAAATCAAGCTTATTTTTCATAAACTTTCTGATGCAGTTCCTGAGAACATATTCTAAAAGAAATAAGGGCTTTCCCAGGCCAAGGAGCTTCAATACTCCACCTGAGTTAACACCTAGTAGAATTTGCTCTCCCTCATTAATCTGGCATCAAGAGTGAATTATTACAAGCTGGACACGGTGATGCATGCTGAAACTCTCGACTTCCAGGAGGTGGAGACAGGAGGATTCTGATGTCAAGATCAGCCTTAGGTACAAGAATCATGTCTCAAAACCTCAGCAACAAATAACAAGAATGTGAACAATTGTATACATTTGCTAGATAACTGCTGCCAACTCCCTCAAGTACTAAGACTTCAGATTTGAAGAAGAAACGTGCCTATGGTGTCTTGTTGAGTGAGTGAAAATATAATAATTAAGTGCACTTGTTTTTTTAAAGATTGATGTTTATTTTTGTTTGTGACTATGTGATTGCGTATGTTATGTGAGTGTAGGTACCCTAGCAGGCCAGAAGAGGGCATCAAATTCCCTGCAGTTGGGAGTTACAGGCAGCTAGGAATTTTCCTACCTGGGTGCTGGGAACAGAACTTGGGTCTTCTGCAAAAGCAGTAATCTCTCAACCCCTGAGCTGTTTCTACAGCTCCTGTGCCTTAGTTTTCATGGTGGATAAAAAAAGCAGTTATGATTGAGTTGTTCTTACCTTGAGGTCAAGTTGAACATTCCTTTTCCTGATGCTCTGATGTTTGTCAGTAGTAACAACTCTATATTCTGCTACTACTTCTAACCTGAGATGGGAAGACAACTGTATTTTTTTTTTAATTGTGAGTAAAATATAATATAATAAGAATTGGACGAGGGCCCTGGATAAGTAGCAGCATAAGATCAGGGAAAATAAACCAAACTGGGAATGTTATACAGCACCTGTGAAGGGTAGGGCTCAGTGTTGGCCCGGGCTAATTTTTGTGTCCCATAGAACCTATAATTTTATAGGGTTCTGAATGAAAGGGACTCAACCCTCAAGCTTCATCTAGGAAGTCCTGACTTAGGCAATATGTGTCCTAGAACTGAAAGGATAAAGGAAAGCCAGCATGGCCCCTGCCCACAAACCTATGAAAGCATTCATATTTTCATGTTAACAAAATGGAGAGAAAGTTATTGTTTACCCCAGGATAGGAAAAAAATGTCAAGCATGACTATAGTTCATTTGCATACTAACCCACTAGAATAGAACACACCCAAGTAACAAAAACACTCAAAGCATATTAACTCCAACTTTGTGAGGTGGAAAGCTGATTGAAGATGAAGGGTATTTGAACAAGTCTTGCTGGCCGTAAGAAGTCAGCAACAACACAGGTGAGCTAGCTAGGACATTGAGTGAAAGAAGTCAGGCACAAAGATATGAGCTCCATGTGGTCTCACTCATGTGACACCAGAGATACCATTATGTAGATGTAGAATAGATGTAGACATATTCTATTAGTTGCTGGAAGTTGGCAGGTCGGGCAAAGAGAGTCTGGTTTGGGGGTACATACTACAGCTAGACAAGAGGAGCAGATTTTAGTATTTTACATAGTACACTAGAGTGACTGTAGTCAGCTGTCTTTCTTGTTTCAAAATAGCTAGAAAAAGGATTTTGAATGTTCCCAATGCAGAGAAAACGTAAAGTATTTAAGTTTAACAGGTATGCTATTACCTGGATTTGATCACTGCGTGTTGTGTCCAGGTACTGAAAGATCATCTTACAAATGTACAATGATTATGTGCTAATTAATATTTTTTTAAAAGGCAGCCCATCTGTAACATCTAAAATTGGTGATTCAAGAGGTAATCATGTGTTATTTAAATTATGCAAGGTTTTAAGTTTAGTCAGAGAAGAGAAGATTCCCTCGGAGATGAAATGGTTGTGTCTGGGTGGGTGGAAGGCAAGGCAAGCCTGTTCTCTCTAGTGCTAAGCATCTTCGGCCGTTTGACTTTTGAGCTTTGATAAACTTGTGAGCCAAAAACATTAATTTAAAACTGTGTTTTGGACAGAACAAAAAGGGGGATTGAAGAGGGAGAGATCAAGAGGGAACGGTTTCTGGGGGGCAGCAGTTGACAAAGCGAATTACAGAATATACTCAGTGAGACTCAGATGAAACACGGGAGATAAAAGGCTGCAGACAGAGGGGTCCCAGCGAGGCATTCCGAGGAGACAGGCTGCAGCTAGGAAGTCCACATACTCACAGCTGCTTCCGGCCCTGTGCTCCCCAATAACAAAGCCACTTCTGTCTGGAGAAACCACAAGGGCAAGGCAAGCAGTAGAGAGCCTTTAATTGGGGTGGAGAACTGGTGGCCCTGTGAACTCTAGATGCCTCCAACAGGCTGGGACATGCTTTGCCCTTCCTGCCTTCTCGGCCACCAGCTGATGGCCGTGTTTCCAGGGCTCTCAACAGGCATTGCTGGCTGCCTGCCTCTTCCCCCTGCTCCAGCTCCGGGACCATCCTTCCTCTTCTCTCAGCTCCTTCCCCAATTCCCTATGGCCCACTTTCCTATCCTCTCAATCACCCTCATGTCTGACAAGGGTTTCTAGTTGCCTGCTGAGCTCTGTGACCTAAGAACCAGTATAGTGACTAATTAACTAATTAGCAACCCAATAATAAAATTGGTGGTAACCTGACAGCCAAATACACAAACCCTCTCTGTGAATACCTTTTTTAACAGTGGCAGTCAAGGGCTTTACTTGGTAGAATGGCTTATTGGGGCAGTCACCCCTAGGAGGGAGGGACCTCAGGAATTATTTATTCCATTTGGTTTCCTGAATGCTCCTCTATGGAACAACTCTCGTGAGTAAGGTTTAGTTCATGATCTTGGTATGAACAGAGCATCAGATCTCCTGAGACTGGAGTTACAGTTGCTTGTGCATCACCTTGTGGGCGCTGGGAATTGAACCAGGATGGTCTGCAAGAGCAGCCAGTGCTCTTAACTGCTGAGTCATCTCCCTAGCCCCATAAATATTTCTAACAGCAAATAAATAAACAAATAAACAAACAAATAAAAGCAAAACAAATTGATGGAGTCACATGTTGATCAATAAAGTGTTATAAGTATTATTTATTTATTTGCTTGTTTGTTTTCTAAGACATGCTTTCAGTATGTAGTGGCAGCGGGTCTCAAATTCCTCATCATGCTCCTCTGTAATCAGGGAAGCATCATCATACATGGCTAAATATCTAATAAACCATTTTAAACAATTTTAGAAAAGAGCAGAGTGATAATCTTGGCAGGTTATAAAGGGCTGCTTGATTTCTTTTTTTTTCTTTTTTCATTTTAAAAATTAATTTATTTTTTACATTCCAATTCCAGTTCCCCCCTTCCTCCCATCTGCTCCATGGAGAGGGTAAGACCTTTCCTAGGAAGTCTACTAAGTCTGTCCCATCATCTAATTGAGGCAGGAGATGCTTATGCACACACATATACCATTTAAGTAGACAATAGAAGAAAAGTTGTATCTCAGTTGTAGAAATTACAATGGAAAAATCTGATAAATCACAATTATAGAATTGCAAGAAATTAACTAAAAATTGCCCAGATGTGAATTTTCAATAATACAATAAGCAAACAATTGATTGAATCATTGAAGACTCAACACTTACAATATTTTTTTTTAGTTTACATGCCTTGCATCATATGAGACACTGTCAAATTAATACTTTAGGGACTATAAGAAGGGGTTAGGACTCAGTGGTTACAAGCATTTTGATGCTCTTGCAAAGAATCAGGATTTATACTCATCACCCCCATTGGGCAGCTCACAACCACCTGCAACTATGACTCCAAGGGACCCAATGCCCTCTTCTAGCCTGTGAAGGCATCTACATACATGTGCATGCATACACAACACACACACACACACACACTCACTCACACACACACTCACTCACACACACACACTCACACACACTCACTCACACATACATACTCACACATACATACTCACACACACACACTCACACACACACACACTCACACACACACTCACACACACTCACACACACACTCACTCACACACACTCACTCACACACACACTCACACACACACTCACACACACCTCACTCACACACACATACACACTCACTCACACTCACACACACTCACACACACACTCACTCACAGGCATACTCACATACACACTCTCACACACACACACTCACGCACACACTCACTCACACACACACTCACACACACACTCACATACACACAAACACTCATTCACACACACACACTCACTCACACACACACTCACTCACTCACACACACTCACACACACTCACACACACTCCTTCACACATACTCACACACACCACACACTCTCACACACACACACTCACACACATACACACACACACACACTAAACATACAAACATGGAAATTTTAAAAAATCTTAATACTTTTGTTATGTTTTTTTCCAAAGGACTTCCAAATTTATTTATATTTATAAATAAATATAGATTTAGGGCTTAAAGGTAAAACCATTGTGTGCATTTTTGCATCTTTTATGTTTTTCAAAAACACAGGCTGAATTTCATTAAAATAGATGATTCAATGCTGCCAAGTCAAGATCTGAATTTATAGGTAAATGACAGTGTCTCCCTTACATGATATGTATTGAAAATGCTTTTGCTCAATTTGCTGGTACATATTCTGCAGTAACGTTATGATGGAGTTGTTAAAACCCTTTGGTAGATGTGGGCTAATGCTGTGAGTCTGAGGCAATTTACAGAACTGTTGAAAAAAGTTGACTGAATTTATTGATGGTGTGTCCTTTGGGAAGACTCACTGGCCAAGTTAGGGAGGAGTTTTGCAGACTTGGTGTATGCTGTACTGTTAACTTTGATTTTGTTTTCTGAGAACAAAAAAAATTCTTGTTGCATATTCAATTATCAGAGACAAATATGGAAGTGTGGTTTACATTTGCTGGATGACATCACACTGCACATAAATTAGCTAAATTTTAAGCTCCAGGAAATAGCTTATTTGTGGCTTAGTTAAACAGGTAGAACAATTTATATTGAAATTGAAATTTTGATAATACAAAAAATAATTATATTTACACATTTTTTTTACCATATAGATAAAATATACAGAATGTTGTCATGAAAACTGGCCACCAAAAATACAAGGAAAAATGTAAAGTATTCTGATGTTGATAAATTTAGCATCATTTTATTTCATGAAATACCTTAAATTTGGTGCTAATGATCTTGAATGAGTATAGAAGCGAATGAACTTTTCTAATGTGAACAGAAGGGGTTTTGAAATTGTCACTGATTTGCTTTAAAGTCAAAGCAGATTTTGTTTTTATAAAGAACTTATTTGTGAAGGTGGGTGAAAGTATTTAAGGCTTGTGTAATTCAGTGTGGGAAAACTTTGTGTGTTTGAAATAGCTTGGGTATAAGATTCTGTTATTTCTTTCATGTTCATGGATGGTATGTGGTGTGCACAGGTTGGTGTGTGGGGGTCTGTGCACACCATGGCAGGCATGTGGAGGTCAGAGGGTGGAGTCAGTCTCCACCTTCTACTATGAGGCAAAGTCACTGTTGCCTGCTGTCTATCAAGCTGACTGCTTCATGAGCTTCTGTGGATCTCCTGTCCTACCTTTGATCTTGCTGTAGGAGCCCTGGGATTCCCATGATGTGATACCACACCCACTTTCAGGTAGGGGGGTTTGACCTCGAGTCCTCACAGTTGCTCAATGAACAGTTTACCCACTAAGCCATCTCTTCAGTCCCCCAAACTTGATTTTTAACTATACATTTTATGGAGTTTAAATCGGAGAAAATAGATCAGAAAAAAATGGTGAGGCTATAAATTGAGTTATTTGTCTATCCATTCTAGATTCTGAGGGTGTAATCTAAAGATTGTAAGTTAGCATGGTAATTTTTAAATTAAATTTTAATTTGGCATGCAAAGTAATTTGTAATTTTTTTTTAAAAAAATGCTGATGATGTGTTGAAATTACATTTTGGAATACTTAGTTAAATGAAATACATTAAAGTTAATTTCACCTACTTCTTTTTGAAACTTTGAAGATGTGAAAACCAGAAAAGCTTAAGTCATATATGTAGCTCACATTATATGTCTGTGGTTGGACTTGAGTTTCATTCTTTTGTTGTTGTTTTTAAAGGTACCAAATCCTTTCAGTGCTACCTGAATGTGCATGGCAGGATGCAGGACCATCTCCTGGAGCAGAGTTATCTCTTCAGGGGCCTGCATCCTTGAAGTAAACAGGCTCTCCCAGCAGCCATCAATAGCCAGTGGCTCCTCAGCTAGGAGAATGGGATTTGAAAGTGTTATTTCATTTCCCTCTTGCCCATGGAAGAAGAGTGGGATACACGTGTGCCATTTGTTGTGCACAGGGAGTTGCTGTTGTGTTTCTCTCTTATCAAAACTGAAGCGGCAAGAAGGAGGGTTCAAGAATACTGCCGTGTTACTGTCTGCTCTTATTTCTAAATGTGCATCTCAGACATGGATGGATGTTTGTGTAATAGCATTATGGGGAGTTTGATAAAGCGGTCAAATGCATCTGTGGTAACTTTCAGTGGTGGTTGAAGCAGAAGCTCTCTCTCTAGGGGTAGACAGCGTTTATGCTAATTTCCTGCACCTCGATGTACACAGTTATTACAGGGCATGTGGATGATCTGCTGCTGCAATGAAGAAAAATTATTCCAAATGATTATTGATGAGTTAATCAAGATAACCACGTCAGCTTCCTTTACCCACTAATGGTCACATCGACAGCATTCCACAGTCATCAGAATAAAAGAGCCAAATGCTAATGGGCCAGGTAATCAGATCTTAATGAAGAGCAGTGAAAAATCTGCTTTTTAAAAATAGTTCACAGTTTTCATAATCACTGAAGCGGTCAGCGAGTCCCAGGATTCCTCATATTTCATAATGTGCATTTGCCGTTCTTTCTCCATTTCGACGAGTTAGGTTTTCCTAATAGAGGACAGAGTAGAAATAATTGAAGAGGGATTGCTCTCTTTTAGCTACTACTCATTTGACAGGGATTCTATCTGTTCAATCTCAGCAGGGCTGGAGAAACGGGAAGGCAGTGTGCAGAGTCTTCCGTAAACAAGAGGTGTGGGAGGCAGTGTGGAAGGGCCGCTGTGTCTAGGGAGAGAAGCAAGTCTTTTGTCGACCCACAAGAACCACAGCCTTGCTGCCTGGTGAATCACTCAGCTCTCGGGATATTAGTTGCTATAGTGGCAGCGTCCCCTCTAGCTGGACAGATGCTCAGTGGTTAAGCGAGCTTGCTGCTCTTTCCAAGGACCTGGGTTTAGTTCTTAGCACTCACATCATCAGATGTCTCACAACATCTGAAACTTAGCTTCTAGGTTACTGACACTTTGTACATACATGGCATTCTCTCTCTGTCTCTCTCACACACAATTTAAAAATAATACAAGTTAAATAGTTTATTTTATTTGTCTATGTGCTTTAATCTTACTTTCAAATTGTTCGTTTATGTGCCCGTGAGCATATGAGTATGTCCCTGGAGGCCAAATAGAGCGTCAGATCCTCTGGAGCTGGAGCAACAGGCAGTTGTGAGGTGCCTGACATGGGTGTTAGGAAACAATGCCTTTTTAACTGCTAAACCATCTTTCCAGCTTCCTGCAATGTTTCATTTTTAACTAGTATTTTTTTTTAAGTGTGTCTGACAACCAACAATACAGAGTATTCTGTGGTCTCCATTAACAGACAAAGGAGTGCTTCTGTATGTGAAGTCGGCCTTTTAGTGAGCAGTTTGAAGTTTAAAGACCATTATCATTCCAAGGCTTGACAATTTCCATGCTTAAAAAAAATATATTGTAGCATTTGTTGAGTGTCATCTTAAAATACACAGGAAACTAGGATGCCTTTCCACCTTTGAGACCCTCTCCCTGGCACCTTGGAAAACGACTTTTGAGATAAAATGTGAATTGCATATATCTACAAGTCCCTGCCGTCTTGTTTCACCAGGCCTCTAGTCTCTGGCCCCTTCCAGGTCCCTGCCCAGTAGACTTCAAACTGGCTGCCTGCTGAGAAACTCCAGGAAAGCTCTATAAAGAGTGGGTTCTGCCTCCTCAGAGTCAGGAGAGGCTTCTGGGGAAAACCTGTATTTCCCCAGAAATCTGGGCAAGTTCCCTGAACAGTTCTCCAATCAAGCATAGGGGCCTTCATATTCATTAGACAAAGAAGGCTCTGACTGCTTGTGGGGGCAGAGGTTGTGTGAGAAACAGGTAGATCAGGTAGTGTTGGATTCCATGGGGATAGTAGGATGCTCCTTGATTTACGCTTGTGTCTACAATTGACTCAGTTAAATAGATGCATTCTTACACCATGCTCACGAGGCTGAGACTTCTCAGATTAAATTTAAATGATAGAGGGGCTGGAGAGATGGGCCTGAGGTTAAGAGCATTGATGCTCTCTGGCTGAAGATTCAGGTTCAGGCCCCTGCTCCCAAGTGGTAGCTCACAGCTGTCTGTAACTCCAGGTTAATTAGCTTGACTGGGGTAATATTCCAATGATACATATATGACCCCCAGTGATGAGCTTTCTCCAGCAAGGCTGGACCTTACCCATAACCTCTCCAAACAGTGTCACCAATTGGGGACCAAGTTTCCAATTGCCTGGTCCTATGGGAGACATTTCTCACTCAAGTCACCACACTCTACTTCCTGGTCCCTGCAGGCTTCTTACTCCAACGTTAAAAATCCTAAATCTTACAGTCTCACCACTTTTTAAAGCCTAAAGTTAAAATCTTTTCTGAGACTCAAGGCAATCTGTTAGTTGTAATCCCTTGGTTTAAAACAAAAAGCAAATTACAATTTCTAACACACAATGGCACAGACTATGCATTGCTAAGGGAGGAAATACTGAACCAAAGCAAGGCCAACCCAGCAGGGCAAACTCCACGCCCTGCAGCTCTACGTCTCTTGCCTGGGACTTTAATGTCAAAGGCTAAGGCCCTTCCAGTTCTGTTGTTTGCAACACATGCAAACACTGGGCAAGGGCTTACCCAGTGGGCCATCCCCTGGTCCAAATGCATATCTTTTGTTGTTATTTCATTTTTGTTTCTTTTTTATATTTATTTACTTTGTGTGTTACGAATGTGCCATGGCACACTGTAGAGGTCAAGTTTGGTGAGAGTCATTTCTCTTCTGCTGTGTAGGTTCCAGTTAAAGAGCTCTGGTGAGCCATCCATCACACCAGCTTTCAACTATTTCTTCCTATAGTCCATGCAGATCTTGAAGCAGAAGTTTCAGTGTTAACGACTTTCCAAATTGCAATTGATGTGAGACATTTCACAGACAAAGGGCTGATTCCGTGGGAGATGTCAGCTCTGAGCTGCCTCCACCATAAAAGTCTTCCAAGCTTGTCTGAGACTAAGTGCCCGCTCACTCCTGCAGCACGAAGGCCGTCATCCCCCTCAGTGTGCTGAGAAAGAAAGAGGTGAAACGGCGATGACAAGAATTGAGGAACAGCCACAAAGGATGGAAATGAGCAGGAAGACATCAGTGAGGCCCTCAAAGGATGGAAATGAGCAGTGAGGCCCTCAGAGGATGGAGCTGTGCTGGTTGTCACACTTCATCAGTGCTAACTAGCTGGTCCTCTGACACCACGAATGTGATGATTCAGAACTTGGTAGGGCAAAAAGAACAGGTGATTTATGCTAGCCTGAAGTCTCCTCCATTTAGCAAGTGGCTTATTATCAAAGTTCCTTTCTCTCACATGGATATCTATATGGCCAGTTGGTTTGCTTCTGTTCCCTGACCCCATCCAGGCTCTTACCCTGGAATTCAGGGACTAAAGGAAAGAATGGGTGCTTCCAGCAATCCATAGTATACCAATTCCAGTAAAGTAGATCAGAGAAGCCTCTTATGAATCAGGTAATTGTCTATGTGAGAAAAGTAGTAAGCACAGAATGGTTGTTGGTGACACATGTCTTCCAAAGACCTGTGGCATAAGCATAAACTGCTAGGGGACAATACCAAGCTCATCCCCTTCCGAGGTCAAGTTAAATGAGATGGGACTTTCGAATCTTCCAAGAATATTCTGTTGGCTCTTCTCTCTTTTCAGAGCTACAGGTAGACACTCTCTGCCAGGGTGGTATTCACAATGGGTTCTCAGGGACGGTACTCCCAAGAGAGGGATACAAGGAAAGACTCAAGGAGAAATGTGCTGAGATACTTGAGGACTTGTTTCTCTTTTTAATGCATCCAGCATGAGGGAACTAGTATCTTAGCCGACAAAGCTAAGAATTAGGTGTATAGATCTGGATCAAGATTTTCCCTGTGACAAACCTCTTAGGGTAGAGTTTGTATCTGATTAATGAAGGAAAACACATGCCATGTAATTAGGAGATGGAATGTCCCTGTTTGAGAGCCCTTGACTTCTGGGAACTCCCAAAGAGTTCCTAGGCTTGAACTCCTTCCTTGTCACCCACACTGAGACTTGGTCCTCAGGAAAAACAGTGAAGTTCAAAGGTGCCTGCTCCAGGCAGTCAATAAGTCTCCTAGTCTCTCGGCATTACTCACTCTTAGTCACTCAGCACTCACTAAGCCTCCACTGTGAGTATCAACAAGGCTGTTAGCTTGTGTCATTCTCTGATGTGCCTGCCCTCTTCAACTGCTACAACTTCCAACGTCTATATCATGTTTTGTAGATCCCAACAATGCAACTGGGCTGGGCACTAACAGTGAAGGCCAGAATGAGCTCAAGGGTATTGCATTATTGCTGGAAGAGTGCTTCCCATTAATAAAAGCAGGCATTGTGCAATGTCATTCACTTATTACTGTACCCGGGATGATGCAATGTAACACTGGCCCTTGGTTCACCCATACTAAATGGGAGAAATGAGGCTGATCAGTTGAACTCCATGCAGTCTTACCCTGAGGATCATAAAATATCAGAGCTGGGAAGGGGATTAGAAAATATCTCACCACGTTGTCTTTGTTCCAACAATGGAGAATCTGAGGCTTGTGCTCTTCTTCATTGAATCCACCAATTGGAATTTGGCCAAAGTGCTTTGTTTCTGCTCATGGATACAATGTCTGAAGGCAGATTGGGTCTTGTGCCATCTGCTCCCACTCTTGATAGTCTAGAATCTAGAACAGTTCCAAGCCATCTAGTGCAACTGATCAATATTATTATTATCACAGTAGGTCCAGAAATTCTCTCCCTGGGGATAGAGGGACAAAGGTGGGAAAAAGAAAAATAATCATTGTTTTCTTACAATTTCTTTTGATTCATCATTGCATTAAGATAAACTCTCTAATCTCAGATCTCAGACCTCCAGGGTGTAGGCCCAGCCCAATTGTTGGAGACTTTACTATGAATGTTGTCCAGCTTTGTAACAATCTGGAAGGTATGTTTATGTTGGACCATTTAAAAATGACATAGTCCCCACTGGTACTTGCACCTGTGAGTTTATCTACCTTCTGCCACATGTCCTTAATAGGAGGCAGCTATACACAATGAGTTCAGACTGCATAGTCTATACATCATCAAGACATTGATCACGTTCACAATTTACTTTTTAAAATTTAGGGTTTATTTGATTATTTGTAATTGTGTATGCATGTGTGCATGTTTGTGCGTGCATATGCATATGTGTGTATGTGTGTGTGAGTGTGTTGGTGCTCTTGGAGGCCAGAGACATCAGATCTGTCAGAGCTGGAGTTACAGATCCCAGTGAACTGCCTGACATGGGCGCTGGTAACCAAACTCAGGACGTCTGTAAAAGCAGTATGTGCTCTTACCCACTGAGCCACTTTTGCTTGAATTATTTGAGTCATTGTGTGATGGGCTATAGATAAGAACTTCCCAGCAAGTTATTCCTGGCTTTGTTCAATGAGAACACAGTTGGTTCTGCTGGAGGTAGCCTAAGATGATAATGACAGTGATAACAGCATCTTTCTCTAGTGATGTTCTCAACCGATGACTACTGAAAACATCTTGGGTACCCAGAGCCAAATTAATCTGTTGACCCACAGCTGGGCACCCCAAGTCTATTGGGATCAAACTGTTTAACAGGACTGTGGAGAGTGCTGGGAGGGACACACTGGAAGTTATCAGAGATGGGTCTTGTTTTTGAAAAGGGCCTCCTATGTTTATGTAATACAAAGTTTTGAAAATAGAAAACTCTGGTCAGAAAGTTAGAGGCTAAGGGAAGAAATAGAAATGAAATGCTTCCTCCTGCCTCCCCCTCAGTCCTGTAAAAATAGTCAGGCTTCCTTTTCCACTTATAGATGGACAGAGCTGCCAGGCAGCTGGCAGGGAATTGTGAGGTTGAGCAGAGCACTGGCAGGGCTGGCAACTCTGAGGGACAGTCTTCTGAATGCAATCCCATCTTCAAGAGAGGCCTTGGTCTGGGAAATGGTGTGATAGCCAAGGCCACACATCAGAAAAAAATAAAAGTACCCAGCTTAATGCTAGAACTTTGTTGAACTCTGTTCCTGCACCTCTGGAGATGGGGGATGGAACCCATAGCTTTGTCTCATCACACAAGAGTGTAGCAGAATGGGATTCTGAGTGGAATGCAGGAAAGAGAGAGAGAGAGGGAGAGAGAGAGAGAGAGACAGACAGACAGAGAACAAGCTTATTTCATTCTTTCATGTTTTAAATAAATACATATTTAACTTTTACTTTTAACCTGTGCATTTTGCTATGCTTGTGTGGAATATATGAATAACTATATTTGACCTGCACATGAGTTTCATAACTGTCAGAGATACATGACAGACTGACATACAAGAAAACCAGGAATAGAGGGCTACGGAAACATAGATCTGGGCTGGGGAGAACAGAGAGGGATCCATTTGGGAAGTGGTGGAGGAAAGGTGACGGTGGAACAGCCCGTGCAAAGGCGTTAAGCCCCAAAGCACGGAGGTGCATCTGGAAAATTGAGCGTCTACCAGTTGTAGGCAATGGAAACAATGAGTTGACTGATGTAACTAGGAAGTAAAGCAGAGCAGAAGATTTGAAACACCAGGCAAAGACTGTAGTCTAAGCAGAAATGGAGAATCCCTGCCAGTTGCATGGCATGAAAATTAACTGCAGTGGGAAAAATTTTTACTCAGACAGGTTCAGGAAGGTAAGAAAGAGGATGGCATCTAGGAAACTATTGTATCATTCTGGACCACAGGAAGGGTGAAGTAGGAAGAAGAGGGCATATGCTAGGTGAGCAGATGCAGGAGACTGCCTGATGGAAATGGTTAGATGTGGGGTTGGTCGGGCAGAACAGTTTGTGATCACAACCATTCTGTTGAGGAAAAGGGTTTAAGAGAAGACTCATCATGAAGAATTTCTCCAGGGTTGGCCCCTGGAAAATTAATGATCCTTAAAGCAGCCTGAGAGAAACAAAACCTGTCTGTGAAAAGGGTTTTTGAGGGTGACAGGTATGCAGGCTGTGTGAGGCAGAGATCTGCTATGAGGGAAGTTATAGTTGTGTGTGTGTGTGTGTTACTTTTCCCATTGCCATGATAGAATACCCTGACCAAAGCACAGTTTCAGAGAGAAGGGGTTCATTTGTGCTCACAGTTCAAGGGCATTGTCCCTCACAACAGGGAACTCATGGTGGCATGAGCTTAGGGCAGCTGCTCATCTGGTGTGTCTATTCCGGAGGCCACAGGGATTGAATGTTCCTGTTCAGCTCAGCTTCCTCTTTTTGATGAAGTTCAGGGCCCAAACTCAGGGAGCAGAGTTAACTCCTTCAGGGTGAGCCTGCACATCTCAGTTAACCTGGTCTATATAAAACCCCACAGGCATGCTCAGAGGTTAACCTGATCTAGACAACTCCCCACAGGCTTGCCTAGAGGTTAACTTAATTTAAATAAATCCCTCACAAGAATGCCCAAAGGTTTGTTTTCTAGCTGATTGACAGCCGACCTTAATCATCTAGGGGTGCAAGTATAACAAGGAAATAATACAGTACAGAGAAATAAGACAAAGAATGGCTTGGCTGTGTGGTCCAGAGGTTCTCAATGACAAGAGAGCAAGGAAGTCATGTATGTATGTATGTATGTATGTATGTATGTATGTATGTATGTGTGTGTATGTATGTTAGTCTGGGGTTTGGAAGAATGGGAGAGAGGGACATGGATGTCAACCCAGAGATGGACAGGAAGGGAATAGAGAGACTAGTGTGGAGCTTAGCAAAAGTCCTAGCACAAACCACCTGGGGATCTGATGGTGTGCAAAGAAAGAGACATTGACTCAACCCAGAGTTGTGGTGCATGATATGTGCATTGTCCTATTGTAAATAGAAATTGCTATTTAACAGTGTTACACTTTGCTCTTTGGAGACGGTGAGAGAATAACAGTGTCACAGTATTGCTCTTTGGAGACAATGAGAGAAAGATGGTTTATTCCTTGCTTTCCCGTTGCTTCCAACTTATGGAAGGAAAAGTTTATTTATTTTTACTAATGATCCCTTAGAGGAAATCCATAAGAGCTGGGAAGGGACTGCAGCAGGCTGCGAGAACAAGAAGTTGAAAGAGCCCATCTTCAATCACACAGAGGAAGCAGAAGGAGTGAACTGCAAGTGGTGGTGGGGGGGATGGAGGGCGAGGCAATAAACTCTCAAACCCCACCCCTAGTGGTGTTCTTTGTCCAGCTAAACTCTATCAGCTAAAGGTTCTATAACTTCTCCCAGATAGCACCACCAACTAGGAACCAAGTGTCCAAATAACTGGGCTTGTGGAGGCATTTCTTAATCAAACTACCACATTTGGGTTGTGTTAAATCCAAAAAAAAAAAAAAAAAAAATGGTTTAGATAAACTGCCACACTCTCCCTCTTTTTTCCACCTTTCCACTATTCCCCAAACTTAGCCTGTTCAGGTTCTTCTTTTTTTTTGGGGGGGGGCTCATATGGGAGGCCAAGTTTCCAATTCTCACACCATTGAAAGCATTCTAAACAAAGACATTCTAAACACTTTTCATTTTACCTTATGGCAAATTACTAAAAGGATACTTCCTGTTAATGTTTGATAACAAAGAACTAATAAAAATAATTATGGAAAAGTGATAAAGTCAAATCCATCTTGCAGAGAACTTGCCTTCATGGCCCAGACTTATGATTCCTAATTCTCTTACTCATTCCCAGTTAATTCTTTGGTCTGGACTGGATTAGTCATTTGGACATCAAATGGGCCACCCAGTCAAGAAAGTCAGAGAAAGCATGTAGGGAAGGGGTTGGGGAAATAATCAGGGAAAGGAGAAGAGGGAGAGTGAGGTAAAGAAAGAAAGATACAGAGAGAGAGAGACAAAGAGAGAGAGAGAGACAGAGATAGGGAAAGATGGGGGCAAAGAAAGAGAGACAGACAAAAGGAAGGGATGCAGGGAGAGAGACAGAGAGACAGAGAGAGGGGGAAAACCCAGGTGTGACACATAGCCTACTTTGTTATAGGGTCTCCCCATGGAAAAACCTATTCAAATGGTGCGCCTTCTATAGAAGAATAGTTATCTCACAACTACAACTGACTATCATATTTCTTAGTTTATTTTGAACACCTCCTCCTTCAAGTTTCTCTACATGTCCTCTACTCAACCTTCCTCTGAAAGACACACACACACACACAAAAAGGTCTTCCTCCTCTGTAGATCTGGGAAGAGTCAGGGACCTGCACCAGAAATACACCTTGGACTGCTGAGAATTCATTCCCAGCTTTGCCCCTTCATAACAGAGCCCTGGCAGGGCTTCCTCCAGAACAAGGCAGTGTGGAAGGCAGTCTCAGAGGGAAATCTGTAAAAATGAACATTCAAACATACCCTGGGCCTGACCACTCCCCCATAGCCCTCTCCTTGAAAAGTTTCCTGCTTTCACTGATAGGATCTTCTGGGAATAGCAAAGATCTTCCCCACTTCCCCTCTCTTTTCTAGCTTTCAACATTCCACCTCCCATCCCTTGCTCTGGCCTGGAGTCCACAGAGCATCTTTATCTTTTCAGATCCATCAGACATTGGGCTTCTGATAGGCTTGTTAGTGATCCAAGGCCCCAGGCACTCAGGTGGTCACCTGTCTTTGTCTGACTCCTTCATAGCCAACAATCACTGATAAGTGAGGCATAAATATTCATTCATCAATAACTAAAAGCCAATGAGGATGAATTAATTTCCAGCTCTCCATTTACAAATAGCATTCTTCCTTATCTCCAAAGATGTCCAGAATTTAGGAACCAAACTCTTGTTCCTAGGCTTCAAGCAGGGTACTTATCTGGTGCTGGTGTGCACTTAGGTCTTTCTTTGTTATTGGAGCTATTATGGCCATTTACCAATTAAATAGACAACATTACAATATTAATTAACTACAGTTAAATAGACAATTAAGCAGGCCAACTAAATAGACAAGAGTAGTGAAGTAGTGAAGAGGAAGAAAAGGAGATTTGTTCAATGTAGCCATATTGGGAAAAGGCTGCAAAAGATCCAGTGAGCATCCCCTCCCCAAGTCCATGTTCAGATCATGATGTGAGCCTTTTGTTTAAATAAAAGGCATGATGGATGCATGGCTAAGCAGTTCTGGTCAAGGTGTAAAGATACTCATCATTGACCCATTATTGTCTCAACTCCAAGGTCTAGCAAGTTGTCAGAGCTGTGTGAAAACTTTCCAGGAGACAAGCAATCCATTGACTGGTACCAGGGTCCTAGACCTTTTCTTCCCCAGAATGAACAAACTAGGGAAATTCCAATTTCTTGGGGTCTATTGTCTCCATTAGCTGGAAGACCAAAGGAGTGCACAATGTCCTCTTAGAATTTTTTCATTTCCTTCCAGGATAGTTAGTTATACCATCATCTTCAGGTGAAGTTTGATGGGGCAGAGACAAAGTGTTCACATCTGTTTCAGGATGACATGCATTTTTACTTTGTTTAGTTTTCTGGGTTGGTAAAGTAAGTGGAAGAGGCAGGGGCAGGTCTTAAACCTGAAGGTAGACCAACATGCAGGGAAGAGGTTGCACTGGGAACACATCCTATCTAGCTAGGTTGTTCCTTGTTTCCTGTATCTTTATCTTCTTTTTGTAATTGGTTCTGGCAGTACCAAGAGTAGTACAGTCAGAGGAAGCAGTCACTTCCCAGAGTAATATCTGCCCTAGTTCCTTGAGACAGGGTCTCTCACTGAATCTGAAGCAAACCCAAGAATCCTTCTGTCTCCACCAACACCTAAGGTGAGGATCACAGCAGTGCATATGATCATGTCTTTCTTTTTCTGAGGATTCTAACTCAGATGCTATGGTTTCACTGAAAATATCCCGACCATTTTATCTTTTCCATTGTTTCTACTCCTTTATCTCTTCCTTTTCTTTCTCCCCTCCTTGCTCCTCATCTTATATGTCACCCTCATCATCATCCTTGTTACACCACCTCTTGTCATCTTCCTCCTTCATCTTTCTTCTTCACTTCATCTGCCCATTGTGGGGGTGGGGGTGGTGGAAAGAAATAGTTTAGAAAAATGTTCTGTGGTGTCTGTTGTGGCTTGAATGAGTAATGTCCCACATAGGCTTATGTGTTTGAACACTTGGTTCCCTGTAGGTGGCACTGTTTAGGAAGGTTATAGAACCCATAGGAGGCAGAGCCTTGCTGGAGGAGTACATCACTGGGGGCAGGCTTTGAGGGTTTATAACCTGACCCCACTTCATGTTCTCTCTCTGTTTTCTGTCTGTGGATGAAAATGCAATCAGCCAGCTTCCTTGTGCTGGCACCATGCCATGCTTTCCTTGCCATGATGGACTCTTCCTCCAGAGTCATAAAGCAGAATAAAGTCTTTCTCCTACAAGTTTAGCCTTGGCATTTTACCACAGCAGCAGAAAAGCAACTAATGTGTTCTAATTAGCTTTAATTATCAACTCAATACAACCTAGAGTCACCTGAGATGGGCATCTCAATTGAGGGACTGCCCAAATCAAACTGGCCTGTGGGGATGACTGTAGGGGACTGTCTTGATGGTTAATTGATGTAGGGGGACCCACTGTGGGTAACACCACTCCCTGGGCAGGTGGTCCTGGATTTTTATAATATAAGAACGTTAGCTAGAGTGAGCCTGAGAGTGATCCAGCAATCAGATTTCTCTATGATTTCTGCTTCAAGTTCTTGCTTGAGTCCCTGCCATGACTTCCCTCAATGATGGACAGTGACCTGATAGTGTATGCCAAATCCTTTCTCTCCTACATTGCTTTTGGCTGCAGTGTTTTATTACAGCAACAGAAAGGAAACTAGGACATGTGGTAATTTTTCATGCTCATTATGCGTACATATAGTTTGCTTAGAGGTGTTCTTCACTGGAAAGGGTTAAGTTTAGATCCTATTATGTTGCCTATGGCTATACAAACTTGGGGAAGTCAGTGACCTTCTCAATGCTATGTGTTTTTTGTTTGTTTGTTTGTTTGTTTTTATTTTTTGTTTTGTTTTGTTTTCAGAATTACTTGGAGAATAAGAACATGCTTCATAAAGTTAAAGGGAGGTGAGTAGTGTGTGCAGGCACAAAGCCCGATACTGTAAGCATGTGGTCAGTGGTACCAGGTTCCAACAGGGAAGACAGCTTTTAAGACTCTCCATGGGATTATAATAAACTCTTCAACATTCTTCCCTGGTCCTCTAGCATACTTTTGACCCCACCCTCACAACACACATTGAATTGACTCAATTAGAAGGAATGCAAAATCAACATGAAAAGGACTTAAGTAAAATTTTCATAGAAATATCATTTCTGTTCATCTTCAAAGTAAAGTGCCATGCTGGAGATTAATTTCTGATCTTTAATTTTTTTTTCTTGGCTTAGTGGGTAAGGGTGAATTCTGTCAAGTCTGATAACTTGAATTTAATTCTTGGGACTTACATAATGGAAGGGGAGAATCAGCTTCTGAAAGTTGTCTTCTGGCCTTCACAGTTGCATCGTGGCACCTGTGGTGCATGCACCACACACACACACACACACACACACACACACACACACACACACACACAGGCTTGATCTTGTGCAGGGCTTGTGTTGGTACCCATAGCTGTTGTGAGCACAATGCCCATGTCATTCCCAGAAAATTGCATTTCATAGCGTTGCTCCAAGCCCTCCAGCTCTTACATCTATCCTGGGCCTTCTTCTGAGATGCTCCCTGTGTCTCAGGGAGGTTGGTATAGCTTTCCCATTTGAGGCAGAGCACTCACAGTCACTTAGTGTCTCCACTTTGACAAGTTAGGAGTCTCTGAATTGACTGCTGCCCACTGCAAGAAGATGCTTCTTTGAACAATTTTGGGAGTAACACTGGTCTGTGGGTTTAAACACAAATATTTAGAAGGCAGTTTGGCAAGTCCAGTTGACAAAACACTTCTTTTTTTCTAATATATTGCACATGGTACTGAGTTACAAAAGGACATTTTCATTCAAGTGTGTATTGTATGTTGATTGTGCCTCCACTCATCCTACCCCATTCTTGCCGTTCCCCCCAATAGTCCCTTTATTCTCTAGATGGTTTCACCTCTGCTTTTCTGTCATATATTCACATATGATTTCATGTATGAACCTTGAAGCTACAGATGAGAGAAAAATTACAATATTTCCTGAGATTGACTTAATTTGCTTAATATGACTATCTCCATTTGCATTAATTTTTCCTTGAAAGAGCATAACTTTGTTCTGTTTCATGGTTGAAAAAACTAACATGTATATCTGTGTGTGTATATGCACACATCACATTTTTCTTCTTTTGGTGTATGCATGTGAGCATGTTCATGTGTGGAGGGTACACACATGTGCATGGGTGTGGAGGCTAGAGTTCAACGTTGGGGGTCATTACTCTGGAGCCATCCTCCTTGGGTTTTTTTTTTGTGGGGGCAGAATTTCTTACTGGAACCTGGAATTTATTGATTATAGTAGGCTGGATGGATAGAGATTTCCAGAAATCTACCTGTCTCCATTTTCCCAGCACTGGGATTACAAGTGTGTGTCACCACACTGTTACAGAATTTAGAGTCACAGCCTGTACCTCAAGAAGCCAGTTTTGTCTAACTACCCTCAATAAGCCGATTAAAACAGTTAAGTTAGCAATAAAAAGCAGAAAAAGGTTTATTCACTTTGACCCCACTGGGAGGAGAGACAAAGAGACCCAGTGATCCCTAGTCCATCTTTGGATTCCTGAAGTAAGGTGATTGATATGTATGTATGTATGTATGTATGTATGTATGTATGTATATATATATACATATATATATTCATGTATAATATTTCACACACACTATTGTTGACCCATCATTGTCTCTGTAAGGTTAGTTATGTCTTGTTCTCAATAGCAGAATTTCTGGGAGAAATTTCTTGAACCCACTGTTCTCCTAGTCTGACAGAGTCTGTACAGAGTAAGTGCCTTTCTGCTGGGCTGGATACAGCCTGTGCTATCTTCATGGGTGCTGACTCTAACTCGGGTCGGTATGCTTGCAAAGCAGCACTTTACTAATTAAGCTGTTTCCTTGGAACCTATACTCCACATTCTCTTCCATTCTTCACTTGTGGGCCACCTAGGTTATTTCTCTAACTTGGCCTCTGTGAACAGAGTTGAGGTAGACACTGGTGTGCAAGGTCACTGTGCTGTGTTCACTTAGAGTCCTTAGGAGGTCACCCAAAAGTGGCTGAGCTGGGCCCTGCACTAGAGCTGGGTTTAGATGTTTTGAGGAACCAACCTCTAGCCTTACTGCTTTCTAACTTCCCAGAAAGCCTTCCTGGACCACTTAAAATTCTCAGTTTTTGCCTGTTGGGCCAAAATATTGAAATAGGTTTGTTATGAGCATTCAAGGGAGCAAACATTCGTTTGTTTGTTTATGTGTTGTTATATGCATGTTTTGTGCACACAGATGTGTGTGTGTGTGTACATGTATGTGTATGTGTGTGTGTCCATCTACCTATGTGCCTGCAGAGGTCAGAGGTCAGTACCACTGTAGTTTTCTACATTATTATTGAGACAGGGTGTCACTGAGCTGGAGTTTGACATTTTGCTACCCTGGCTCTAGGGATGGAGCTCCTGTAATCTACCAATCTCTACCCCCAGTGTTGGGGTTAAAGGTGCTCAGGGAGATGCCAGGCTTTATGTGGGTGATGGAATTCAAACTCAGATTCTCAGGCATAGGCGTCAAGTACTTGATCTACTAAGTCATCTCCTTTGCCCTAAAGGAAAAAATATGAGTCAATGTGTTCAGTTCCTGGAAAACCATGATAAATGAATATAATTTTGGCTAATTTTAATTACCATTATTATTCCCATTTTTATCTATACAGATGTAGGTTGGATAGATAGACAGATGGACGAAGAGCATTCCCTATAGCTGGAGCGAGTTGTCACAATGAATTAGAAAAGCATTGTGCCCACTTTAGGATTTGCCAAGTCTTCAAACTGGAATCATCAGTTGGGGATTTCCAGGGTTTTGAAGCCCCGCCTCTCCTCATAGGTCTGTTCTGATCTTTGGTATGATTGTCGAGGTTGTTCTGAGAATCGACATATGATTCTTCCTGACTTTTCTGGACCAGAAGCTCAACTTTTGCTGGTAGACTATCGCCAACAGCAATATTATTTCTAGAACGATGGTCCTTATCTCCATGGCTGACTTCTAAAACAAACAGAGAAGAGAAAATAGAAGAACGCTCTTTCCACACCGTGCTGTAGAGAAACAGAGATGGAACTTGTCTTTGTGGCCCCCATGAGCTTTTTGTACGCTCCATTACCTGCAGCAGTGGCTGGCTGGGTTCCTTTTGTGTTGTCTGACCTTTAGACTGGAGCCGTTAAAAGACAAACCCAGCACCTTCTGAGGCCCAGCTGCTTAGGAATAAACTCATGGACATGCAGTGTCCGCCTGCTTATGCATGTGAAAAGGGAGATTAAGAGCCCTCTTTGACATCAACAGGTTGGAAGCACAGTTGGTTATGGCCCCTTTATAGATTAGGACCTCCCTGTGGACGGATGGCCTCAAATGACATTAGATTATCAGGCACCTCCTTCTCTAGTGATCCATATGTGACGGTGTTTCTGCGGCTGAGTTTCTCTGCCTTAGGTGGGACCTGGGCTCCTTGCTGAATAATTAACAGAAGGAAAGTGGGGGTCTGAGACTGCTTTTCATACTTCTGTATCATCTGTGTCTTTATGCTGTATGTTTTGTTTAGAATTCCATGTAACTTAGGCTGGTCCTGAACTTGCTGTATAGCCAAAGCTGGCTTTAACTTGCTGTTCTTCCTGCTTCCATTTTCCCAGTTCTGGAATTACAGGTTTTATGAAATGCTGGGTACTGAACCCAGGACCTTGTGCTTGCCAGCCATGTGCTAGATCAGCTAAGCCTCAATGCTGGCCAGTTTACCTCATGTTTGGTTCCATTTGAGTCTAGATACTGGCATGTCTACTTTAAGAACAAAGAACTCTTTACCCAGCCCTGCCCTCCTCTCTTCTAGAAAGAAAGCAAAACTATAAACCTGACATGAATTCTTATGCTAAAAAACCATGATGTCCAGATAAGAACAGCTCTATAGTGTGTGAGTGGGTACTCACAGAGAGACCCATCCATTTGGATACACTTTAGTTTGTTATTTTATACTTTGTTTTGCTATAGTCACTTTTTGGAGGCTTGGTCTTGCTTTACCTTGAATTTATCAGCCTCCTGTTTAGCTTCCAAGTACTTGGATGACAGGTCTTTGCAACCACACCTGGTTTGGCTACATTTTAAATAGTGTGTTTACCTTCATTCATTTCTTTCCATTCATGATAAACATCGGGAAGAGAAACATTTCATTAGGATAAATGAATATAAGACAAGTTGTGCCTGCTTGAGGAAAGAGAGCATAACATGGCTGAGGAGAGATGTCAGGTTTCACAGGAAACGGAATACTTGACCTGTATTTTATAGGAAAAGAGTTTGGTGCCTAGAACTGATGTCACCCATGACTATTTGTGTCATATGCACAACAGTCGGGACCACCCTTTACTTATATATGGTTTATTATTTCCAGAAGGAGGGGATCTTGAAAACTTCATTTAATTTCCAGAAATAAGGAGGCATGTGAACATACAGTGCTTACCTTCTAAGGAGCCAACCTCGGAGTCAGTCTGACCTTATACTGATTTTTGAGGGTGTAGGGGTGGAGTTAGGATCCATATCAGAGTGTCCTGCCATGAGAGGTGAATTACAAAGCTAGCAATAGAAATCCTTCTTCTCCCAAGCTTCTGGTTCTACAAGGCTGTTTGTTCTTGGTATAAGCCATTTCATCAAGATCTGTCCCAGTAGGTAAAGCTGATTTTGGCACTGGCAGGGCTATCTTATTGCCAACATTTGTCACTCACAGGTGCTTTTTTTCCCATGTTTTGGACCCTTGCTCTGGTAGATGGAAGGCTCACCTGTGTCCCCTTCCCTTCTTCTCTTTAGGATCCAGGAACAACATCTGTTTTTGGGATCTCTGTCTGGCTAGCAAGCCCATTGGAGGTCTTCCCATAGATTTGGCTCTATCTCAAAGATGCTTTCCTCAACTTTTTGCTTGGAAAATTCCTTCCCACCCTTCAAAGCCATGAGAATTGATGGGACAAAGCCTGGTTTCTCTCATGGAGCTCACTATAAAATCCTAGCAGAATCAGAAATTAAGTTTTTCAAATGTTGAAGTGTTTGCTACTGTCTATCCTCCTCTACTAGATTACAAATGGCATGAAGTAAGGAAATTTATTAGCTCTATTCAGAGTAGGTACATAATAAACTCAGCTATATATTAAATGAATCTATGTATCAGGAAATCTTATGATATGGCTTGTGTAGGACTATGGGTTTCTAAGACATTTAAGTTTCTAAGACATGGCATAGAAACTGAAATCATTGGCAATTCTAGGTTAGAGAGATTGTGTTAATGTTTTCAGAGGTCCTCTCAACAGGTCCAAAGCTGTCACTTACAGCTATGTGTCTGTGGGATAGAGACAAGGGATCTTCTTTCTAAGCCTCAGGACTGATCCCTATCTTTTCTTTCTTTTTAAAAATTTTCTTCTGTCTTCATTTGATCCATCTTTCCCCTATATCTTCTTCCATTCCCTCTGCTGGTCCCCAGTGTCCCCATGATCACAGTTTCTTTATGATGTCACAGTCTGAAAAGAAATTAGTTTTTACTTTGGAGGAAGTTACAACTTTGTTGTTAAAACTTATAATTCAAAGTGGTCCTCCCCAGAATAGGACACTCCAATTGGCTGTCCAGTACCAAATGGTCAGTCTTGAAAAACATACATATTAGATGGATTAAAGGGGTTATATTTAGGAATGAATACATATATGCATAAAAAAAAAAAAACTCGCCATTTGGTCCAGAGATAGGCCACTCCTACAGAGTCCTGCTCCTAGAGAGTCCCAGAAGGACTGAACATGCGACATGAGAGGGCTAGTTCAATCAGAGTCCTCTTGGGGAGCATTTCCCACCTTCTGAATTAAAGCCTTCTTAGGGACTGAATCAAGATTCTCATCAGTAGATAAGGTTGATTCCGCCCTGCCTCTCCTCCCTCAGACCATCATAACCATTTATAGGAGCTGGTCCAGGCCCTCACCATCTCTGTCTTGAGGTGGAGGTCTAGCACATTTGTCCAACACATCTCCAAGCTCTCAGTGAATAGGTTGCATCTTCCTGGCAAACCCAAGATTGTGTCTATTGCTCTGTGAAGCCCAGCCTCTCAGCAAGCCTTCAATTAATCTTTGCAAGTGAGCTCTCAGATTCCTTCTTGTGCTCCAGGATCTTGTGTTCAACATCATCTGTGTCCCTGTTTTAGGTTTCAATCTTGCAGGATTTAGAATCACTGGAGAGATAAACCACTGGGTAGTACAGATTATAGATAATTACCTATGATAATCAAAACTTAGAGTTAAGTTAGATTTTCAAGATACACAGAGATGTATTTGAGATAAATAGGCATTCTTCAAACCTTTCAAAGACCTACAGAATATGGCATTTAGAATGGTTTAGGGTTTTTCTTGACAGTGAGACATAACTGCTCCTGGCAACACCACCTTCATCAGAAAGGAAGATGGACCTTGAAGAAAAGCGTTATGGAGTTTGCTTTCCAAATGGCAAGACTAGCCATTTGGACAAGATACTGCTCTTGTCTGGACTATTTGACTTTATGAGGTATAAACTGGACATGAGAGCCCACAGAAAAGTGACTGCTGATACAAGATGGACATTGCTACAGGGTTCCTGCTTCATGGAAGAGTCTGCCAGACAGTCTGCAGGACACAGAAAAAAGTGACTGACAAACTGCCAATACAGGTGGACAGTTTAAAGTTGCTGAGGAGTCTGCTAGACACATTATGGCCTATAGGCTGAAGATGGAACATTAAAGAAGAACTTTGGGTGACTGACCAGGCAGTGAGTTGTCTCTGTCATTTCTAGAGTTTATATATTATCCTTCTGTGGTCTTTGATGGAATTGAAGATGGATAGTTATGGTAATAGTTTTCCTTAGTTAGGATTATAGATAAGTTACATATAGGACTTTAGACTCATAAAGATAAGATAGATGATGACATATTTTCTTTAAATCTTGCTAAATGTTAATGGACTAAATATGTTAACTGTGGTTCTTATTTGATAACTGTTTTGTTACATAATTTGCTATGTTAAGGTTAAAACCCTTCTTTTCATTTAGACAGAAAAGAGGAGATGATGGGAGATGTCATTCTGTAAATATGTTTCTCTTATTGGTTAATGAATAAAGCACTGTTGGCCAATAGGAAAGGAAGATAGGAGGGACTAGGAGACAAGGAGGAAAGAGGAAGGAGCAAGGAGGAGTCAGCATGGAGAGACTGGAGAGAGCAGAATGCTGGTCGTCTCTCCGGTAAGATGAGACCATGTGGAAATACTTAGATTAATAGAAATGGGTTAATATTTAAGACAGAGCTAGCTGATAAGAAACTAGTATCTGGCCAACAGAATTATTATCTAATACAGTGTCTCTCTGTGTGTCATTGGGGGCTGGCAAGGCAGTGGGCCCAGGCCAGCAGGGGAAAAACAATCCTAACAATTTAGAATCACTGGAGAGATAAACCTTTGGGCATGTCCAGGAGGGACTTCCTAGATTAGGTTAACAGAGATGGGAGGACCCACCCTAAACCTGGGGAGCACCATCAGGGTCAAGCACCAGTGTTCATGTCTCTCCTTCAACAGCGGATGCAATGTGACCCGCTGCCTCCAGCTCCTGCCACCGTCTGTCTATTCCACATCTTGATGGACTACACCCTAGAATCCTGAGCCAAAACAAACCGTTCCATCATTAAGTAGCTTTTGTCGGGTATTTTGTCACAGCAAAGGGAAAAGGAACAAATGCTATGCTGCTCTGTTCTGTTCTCACCCCTGTGAAACTTGCCTTTCCTTCCATGCTTAGGTTGTTCCCTGTTCTGAAATTCTCCCCCCAAACCCCCAGCCAGAATTACACGTTCTCTCCTCTGCTCTCCCCAGTAAGGTGGTGGGCACATTAAGTCACTGCCATCACCTTGTTCAGTCTCGACTAGTTGGCGTTTCTCAGCCTGAGTATGAGCTCTGCAAAAGCAGAAGTCTGTTTTTATTTTTTAATGTCTACAACTGCCTTGCCCGAGTGCGACTCCTCCAGGGACGTGATCCTTTCATTCTGCTTTGTTGCTCACATCCACCCAGCACAAGTCTACTCAGAAAACATGCTCGTAGCTTTGACTTGTCTTTATATTCCTGGTGGTGTATGTTTAAGGCTCAGAAGTGGCTTCACCATCGAGTTAAGTGAACTGGGTGACTCCTTAAAGAACAGCAGGCTCCGGGCTTCTGTGATTCAGTTGGGAAAAAAATATGTCTTGGACCAGTTTCCTTTTTTTCTCCAGATGTCCTGGCAGCTGGGAGAAGTTGGCAAGAAAGGGGGTGGGGTGGGAATCACCTGTCCATTGGGAATAATGGAGATTTGAGGGAGAGGGAGGGACTCTAAAGAATGGAATCAGGGCCATTCATATTTTAAGGGGCCTGCCCACCTGCATGTTGTATCACCTTGTCAACAGGTAACAACAGCTTCCTCTCCTTGCCAACAGGCCTCACAATATCACCTTTTATACTGGAAAACTGCAGCTGCTGTTCTGCCTGAGAACAACATCACTTCTGTGCCGGGAGCCCAGTTCTTAGGTGCTCTAATCACTTGCAAGATAGCATCTCTCCAATTCTCAGAATAGTGCTGGGAGGTAGGGTGGAGGCTTGTATTGTTCTATGACTATTTTGCATACAGTACAAACAAGGCAAGGGCAGGTTAAATGATTTGTCCTTGGTCATGTGTGAGTCAGAGGCTGGGCCAGCCAGAGAAGCATCTTCAGTCTCAGCCCATTGTTCTGTCTTGATCCTGCCAACCCCCTCAGACTGTGTTAGAACTAGTGGGGAAAACCAAAAGGGCTGAGCCTGGTGGAGCTGTCCTCCCTTCCCCACTGACCGAGAGTGCACACACATGGTAAGTGTAATGGCTGTTGTGTCTGTGTGTTCCTTCCATCAGCACATATTTTAGGAGACTTCTGCATGCCAGGCACTCTGCTGTCCACTGGGAATGTTGTGATGAGCATGGCAGTCATTGCCCCTGTTAGGATGGAAAAATTTAGCCTAATTCCCCAGAAAACCCAGGAAGCTGGGAGTCTTAAATCCCAAGCTGATGGTCACCTACTTTAATGTTTACGGTAGTGAATGAACACCCAGAAGCCTGTGAGAAAGCAGACTTCCTGGGCTAAGGGCAGGGTTGGATACTTTAAAGTAATTGGTCTGCACTGGATGCTACGAGGTGATTGGTTCACGATGCGCGGGCTTTGCTGTAACCCTATAAAAGCTGTCTCAATTCTGTGCTAGGGGTGGTCGCTAAGCCCTCTACCCTGAGTGGTGTATGGCTGATGACCCCAGTATACTGGAATATAAAGGACCTTATGCGTTTGCATCAAGACCGCGTCTCATGAGTGATTTGGGGGGGGGCCGCCTTTCCTGAGTGGGAGCGCGAGGGACCACGCTCTCGTAGGTCTTACATTTGGTGCGTTGGCCGGGAATCGAACCCGGGTCAACTGCTTGGAAGGCAGCTATGCTCACCACTATACCCCCAAAATGTAAGACCCGCGAGAGCGTGGTCCCTTGCGCTCCCACTCAGGAAAGGCGGCCCCCCCAAATCACTCATGAGACACAGTCTTGATGCAAACGCATAAGGTCCTTTATATTCCAGTATACTGGGGTCATCAGCCATACACCACTCAGGGTAGAGGGCTTAGCGACCACCCCTAGCACAGAATTGAGACAGCTTTTATAGGGTTACAGCAAAGCCCGCGCATCGTGAACCAATCACCTCGTAGCATCCAGTGCAGACCAATTACTTTAAAGTATCCAACCCTGCCCTTAGCCCAGGAAGTCTGCTTTCTCACAGGCTTCTGGGTGTTCATTCACTACCGTAAACATTAAAGTAGGTGACCATCAGCTTGGGACTTAAGACTCCCAGCTTCCTGGGTTTTCTGGGGAATTAGGCTAAATTTTTCCATCCTAATACCCCTGCCTTCAAGGAGTATCCCCTTTAGTGAAATCATATACACTACACAGAGATAGACAAAACCTACAGTTGTCATAATGCATCCATCATCTTTTAGAAGGCTGAGCCAGTCCATTGAGAAATTCTAATATTTTAAAAATTTCTTACCTTCTATCAGGATGGTCAAGACATATTGCACTTCCATCTCCAATGGCTTCTGACAGTCCCAACTGTGCCTCACATGCACATCAGGTCACCACCTGGACTCAGATGGCCCTTCCTTGGCTACTCTATGGTGAATGGCTATGGTGTGGCTGAAGTGGCTTGAAAGGCCCTTGCTTTTCAGTCAGGAGCAGTGTGGAAGCCACATCTAGGATGCTGCAATGCCTTGGTAAGCAAAGGAGCCAGGAACATATGGCTCCTGTTATTGTGGTTGGGTGTCCTTGGCATATTAGCCTATGCAGTGGCGAGACCACTAGAGTGGGAGACTGACTGTAGTCCCTCCACTTAGTGTGACTCTAACCTCTGGGTTCTCCTGGATCACCTAAGGAGATAGGATTAGCTTCAGAACAGGGAAATACCTGCAGTCCTTTCACCTGATTTCACACGTGTGTTTCATAGCCATGCACACATATGTTAGGTATGCACAATGTGCATGTGTGTAGTAACATCCGCTTTAAAAACTGAACCAACTCTGAAGAACTATTGGCTTCTTCTAGCTATATAGCAAATCAGTGCCAAGGAAGGGCTCTATACTTCCATTTCTATATCAGTTATACTGTTCTCCATCCAGCATGTGATCTATCCTCCCTACCAGAAGCAGTCTGGATCAACAGGTTTTCCCATCTTTCCCAAATTCCGAAGCTCTTATAAAGAGGGAAGATGTTTCCTGTTCTCTTAGTGTCTGTGTCTGAGAACCAAACACACAAAAAACAGATGACCAGTGTAAAGGATATGAACATTACTTGATGGGAACATTCGCAAATGAACGTGAAGGTTTTGATACATAGGAAAAAAACGACCCAAAGAAGTCTAAGAGGGTTGGAAGATTATGTACTTTTGCAGAATATAAGTGTTCAGTTCCCAACACCCATGACAAGCTGTTCACAACCACCTGTGTCTCCAACACTAGGAGATCCAGCATGCAATTCTGGCCTTTACACACACACACACACACACACACACACACACACACACACACACACAAATAATTAAAAAAAAAAGAAATCTGAAAGCTTACACATCATTTTAACAAAGATTGCCAGTTGTGTAAACGTGCAGCACAGACGGCTGAATGTGCCATAAGGTGTAGGAAAGCAATCTGGGAACTAGTGAAAATTAAGTTATATTTCAGTAGGGTTTGTTTGCATCAATTCTTCTATGTGTTGCTCTCTCAATCCAGACTTCTGATAATCAAAATCCTCTTTCCTATCTGGTTCTGATCAGACACTGTGCTCATGGGGAATTTGTAACCTGTAGGGTAAAAAGGAGGAAGTAAAATTGCTGTTCCCATACCTACTGTTCCTTAACTGCCTTTAGCTCAAAGTAACCAATATGCCAAAGAGACGTATTTGTGAGTTTTAGTTTTCCGGTTCCCTCCAGACTCCTCTGTTGCTGCTCTCCTGAGTTCTACCAGTGGCCAAAGTGCTACAAAGTACACTCAACTCTGAGAAGTCTCAGGGGCAGCTGTAGCGTGTATGTTTCCACCAGCCCGCCAGCCCGCCAGTCTGGGCCCACAGCCGCGCCAGCCCCAAATAACACTCTGAGACTCTGTATTTGATACAATCCTGTTGGCCATCTTGGAACCATCCAAGGCACATTCGTTGGACTCTACAGAGCCTGTTATGGCTTCCAAGGTAAGCTCCTGTGACCACTTGAGGCAATCTTGATCTTACTAATTCCTTAGTTCCTAGTAAGGAACCCATTTCTAGTCATTTCCAGATCAGATACATATAGTTTCCAGTTCCTTCTGGAAACAGCATTATTTCACAACACTAGTGGCCCAACACAGCTTGATTTCTAAACCGAAGAGACACACTGGAAGCTTGCCTGTACGAGGTGCTTGCAAGCAGCTAGAACATGTTGGTGACTCCTCCAAACAAATGCTCAGAGGACTTCACACCAACAGGAGACTGCAATGCAGCCAACATTCAGGTAGTTACAAAAAGAAATCTTTCCTTCCTATGTTAATTCTTTGCAATCTTGCTGTTGACTTCTTTTAAATAAAATGAAGGCGAGATTCTAGATAGCAGATCTGTCTGCAAAAACAAAAACAAAAAACAAAAAAACTTCATGTCTAATAGTAGGTGAGGCAGGATCATACGATTGAAAGCTATAGAAACCAGTCTCTCCCTCTCTAGGCTCTGCCAGGGTCATATTCAAACCCAGGAATGACTCAGAATTGGCAGCCTGACACCTTACCTTCAGGCCTAGACATCAAAATCCCACTGCAAGAATGTTGCTTGCTTGCTTTCTTGGTTTTTTTTTTTTTTGTTTTTTGGTTTTTTTTTGTTTGTTTGTTTGTTTTGTTTTTGTTTTAGGCAGGAGATTAGTGAGGGAGTTGCATCTTTCACCCATCCATAAGGGCTTTGTGTTTTGCATTTGTCCCCAGCTCCTCTCAGAGAGATAGATGGCACAGAAAGCAGTTTTCTGTAATTATATACCAAGGGATGCTCCGTAAATCAGTTTAGTGCTATATTTCTCTGAAGATGAACAAAACAGTTAATTGATACAAAGTTTTAGATTATTTGTAGATGCAAATTTATTCAACATAACCCTACCCTCTCATTACCGTATCAAGTGTTAAAGCCCGTGCCTGTGATCTTATGATTAATAGAGAAAGTGTACTAGGAAGGGGGCATGGCAGTCAGCTCTCAGTAGGGAGGGAAGGCATTTTGATCTTGGGTCTTTTTTTTTTAAGTTACTAGAAGCTCATCTGCCAAGGTTAACTTTTATTAGCATGTCTTTGCTGTTCAGAAAAAGTTTTATACCAGTCTTCCCAAAGGTGAATAGTGTTTGAACCAGCCAATTAACACGACAATGACAATGTCAAGATTCATCTCTAAGGGAAAAAGAGCTATACTATGAAAGCTACAGTCTTAAGGGCAGCCAGGCAGACAGGCAGCTTCTCCGGGACTATTTGGATTTTCTGTTCCCAAGCCAAAAAAACATTCTTTAGCATTGGCTGACAAAACGGGTTTCAGAACAGGAGGTCTGCAATGGAAACTTTAATTATGCAGGTCCTGTCAAAATCCATCTGCTGAATTCCACTGTTTCTGGGTTAGGTACTTTTATTTTTTCTTCAGCAGTGTTACTGGGTGACACTTTGATAGGGGTCTGAAATTAGCTTCTTTCATAGGCTCATTTATTCTGCCTTCTCTGTGTTAGTTGTGTCTATGTCAGGTCCAGATGTCTTCATCTCTATTTGTATTTGTGCCTGATTTTTATGAGGAAAATTTAAGTGACTTCAGAGTTCCACAGTGGAAGGTGTCAGTTTAGGAGATGTCTCCAGAGGTTTTGTCTTTGTTACAACTATGACTGACAAATGCCATGACTTATCAAGAAAGCTGTTCTGTAAATTTTGAGGGAAGAGGGCCATCAGGAGTTGTTTTGGTTTGTGCCAGGGCCCAAATGCTGGGCATGCTTAGAACTCTTCTAGCATGCCTCATTTATGCAGGTGGCAGCCCTTACGTTAAGCAATACTTACACTTACGATTTGTGCTGAGTGGGGGAATGTCTTGGGTGGGGTTTGAGGTAACATCTAAGTATATAAACAGTGAATGTACCCACATCTGATTTTTTTTCAGCTTATATATCAGACAGTGAGCTTTAGGTAAGCAGCTGGGTTAATAAACTTATAATTATAGAACACTTGCCTGGAATCATAAGCTATAAGGTGAAACCAAAGGCTTCCTAATCAATGATGCATATATTTTTCAAGTATTAAGAGGGACAATCTTTCACTAATGATCTTCACTGTTTAATCTCAATAAAAATATGTAAGAAGATGAAGTAGTGTTCATACCCTTACACCTATGTGGGATCTGCAGTGTAAAAGCCTTTTGAGAACAAATTCATTTTCGGTCATCAAAAGATAGAATCTATGCTTCTTCTCTGTACTCAAAGCATCATGGGAAATTTAGGATTAAACTACTCCTCCAGACCTTGAGACTGAGGAAGAAAATAAAAGCGATCAGAAGTGCATACTTTGCTAGACCTGATGTCACAGTCTCAATTTATTTAAAGTGTCCATCAAGCTTTCCCATTTTTTGAGTGCCCCCTATATGTTCATGTTTCTGTGTGGGGCTCCAAGGAGAGAGAGAGAGAGAGAGAGAGAGAGAGAGAGAGAGAGAGAGAGAGAGAGAGAGAGAGAGAGAGAGAGAGAGAATGCACCCATGTACATGGCAAAGTATTGGGTACAGGCTTCATTGCCCATTTTTCCCCATTTTATTATTTTATGTATGTGGGTGTTTTGCCAGCATGTATGTCTACGTACCATGTATGTGCAGTACCTTTGGAGACCAGAAAATGGCATCAAATCTCTTAGAACTAGAGTTATAAATGGTTGTGAGCCACCAAGTGAGTGCTGGGACTTGAACCTGGTTCCTCTCGAAGATCAATAAGCACCCTTAACCATTGAACCATCTCTCTCTGGCCCCAACCACCTTGACTTGACATAGGGTCTCTCACTGGCCTAGAGCCTGCTGATTAGTCTGTGCTGGTTGGTCAATGAACCCAGGTTCCTATCATATCACCTCATCGGTGGGATTATAGCATGAGCTGTCATACCTGGCTGGTATTTTATTTCTAATGGTGTGTGTGTGTGTGTGCGCGCGCGCGCGCGTATCCCCTGCCCACACACTTGTGAGTATGCTGTCATGAGTGCAAGTGCCTATAAGAGACCAGAGGGGTTGGATCCCCCTGTAGCTGGAGTTATGGGAAGTTGTGACTTGTGCAACATGGGTGTTAGGAATTGAACTTGGCTCCTATACTAGGAAAGTGCATGCTCTTGATGGCTTGTATCCAACACCTGACACCTGGATTTTTAAACATTGGTTTTTGGAATTTAGCTCAATCCCTTTGTACCCTCTGAGCCATTTTACTAGCCTCTTTCTTGGGTTTTCAACCCTTGGCTTGTATTGCTCTTTAGAGGAAAACCATGTCAGTGAGACTGTGTAGTGGCAGCCTTGTGCTGTAGGTCTCTCTGGAACCAGTGGCTGGGTTGAGTCATTTCCAGACTTGTGTGCATGATGGCTTACTGTTGTGAAATTCAGCTCCCTTCCTCACTGATGGGTTGTGGTCTTCTCCAGTCCCACTACATATGGAGACTATCCTAGCTCTCCACCCATCTCATTACAGTCTTACTCTTGTAGGGAGTAAGAAATAACCTGGTTACTTCCTTTGAGGGATAATTCTGATTTTACTGTGAGCTGTGAACAACTGAGTTTATCTTTCTTTGCCTGAATTCTGCTTGTCGTTTCTTCTGATTTCAAGTGTGCAAGTCATTCTGTATCTTAAGTGTGTTGTTGACAATTTCATAAAAAATGCATACTTCTGGATCCCACTCACAGGTTCTAGGTTGAATCCTGGAGTCTAGATAATCTGGGCCATGGATTTCAGATGATCTGGATCACTGATAAAAATGTTGGCCAGCACATGAGACTGATGCCATCCAGCACACTCAACAGTATCCTGCGTACTCCATCTTTATGTCACTCCACTCCATTACCAGAATATCCTGAGAGATCTGGCCAAATGGGGCGTCTCAGTTTGCATTCTATTGCTATGTTAATATCATGACCAAAAGCAACTTGGGGAAGAAAGGGTTTATTTCATATTAGACCATATGGTCTATTGTTGAAGGAACTCAGGATAGGAACTCAAAGAAGGAACCTGTATGCAGGGACAAGAACAAAGGTCATGGAGGAGTGCTCCTTAGTAGGTGACTCCTCATGGCTTGCACAGTCTGTGTTCCAATAGCACCTATAGGTGGCACCTGCACAGTGGTCTGAGCCCTTCATCATCAATCATTAATCAAGAAAATGCACCACAATTTCACTCACAGGCTAGTCTGATGGAGACAGTCACTTGAATAACATTTCCTCTTTCCAGATGACCTGAACTTGTGTCAAATTGACAAAACTAACTAACTAACTAACTAACTAACTAACTAACCAACCAGCAAAGACAGTATCTCATTGAAAATCAGACATACCACGCCTCAAGTTTGAGCAGATTAATAACCTTATTAAAAAGAAGGCATGGTTAGTTCTAGTCTAGCTTGGCTTTGTCCTTTTGACCTGTGGTGGTCACTGTTGATTGTTTGACTTCCTGAGAGATACAGATCCCTTGCGGTCTCTATCTCTGCCCCAATGTAAGGGGACATGTATTGTGGGGATAAATAAGAATCTGGGAAATGATGGGCTAATGGATGTTTACTCGGGGAGAAATCACTTACATCAGAAACAGATGACTGGCCGCAGGTTCCTCTGGGTGCCTCTGGATGTTCTCTGTCTCTGACCAGCAAGCAAGAGAGAGAGCTGGGGTCCTGAACCCCAGACTTAGTCCCCCTTGGTCACAACCACCCCTGTCCCCATGCCTCAATGGGTGTGGTCAGTGCAGCAAGTATGGGTGAGATGGATATCTCATTACAGACACGGGTACCCTAAGGTATGACAGTGAGTAATTGTGAGATTAACATGGAAGAGATTTCCCCTTCTCTGGAGATGTCCATTGGGTTAGAAGGTCTCCTCAGGGCCTTTACCTGGTGATGTCATGAGCGGATAAGAGGTGGAGCTAGGAGCCAAAGTTGCCATTCTCAATTGCTACCCGTTCAACTTGGGAAGAAAGCTTACCCTTTCTCAGCCAAAAAGGGGGACGGGTGTTGCCTCCTATGAGCAGTTAGGGCACAGGTACTGTTATGCTTCTAGAGCAAGTTATTCATCAACTGTAAAGATTTCTATGCCTCCCCATTTCTGCTTCTCACAGGGTACTCTCCCATATGTGGTAGAGTTGCCTTGCCTCCTTTTTTTATGGTACAATAACCCTGAAGTACAAAACAGATATGCATTCTACAAGGACCTACAATTATGCTACAGAGTATATCCTCTTATTAGCTCCCTGCCACCCCAGTTTGAAAGCCTGGAGCCAGCAAGCCAGGATGCTGTAAAGAAAGGCTCATAGGTGTGGAGGGCAGAGTGCACATCCACCTTCCCCCTCCCTGCCTACAAACACACACTCATGTCTGCTGTGACAGCTGTGGGTGGGCCTCTGATGAGAGGTATTCTTTCTTGGTGCTGTATGTGACATCCTGGTCAACCGGACACAGTGAGTCTTTGTGACATTTTTCTTTTCAAGTTCCTTTGTCACTTGGCACTTAAGTAAGTGTAAGTGCCGACAGGAAGCTATTCAGAGAGGGATGGCATTTTCCCCCCCTCAGTGTATGCAAGTTACCAGTGAAACTAAAAGCGCACTTCATTTGTAAATTATGAAGGGAGAATGAATGAATCCTTGAGTCTTCTGAACTGGGAGTCCTTCCCGACCAATCTAACTAATCACACAACGAGGTATATATGGCTTCTTGGGTATTTAGGTGTAACTAGAGAGAACCTGGATTTTCTCCCATGCTTGCACCCACGTAGGTATGATCAATTCTGGCACTAGTCCAACGTTCTCTCTTCAAGATGCCAGGGGACTTTGCAAAAGTTGTTGGAACATAGGCTATGTTAGGGCTCATCGATGTCTTCTCTATTTGCAAGCAAGCATTCATTCTGCTATGAGACTGAGCGGTCAAGACGTTGCTGCTTTTGTCTGCATTTGCTTGTCTGAAGTAAAGTGATCCCTTGCAGGAAGAGATGGCAAGCTGGTGCAGTGTTAATGAGCATGACATGCTCTCTGCAGCCTCCTCAGGCTTGGCACTGCACCGGGAGCTGGGAACACTAGCTCTTAAGTGCTTTCTCTTTTAGACCATTGAATGATCTTAGTGCAAAATCAAGCATGGAATCAGGTCCTGTGGTTTTCAAAGAGCTTCCTGGAGGTTTGAAGGTGGATAGACTGAGATTGAACCTAATCACTTATCAAGGTTACAGGTAGACTCCACATCAGAGTGGAAGAAAACTGGGCATGCTCAGTACAGAACTCAAGAGGGTCAGTCTCCTCATTGAAAATAGTGAGCTGGGGGCAGGGTGCATGCCTTTTGATTCCAGCACTTGAGAGGCAAAAGCCAGTAGATTTCCGAGAGTTCGAGACCAGCCTGATCTACCTAGTGAGTTTCAGGCCAGCTAGGGCTGCACAGTGAGAACCTGTCTCACAAAAACAAACTCAAAACTGAAACCAAAACCATAACATGATAGTGTGGCCTCTGATCCAGCCAATGTGAGGAATATGAAGAGGTAAGTGTGCTGGACTCTGTGTGTGTGTGTGTGTGTGTGTGTGTGTGTATAGTACAGCGAAATCAGTAAATTTGCTTGCTATAGAAACCACAGGCCAATTTGTTGAGTCTTCAGATCATTTCCCTCTTTAAGAAAAGCAATCAATAAAACCAAATTGTCTCCCAGTTAATTTTCTCAGTTCCTTTGGGTAAATAAACTTTTTCTATGAATCAATTAGAGGAATCTCCACTTTTTTTTAAATATCAAAGAACTGGATTGAAATGTATTGTGCAGGAAATGCTGTCATTAAAAGGCCCAAGAAAAGAAGGCATGCTTAATTATTGAGTAGAATATTCATAATTTTGCATATCGATCAGCTCAGTGTGTCCCTGACATGTTTTTAAGATGTAAGATGGGAACACATTATAGCTCTTTTCCTTTTTGGAAAGGAAGACAAAGCAAGTGCCAACATAACCCTTGTTTGAGAATATTTCATTTCCTTGGTCTTCCCCAGGGAAAGCACACTGATTGGTTATCCATACCAAAAGGTCGGCTCTGAGAACACAGAGAAGACACGGACTGAACAGGTGGCATTCATGTATTTAGGTATTTATGTTCTTGTTTTTGTGAGAATGGGTCTCACTGTGTAGCCCTAGCTAGCCTGGAACTCACTAGGCAGACCAGGCTGGTCTTGAACTCACAGAGATCTAACAGCCTCTTGAGGCCTCTCAAGAACTGGAATTAAAGATGTGCACCCTGCTCCCAGCTTGTTATGTTTTTAATGAGAATGACCCTCTTGGGTTCTATACAAAATATGTCTAGTTTTTCTTTCCCTAAATGTCAGAGTCTGCTGCCTATAACATGTGGTATTCATACACACACACACACACACACACACACACACACACACACACACACACACACACACATTTGTAACAGCAGTTAATGAAAAAAGAGGCTATAGACTTAGAAGCAGGCAAGGAAAGGCATATGAGAGGATTTAGAAGGGGGAGAAGAAAGGGAGAAGTGCTGTAATTATATTTAATCTAATCTATATTTAATTTAATCTAAAAACCTAAAAGAAGTATTACAGAAAAAGAAGTAGAGAGAAAAAAAAGATACTCCATTTCTCTTTAGTTGAATGGAATGACACCATTTCTTTTCATTCCTCTCTTGAGTCTTCTGAGCTGAATTTAAAGACCTCACAAGCATTTTGCTGTCATTACTGTATTTAATCACAAGTGATTCCCCAGACCCTGCCTCTGTGTCATCTGTCCTGTGTTCCTGTTTTCCAGCCGGCATGAGGAAAGCTTCAGTTTACCAGGCGCCACAAGATCTGCAGACTCCTCGCTTTTCCCCCAGGAGTGTGCTCTGTTAGTCGGGATTTTTCTGAACACCTTCAGGCAGCCTTGTGTTGATTTGAGAAGGTATCAGACACGGGGTGTCTGGAGTAGGAAGTGGAGAGGTGCTGTCAACACCATCCTTCAGACGTCTTCATGAATTACGATGATCAGTGGCTTGAATACAGCCAGGACTTGCCCTGGTGCCACAAGGCATCCTTGTTTTCACAGAAGAGGGGCTGAAGAGTGCCAGCCAGGAGTCTCTCTTTGAAATACGTGTGGCAGATGTGACTGCTATGTCTCTCCTCCTGCCTCCTCTCTAGCAGTGTGTCCCTGTGTCCACCCACCCCCAGTTCTGTCACTGCCTCCTCTCCAATGGTGCCCTGACTATTTTCTTCCAGATCAAAGGTGGAAGTGGGCCACTTGATTAATTGCCGTGTAGCCAAATCCTTTGCCTCCTTGACACTCAAGGCATGGAGACAAAGGGCTGTTCTTTAGAAGCCTGGAGCTGTGTGGGTGCTGGGCAGGGAGTTCACAAGCCTGAGAGAACTAAGCCTTCCCAGCAGGGATATGACTGTCCCTAGACCCCAACAGAAGAATAAATTTGCTACTGCTAGCACATCGTGATTGGCTGTATTTGCATGGGGGGAAAGCACTCACATTCCCACTTTAAACAACCTGGGCTACATGGGAACTGGATTTGAAGTTTAAAGTCTCCGTGTATAGAAATCTTTTGGGAATGTAAGTTCATTTTGGAATTGAAAAGGGATTAAATAACAATGATTGAGCATTTCAATGTAATCATGTAATACTTTTCAAAATGGCACCATCCATTACGTTTCTAAGTCCTACATTGCCATTTTTTATTGATATTCATAAGCAGGAGGTAAAATTTGATATTTGATCCCTTAATTATATTATCCATGTTGCAGGTGTCGTGATCCCTTCAGGGACAGTGCCAATGTAGAATAATCTATCACGTCCCAGGTCCTCATCCTTTGTGTCTTTAAGCCAGGGAGCTTAGAGGAGGTCTTTTGATATGTTCAATGGTATAACGACAGATCTCAGAACAGCTTGCAAAGGAAGAAAAACACATAAAGGAAGAATAAACCAATCTAGAATTTATATGGTTTAGGAAATGGGTTGAAAACAAATGCAAAAGAATCCATTGGAATTATGGGAAATATTATATTTCTAAGAGAAGCAGAATGGCCCATTGTGGTGAATATAATGGTCATGTAAATCTTCTACTTATCAAAACTGAATTTAGGAGTCATCTCCTTCAAGATTTGGGTAGGTCTCTTCCAAGTGTGTACACTGTCTCAACGTTGCAACCTGACATTGTCATCTACAAAGTTCACATTCAATAACTGCACAATTGAGTAACAATAACAAAAATTACAACTACCCTTTACCCCCCAAACCCTTATACTATGTTAAGATAAATTTACCATTTTGTGTTAGGTAGCATTCATAGCTCTCCTGGAACACATACCTTCTATAAGCCTTAGGTTGAGACACCCCTGCACCTGTAATTTTCCTCAGTAATACTTAAGTAGATCCTACCATACTTCATTCCAAAACTAACTCATGTTTCAGATCTAATATGTAACTTTGCCACTGTTCAAGGAATAGCCATATTGAAAAGAAATTGGCCATTCTAACCCAGTGTCACGATTACAGAGAAACAAACTTGCATGTGGCAGATCTGCCCAGCTAGGTGACAATGCCAAAGATCTAGTGTCTGAAAGTTAGAACACTGGGTTCTTCTGAGTCGTGGTCTGCTGTGACCACTGTACTGTGACTTCCTGAGTCATTGACAAACCCATCCCCAAACATCCCAGTTAGCATAAAGAAAGCTTCAGTTTACTGACTCACAGGGCCTGCAGAACCCCATCTGTCCTGGCCCTGGAGTGTACTCCATTAGTCTTTCTGAAAGCCTTTAGGCAGCCTTGTGTTGATTTGAGAAGAAATCAGACACAGGGTGTCTGGAGGAGGAAGCAGACAGGTGTTGACAACACCATCCTTCAGAAGTCATCACAAGATACTATGGTCAGTGGCTTCAACACGGCCAGGACTTGCCCCTTAATTTAATTAAACAAATTAAAAAACTTTATTTATCTAGTCTATTGGCAATGACATCTTGAGGTTATAAAGCTGTCTGGGTAAGAGGGTTGGGGGATAATCCACCAAATAACCAGCCAAACAAACAAACAAACAAACAAACAAACTGTCCTGGCTGACCTAAGTGTGTTGGCAGTTGTGTGTTAGATCCCTCTCATGGGTTTCTTGATGAAAGGGGGGCTTGGGATCTAGATGTTCTGAAATAAGCACAGAGGAGCCCTAAATGTCTTGTCTGATGATGAATAAGAAGTGCAGCTAACCCTGAGAATAAACCCAACATGCTCAAGTCTGGTCTTTACCAGTAGCAGTTAGAACTTTGCATTGTCAAGCTTATTATTAATCAACCAAAAATCTGTCCAGAGCTGACACTGTGGTAGAGCAAGGAACTTGTGAGTTATTTGTCACATTTTTGGAGAGATTGATGATCTGTGAGTCACAAACTCTGGAGGACTCCCACATTTTGTGTCTACTGTTTTAAAGTTTATTTCTATCATCACACATGGAAGCAGAGGCTGAGGAAGATGACGTATGTCAGGGGTCCCCCCGTGTCTGTGTCTTCTAGTTTGAGGGTGAAGTTTAGCAACACTACACTGAAGGATGAGCCTGTGACAGGCGGTGGCATATGGAAAGGTGGCTTCTCATCTGTTTCTGCATTGATTAGTGTTCCTTGCAATAGGAGGGCTGTCCCTGAGCGTCTTCTCACATTCCTGGGATGGGAATTTACATGTCTGGTGTCTGCCTTCAGAGCACAGTCGAAACTTGTTTGTCATTTGCCTTATCTCATCCTCACCAACAACAGGTATATTCAAGACATGAACATCACCTCGCAGCCTGCTATAGAGAGATGAAGGACGACCATAGTCAGCTGAGTTCATCTCTTCCTTCTTAGAAGGGAGTAGTCTGAGGCCCAGCGACAAGCTGTGCCTGTGGGGAGACACATGGCTTGCTGGGTCAGAGGTGGGATGACCAGAAGCCTGGGTTCCTGCTTCTGGGAAGTGAGATTTTTCTCCACCACATTGATCTGTCCTGGGTTTTAAAACTTTCCCACTGCTGTTAAAGAAGTGATAGAAAAATAAATTTAAAGTCAAAGCTGTAGATACTGTTTGGGTCAAAACCAGAGTCCATTCTAGAATCTGAAGCACAACAGATTCTACTTGGAGGCTTCAGGGGATTGGATTCTGAGATGCTGCAGCTGTATCCTGTCCTTAAAGAAAGGGTCCAAAAACGCACAGCACTTTGTCCGAAGAGCAGCACCACAAAGTGTTCAGAGCATGGATTCTAAAGCCAAAACACTTGAATCCACACCTTAATTTACACATCTGTGATTACGACAATGACGGTATCTTCTTCAGCTGAATCAATATTGTGATTCAATCAGTATTGTGAAGTACTTAGTGTCATACCTGGCACACAGCAAGCAAGCCTTAATCATTTTATTACCTGGCTAACTACTATTACCCTTTCCCAGAGTTATTTTCTATATAATACTTTGCAAAGAACAAAGCAAGAATAGCAGGAGAAACCAAGAGGGTGATTCTATTTGATCAGGTGGTCTTTTGTTTCCTACTGAAGGGGCAGAGTACCATCCTACAGCCCAAACCACTGACTAGCAAAGTCCCAGGTTCATGAGGAACCTGAAGCATGAGAGGGGCCTATGATGCCTTAGCCCTAGGTGGATCTTCTGATCCCACTGTGTCCTAATATTATTAGCACAACATCTTAAAGTCAGAGGTCACCAAATTGAGCAGATCCCAGGTAGAAATATGAATACCTTATTAGTTGTTGAAAAAACCCCAAGTTAAAGCATTCAAAAGGAAGAAGGGAAATTGCCTGGGTCTTTTCTGAGATATATTGAGTTCCCTTCCATCTCATTTCCAAGCTTGCCCAAAGATTTATAGAGCTAGTTCAACTAACATGGTGGAACCAATGCTAGAATTTCTGAGTTGGGTCTTCAGGAAGGAGAAGCCAATGTTCTTGGTTGAGTGGGATCTTTCCACATCTCTTTAAGACTGGATCCACATTATCTGAGAACTAGAAACCTTAGTAAAATAAAGTATCTAGTTGATATTCTAATAGACCTACCTTCATGAACAAGTTTCTAGTGGCCTATGACCTCTTTTCTCAAGGTCGTATCAAGGGGTCAACTGAGAAAATCATGAAATGACACATTTCATTAATTAGTTTTATTTGGGTTTGGTTATCCACTTTTAGTGTGAAGTAAATATTACATTCAAAGGATATTATGCCATAGAGGTATAATTAAAAGACAAATAAGAGCTGGAGATGTAGCTTAATGGTAGAGTACTTGTCTATCACACTCAAGGCCATATTCAGTACTCAACACCACAAAAGCCAACGGCCAGTGAAATAAGCGAAGCAAATAATGAATTGAACACTCATGTACCTATCACTTGCCTTGAGATTATGTCAGTATCACTGAATGCAAGCCTAGACTCCCTGTTCCTTGACGGGGATATGTATAGGACACACATATGTAATATGATGTATTTATATGTGTATTTACTGTTTTTAGTATTGACCAAATACTATATATAATATATACACATATGTATAGTGTATCACATTTCTATATATTTACTTGTACACATAAAGTAAATTGCTTAAAAATGTTAGGCAGTTTGACCAAACATATGCAGTTTCTGAGTACATGACTGGCAGGCCATAATAGCCAAAGTAGAGGGGCTGGAGAGCTGGCTTAGCAGTTAATAGCATTGGCTGCTCTTCCAGAGGACCCACATGGCAGCTTACAACTGTCTGTAAGGCCAGTTCCATGGGATCTGACACACACATATACCCTCACACAGGCATATATGCAGGCAAAACCCCAATGCACATAAAATAAATAAATCTTAAAAAAAAAAAATACAAAAGCCAAGGTTGGAACACTGAGATTTAGGACACAGGGAATAAGCAAGGTCGACAGGCTGAGGTTTATATAGAGTCATCCTCACTGTGTGTAGAGCTTAGTTCCCACAGGGCACCACACTTGGCAATTGGCACTGACTCTGGCGGGATAACTCACCTGAAAGCCATAAATCATACCTCCCTCCTTTTAGCTCTCTGATAGTGGATTCACCAGAATTGTAGCAAGCATCTAGGCCCTGGGACCAAATTCTCAGTGTGGGAGGGGAGGGGATGTTGAGATCTTTCCAGGATTTTAGAGGTTTTTTTTTTTTTTTTAAAGTGAGGCACTGGGGAGTTCATTACAACTGCGGAGTCCCAACTCCTCCTGCTTCCAGAGTTCTGCGTTGGGTGACCTGAAGCCTGGCCTAGAGATGTTGCATCCTACTACACCCTCAGCATCCCAGGTGATTCTGATACATACTGAAACCTGAGAACTACTTGAGAACTAGTCCATGGCTCCTAAACTTCCATGACATACAATGTTCCCCAGAGATGATGTTAAAAGGCAGGCTCTTTACTGTCTACATAACAATAAAAAAACATTTCTATGGATCAAATGCCATTTGTGTGAGGAATGTTCAGCTACAACTAGTTGTACAGAGTCTGGCCTCAGACTGCTCACCTTCCAGGGAAGAGAGCTTGGTGTTTGGTCCCTGAGGTAAACAAAGGCAGAAGGAAGTAGGTTGCTCGGACAAAGTGATAAAGGAGTGATAAAGAATTCCAAGATTGACCATGCCTGCTTGTGACATCTTGGGCAAGGGATGTAAACTCTTAGAGCTCCAGCTTTCCTTGGTCACAGAGTCTGAAAGCACACCTCAAGTTAGGAATCTAGGAAGTGTGTACATGCCAGGTGTTCTTTAGTGCCAAGACTGGAAACTGATAGGCTATGCGTTGTGTGTTATCCATAGACTTTATTTTTAAATAAGCAAAAGATACTTTTACACACTTGATTTTTTTTGTAAAAAAAAAATTCATATTGGGGCTAATTTTACATGCATTGAGAAGTTGCAAAGCAAAGACAGGAAGAACCTGTATCATCTTTACCTTTCCCACATTTTGCCTTATCTTGGTACATTTGTCAAAACCAAGAAATGAAAATTTATGTATCACTATTAATTAAACTCTAACCTCTCCTTGTATCTTTTTTTTTTTTTTAAAGTTGGTCTTAGGTAACTCACACTTGCCTCAAACTTGCTAGGTAATTAAGGAAGACCTTCTAGTCTCTGCTTCCTTCCTGACTATAGGCCAGTAGCACACCTGGTTTATTATTCTTCAGGGCAATACTATGATGCTGGGCTTGAACCTAGGGCCTCTTGCATGCTCGACAGGCACTCTACCAACTGCACTAATTGTCTAGACTGTCTTCAATGCAGTCTTTTCCCTTCGGGGTTTGAGCCAGAGTGTCTTCCCTGGGTTTTCTTCACTTTGTGACAGTCCCTCAGTCTTTCCTTGTTATTAATGACTTGCTTGAGGAGTGATCATTGGCGTCTCTTGAGATGTTCCCTAATGTGTATTTGTGTATTGTGTTTTTTTCTCAGCTAGAATGGGGTCGCACATTTCTGGAAGGAATTTGACAGAGACAATTAACTCCTATGATTACATTTCTAGTGTCATTCCTGGTGATAGGACAAAACACATCTTCAAAGTTCTCCACATTAGCCCCAAACAATGAAGATTAAGCTTCCAGGGCTTTAAAGATTACATGATCTGCTCTGCTGTCTTGAAATCTCAAGGAGGGGCAGGGAGTGCTGGGCTATGGCAGTGTTTAGCAAATACATGTGTGACTCTGGATTTGATCCCTAACACTGCCCAATCACCATCCTCATCATCCTCATGTTGAACTAACTTTGAAAACAACTGGGATTTCTTATAGAAGGAAGCAGGGCTTCTGTCCTTTCTTGAAAGCCAGAAGGCTTGAGCATACTGGGCCCTGCTTCCAGAGCTTGGCTAGAACTGATCACTGCCCCACCTGTTAGACTGGGAATTTTTCTGTTCATGGGTCATTCCATCTTTCACAGTGTGCTCACTTGATTGCCTGTCGGTTCCTTCTCAGGGTAACCGAGGCCATCTGGATGGTATATATTAACTTACGTTTAGAGGAGGCAACAAAACACAAAATAGACTGGAGAGCTGGGCAAATGTTTCTAGAAAGGCACTTGAGTCTGATGCCACAAAGCCAAGGTGGCAGTTCTCAGAGTGTGCTACCAGCGACAATAGCACCAGGATTTGTTGGAAATGAGCATTCTTCCCCCTAGCCCAGACCCACTGCGCCATTCTGTGGAGGATTCCATAGAGTTGGGGAGCCCTGAAGAGGCAGGCAGGATTGGAGAGTGGAGCCAAGAGGTCCAAGCAATGGGGACAGAGAGGAAGGGACTGGAGAGAAGGCTCAACATTAAGAGCACTTGCTTTTGGAGGACCTGGGTTCAGTTCCCAGCAGCCACATAGTGGCTCATAACCTCCTGTAATCCCAATTCCAGAGGCTCTGATGCCCTTTTCTGACCTTCATAGGTGTGCTAGGCACACACCTGGTGTGCATATGGACATGCAGACCACACTCATAAAACAAGTAAATAAAAAGCCTTAGTCCCCAAAGACACACTCCCCAGTGAACTACCCCTAAGTCCCACTCTTGGAAGTGTCTATCCTCTCTCTGTGTTGCTATCAAATTAGAGTCCATCAGGGGACTTACCCATGATTAGGCCAGACAGCTTTCAGTGACTGGACCTACCTTTAACACATGCAGCTTGGGACACGAGAGACTCTTCAGATCCAAACTGGAATACCAACCCTGTAGGGAATGGAATCTTTTCTTAGATCGGTGGCAACTGTTTCACTTGTCTGAACAGGTACTATTTCATTTGTCTCTGTCCCAGCACCTAGCACAGGGCTGGAGTCTAGGAGCAGCTTATTCAACACGGATTGAAAGATCCAGTGGCCTGTAGACAGAAAGGTGACTGACAGCCTACCAGTCAAGCATCCTAGCTCAAGAACCAGCATAGGCTAGAATCTGATTCTACCTAAATGGTAATGCAGACAAATAGTGGCCATCTCTGTCCTTTCAACCTTTGAGATTCTCTTGGTCACACTGGAGGAAGAATTGTCCTAGGCCACACATACCACAGTCAAACCCAGCAATGCCCAGTTTGAAGCCAAGGGGTTATGGGAGCATGTATATGCTTATTTTGCCTGACAGTTGCAACATGAAGTCCCATCCCAGACCACCTATGACTCATGGGCCACAAGGTTCACACCCCTGCTGGAAGGTGATCTGTGATGATCAAATGAGGCCACATTGTTAAAGACAGCACTGGTAAATGGCTCAATAAACAGTAACTTGGAGCGGCCCTTAGTAATGAGATACTTGGCTGGACTGGCAATGATTCCCGGCTTATACTCTATATAAAGATGGTCCATTTCATTAAAGGGAAATCCACAACGGGAATGGGGTTATGTCTCCCAGTTTCATCTGAGGTTCCTTTACTCCTTGCTCTTCATTTCCCAGGGTGGTGGCCAGCTGGGACAGATGAAGCCGGCCAGACATAAGTGAGAGAGGGCTGTTCTTAGAGGTAACCTTGGAGGATAGAAGCAGTCCCACTGTGCAGCATTTTTTCTAAGCAGCCTCTCCACTAGCTAGAGACTCCTGTGTGTGACTCCTGTGCTATATGTCTTGGAAGAAGAGTCATGCTAGCTCAAGTTTCCTGTGTATTTACCTACTTTGTCTTAAGTCAGTTGCCTTCTTCAATGGCGTTGTAATTAATATTATAAAATAGGTGGCACATTAAATCAGACTCATGACTGCCCAGGTTCTGGGGCTCAAGAGAAAAAAATTTTCCTGTTACAGGTGCCTGACAGATCTTCCTAATCAAACAGGCAATTCTCTCCTGTTGAGGATTGTCTTCCAAACGGAGACATGATTTATTCTGACTCGTACTATTTAAAGTGAACAATGTGGCTGCTGCTGACAGACATTATAGGCCTCTGTCATGTCAGAGCCCCCTTTATCAGACACATAGAATACAAGGATGTATAAGATGCCACACTTTCAGTGGCTGAAATATCCCACTGGCTTTACTCTCAACATTGGCTTGGGTCTGACAGTTCCCCCTTGGGCTAGGGAAATGACTTTGTTAGTAAAATGCTAGCCTTTCTCCAAGTCCAGCCTGGAAAAAGAAATGACACTGGGGACTCAGAGATGGGGAAGTAGAGAGGCGGCTGATGGGGCAAAAGACAGGAAAAGCACACACTTTGGGAGCATCCCCGGCAGGAGGAAGTGAGGATGGAGACAAACATGCATCAAAGCTAATGCATCCAAGTACCGTGTATTTATTTGTTTTTAATTTTTGCAGTGCCAGGGAATACATCTGCATCCCCTTGAGTGTTGGGCGAGCACTCTACAGCTGAGTCTTACCCTCAGTCCAGCACTAGACCTCTCTAAAGGCTCTGTCCTTTGAGCTTTATGTGATCTCATTCATTCATTTGCACATTCATCCAAACTTCCTTTGACAAGTGTTCACCAAGTAACCATTAAATAACCATACACTACTCTACAGATTGGGTTCCTTGGGAGGCATGCATCCTAGCCCTGAGAATTCAGTCCACTAGAGGAAACAAACTAGTCTGGGGATCCCCAGTCATCCCTTAAGTTCCTGATCATTTATTTGTTCCTTTGGCTCGAAGTCCAGACCTAGGCACCTCTCTCTCGCCTTTCCTAACTCCATCTTTCTTAAGCTTACTTTTTACAGCAGAATCTTCTTCCATGTCCCAAAGCCCAACAAGCAAGAGGAATAAAGAGAACCCCCCTCACACTTATAGTATAAAATTTTGCATTGCACACCTGCAGTCATATTGATCATCTTTCAGACTCCACTTTCTCCCACGCTCCTCTCCAGTTTTTCAAGGAAGTCCTAAATTCTTATCTCCCCAGAGATCCCGCTGCCCAGAGAGCTCTTCCTGGTCTGTGCTCCCAGCCATTGGTGCAGATGCTGTCTGTCAGGCAATCAGTCTTGTCTACCTTGCAGGAATGCCTCTATCATCATCTTGATTGCTAGTCATTCATGACTGACCTTCTTGTGTATTTTGAGCATGCCTTCCTAATAACAAGTGTTTTTATTGAAACTTCATTGTGCCTCCAATACACAAATGTTAAAAGATAACCAGATCAATTATAAAAATAACAATAATGAAGCTGTCTTTAATAGACCTATTTCTGTTCCTTCCCATCTCTCTGGGAGGCCTGGAGAGCATCATCTAGAAAATGTGCTTTTGGTGGGGCTGGGGAGATGGAAAGTGGAAGTTGGTAAGTTGCTGGCTGCACAAGCATGAAGATGAGCTGGATTTTCAGAGATAAGTAGATCCCTGGAGCTCATTGGTTAGCCAGGTTATCAACATGGTGAGTTCTAGGCCAGTGAAACAGTTTCAATAAACAAGACAGAGGGAACCTGGGAAGAATACCCATGGGTTGTCTGTTATGAGTAGTTTCCTGCCAGCCTGGTCCCCCAGCCATGCCAGCCCCAAATAACACAGAGACATTATATTAGATATAAAAGTGTAGGGCAGTTACTAGTTTCTTATTGGCTAGCTCTGTCTTAAATATTAACCCATTTCTATTAATCTAAGTACTTCCACATGGTCTTATCTTACCAGAGAGAAGGGGCTAACATTCTTCTTTCTCCGTCCTCCATCTTGGATCTCCTCCCTACTACTTCCTCTCTCCTCCTAGTCTCCTAGTCCTGCCTATCTTGCTTTCCTATTGGCCAACAGTGCTTTATTAACCAATAAGAGAAACATATTTACAGAATGACATCTCCCATCATCTCCTCTTTTCTGTCTAAAATAAAAAGAAGGGTTTTAACCTTAACATAGCAAAATATATAATAGAACAGTTATCAAATAAGAATCACAGTTAACAATATTTAGTCCATTAACATTTAGCAAGATTTAAATGTTTTATCATCTATCCTATCTTTGTGAGTCTAAAGTCCTATATGTAACTTATCTTTAATCCTAACTAAGGAAAACTATAACCATAACTATCTGTCTTCAACTCCATCAAAGACCACAGAAGGATAGTATATAAACTCTAGAAATGACAGAGACAACTCACCTGGTCAGTCACCCGAAGTTCTTCTGTAATGTTCCATCTTCGTCCTATAAGCCATAGTGTGTCTGACAGACTCCTCAGCAAAGCAGGAAACTTTAAGCTGTCTACCTGTATTGGCAGTTTGTCACTCACTTTTCTCTGTGTCCTGCAGAAAATATGGCAGACTCTTCCATGAAGCAGGAACACTGTAGCAATGTCCATCTTGTATCAGCAGTCACTTTTCTGTGGGTCCTGCATGTCTAATTTATACAGCATAAAGTCAAACAGTCCAGACAAGAGCAGTATCTTGTACAAATGGTACTGAAAGCAAACTTCATAACATGTTTCTTCGATGTCCATCTTCCTTTCAGACGCAGGTGGTGTTGCCAGGAGCAGTTGTACCTCATTGTTAATTAAAACCCTAAACCATTTAAAATGCCATATTCTGTAGGTCTTTGAAAGGTTTGAAGAATGCCTATTCATCTCAAATACATTTTGAAAACCTAACTTAACTCTAAGTTTTGACTATCATAGGTAACTATCTATAATCTGTACTAATTTATGCATTACATTTCTAAATGAGTTATATAAACACAATACCTAAACAAGAGGAGAAATATACACATCACAAAATTGACCTTAAATTGTATCAATAAATGAACACCCATTTTAAAACAAAGTCTTCATATCTATACCATAATTCTCTTTTTACCTTTAAAAAGATTGGATATGGTCATTTACCATTTATAACCAAGCCCACTTAAATGAAAACAAACATTTATAAACAATATTTGGGAATTTGGGCATTGTTCTTTCCAAACTGCTTCCTGCTGGTGGGGGGCGCTGTCATGGGGATCCTAGGAAGACGCAGAAATCTTGGCTGTAGTGGTCTGTAAGACTGCCTTGTCCCAGGGACAATGCTTCAGGGGGTCTTGCTTGATCAAACCATGTTAATCTGGAAGGAATCCACAGCTTTTCATTTTCTGTGGAAACAAAATTAGAAATCCTTTTCCCCAGTAATTTGTCCTTGAATTTAAATTCTGTAGTCAAAGCATTTTTAAAATATGTAAATTAGATTAATCCAGCAGTGTTTGTTTTCACAGTTGTGCTATTTCCTCAGCAGTCAAATAATTTAAAGATAACAGAACAGCATATAGTATCTACACTCTTTTTGTGCTTACCAACTTTAAGTGGCTTTTTTATTACTCTATTTCTTCTACTTCTATTTTTTTTTCATTTTTTGAGACAGGGTTTCTCTGTGTAACTTTTATCTGTCCTGGAATTCACTCTGTATACAAGGTTTACTTTGAAATCACAGAGCTCTGTTTGCCTTTGCCTCCCAAGTGCTGGAATTAAAGGTGTGTGCCACCACACCCAGCTACTCTCATTTATTATTCTTTTTTAAACCATTTACCTTGTTTCTTTTTCTCTCCCAAGCCTATATATATTTTTAAACACACTGTAAACCTTTAGAGGTCTTTCTTAATCTGAATCTGTCTTTACTGTAAATTTTTATCTTTTGTGGCCATGAGTCTTTTATCTGGTAAACAACAACATTGCTAAAATGAAAGTCATAGCTGTATTAGCTGCAGTCTATCAAATATGGCGGCGGGTACTTTTACTGCCAGAACTGAGAGCTGTGCTCACTGCCTTGGTCTATGCTGCCATCCAGCAGCATGCTGCCAGCTTGGAGATGTGGTCACTGCCATTGCCAGCTCTTGTACACACCATTCTGTTGTTAGCAGAGCTGTTTAAAAGCCTTGCAGGGTTTTGCCACTTATGCTGAGTCAGGAAACCTCCCTTAAAGGAGCCGCAAAAGTCTCTGCTTGTCTCTAGCAAAGCAGAGTTCACCCCCCTCCCCCGCAAAAAAAAAAAAAAAAATGCTGCTACCAAGAAGCCTTGCTCGTCTCTGTTCTTTTGTTTCTGGAATCCCTTTTTAAGCTTTTGTCAAGTTTTACGTGGAAGTTTTCAGGTTCACGGTCGGCACCATTTTGTTATGAGTAGGTATTTCTGGCAGCCTGGTCCTGCTACCACAGTAGCCCCAAATAATACACACGGAGACACTGTAAACATTGGACACCATTATGTTATGAGTTGTCCCCCCTCTCCCCCGCTGGCCTGGGCCCACTGCTGTGCCAGCCCCGAATAATACACAGAGACTCTGTATTAATATATAATTCTGTTGGCCAGTTACTTGTTTCTTATTAGCCTTCTCTGTCTTAAATATTAACCCATTTCTATTAATCTAAGTACTTCCACATGGTCTTATCTTACCAGAGAGAGGGGCTGGCATTCTACCCTGTAGTCCTCCATCTTGACTCCTCCCTATTACTTCCTCTCTCCTCCTAGTCTCCTAGTCCTGCCTATCTTGCTTTCCTATTGGCCAACAGTGCTTTATTCATTAACCAATAAGAGAAACATATTACAGAAACATACTGACATCTCCCATCAGTTGTCCAGTGGCCTCTATACACACAGAACTTTGCCCACATTCATACATGTGCATCTGCACACACAGTAACATGTACATATCCAACCACACTTAAACCTGCACAAAATGTTCTTTTTCATGCTGATACAATATGTATTTGCAATACACATCGAACATTGTTTTCTTCTAAATGCTTATTGCTACTTTGTTTATTTGTTTATTGTGTGTGTGTGTGCACATGCACATGCACACAAGCACATGTAAATGTATGCATGTGAATGCCAGAGTACATGTGTGGAAGGCAGGGGACAAATTTCAGAAGCTGGTTCTCCCCTTTTACTGTGTGGCTTCTGGGGACTGAACTCAGGTCATCAGGGTTAGCAGCAAGTGCCTAGAACCACAGAGCCATCCTGCCAGCCCATACAGCAGTTTTCACTAGGTATGCTTTTGCATAAATGTTACATCACTACATGTATCATTCTGTGTTTTGACTTCTTCACTCAGGACATGTTTGGGATCTGCTGGGGAGGGCATACATGATCTAGTTAGTCCTCTTGAATTCCTGTTACTTCCCTTGGGATGAGCGTGCTCCATTTAATTGGCTTGTTCTCTTGAGAGGGATACCTAAGCCACTTCCATTTTTTTCTTGCTGTAGACAACACTTTAGAGAACACCTTGCACATGTGTAATAAGACCTTCAATTCTGGGCCGGAGAATTCTATGTATTTTTTAATGACTTGCTTCCCCTAGCATAGTCCCTGCGTAAGATGGATGATCAATCTATGCATTAATGCATACATTTTGCAATAGTCATATGTGGAGCTAATCTGTCATGTTTTGAAAGGATACTCTCTCTCTCTCTCTCTCTCTCTCTCTCTCTCTCTCTCTCTCTCTCTCTCTCTCTCTCTCTCTCTCTCTGTGTGTATGTATGTGAAAATACATAATCTGGGTGCCAAGGTCCAGTCCATTTGGTGCCTAGAAATGGGGCCTGCTCTCTTTCTTAAGAGGGAAGCAGTAAGAATTGCTCTTCCACACATGGAGGGACATGGAGGGAGGGAGCCCCTTAAGTAGGAAAAAGACATGATGGGGAGTACCCCACACTTGCTGACTTGCATACTTGCTTTGATGTTTCCTGTTGCTCCCTTCATCCCTCCCTCCTCTTGTTTTTTTTTCCCATGAGGCCTTTGGTGGTAGTTCTGGATTGTTTAGGTTCTGGATTGGCTAGGTCCTGAAGGGCAAACAAGACTGAAGCTGGGCTCTTTGTGGTGTCAGAACTCCACCCTGATCCAGGACAGCCTCGGATAATGACCACCATATATCTTTCAGATTAATATTGCAGAAGAGACACCCCTGAGGGGCAGGGATGTTCACTGAAAGGCCTCTATAGTCCCTTACCTTATCTCTCAATCCTTCTGAAAGGGTAAACAGCTGCTTCTACAGGTTCTTGGCATGCCTAAGGACACAACCCCAGATTAGACAGAGGGACCTGGAGGTTTTTATCCTTTATACTGGGGATGTAGGGCCTACAGAAAATTCATTTCCAGGAAGCAGTTGGCAGCCATTCCTGGGGACAGGGGGAAGATACTTCTGAAGCCAGGGTTCCTATGAAATCACCATCAGAGTGTAGGTGTGCATGTGTGTATGTGTGTGTGGGGGGGTACACAGGGAATAAAGTAGAAAAGATGAAGCCATTGTTGTCATCATAAGATTGATGACAAATAGGATCAGACTTCAGCCCCTAGCCCCACATTCCACTTTGCCCCAAGTCTATAGGACCTATCCCTCCTGACCCACTCTTCCAGAAACAGCCACTTGGAGACCTAGGTGTATCCATCAAATTAATCTCCATGTATTTTGGGTCTTGGAAATAGTCCCTTCAGCTTCTCTCTCCTTTGTGTGAACCAACAACTTTGCTCAGGGATGAATCTTTCATTCTGTACATAAATCAGGAAGAATCATGTTTGGAACGGGTTTGAGAAAAGAGAGCCAAGTCAACAGGTATGAGGTGGGCCAGTGGGTAGGGTGGGAGCCTGGAGGCATGGTTTATTTCCAACTGGGGAGGGAGATGATAGCAAATGGTTATCAAACACAGTGCTCATTACAGAGATCCAAGCTCTGGGGGAGCTCGGGAGAGGCAGAGAATCCTTTCCCAGGCACTTGAAGAAGAGGTCGAAGCAATGATGGTGTGGCTGGGCCTCATAGGATAACAAAGTGCCTTCCAGGCAAAAGAGACTGAGCCAGAAGTGAGGCAAGAGCCTGAGGAACTGGCAAGTCCAGGCTGAGGCTGTGTTGGGATGAGGAGGGGGTGTGGTCAGGGAAGTAAGGTTTGCAGAGGCTGGGACTCTCAGTACCTCTCTCTGATATGTTTCCTGAGTGTGGCTGGACCATCTTAAGAGTGTGGGAGAGGTGGCTTTGTGGGCAGTGTGGGAGATCTCAGGGGCAAATGCATCCTCAGCTTGACTCTCTGGCCCCCTGTGTATTCCAGGTATCTCTAGGCAATAGCTAAGTGTTGTGGGATATTCATAAACTGTGTAAAGATATTTTGCTGTGATTGGTGTAATAAAAACCTGAATGGCCAATAGCTGGGCAGGAGAGTATAGGCAGAACTTCCAGGCAGAGAGTGAACTCAGGGAAGAAGAAAGGCAGGGTTGCTAGCCAGACATGGAGGAAACAGGATGGGAAGTATGAAGATGAGGTAACGTCATGTGACAGAACATAGATTAATATAAATGAGTTAATTTAAGTTTTAAGAGCTAGTTGAGAAGAAGCCTAAGCTGAGGTTGAGCTTTCATAATTAATAATAAATCTCCGAGTCATTATTTGGGAGCTGGCAGTACAGAAAAAGATTAGTTAAAGTTAAGTCTCAATTTTGACAATTGAGCCCTCAGCAGCCTTGGGCCAGGAACCACACATTTTCTAACTCTATTTAATCTCACCAGGCCTCTACAATGTCAAGACCCCTTAAACACACTTAATAGGTATGAATGTGGCTCAGAAAAGTTAAGGAATTTGTTCTGGTTTGCAAGCCATGTTAGTGGGGAATATGGTTCAGACTCCAAGTGCTCAGACTCTAGAATCCTTGGTCTGAACCTCCACTGAATCCCTGTAACCGACAGTCAAAGACCTCTGCAGGCACTGCCTATCAAATCATATGTCTGGAGTAACAGAGCCCTCAATAATCAAACCAGGAAAGGAGGGTCAGGATTCCTGGGTGGACCCCTTGGTTTTCATTGCACCTGGGACTGACTCAGGACCAACTCCTTCAGTGGTTTAACAGGAGCCATATTATTTAGGGGTCCACACAAATTGTTTTGCTTTTTGTCTCTTTTTAAAAACATCTGTAATTGACATAGTAAGTGTATGTATTTTTGTGTGGGGTTGATATTTTCTCCTCTCTTCCTCTACTCTCTTCCCCTTTTCCCTTCTCTACCTCCCCACCTTTCTCTCTCTTTCTTTGCTATGGGGAAAACCCAGAGCCTTGTACATACCACCCAGAATCTACCACCAGGGACAGGTGATATAACCCTGTTGGTGGAGTGCTTACCTAGCACACAAGAAGCCAAGGGATCAGCCCTCAGTACCACATAAACTGACCTTGGAGGTACATACCGATAGTCTTAGCATTCTGGAAATGGGTGCAGGAGACTCAGAGGTTCAAGGTCATCCTCAACTATACAGTGAAGTGAATTTCACTGAGAATCTGCCTCAAATACAGACAAGCAAGAGAGAGCTGACTACCACTGAGCTAGCTACATCCCCAGCCCTAACATGATCTTTGATTCACGTACCACCATGGATGATCAAACCCAAGTAATTAGCATCTCTGTCATCTGAAAATATGTAGTATTTCTGTGTGTTGAGGGTACTCAAAATCTTTCCTTCCAGTTAGTCTGAAATGTAAACCAGTTGTTGTTGACTATCACAAGGGGGAAATGTACTATGAGAACACAAAATGTTTGGTGCCCGTGTGTGTGTGTGTGTGTGTGTGTGTGTGTGTGTGTGTGTGTGTGTGTGCTGTGCGTGCGTGCAGGAGGATCCCGGAACAAAGCTGCTTAGAGCCTGTAGGAGTCTCAATGTGACCTTGGCCTGTGGCTTCACTCCTCTGCCTCCTCCTGCCTTGTCTACGTAGACTCCTCCCCTTTCTTCTGCCATGTCCCCATTCAGGCTGTTCTGGGACCACCAGCATGGCCTCTCATCTAGTGACCCTATCTTGGGTTTCTCATTCTCTCCAAGGTCTTCCAGCTGCACTGTTCTTTGATCCATGTCTGTTTTATAATTCTATAATAGTGCATTCATTCCCATGGTTGTGTGCACGTCACATACTGAGCTGGAGGGCTGGAGTGGCCTGCGTCTTTTAGTAGTTGAGACCTTTCTAAAAACAAAGCATGGGTGTTTATGAAACTTACATTACTCTAAGTTTGCCATCTTAATCTTTCTTTCTTTTTCCGTGTACAATTCAATGGCACCGAGATTCTTCTTAGCAGGGAACCATCAGACTATTTCCAGCTCCCTTTCCCCCTCACAGAGAACAAACCTAATGACCTGAGTTTAATCACAAGATCCCACATAGTGGAAGGAATGAGCTGATTCTCACAAGTTGTCCTCTGGCTGTGACTCTCTCTCTCTCTCTCTCTTTCTCTCTCTCTCTCTCTCTCTCTCTCTCTCTCTCTCTCTCTCTCTCTCTCTCTCTCTCTCTCTCTCTCTCTCTCTCTCTCTCTCTCTCTCTCTCTCTCTCTCTCTCTCTCTCTCTCACACACACACACACACACACACACACAACAATTTCAATGTTTGGCTTGCACTCCCTTTCCTGGAACCATCCCAATGCCTCCTGCCATCTTCCAGCTGAAACTCTGGCCACAGTGTTTAATGCTGTCTCCATCCAACATCCCTGTTCCGCCCTCCTCACCCTTTGTTTCCCAAGGATAGCGCCTTCCCTCTTTCTCATCTCTGCCTTTGAAACTCCATCTTTCATTGTGCTATCCATCTCTCTGTCTGTCTGTTTCTTGTTGTTTTGACAGGTCTTGTTATGTAGTTCAGGTTGAACTCATGGTGACCCTTCAGCATCGTGAGTGCAAGTATTACTGGTGTATGCCACCATGCCAAGCTTCATCCATTCTTCAAGAATAAGTCCTCCCTCCCTTCCTCCTTCCCTCCCTCCCTCTCTTCTTTCCTCTCTGCTTCCCTTCCTCCCTCCTTCCTCCCTCTTCCCTTCCTCCCTCCCCCCTCCACCCCTCCCCCCTCCCTCCCCCCTCCCCCCTGCCTCCCTCCCAGTGGCCTGGGCCTTGAACTCAGACCCTCTACCTACTTTCCACCATCTTCTTTGTCCCAGAATGACTTACACATTCCTGTCTCCAATACTAGTTTTTAAACCCTGAAAGCATAGCGTGTTTTGAAACCTGACACGGAGTCTAGGTTGTGTAGTGATAAGAAAATGTTTATCCAAGTAGAGAAGCTATTTCACAAACACCGGCAACTCAGAGAGAATGGGAAGCCTCAGATGAACCATAATAAGCATATAGATCCTGGCTGCCAAGTGTGTGCAAAGTGGTGCTTGGGACAAGCGGGATTCTCCCACAGATGCAATTCTCTGGGTCTGGATTGTTTTTCCATGTGATGTAATTCACTCTGAGCTGTTCCTCGGAAACTGCCTTGCCTTCTGTTTGTTCACAGCTTCTTCAGTCGCTCTGGAGGTAAACACCCCTGGCAGTCAGCACAGAATGGGAGCAGATGGGAAGGCAGGCATTTGCTTGCTGCTTGGCTTTCAGAGCTGTGCCTTTGCTCACGAAAGGCACGCTTAATAAATTCATTCAAAGTGAGCAGGTGTGATGGGGGAGAGAGCACATTATGTAAGATATAAATTATGAATATTCAAAAACTCCAGCTTGTGGTCAGATAGGCATCAAGTCTTCTCATGTGACATAGAAGATCTATTTTGTAAGAATAGTTTTCAGGAAAAAAAAGGAATTTGTTTTTAAAGGCTGTTGCTCCCTATGCGGCTTAGGGTAGCTTCAAGCTAGATACATGCACCCCTTGCCCCAGTCTCTAATGTACTGGGATTCCCTACAAGTGTTCTCCTTGGAAAACTTATACATCACCTGTATACTATGTCACTAGATCCTTGAAGGAGCCGTCTTCCAGAAGGTGCTGTGTCAGGATGAAGCACAGTAGAAGGAACAGGACTTCTGGGTATAGGAATTCTTGTGAGTTAAATGTGATCTTTGAAAACAAATCTCGGACTGTAACATAGATCCCGAGAATTGGTCAGTGTCAAACAACGACACAGAAGTGATGTGTCTGTGTGGGCAGCTTCCCCCTCAGCACCCTCCCCACCCCTCCCTGAACCTTACACCCTCAACAGATGACCTTTCACTCCCCTCTTAATGAGCACAGGGGCTTGTCTATTCTGAACCTTGTACAAATGGATATGTTTTATATGGAGACATGAAATTACAAACTACAAACTCAGCCATCCAGCAGTGTGTCTAGGGAAGAGGGGACAAGAAATAGAAAGCCTGACTGTCATGTATCTCTGGAGTCACCAAGATGCTATTGCTGGAAAGTTGGGACATGGTGGTAATTGTGCTGGCACAAGCCACCAAAGCTATTAATTTTTTTTTGAGTCACTGGATGATTCATTTACTCCTTCCTCATAGGCTGACAAGGCAGCATGCAGAAGTCCATTTGGGCTTAGCGTGTGGGCCTAGCAGATTCCTAAGCTTCGAAATGGGGCTGGAGAGATGGCTCAGCTGTTAATGGCTAGGCTCACAACCAAGCTTCAAAATGCTGTCACTGACAAGGTGGGCTGGAAGCTGACTGTGCTTGTCTAGTCTGGTGATAGCATCTCACGCAGTGCATGAAGACCTTGTGGTTACAGGGCCAGAGGGGCCCCTGAAGGCTGTGGGGTCAGTAACTGAGCAATGTTGTAAGTCTGAGATCCACAGCACAGAAGGGCAGCCCTTGGTATGGGGTGGACACCTGCTGCGGTAATGTCACAGCTGTGGTCAAATATCACAGCAACCACAGAGAACTGAAGTGGGCGAACCCACAGGAGGGCATTCTTTTTGTAGGTCATTGTACTTTCTCAGTTCCAAGAGTGTACCCTCTCTAAGGGCTTCTCCAACAGAGGACAAAATGGGTAGCTTGACAGAACTGTGTGGCTTAGTATTTACTCAGTTTTGTCTCACTGATTTCTGAAGGCCAGACTTAAATATCAAGATACTGCCTGAGCTGTGCTTTCCTGGAAAGATGTGGAACACAGTTCCTTCTGCAATGGTCAACTTTGATTGCCAACTTGGTGGGATTTAGAATCACCTAGGAGGCACACCTCTAGGGAGCCTGGGATGGTGTTTCTAGAGAGTTTTAATGGAAGAAAGAAATCCCATAGACTGAGGTTTCCAACTGCAAAAGAGCAAGCAGGCCAAATGTCAGCATTCCTTGGTTTCCTGACTGGTACAATGTGAACTTTATAGTCCTGCTGTACAGTCCTTCCCCATCCTGACAGACTCAGTCTCTTACTTTGTAAGCCAACACAAACCCTTCCTTCCTCCAGTTGCTCTGCCAAGTATATTGTTACATTAATGTGAACAGTACTACACCTTCCTTTCCTGTTCCTCACTTCTGGAAGTTGTCAGCGATCTTCAGCACTCCTTGGCTTAGACTGACAACATTTCCAACATATGACATTCTTGTCTTCTCCCAGGTGTCTGAACAACATCTGTTCTCCTCTTCCCACAAGAACACCAGTCATCCTGGTCTAAACTCAACTGATTGTGCAAGTGATGACCCTGTTTTTGAATAGGGTTACATTCCTTGCTATTGTGGTCAGGCCCTCCGCCAGCGGTCACACGTGGCCTTTACTTCATAAAGTTTGGGGGATAGATCTACAACTGGAGACTGTTATTCAATAAATATTTGGTACTTACCCCTAGGCTATGAAGCACCACTTAGGATTCTGCTGGCATGAGGCCTCATTAGTGGCAGCAAAGAGACCCAGTGGTAAAATGGGAAGTTTGAGAGCCTGTGGTTACCACAGTACGGGGAGAATGGAGGACAGTCAGCTATGTCATTGTTAGTCGTGTCATTGTTTAGTTTCTCCTCTGCAAGACAATAATAATGCTGTGAGTAAGAGTTAGAAGAGGCAGTTTAAATGGGTGTGGCAGTACCAGCCAGGGCTAATGGGAATAGGCGATGAGCCTTGGCTACATCCTAAGTTCCTATAGCAAACAGGCAACCAAGAAAATGAGTCCATTTTTGTCAACTGTTGAACTTTGTACCTATATCTCCACCTGTCTCTGCCTCCCCAGTGCTGGAATTACAAGTAGGCATATCACAAACAGCTTTTATATGGAGGCTAGGAATTGAAACCAGGTCCTCATACTTGGCAGGCAAGCATTTTACTGACTGAGCCATCTCTCTAGCCTCCTAGCCATAGTCTTCCAGTTTTCAACTTATCCTCTATAGTTGATTCTACTTTCTTTTCCTCTCTCCCTTCCTTCTCCACTCCAACCTGAGACAGTTTCCTAGCTCAGGCTGTCCTTGAATTTGCTAAGTAGCTGAGGATGCCCTTGAACTTCTGAGCCTCCTGCCTCCACTTCCTAAGTACACCACCTAGCCTGCCTTTATGAAATGGTGGGCTTTGTTTCAGATTACTTTAGTTTTAAGTCTTACAGTGTTGAAACTAGCCTGATGAGTTATAGGGTAAGTACCCGAGGCTATGGTTAACACAAGCTGAAGATTTCTATAAACCACATCAGTGTGGATCAGAAAGATCAGAAGAAAAGCTTCAAACCACACTGTACATTGATTCTGCATCATATCTTAAGGGTACCACTTACTGTCTAGTTACTATGCACCAGATACTACTGTAAAGATTGCATGCATTTTCATTCATTTGCTCTTCATAGCAACTCATTACATTAGATGCAGTTACTATCCTCACATTGTAGATGAGGGAGCTGAAACGCAGAAAACTTGTGAGACCGGCTAGTAGAGCTGAAATTATAACTAAGGCGTGTTGACTTCCATGCATTTAAACCAAATGCATACTCCAGCATTTAAACTAAAACCCAGGAGTCTTCCGGGTCTCAATCTATTTACCTGTTTGTAATTGGACTCTCTAAGGCTATTCATCCTACTCTACTCAAGTCAACATACTGTTCCCGTATTCAACCTGGTAGGATCCTTCAAGTGTGTTTTTCCAAGCATTCCAGTTCTGTTCTGTGAGAAAATGTGTAGCATTTGCATGACTGGGTTACATTAGTTAGGGTTTCTATTGCTATGAAGAGAAACCAAAACCACAGAAACTCTTAAAAAGGAAAACATTAATTGGAGCTGACTTATAGTTCCAGAGGTTTAGTTCATTATCATCATGGCAGGCAGGACATACCAACATGATGGCAGCCATAGTGCTGGAGAAAAAGCTGAGAATGGAGAAGGAGCTGCATCTTGATCACATGGGCAATAGGAAGTGGTCTGAGACACTGGGTATGGCTTGAGCATATAGATTAAACCTCAAAGCCCACCTCCACGGTGACATACAACCTTCAACAAGGCTATACCTACTCCAACAAAGCCACACCTCCTAATAGCCACTCCCTATGAGTTTATGGGAACCAATTACATTTAAGCTACCATGATGACCTTGGAAGTCATTAAGAAGAACAAGAAGTCACCATGGATCAGGCCAGTCTCACTCTGTACAAATAAATGCAACTCATCTTGGCTGGGGTGTCATTAGGATCAAGGTTGATGAATGAATAACTAAACATGCCTTGTAGGCATCTTCAAGCATCTCCTATGTGTTTGCTATTAAGCCAGACAGTAGATTATGGTGGTGACTAAGACACAGACCCTGAAATCTAGCAGTTCAACTCAAGGTATGGAGACTATAGGAGGAGGGGAAAGCATAAGAAAGTAACCAACTCAAAAGGAAGTAAAACAGTACAGAAATAAGACCTGGAGATGACCTTTTCCCAAAGAAGCAGGAAAATGAAGCCTACTCTACCACTGATGGAGACATCCATCAGGCTGGAGTAGATACCTACCTGGCATGTTGCTGGAGACAGTGCTTGAGTCAGAAGTGGCTTTCCAGACTCAACTCCAGGCTTCCCAACCAGCATCCTTGGCAGTGGAGTCCACCAGTCACCACTACAGAGGAGGCTGTAGTGTTAGAAAACACTTGTGTTATGTTAGATGGAATCCAGGGTTTTGATAGACTGCTCTGTTGGGATTTGAGATTGCAGAGCACTAGAAACAGAGGGAGCAAAGATGGAAAATAATGGCACTTTATGATACTATAAGGCAAATCCAGCCTAGATTTTTTTGCGGGGATCTTTATTATATTTATTTATTTGTGAATCTGTGTACATGTGTAAATGAGCACATGCTACAGCGTGTGTAGAGGTCAGAGGACAGCTTACAGTTGTTGCTTTTCTCCATCCATCATGTAGGCACCAGAAATGCCACTCAGATTGCCAGGGTTGGTGGCAAGGACAGTTACCCACTAAGTCATCTTATGTATCTGAGGCCAGCTTTTGAAAACTCTTAAACAAAGACCTTGGGCTTGATCTTATAAGTTGTGGGGTCTGATGAAGGTGCTTAAAATAGTTTGCAGGACATGACCAAACCCTTCATTTGGAATAGGTAGGAGGAGAAAAGCTAGGGAAAGTGAGTAATAGGTGTTGAGAACAGCCTGGATGAAAAATTACAGCATGGTCAGCCAGGCAGGAGTATGGATTGCCCTCCTCACAAGGATGGACCTGCTACAGAAGAGATGTCGCATGCGTTCCCCATGATTTTCCCTCCTGTGAGGTGGCTGCTCACAGTCAATGACTGATAGATCCGCACAGGTGAGTAATGACATAGTCAGCGCTACTATGTGCCAGCTCTGTGCTGAATGTTTTACATAAACCCTTCTCTGTACTCCTCACAACAGCGCCATGAGATTGCTGATACATTTTACAGATGAGGAAAACGGAGTCTCAAAGAAAGGAAGCAACTTGCCTTCAGATAGGAAGTTCACGGAGTTACAAATTTGATGATCTGATATGAGAGTTCATGCCTGCTGTCGGGAAGCTGTATCATCTTGCCAGAGAGTCAAGTGCTTCCTTGAGAATCCTCTTATTAATGTATGCACAGAGTTTTACATCCTTACAGTAATTACAAAGGTTTACGCCCTACTCCACCAAAGCATTTTGCTATATCATATGATGTCTTTCTGTCGAATGGGGAACTATTTTGGTCATGCTGGCAATGGGTGGTAGGTTCCTTCAAGCCCTAATTGGCCTCTCTTCTTTATGTCTCTAACTCTAGTACCTGCCCCTGACCAGGGAAGTCTCCCCTGGAAATGACATGAGTGGATTGTGTTCACCAAATGTCCTCATTGGTCCTGGATTTTCATGACTGTAAGTAAGACTATAGCAAACATTTTCAGGAATGGAGTATTTGCTAAACCCAGGGTTCTTTCCACACACTGGATCTCTGGAGGCAGACTTAGTGCTGGCTAGAAGCCATGCTCCATCTCTGAACCTTAATTTTCTTCACTAACTGTGCCAGTTCAGGGTCACAGTATGTCACACAGCCACATTCAGAGAACTAGATTACCAGTTTCGGTGACCTCTGGCCCTTCCTGGGCACTATTGTCTTATTAACTGCTCTTATCGATTGCTCTTATTTGAAAGGGTTAATGACCTAAATTATGTAATTTCATCTACATTTGCGAGGCAGTGTCTTTCCTGTACCATTACTGAATAAACATATGAATATTTTCACTTAGTGACTGATTGCTTGCTCACTTCACTTATCTTTCTGCAGAGCTCTGTGAGTCATTTCCCAGGCTGACTACCCAGATCTGGGGCAGACACAGGCTTGGGCACTTGAGGAAGGAGGACAAAGTAGGGATTGAAGAAATCTAACATCAATTACCAACATGACCCAAATCCATTCCTCATTTAGAATCCGCCTTACTGTGATGTCTGGGATGACCATACACCATCTTCTCTTTTCTCAGATACAAGTGATGAGTATTCCACCAATTAGACAGTTGCTACCCAGAAACTTTTAGAGATCAAGATAGACAATCTTCTCTAGGAGGACTCTGGGTGAGAGCATAGAGAAATCCCACTGGAAGACCTACATTGCAGAATCCATGTGCTTCACTGCAGGAATTTGGAGAATAAAGTATAACCAACATTTCTAAGAGGAGTCTGCTCACCGTGGATAGTACCTGGATAAACATTTCTTGTTTTAATATACGCCAGGGAAAGCACAAGCTGCTTCCATCTCTGTGACATCACAGACATTATAGCAAAGAATGGCAATGAAAAAGAGTATAGATCAAATGAAAGCAGTGAAAATACCTATTCAGGTGGCTGAGAACTTGGCTAGAATGAAAAGCACAAAGGTGACAGGTGGTGTCAACTTTGGCAAACATATTATCAACACCAAGGTCTTGTCTACCACATGCTAAATACTTAGCCTAGTACCAAGGACACAGATAGAGTATGTATGGCTTTCTCTAAGACAGTGGTTCTCAACCTGTGGGTCATGACACCTTTGGGGGTTGAATGACCCTTTTGCAGGGATTGCCTAAGACCATCAGAAGTATCAGATATTTACACTACAATTCATAGCTGTAGAAAAATTACAGCTATGAAATAGCCACAAAAAGTAATTTTATGGTTGGGGTCATCATAACATGAGGAATTGTATTAAAGGGTCACAACATGAGGAAGGCTGAACCACTGCTCTAAGGGCTCCTAAGGGAAAAGACAATGAGCTGGTGGAAAGTGAGCATCTGTATCGGTGGGAAACATGTATGTTCAGAACAGCTAGAAGATCTCAGTGAGAGCAGTAAGAACGACACCTCTCATAGTGCCAGAGCATCAGTGTAGATGTCTTCCGGCTTGTGTCAGATGAAACCAAGTCGCTGTCTCCTCCCTCCCTCCCTTCCTTCCTTTTGTCCTTCCTCCCTCCCTTTGTTCTTGCCTCCTTTCTTTCCTCTCTCCCTCCCTCCCTCTCCCCCTCCCTCCCTACCTCCCTCTCTCCCTTCTCCCCTCCCCTTCCCTCCCTCTCCCCTTCCCTCCCTCTCCCCTTCCCTCCCTCCTTCCCTTCCTGCCTTACTCTCTCATCCCATGTTTTACAAATTACCTGCCCACAGTGTGAGACTCCTAGGCTATCCAGGTGTGCGCCACAGGGCACTGGAGAGATGAGGAATGTGTTATTGCCCAGGACAACAGCCTTAACTGGTAAATCAAGTCTGTTCTCACCCTGATGATTTCCTCTTTAAAATTCATCTTGGAGGAAGTTGTGCAACATTTGTTTTCCATTCTGGCTAGGGTTACTCTGGCTCACTCAGCTCTGAGTAACAAGTGGTCCTCTCGAGGACAGGGAGGTCTTCTGACCATAGGGGAGGGGAGGGGCAAGAGTGCAGTCCAATGGCTCAGCAGCTACAGTCAGCGAAGTGACCTTGAAAGGATGATAGTGATCCCCAGAAGATTGGGAGTTGTACTGTTATCAACATCTTTGAAGAGGGGTGGGCATCTGCTATGAAAATCTATCACATAAAGGGCTCTGGGGATAAAACAGAGACAAATGTCTCTTTCCCTGAAACCACAGATGTGAGAACACTTGCTCTGGTCTAGGGAACAGAAGACAAGCACACAGAGGCATAGGAAAAAGACATTTGTGACTTAGGGCACTTGGGGAGAAGTAAGGGTTGAGCTCTCCCAGTCTGGAGCCCCATGCACAGGAGACTGGAGGTCCACTTGTGGGGTTTCAGCAGTCTTGTGTGGGAGGTGGGGCACAGTTAGACTGAAAAGGCAGAATAGAGTGAGGGGGCCAGGATGTGAAGAGGAGAGACCACATGCTTCATTTCCAGGACAAGCAGACTTGGGGTGCATGTGGTAGACCAAGCTGTGGTGCAGGGTGCTTCAGAGATCAGCGGGTGACAATTCTGGAAAGAGGATTAAATGACCCTACTCACCACTACTAAGAAGCCATTGACATTCCAATGGGATTAGTGAGAGTGATCTCCTATATTTTCTTTGGGGGACATTACAGTGGCAGGTGTTCCGTGCATGAGCTGGAGGAGGAAGAAACTGAAGATAGGAAACTTGTTGGGTAACTATTGCAATAGCTGGGTGAGAGCTAATGAAGGCCTGATCAGGGCTGTGGTCATCAGGACAGAAGAGATACGATGTGAGAGACCTGAGGAGGAACATTGCCAGGGCCTGACAACTATGATGATATAGAAGGTCAGAGAGAGAACTACAAGGCGAAACTCATCTTGTAATGATGAATTTACAACATAAGCGATGTTGTATCATTGGCTTAGGGGAGGAGTTGGGGAATTTAAGAAAAACTGAATGTATTTTTTATAGACTCTCCATCCTTACATGTATGTATCTTGAGGAACAAGAGTGTTATGGTAACGACATACATGACAGATAGTGATGTTCTGGTTTTGAAAGGAAGCCAACAGACCTTGGGAAGAAGGTCTGCAGAGAGTGCTTTAGACACACTATCATTATGGAGGCTTGAGAAATGAGTGTTTCTAGCACTTGAATTTCAGTGCTTGCCAAATCTGTGATCAGAACTCTCTGATTTCATATCCACTCCCTAGAATGATGGGGGAAGTTCTCCTGTGTATATGTTTTTCTTATTGGGTGATGAATAAAACACTGGTTAATGAGGCAGAAAGATAGGCAGGACTAGGCAGAGGAGAATTCTGGGAAAGGTAGGCAGAGAGAGCCCCCACCAAAACAGTCACCATATGAACTGCCAAAGGAGTTAGAGGTTCAGACCCTTCTCAGGTAAGACCACGTAGAATTACTTAGATGAATAGAAATAGGTTAATAATTAAGACAGAGCTAGCCAATAAGAAGCCCAAGCCACCAGCCAACAATTTTATAATTAATATAGCATTAGTGTATTTATTTTGGGTTCAAGGGCCGTGGGACCAGCCAGGACAAGAGAAAAAGAACCTCTCCTTACAAAATGGTACCCACCGTGAGGTACCAATCCAAAATCCTGAGATTAAGAGTCTCATGCTCTACTGACTGAGCTATCAAACCTTGTGTCTCAGGTCCCTATTCTCCAGGAGATGGCAGGTAACTAGGCTATCCATCCTTCCATCCTTTTATTCATTCCATCCATCTAGCTCATCCCATCTATCCATTCAAGCCTCCCTTGTCTCCTGTCCTTCCCTTAAATAAGAGTTCCAGCATGCTTACCATGGCTATTCAGCAGAAGGAGAAATGTCACAGGGACAGGAAAGCATTGGATAGATAGGTCCTTCCTAGGGAGTGCCTTCTCAGCTGTCTTCTGGAGACAACTTCCGAATCCTATAGAGTGGTCCTAAAATGGAAATTTAGATGATGGGTTAGCTGATTTATTTTTTGGGTGGGGCTTGCTTTGCCAAGAACAGAGTGAACGTCTGGGCCCAGAAAGGTTTTCTTGATGAGAAGCCCAGAGCGCTTTTCCCTTTAGTGCAATCAGTCCCATGATGGAGCTTCCCCTCCCACCTGTGTGATGGAGGCTGGCAGAAGGCCTGGGTCTTCCTAGCAGCCTTCTCCAGGCTGATTCATAGCAGAATTACTCAACATGTATAGATTCTAAAATAAAAATAAGTTCTCCTAAATGACTCTAAAAATGTACCCGTGTTCTTTGAATGCTTGCATCACAGATTGCATTTGGTTTATAGCTTCCTTGCTTGCTTTCTTACACCAAACTGAAAGGTGGGGCTGGGAGAAGGAGACTCACCCAGGCTGCAGTTCTTGGAGTGCTATACTTAAATTCCATCTCCATGGCAGCCTGGCAGCCCCCTGACCATGTGGAACCTGCGTCTTGAAGAACAGCTTTAGATCTTCAGCTCCTGCTTAATTAAGAGTTGCTTTCATTTTTGAAGAGTTTATCCACCTCCATCACAGTAATTGACCATCCAGGTGGGGAGGGCTGCATTTCCCTTTCATTTCTTTGAATTGGCCAACAGCCTTGCTCTGGGGCTAGGCTTCTGAGTCCTTACAATGGCAGACAAACGCAGGGTGGGAGAGGGGTGGCAAGCAGAGCAGGACTTGCCCCTGGTGGAGTCTATGAAGTTGTAGATCAAATGATCAATCCTCAGTTTAAGAGGTGGTGCCACTATTCATGAAGCCAGTGGTAACTGCCCAAGAAGGAACACACCACTTGTTATCATTAAATGATAGAAAGTTTTCCAAAGGCTCTCTACTTCTCCTCCCAAATAGCTTGGAGTCCTGTGTACAAGGAAGGTGAAGGCTTTGACTCACTTAGTCTTACTTATATTAGTAAGCAGCAAGCCCATAAAGTAGAAGTGACAGAGGAAGTTGACAAAGGAGGTACTAGTAGTCTACTTTTAGAGAATGACCCAGAACTATCATTCTCTTCATCTCCTATCATTGACCTGTTGATGAGCAGGCCTTGCCCTGTCCCTTAGTACAAATTTGAGAATGTAACTTCTGAGATAGGTTCCAGTATCCAAAAGTCCATAAAGCGTCTTGATTACTTGTTTTCCTAATTCCACAAGGTATCAACAGACACTTACGGGAAAGGGCAAGGAGAAGCTCCTTAGTCAAAAGGATTTTGAGAAATGCTACATTTAAACACTATGGAAAGTATTTTCCATTCTCTAAGATTCCCCAGGACTTTCAACATTCCTAAATGGTAAAAGATGTCACACTCATGACCCAAAACTTGGATCATCCAATCCTTCTTCATCCAGGGAGATCACATGACTTGTCCTGTGTCAGGGATAGTAGTGAAAAGACTTGTCTTCAAGCTCTTTCCTTTTGCCCAGAGAATCACAGAGCAGAAACAAAGCTGAAGGCAGAGGTAGTCATGAATCATTACTTCGAAGGACAAGTAAATGTCAGATTCAAAATGTCAGGAGGTCAGTCTTGAGTCATCCCAGAAGCCTAGGTAGAAGAGGCCCAAGACAGCACAGGGAAAGACCAAGAACCACAGATAAGAGGTAGGCAAAACAGTGAAATTATAAGAAGCTAAGATATGTGTGGCGAGTCTGCCGAGTCGTTATTTTGTTGGACAAATCCCTACCCAGTGTTTGTGAAATACTAGACACCATTGCAAATGCAGAGGCAAACAAAGGTACACAGATGAAAGTCTGGTCCTTGGTCTAATAATATGGAATTCTATCTTTTAAGAGCTTGTGGTACCCTTTTGTTTCCTAGGTAATCCCTCCCCCACATTAGGTTTAGATTCTGCAAAGCACAACTATGTACCAGTTTGTGAGTTCTGACTTGTAAGCTCTGATGTGTCCCTGTGTCCTGGTCCAATAGAAAAGCAATGGTTTGATCTTTAAATTTTGCTGTGTGTGTGAAGAATGGGAAAGGAGTTCATGGGCCTTTTGGGTTTAGGGGCAGAAGAAGCCAGTCACATTTGTGTGTGTGAAATTTTCTAATTTTTAATTGTTGATGATCATATTTGAACTTAACAATACAAGGGACAACATGATTTAAGTAAGTTTATATTTTGTGTTGGGCTGTATTAGAGCTAGCCTGGACTACACTTGGCCCTTAAAATGCACTCTCCTGAATGGGTGTTGAAGACTCAGAATTTGGGGCAGGTCTTGACTCTACTTTCTACATTCTCTTTTCCTAGAACTATCCAGGCTTTGTCTTAGACCTACTCTGTTTTGTTTTGTTGGTTTTTGAGACAGGGTTTCTCTGTGGCTTTGGAGGCTGTTCTGTAACTCACTCTGTAGACCAGGCTGGTCTTGAACTCACAAATATCCACCTGCCCCCTGCCTCCCAATTGCTGGGATTCAAGGTGTATACTACCATCACCTGGTTTAGGCTTACTCTGAACCCAAACTAGAAACCAAAAATTTATTTCTACTCAAACTATTTAAAACTACTGTTTTTCTTCTGTATATAAAAGGATAAAATAGAGTGAGAAAAATAAAATTTGGTTTTAAAAAAAAAAAAAAAAAGGGGACAGTCATGGTAGTCCATGCCTCTAATCCAGGGACTTGGAAGGTGGAGACAGGAGGACTAGGAATTCAAGGTCATCTTCTGCTACCTAGTGGATTCAAGTTCAGGGCTAGATGAGACTTGACCTCAAAACAATAAGTAGAGTACAATTTGATTTAAAAAAAAAAAAAAAAGGATCTGGGATAAAAAAAAAATTGATAAAGACACACATGGAAAGAAGCCTAATCTAAAATATGGATCTTATAAAGCTGCCTCCTCGGCATTGGCTCATCCACTGACGACCTCATGCTCTCAGCAGAAGAGGGAGCAGAGCCTATGCAAATTCTTGATGTTTACCTTCGGAGTCTTCCTTAAATGCCAGCTTGTTCTAAAATTAATTAATAACTACTGTGTGACTAAACCACTCCGAAGACTTTTCCCCAGCAACTCAATCCATCTCAAAAGTTACCTATACTTACCTATTTCATGCAGTGTCTGCCTCCTTGGTTTTATCATTTGTAAGCAGTTATGCTGACAGCAACTGGTTTCACCTTCTTTTTCTGGAAAAACAAAAACAACAACAATCTTTTCTCAAATATTCATTATTGAGACTTAGAGCACTTAATCTGAATACCTACAGAGAGTTTAAAGGTCCGGAAGTAACTGAACCAGAGGTATTTCAGGGTTTCTTGAATGGCACCTGCTGACATTTGCCTGTCTGTCCTGGTGAGCTCACAGCAGGGTGATTTCACACTGTTAAAGGAAGACTGCAATCCCCACAGACAAAGGGCAAAGCCCCTTTGGTGTGTGCTGTTTTCTTTGGTTTTAATTTGGAAATGCATTCTCCTTGCCCACCAGGGTAGTGAGTTTCACTTTAACTGGGATTTAAAGACATGGTATTTACTTTTAAAAACATCATTGCACAAAAATGAAAGAACAGCAACTCTGAAAAAGGTTGGCTGTTCTTTGCAAGAACATGTGAATGCATGAATGTAAAGGTCAGAGGTCAAGAAAAAGCATCTTCTGCAATTGCTTTCTATCTTATTTTTTAATTAAAATTGTTACATTTATTTATTTGTTTATATGTATGTGGGGGGATGCAAAAGTGTTACATGGTGGTCAGAGGACAATTTGGAGGGATTACTTCCTCCCTCTTATTGTGTGTGTCTTGGGAATTGAATCAGATCCTCAGGCTTGATGACAAGCTCCTTTAAGAGAACAGCCATCTTGCTAGTCCCATCTTATGTTTTGGCCCATCTTTTGCTTCCCATGTTGACTATATACTGGCTAGACTAAGACTTATGTCCTTAGCCTATTCTCTGCCTCTCCAATACAATACAGGTACACGTGACTACAATGCCAAGCTTCACATTTTTAAAAACATTTATTTATGTGCATGAGTGGTTTGCCTACACTCGTATATGTGTACTGCATGTGATCCTGGTTACTTCAAGGGTCAGGAGATGATGAAGGGTCAGAGCCTCTGAAACTGGAGTTCCAGATGGTTGTGAACTGCCAGGTGTGTTCTAGGATTGGAACCCAAGTTCTCTGCAAGAGCAGCTAGGGCTCTAAACTATTGAGTCATCTCTCCAGCCCCAGAACACAGCTGGAACTTACTCTGTAGAGCAGCCTGGCCTCCAACTCATAGGTACATGTCAGCCTCTGCCTCCTGAGTGCTGGGGCTAAAGTCATGCTCCACCACGCCTGGCCCCATCTTTTATAAGCATAGGTGTTGGCTTTGAACTCAGGTGAGCACACTTGTTTGTCAGCGATGGCCATAGCATCTCTCTAGTCCCTTTAGCCTACTTTTGTTCATAACTTTTCACCTGAATCAGTGATGGGTCCAATTTTGACTCACTTAAAAAATGTAACCATGCTGACAAATATCTTGATAAGAGTGGATATGGCTGTGACATTCTTTCAGTTTTCATGGTTTGAGATGAAAGTGAAAATTGTTTCTAACTTCTGTACGCAGTTAGAAAAACACCCCACTCCCACCCACACACACACCTCCAGTTAGTAAGGGCATTGTGTAAATTGTGGAAGCACTTTAAGACTAGAAATAACTCAAATTAGAAGCTTCCTTTTTTTTTTTTTTTTTAAGTTCATGAGATACTTGAAACACTTCTTAGCTGCTTTCATAAGCAGATGTGAATATCAGCTGCCTTGGCTCTCTCATGCCAGCTACACAGAAAAACATTGTTAGAAGAGCAGCAGCTTTCAAATAGTGGAAAGTTTCCAGATGTGTCACTCATAGCTCGGATCTGAACAAACTGTTGGGACTGCTCCTCTTCAATACTTTGATGGATTAGTCATCAATTTCTTAAAAGAAAAAAGAAAAAGAAAAAGAAAAAAAAAAAGCTTAAAACCAGAGGGGAAAAAATGAGAAAAAATTTTTAAAAAACCTCTTTAATATTGTCAGCTGAGATTTTAATCGTTTGCCATCCTCGGAGCAGAAAATGGATAGTCATCAAATTGGTCACTTGTCACACCTGGCAGGACATCAAGTTCAAGAGCTTTTTCTGTTGGCTCAGGAATTTCGTTAAAATAGCTTACTAATGTAGAGGGAGGTTTTTGAAGAGTGGGGTTAGTGGAAGCTTTCCTATCGGTGACATACACAGGTTTTGTTCAATTTTTACTAAATATTTTGTGGTGCTATGCTAGCTTCCAGGAAAATGAAATTCTTGTTCTCATTTCACTGTTTCTCTGCCTTGTGCTAATGGAAATTAAAGTTCAAGTGCATGGAACCCAGCTCCTACAAAGATCTGAAGCCAGGATTGGGTTCTGTGGTGTTACATAGAATGACTGCCTCTTTTCTGAACTGTTTCATCACTGAATCATGGAAACTCCAGCTCTGAACAACAGTAGCTGTTTCCTTGAGCTGAAATTGTAAAAACGAGCAGACTAGGCCTCTCTTATCTCATGGAGCATCGGAATAAGAAACAAACTTCAACTTGCGGACTGACACTTAATTTGAATATTTTTCTTGCAAACCTCATTAAGTATTTTCGATCTTTCTGACCGGCTTCTGAACTTGGTGATCATTTTGAATGGAGAATAAAATGATTTAAAAACTGGGAAGCACTCTGCAGGCAAGAGGAGAAGGAGCCAATGTCACTATCATCCCGTGTCATGGGTCACCTTTTCAAGGGTTACCCTTCACAGATTAAGTAGTTATTAGCAGCAGAGACACCTTCTGAGAAAGGCCTTCTCAGTGAACTTGCCCCTTGTTGGATATCATAAGATATGCTTCATAGGCTAAGACAGTCAACCACGGTCTAAAAGTCTTTTATTTATTATTATTAATAACTTTGGTTTTTTGAAACAGGGTTTCTCTGTGTAGCCTTGGCTGTCCTGGAACCCTCTCTGTAGACCAGGCTGGCTTCGACTCACAGAGATCCACCTGAGTACTGGTATTAAAGGCGTGCACCGCCACTGCCCGGCTTTGATAAGTCTTTGTGGAGTGCTCCAGGTTTAGACTGTACCAACACCCACCCCATGTTCACACGCCTCTGCTTCTTGCTTTCTTTCTCCATCCATCTCCTAAGATTGTCTTCCTCCTTTCTCTGCCCATTCCATATTTTGGGGGGCTCATGAACCCAACAATACATACTTAATTCACAACATTTTCTACACTTTGCTTCATAGACTTTGAATTCCCTTTTGAGACAGGGTTTCATGCATTCCAGAATAGCTTCAAACTCACTGTATAGCCCCAAATGACTTTAAAATTTTAGTTTTCTTGTCTCCATCTCTATCTATTGAGTTCTGGAATTACAGGCAAGCATCACATGGTAATGCAGGTGGAACTAGGAGTTTTGCTTGTACATGTTAAGCAAATGCTACCAAGTGAGCTTCATCCCTAACCTCTTTTTCTTAGATTTCCTTTTATTATTGTTGTTCTGTTTTTGAGACAGGATCTCACTATGTGTCCCTGGCTGGCCTAGTACTCCCTATGTAAACCAGGTTGGCCTTCAACTCACAGAGATCTTCCTGCCTCTGCCTCCCGAGTGTAGAGATCAAAGGCGTCCAATGACACACTTGGCCTTCCTAGATTTCTTAATCCTTTATAATGAGCATCACTGATTTGGTCTTTTTTGTCATCTAAGATATTGGGACTTTGGGGACATTTCTTCATTTATACAAAAAGAAAATGTTTAGAATTAAGGTATCCTATCAAATATAAATGTTTTTGAGGGCTTGACAGACAGCTTAGTAGTTAGGAGTGTTTTGCTGCTCTTGCAGAAGACCTAGATTCAGCTCACAGCACCCATGTGATGGCTCGAAATCGCCTGTAACTCCAGGTTTGGGGAATCTAATGCCCTTTTCTAAGCCCCAAGGCACAAGGTATGAAAGTGGTATACATACATACATATGGGCAAAACACTCACACACATAAAATTATTAAAAGAATCAGCCTTTTCAGCCATGTGTATTGGAATATATATATATATATATAGTCCTGATGCAGGGGAATTATGAGCTCAAGCTCTGGATGGGATACATAGTGAAACCCTGTTTAAAAAAGAAAAAAGAATCAGACACACCTTAAACTTATCATTGCAATAGCTCTTCATTGGACTTCAGGTTATTATCATACAAATAGTTTACATTTTTATATTTTGTCTGAATAATTGTCCTTTGAAAATCAATTGGTTCCAGAATCCCCAGCAGATATAAAAAGGTCCTTAGACACTCATGTACATCTCCATACAAATTGCCTACATACCCTTTATATTTAAACCATTCTTAGATCACCGGTGACTCATTAACGTAAATAGTTGCTATTCTGTAGTGTTTAGGAGATGATGGCAAGGAGAAAAAAAAATTGACATGTTCCAGAATAGAAGTAATGTTACTTCTGAGCATTTTTGGTCCAAAATTTTTTTAATCAGTGGATGTGGAACTCATGAATATTGAGGAATAACTATAAATGTGTTGGGATCATCATTCCTCTACTTTAAACAAGGGACTTATCTTTCTTTTGGATGTTCTCCTGAGTCCAGAACATTCTCTGTATAGACTGACTGGCAGATGTAAACTTTCCTTGGTCAACTTTTTTTTGTTGTTGTTGTTACTATAACAAATACTAAGACAATCAGCTTATAAGGAAAAAAGGTTTGTTTAGGTCCGTGATTTTAGAGGTTTCAATACAAGATCAGTCATCCTTGTTGCTTTGGAGTCCTGATTAGGCAATGCATGTGGCAGAGGAACCTGGCCACCTCATGCTGGCTGGGCAGGAAAAAAGAGGGAGTGAGCTGGAGAAATGGCTCAGGCAGTAAAGTGTTGTCCCACCAGCATGAGGACTTCATTTCCAGAACCCATGCAGAAAACTGGGCATGGTGGCACACACTCTTAACCCCAGAGGCAGGAGAATTCCTGGAGCTCTCTGGCCAGGCAGCCTAGCCTACTCAGAAAGCTCTAGGCAAAATGAGAGACGGCACTAAGAAGTGACATTTGAATTTTTCTTTTGGCCTCCACACACATACATGCATTTGCACCTGAACCCACATGTACATGTGTGTGTGTATGTGTGTGTGTGTGTGTGTGTGTGAGAGAGAGAGAGAGAGAGAGAGAGAGAGAGAGAGAGAGAGAGAGAGAGAGAGAGAGAGAGAGAGAGAGAATGAGGGGGGGGCAGAGTACTATAACCCATGTTGACACAGTTTCTCCATGACCAGACTCCTCACTTCCTCCCAGTAGGTTCCACTCCCTTAAGGGTCAATAGCAAAACACTCAATAGCCCAGCACTCAATAACAAAACAGAACAGGGACCAAGCCTTTCACTTGCACAGCTGTGGGGACACATATGTAAACTGCAGGGACAGCTAATGCTTCTGAGAGCCCATCATCATCTCCGGAACCAGGCCTTCATGAAGGACCATTGCTGGGAGACCACAAGGTTTCTTAGGACATCTCTTAGAATACCATCACTTCTACCCTTTTTTAATCTGGAAAGAGTTGCTCGATGCCTCTCATGATGCCACAGGATGTGATTCTGGGGTAAATCATGTCTTTTTTTTTTTTTTTCTGGATTACACATCGTTCAAAGCCCCACTGAGGTCAGAGTGACTGACGTTAGAGATCAAAGAACAGGAAGGGCTCTCACTGTGAAAGAGAATGGAATAGGTTTTCAGGACACACTTCAGGATGTTGTATAAACATGGCTACAGAAGAAATAATGCATAATCAAAAACACATAAACCTGTTTTCCTTAGACTCGCATGAAGAACTAAGTGATGGTACAAAAGCATGGATTTCTAATTCCACATATTCTGATTCAAGATAAAAGTGTCACAATTCACAGCAGCCACAGTCTGCTTTCTTGAGAGTATCTGCCCCTAAAAGTCTAAAGGTCCAGCATACAAATGGGATCTAGAATCTAAAAGTGTTAGACAGGAAGGCAGCCTGGGGACCATGCAGTGCTCAACCCACTCATTTTTACTAATAGAGAAGGAAGGATCAGAGCCTAGATGCTTGTGGGAAGTTATTGAGCCAGGTCCTGTGGAATAATCTTGGTCTGTCACTCAAGAGTTGTCCTTTTCTATCCTGCACCATGGACTTCACGCATCAGCTTCTCTCTCCTCTAGGTGGGAGGCTAAGTTAATGAGTTATGGGGTGAGAGGAAGGAAGTCTGGGGTGTTTTTATTCACAACAATCTCTCTACCTACTGGGCTTCAAGGTGGCAGACTTGCATTTTCTATGTGTGTGTGTGTGTGTGTGTGTGTGTGTGTGTGTGTATGAATGCACATGTGTGTGTACAGGTATGTGTGTGTATGAATGCACATGTGTGTGTACAGGTATGTGTGTTTCGTTTGTGTTGTGTGTGTGTGTGTGTGTGTATAAAGCACTGTTTGTCTTGTTATGCGTGTGTGTGTTTGTGTGTGTGTGTGTGAGTATGAATGCACATGTGTGTGTACAGGTATGTGTGTGTATGCGTTTGTGTGTTTGTGTGTGTGTGTGTGTGTGTGTGTGTGTGTGTGTGTGGTGTACAGGCTAAAGGACAACCTTCGGTGCCATTCACCTTATCTATGTGAGCAGGGTCTCTCATAGGCCCTGAACTTACTAAGTAGGCCTGAGCATTGAGCTCTAGGGATCAGCCTGTCTCTACTCCTAGCACTGGGGATACCAACAGGGGCCAACTTATGGACCATTTTTTTTCACATGGGTCCTAGGAATTGAACACAAATCCTCACGCTTGCTCCACCAGCATCTCACCATCTGAGCTGTCTCACCAGCCCAGGGCTGCATTTTCAACCCCAGCTCTTGCCAGGTGTCCTTTCCAGTCCTAGTGACCACTTCCCTTTTATTTCCCTGTAGATCCGGACATGGTGAGACTTCAAGTTGTTGCTGGCTCCAGGAGCCTTCATGAGAAGTTGCTGATTGTGCTTAACCTGGCTCATGCTCTGGTTTCCAAGCCCCTTTGATGATAACCTCCTTAGAATATAGCATTTGTTTTCTACCTGAACCCTGACTACCAATAAGTTTGAATCGAGTCATCTGGCTCCGGTTTAACCCTCTTCCATTTATATCCCCCAATTCATAAGCAGGTTTAGAAATCCAAATGGCTCTGGATATGTTGAAGACATTCAATGCTTGGCATGGTGATAATAATATTGCATTACATACCTGAAGAGAGCCAGCCTGAAGCATTCTCATTGTGCATATTCAGGGTAGCTGCGTAAGGTGACAGATATGCTAAGTGTTTGATTGCAGTAGTCATTTCATAATGGATACAAAAACATCATGACTGTACATCTTGAATTTCCCCAACTGTTTTGTCAGCGATACCACAACAGAGTTGGAAAGACGAAGAACTGTACTTGATCGAGAGGAAAGAAAGCGCCTGTGACTATAAATGCTCAGTTTATGTGGAAATGTTTTAATTGTTGGAGGAAGAACGACTGAACCCAAGACTGAGTAATGAGCCGCAGGAGGGGAAAGGCTGACTCTTGGGAGGCTCTGCAGGAAATCTTGCAGAGGTGAAGTTTGACAGGGGTAAAAGTGCGACTGTCTGGGGACTGGGAGGGTGCTGTGGTTCCGGCGTGGTTAGAGGAAGTGGGGCAGCAGCGGCTGGAGTCAGCCCACCCTAGAGTGATTAGAAGTTTTCCAAAAAGCAAAGCCCCTAAACAGAAGCCAGCAGTGCCCCAGAACGCAGCCTCAACAGGAGCAGCGGTCCCTTAGCTAGAGCTGTACGGGACACTGGTGCTGCGTTTAACACTGGCCTTTGGGCTCCAGGAAGCGGTCTGGTTAAAACAGTTCTGAGGGTACATCTGGCCTGGCAGACTTTTTGCCTGGTATCCTGACCCTGTTGAAGTTCACCTTTACCTATTGGCGTTTCATTTTGTTGCGTTCCCACCTGCTTTTCCTCTGAGAGAAAATGGCGAAATGGTAAACCAGGAAGTGGGGGTGTTAGCAGAGGCAAGGGACTATGTCCCAGAACTAAATGAAACTTTATTCCAGCCTTAACTCTACCACTTTGTGAGACCTCATTCAGGTCTCTGGAACCCTGCTTTCTCAGAGTAAAATGAAAACCTTGGTGAGGATGACCAAGGACGTCACTTCTGTTTTTCAGTTTAGATTCCCGGAACTGTACTCATGAGAGTTGTCCATCTTGAACTGTTCCTGGATAATGAAGAATATCTCACTCTGGCCCTTCTCTCCTGGCTTTTGGAATCTGTCTTACAAGAAAAGCTGTGAGGTCCGAATATCTCTAGCCCCTACACCTCCCACAAAATCTGCAAATAGTGTCAGGTTCAAAGACTCCAAGGTCCTGGAGTCTATAGTCTTATACTGTAGTATTGTCTCCTAGGAGATCGGAGACTATAAGCCAGGGGGCAGAACAGCCTGTTGCTGGACTACACAGTCAGGAGGGCCAGGGGAGTCATTGTGAATATAACTGACGTCCCAGATCACTTTCCCATTCTCCTTGGCTCCACTTGTTCACATGTGTGAAAGAAATCAGTGCAATGCTTTTCCTTTTTGTTTTTTTCAAGTCAACTAATCCTTTTGGCTGACTCTGCCCCTCATTAACTAGTTAACTTGGATGCTGCATTCACTCTTCCCTATGGAAAACTCCCTCACAGCATTCTCTTGGTGCATAGGCTGGTTTAATCAAGGGGCTTTGAGTGTGTGTGTGTGTGTGTGTGTGTGTGTGTGTGTGTGTGTGTGTGTGTGAACACACATGTGTCACAGCATATATGTTGAACTCAGACAAACTTGGGTGTTGGGCCTTGCAGGCCACCCTGTGTGAGACAGGGTCATACTGTCATTTTCAACTGTGTACACTAGGCTAGCTGGCCCATGTCCTGCTTCCACCTCCCATTTTACCACAAGAACCATGGCATCACAGACAGGCATTACAGCTGCACTTGGCTGTCTGTGGCTTCTGGGGTCTCAGACTCAGGACTTCGAATTTGCAAAGAAAATACTTTACCTATTGGCTCCTTGTTTTCTCGGCCCCCAAGAGAGTTTTGACTTCTTTTCTTCTTGGCAAAGTTTGGCTTTAATTTTCAGGGGAATTCACGTGGAGCTCCTCCAGGCAACATTCCACATGCCCCTTCCTTGAGCAGAACCCTTGTCTTCCTCCAGGCTTTTCAGACATTGTGCATCCTTCTCTTGGTGACATTTGTCATTCATTGTAAAGTCATTCCTATCTGCCGAGGGGGAGCCCCCAGAAGACAGAAACCTAGTTTTGTGCATGTCTGACTAGACTGTAGACTCCTGCGTGAGGACAGAGACTGGAGAGGGGAAGGAGGCATGTCTTATTTGTCACAGCCTTGCGATCTGCATATGGTGAAGAGTGACAGATGACAGAGAATGTGCCAGCATCTCTGACCATGAGCAAGAATGAAATTGCTGTGGCAAGGCAATAATGAGGGGGACCTGTTTTCTGGTGACCCCACCCCTATTCCTGGTTCCTCCACAGCTTCACTGGGAGGTGCTGAGATTCTGGGTGAGGGGTGGAAAGTGATTACTGACACCTGCAAGAGATGGGTTATATTATTTTGAAAGAAAGTTCTCTACACTTCTCCAGAGGTAAAGGCCTAGCAGAATGGCCGCATTCTCGATAGAGTCTTCGCTGGGGTAGGAAGAATAGTCTAGAGACTCTGCCTTGCCTTAGAGATGATGAATCAGAGAGAATCAGAAATCACAAGATGAATTTGGCAGTGAAACAGCTAGGACAAATAGAACACTTTTCACAGCCGGAAGACTGTCCCCAACTGGCTGATGGTCAGCAATGTCCTATCTTAGTATTAAAATTATTGGTTCATGCTGTCTCCCTAGATCTCAAAATTCTCTGCAAGTGCTGCCTTTCTTTTTGGTGGCTAAGGATACCCTGCAGACTCACACTTCTAACTTACATTTTGCAGAATGTAGTGAACTCATACATATGTGTTTTTTGTTTTTGTTTTGTTTTTTTGTTTTGGGGGTTGTTGTTGTTGTTTATTTTGTTGTTGTTTTGTGGCATAGCTGGCTAAACTTTTCCCTGCTGTGACTAAACTGGTTGGTGGTTTTGGATGATTTATAGTCTGGGTGTGGGTGGGGTGGGGGGTTGTGTGGGTGTGAGTGTGGGTTTATAGTGGCTAACAAATATGCAGTTGCACTCTTTGCCCACTAGGGGCTTTAAAAAAATGATCTGGGTGAATCTTAGTGTAGCCATCTCCAAGCTGACAGACCTAGAAGTTAACCATCTCATCTACATTTCAACACAGGATCAAAAACTAAGCCCCTGAGAGATGTTATTTCTACTTCTCAGCGCTGCCAGAAAACTTGACCTTGGTCATATTAACCTAATAATGAAAAAATATGAAAACATAGTTTATAACCTAATCATAAAAAACAACAAAAGCATAGTTCATACAAGACACAATTCAGTAACAAATATCTATTAAGTACCTATTCCATAATAAGCATTATTATACATACTTGGGGGCATGTCAATAATGAAAATAAACAGCTTTGGTTTTCTGGGGCTTGCACACTGCCTGAGATGGGAGAGGCAACAAACAATTCATACAAGAAATAATGTCTAAAATGGTAAAGAATGGTAAGTAGTGTTGAAACAAAAGCAAATAAGCAAGGTGAGTGAGGTTGTGTCCCAAAGGGGTGGGAGTTAGGAACTGTACGGTGTTGATATGGAAGTGTCTCACAAAAGGCTTTCCTGTTGAAGGCTTGGTCCAGCTGGTGGTGCTGTTGAAACTGAATGATGTCGCTGCTGATTTCATTACACAATTGATGCACAAGTGAATTCTCAGCTGAATGGATCGGTAAGAGGTAGGCCCGACCTGAACAACAGAAAGATGCTCTCGGGGCATGCCTGTGCGGTGTGCCTCTTCCTGAGCACCTCTTCTTCCACTTCTTGAGAGGAGATGATCTGCTCTACCATAGCCTTCTGTCATGATGCTCTGCCCAAGAGGGATGGGTCCAGCATACTGAAATTGAACATGTGATGAGCTAAAATAAGCCTGCCTTTCTTTTAAGTTGACCAATACAGGAAGAAGGCCATGGGCATTCAGGATGGGCCAAGCTGAGATGGTGGCATCTCAGCAAAGATGTGACAGAGGTTGTGGAGTTAGCCAAAGGAAACAGCAAATTCGAAGTTCCTTGGGTCGTGCTTGGGGACTAAGAAGGGTATGAGTAGAGTTGGAGCTGTGTGAGCGTGAGGGTGCAATAGAAATTAGTGGGAAGAAGACTGCAAGGGCTGTGTTAGCCTGTACTCTGAGGGATTTGAGCTGTTGCAGAGTTTTGCATGGTGTTTTTGTGTGCAGAGTATGTACATGTTTGGTGTGTGTGTGTGTGTGTGTGTGTGTGTGTGTGTGTGTGTGTGTCTACATGTGAGCATATGTATATGGAAGATGTTTTCTACTGTTCTTTCCCACCATATTTTTTGAGACAGGGTCTCTCACCAATTTGGCTAGAGCTGTTGAAAAGCCAGCCCTAGGGAACCAACTGTCTCCAGTGTCCCTGAGCAAGGGTTACAGACCTACATGCCCACTCCAGGCTTTTATGTGGGTGCTGGGCCTCTGAACTCAGTTCCTCACACTTGGCAGCAAGAGTTCTTACCCACATCAAGACCTCTCTCCAGCCCTCAGATATGAGGCTCTTAACTCCTCTGTGTCTTAACCCAATGGGTTAAGTTAACTCAGAGCATCTAGCTGAGTTTAGCCACACTGCAGACCTAGACAGACACCCTTAGGAACTGCTCTTTTCTGAGGCTGGTAAGATATATGTTAATAAAAAAGAAAAGCAGCCTCAACAAAATAGCATGGCTGGGACAGTTTAAATATGGAAACTGATTTTCTCCTAATTCTGGAGGCCAGAAGAACTAAGATCAAGGTATTGGCTGTGTTGATCTCCCCTGAGCCTTTCTCCTTGGCTTACAGACAGCTATCTCTACAGTGTGCCTTCAGACAGCCTTTCCTCTGTGTACAGGGTTGGAGGGGGGAGACCACTTGTGGTTCCATTTCATGTGGTCACTTCTAGTTCTAAACCCAGCTGCGTTCGAAGCAACTACAGCTGAGGACTTGGACGTGTGGATTCAGCCCAGGACAGCTAGAGTGGCTTGTCCTGCTACTACAGCAGTGACACCTTGGGAGAACTGAAGCCTCTTCCCAAGCTAAGGTCACTGGAAAACAAACAACCGTAGACTTGTTCTAGGCAGGACATGGGTCTGAGTCAGATGTGCAAGAGAACAGTACTGTGCGCTGTCTCTGTGGAAGCTGAGGCTCTGGAGTGCATTTGCATGGCTGGTCATGCCAGCTGTGGCCTTAATGTGAGGCAAGATTCCACGTTACTCCATAAACTAATCAAATAGGATAGCATGACTGAAAGACTGCTGGCTCCTAACTGCATCCGCATTTATTTCTCATTTTCTATCTACAACTGAAAGATGCCCACCGAAACCAGGAAATGGAGAGGAAATTCTACAGTGAAGTGCCTGGTGATGGCTATTTGGTGTCTGAGAGAGGTTTGACAACCACTTGAGGGCGGTGATCTTGTTCCTACATTTTTATCTTCTTAGCTTTTTGTTTGTTTTTTCCTTTTAGCTTGCTGAACAATATTATCAGGAATATTAGACAAGCGCCCTCCCAATTTTATTTCTGCTGTAAGCAGAAAGTATCTTTTAAGTCACAGAACCTCTTGTGTGAAGCTACTTAGGGCTCTTTTTTAGAGACTGGAAATAATGAAGGTGTGTGTTGTCATACTACACAGAGATGAGTAACTTATCTGGAGAATGCAGAAGACCTGGAGAGCTCTCTCCTTACTAGCATTGTCTTGGTGGATCTGCAAGGGCTCACAACTTCGTCCTTGGACTGTTAGTTGTTGGGACCCTTAATCTGTTCTATAAAAGAAGAATGATTTGCAATCACCTAATTTATGAGACCTAGGTATAACGAAGAATGTCCCCATCATGAGGATTAGGCACTCCTGTCTTCCGGAAAGTCCATCTGGTTTCTGTAACATCCATGGGAAACTATGTTCTAATCAGAAGGTTGCCTGGTGAGTCAGACATCTAAACAAAAGGAGTTACTTATGTGATTCGAGTGTTTAGAGGCAGGGATGAAAGACAGGTTTCATTCCGTGAACTTGCTTATTGATTGTTAAGGGCTGTCCAGCATGTTGAGAAATAGGTCGTGTTCAGTTTTTGTGGGAAATCAACAGTTGATTAGTGATGTCTGCTGGAGCACAGAATTGGGCAAGGGGGCAAGTGTGCTATATTTGAGCCATTCCTAGTGTGAGACTATCGGACCAATAAGCCTGATGAATTCAGTCCCTCATAGTCATGAGAGTGTGAGAACTGGAGTAGAGGCGCTTGGGAAGTTCTTGTTGGGTAATCAGTAGCATTCGTTTTTTAGTACTTCCATGTGAGATAAATCATTTGTCTGATGAATTCATTTTTTCCCATTTATTTATTTATTTATTTATTTTGTGTGTGTGTGTGTGTGTGTGTGTGTGTGTGTGTGTGTGTGTGTGATTATGAATGGATGTTGAAGGACAGTTTACAGAAGTTGGTTCTCTCTTCCCATCAAATTGCTTTTAGGTGTTGAATTCAGGCCCTCGGGTGTGGTAACTGGTACCCTGAACTGTTGACCTATCTTTCTGGTCCTGGATCCATCTGTTTTGGGAGATGTGTTTGGTCCAGGCGGGGTAAGGGCTACAGGGTTGGCATACCTGTAAGCTCCAGTTTAGGCTGCCCTTCACTCTGAAGACAATCTTACCAGATTGCCTGGCATTATTATCAAGACCTGGTATTACTGAGACAGGATTATCTTATCTTAGTGTTGCTGACCTTGTTTTATAAACTAAAGCTTACCTGAAACTCCACTGAGTTAAACAAATAAGCGACAGGCAGATTTTTTTTCTGTTTCAAACATCATTATGTCACAACTGTTATTTTTTTTCTGCGTGAAAATGTCTTGAAACACATTCTAGTGAACCCTAGAAAGCCATGGGATATTATCATCTATTCAGATAATGGGTTTAGAGCTGACTTTCACTGAAAAACTAACTACTGTAGGGTGTCAGTCCTTCATATTCCAGATGTGAGGGCAACTAGAATTGGTGAACAGGCAGTTTCCTGTAGATCACACAGGACATTTGAGGCCATGCTGGGAGGGGCATCCCCAGCTCTTCATGCCTTCAGTGGCATTCTTTCCATCAGACCAACACTGGGGATCTGATGATCATCTGTCAGCTCCCAATAGCCCACCCTCATCTAAAAGGTGAGCCCACCAGAGATGACATGCTGAGGACCCCTGCCGAGAGACACGCCTTACTCATCTTTCCCCCATTCCACAAGGGAAACCTGTGATTAGAAAAATAATAACAGGCCGTCTCACCTGTGTTCCTTATTTATTACACATTATACAGGTATCTGGTTGCAAAACCTGAACTCCTACTCCTGTCTCTTGGTGAGCATTTGAGGCAGAACACACTGACCTGCCTCATCCGATAACATCACATAGGCATTCAAAGAGTGACTGCTCCCTTCCAAGTGACTTCCCCCTCCCTCCTCATCCCCCTTGGCTGCACTCCCAGAGAGAGTTCAATATGGGGGGCACTCTGGCTAGCAGAAAAGCCCCTCACCTTTGTATAAGATGACTGTTTCTAATCCCACCAGGGGAATTACCCAAGACCCAAGGAAATTAAAACAGCACCCCTTTAAAAGGTGGGGGGGATAGACACCCTTGATGGGGGGCTCTGAGAGCAGAGAGTGACCCAGTTAAGTCAGAGGGTCTTATGGGGGGGGGAAAGGGAGATGGGGAGCTAGACAGAAGGAAAGGAGAAGAGGAAAATGCTAAGGATGTGACAAGAGGGATATAAAAGGATATAAAGTAATAATCAGTCCCAGGCTGCACAGCCGAGTGGATGCTCACAGGTGGGAACAGTGGACAAGCTACAGCTCTGCCACCATCATTGATGCTACATCTCCTTGAATGAGGCCCTTCTCCTCTCTAAACCTCTGTGTTCTCAATATGCTGGGAGAAGAGTATGTGAGAGTCCAGGATCGGTTCTGTCCCCACCCACCTACCCCATGAACCCCAGTCTTTGCCCTAGGGCAGCCTGCAGTCTGTGCTGAGGAGACTGGGAAGGAGAACAGAGCCCTTTGTGGCAGGCTGGGGACGGGCAACTTGAAAGCAATAGGGGTAGAAGAACCGAAGCATTTTTTTGTTGTTGTTGTGGAGGAAAGCGTAGGCTGCAGGCAGGGAGCCAGAAGCCGCTGACATCACCATAATACTTGGATCAGGCCTCTGAGAAGTGGGCGGGAGCTTCAGGGGAGTGGGCACAGTTACCTGGTAAAGGGACCAGAGGGCTTGCTTCTGATCCACAGTGCCAGGGACACTCACGGGGCTCTCTGGATCGGGGACTAGCAGTCATGGATGGATATATGAGGAAAACTTATGAAGACTTTGGGAAGCCATTTCTCCATTCAGTTTCTTGATTTAGGTCTCAGGGGAGAGATGGGAGTCAGATGTGTGCCTTTAGAGGCAAAGTCTCAGTTAGCCTTGTCTGGGGGTCTGAAGTCAAACACTGGGTGCAGTAAAAGTTGCAATTTCTCCTGCTGCTTTCAGAGCCTGCCCGCCAGGCAGAGAATGGAAAAGAGGCAGCCTCTGGGAGAGGGATGCATCAGTTTTTTTATTCTCAGATCTGGCCACCATTAAAATGCCAGGGAGCTTTAAACTGCCAGTGTTGATAAGCCCCTTTCAGGGTTAATCAGGACCCTCTTCTCACAGACTTCTTTTAGCAAACAATAATTTTCCATCTCTCCCTGAGGATTTGAAAGTACAAACAATCATCCTGGTACAACTTACCAACTCTGACAACTTCTACACTTCCCAAGAGCTCAAAGCAAACAGGGCTAATCAATTTCCTGTTCTTTCCAGTTGAACCTAGATACAATACCTGAATTCCTTTCAATTCAGGACCCTACCCAGACCTTACCAACTGACTGCAATCAAGTCTTGAGATTGACTCATCCACCCTTAGCTTGGGGTATATGTCACTAGACATTTGCTTTCTGGACAGGAAAGAGGGGGTGGGGTGGGGGCAACAAGGCTGGGAGAGGAAGAGGTGGTGCTTATTTTTAGTGTCATTTGTTTTTCTTTGTGTTTATAATTTCCCTCCATCTTTCCCCCCAGAGCTTTCTTCATCCCAGGATCCTGCCATCCTGGCCATTTTTTCCCAAGAGTTGTCAGAATGAGTAGATCAGCCATAAAAAAAACCAACCGGGTTAGCAAAGTGTTCAACTCATCCCTGGTTGGGATCTCTTCTTGACAAGGTCATCCACCTGCACTAGTTTAAATCCACATGCATTTCCTCTTTCCCCACATCAGTCTTTCATGCTTGAGGATGGCTACTGGAAGCTCCCTAAAATCTGTCACCTGTAGGTGAGATGGCACATTTTTCTCCACTTCTTGGAACAAGGCACCGAGCTTCCTTATCCTGAGTGACACCCCCCTCCCCAGCCCTCACCACCCAGGGTGTTGGCAACCTCCTGCTGACTACTGTTCTCTATAGTGATACCAGATTCCTGAACTGAATTGATGACTTGGTCTTGTAATCAATCTAGCAGTTGATTTGCAAAGAGCTATATGCTTGCTTCTAAGATGCCACCTTGAGCTAAGCATGAGGTTGGCTGTGGCCTTTAGGTTTATTTCATAGAATCTACCACCCATCCTGTATCCACTCCACAGGTATTTAACAGCTAATTACTGCCGTTGTTAAACAGGAATGTGTGTTGACTGTCCTTTTGTATGGGGTATTGGCACTGGCCACAGTAGTTAAGCCCTTGGAATTATAATTTTAATCTTATTTACTTAATACACACTAATTTTTCAGTGGGCAATTGGTCAGTATTATAATTTTACACAATTTTGGCATATGTTCAATAGTTTATGTATCAGATCACTTGCCTAATGAACAGGGAGTTCTGTATGAGTATATTCATTCAGGTATTTCTTAAGAATTTTAATTCTAAAATAAGTGAACTTCAGAGACAATCTAGAGACCTCCAATAAGCACAGGGGGTGTATCACTAATCACGAGGCAAATAAAATTCAAAACCAAAAGGACACACTTCTCACCCGTTAGGATGGCTATTTTCAGAAAATCAAAAAAAGCAATTATTAGTGTGATATAAATTAGAACATTCATGTAAATCGTAGCATGGAAAATAGCAAAGGAGTTCCTAAAAAACTTAAATATACAGTTAGGGAATAATTTCCAAGTCTAGCTTCTATGAATATAACTCAAAGTAGGGACTTAGTAAAATATTTAGATATACGTTCATAGCAATAGTCTACTATAGGCAAAAGGTAGGAGCAATCGGTGTGGCCATCAACAGGTGAATGAATAAACAAGACTTACCTGTAGACACACAACACAGTTGTGTTTAGTGGAACAGCTGAAGGAAATACAGATCCATGTAACATGAATGATAATACTGAATGTCTGTGTTTGCATCATTGTGGCTAAAATACTTGACCAGAGTAATTTGAGGAAAGAAACTTAATGTTGTTTCATGATTTCAGAGGGTTTAGTATGTGACATCTTGTACCATTGAGTTTGAATAGAACATGGAGATAGTGGGAATGTGTGCACGAAGATGGTTGTTCACAAGTGACAGGAAGTCAAAAGTGAGATACAGGAAGTGACCAGGGATACTATACCTCCCACACTGTGGGTTCCTAACAGCACCCAAGTGCACTTAAAACAGTCAAGTTTTTATGAGTATTTTCCTATAGCTAACAGACAACCAAGCAAATAGATACAACATTTTGATGCCTGGAGTAAAAATTATCTCCACTGGTTATTTTACTTTTTTTTCTACAACGTACTATCGTTGTACATATAGTGTGGAGATTTGCAAACCACGCCTACCAAACATCACCTACTATGGATCAGCCAGGTATAGTAGTATCACAACCTAAGGGTCTGAGGAGCAGGAGGATTATGACTTTAAGGTTAGCCATTGCTACATAGACACCTATAGTCAAGAATAAATAAAACAGTATAAAAAGGAACTAGCACCATTTGGCATATTTATGGTCTGGAGAAAACCTGTGGTAGACTGCCCTGCCCCCAAACAGAAGAGCTCTCACACCTCTTCTGTTTCTGTCTTGCTCACACTTAGAATACCAGGAGTCTAAGCAGTCACTGCATGTGACAGCAACTCTTGGCAGATTCTGTTCCAGTCGAGAAGACCGGCAGCAAGTTATGACACTACCAGATCTGAGACAGCTAGAGACTGCCTCTCGCAAGAGGATGTGTTGAACGATCGGATCGTGGATCATCTAAATTGTGCTCTCTGCAGACTAACACACACGCATAATAGGATTTAGAAAGGATTTGCCATGCCAGGAATTAATTAGACTTCTGGTTCCCATGGCGCTGTGGAACGTCTCCTGACTTCGTGCTCATTAAGTTTTGCTGTAATGGGTGGTTGGATGCCTTTGTTTCTCACTAGGATATAATGTGGGAAGTTTATCTGCCCAATCAACTGCTATACCCCCATTGCTACAATATACCTGGATCATATAATAGCGACTACTCAAAAATCACTTTTTGAATAAATAAATGAATAGATGCTCATAGTTCATACTCAATTTGCAGCCAGGTAAAGGGAGGCTGTATAGAGTAGTATTTATAAGCATCACTGCTGAGTCAGGCTACTCAGTCTTTGTAATGTTGAACAAATTAGCTTCAGGAAGTATTTTCTTCCTCTCTCATCTTTAAAGCATAGATAAAAAGGTGCTTATCTCAAAGTTAGGGTGATGATCGAGATAATTCATTTAAAAATCAGTATCAACCCTTCAAGCAGAGTAATTGATTCAGTGGAATTGCTTCTCATGCTTAGATGTTTGATGTCTTTATGAACATTTTATATATAGCGAGATGCTTCTTTAAAATGCATTCAATGGGTATGTATTATGAATATTCTAGATTCCCTCTATTTGAAACCAGCATTGAATAAGGAGTTACAATAGAGTACTACTTACAAACTCAGGTTTTGGTAGATTGCTTACGTTTAAGTCCCAAATCCCTTCTTACAGGCTGTGTGACCTTAGAAACACCTAATGTTTCTGTGTCTTGGGTTCTTGTTGGCGGAAATGACAAGTACATTGGACTGTTCAAGAGTTGATGTGTATGAATTCAATAAACATTTTTTTGTTACTGTTGTTTATCTTTTGCCTTGTTAGTTATAAGGCAACTGAAGACTTTGATTAATTTATAAGACAAAAGGATATCTTTAGGATAAATATTAGTTTTGCTAGGAATACCTAATATAAATAATTTGAGATCAGAAAAACCTGGATGTCATCATTATTATAACTCATGGCCATTCAATAGGGAAATGCATTCAAATTAACATTTAAAAGTATATAGATGTCAGCATCCATAATTGTTTATGATCTGAAAAGAGGAGCTAAATGCTAACTCCTTAACATAATGGTCCTGTCACTTACCAATTACCTTGTGCTAGTATAAACACTATTTAATGCATTAATCCATGCAGATATCATAAATAAAAGTGCTAACCTAAATCTATTTTATACCATGGTTAGCCATTGCTAATATATTTCACAAATAAGTAATATATTTATTTTGGTGACAGGCCTTACAGCTATTTAAGTGTTAGGAGTTCTTAATTAAAGAGATTGAAGGCATTGATCTGCAGGGTGAGCTCAGACCCTTTAAGATAGGTTAAAAGACCTGAAAATTTTCCTCAGTTCATCTTTGGTTTCCATCTTCAAGCTCTTGGCCCTGAACTTTCTGCCCACTAGCCACATCAAAAAACCTTGTATGTCCTTGGTCAGGCTGGAATGTCTCAGAATGTCATGCTCAGTCCTCCAAATTTACTGTCTTTTCTGCTGAACTTCCAATTATGTGTCATGTATTGACAATAACACCCTTCTTGTGAATGTCCCAAGAGGAATTGGCATTAATCAGAGTGCAGCATTTCATTAGATGTCAGTTTTCCCCTCAGGTTAAATACAGCAATAAGGACAGTTACAGTGTCTAGCTCTTTTCCTGTTGCTGTGAAAAAATACCCTCACAAAAGCAACTTAAGGGAGAAAGGATTTATTTGGACTCACAGGGACTCCATCTTAGCTGAAAACGGAAAGGCATAGCAGCTTGCAGCAGCTGGTCACATTGTATCGACTCAAGAAGCAAAGAGCAAGCGATGCTATCTAGTGCTCAGCTCTCTCCATTTCACAGTTCAGAATGCCCTGATGAGGGAATAGTTCCATTCAGAGTCGAGGTAAGTCTTCCCATACCAAGTAATCAAATCTGAATAACCCTTCACAGGCATCCCCAGAGGCTGTCTCACCGGTGATTCCAGACCCTGTCGAGATGATTCCAGACCCTGTCAAGATGGCAGGAACCATCACAAACTGTAGTAACAGAAAATGTTGCTATAGTCTTGTTAGAGCCAATTACTATGCTGAATCTTAATTATTCATATCCCCATTGAGGAGGCACCTACTGTGTGACAAAGATTGCCCTGGTGAGATGCAACGTGCACACCTATTCATCCCAAATAGGGAATCCACTACAGACCAAAGTACAGATGCCACTGACGTCCACCTTGGCGAGCCAATGAGTTTTTATTGGATTACTCCCAGGAGTATGGTGAGGGGTTATTCCCAGGAGTATGGGTGAGGGGTTATAACCAGGAGTATAGGTGAGAGGTTACTTACAGAGGCAGAAATTACTCCAAAACAGCTCCATCACCAAAGCCTACCCCAGCATGGGGAACAGCTCTAAAAACTGGAATCTGGAACTCACAGAACAGCCTGCAGGCAGCTCAACAGGTTGGAAAGTATCCTTTCCAGGTGCCTCAGTTGGCCTAAGCATCTTCCAGGCAGCTGAACGGGTTCTGTTCCTTCCACTTTTTGTTTTGTTTTGTTTTCAGCTGAGCCTCCTGTCTTTGTAGCTCTATTATGCCAGTCTCTGAGGAGCTATCTACTTTTACTTTTGACTCTGGCAGGGAGGGGCCTACTGAATCTGGTCCATTTCAGGGACTTCCTGGAGCTCACTTGAGTTGTTTACCTTCCTGTTTAAGGATCTTCTTGGCAGGATGGAGGGAACTGTTACACAACATTACCATTACTGTCTGCATTGCAAAGATGAGGAGTTGAGCTTGGTGAGCAATGTAACAAGGGGCAAAGCCATGGTAGACCATTGGCTACCACAGATGAGACAGATGGGTTTAAGCTGTTCTCGAAATTTATAGGAACTTAACTCTGGTATGCTTTTATGTGTCTTTTCTCTTTGTACTTCACACTATGTTTATGAAATTTAGTTATCTTTTCCCAGAAACATTTTTATTTTTATTATGGTGTCCATTATTGTGGGTCTTGTAATTTATTTACTCTTTGGATGGATTTGGACTGAATGGAGTTATTTTGGCTATTTTTTTCCTTCACACACAAAAAAAAATGTGTTTAATACTCAAGAATTGACTGCCTGGTTTGATGGTGGGCAAAAGTTCAGCTTTGGAAGAAATAGCCAAATAGTTTTTTAAAGTTGGCAAATTCAACCACAAACTTGGGGTGAACGACTGCCAGTTGCTACAGATTTTTACCAATACTTGGTGTCTGTGGTTCTTAATCTTGAAGCTATTCTGGGGGATGTAGAGTGGCATTTCACCATGGTTTTACCATTTCTTTGATGACTAATGATACTGAAATGTTTTTTATGTGTATTTGTAGCACAGATAATAAAAACCCAGAGACAGCTATTAGGGGGACACCTGAAAGATCAGAGAACCGAAAGTGGCCAATCGCTAGAGAGTTCTTACTTCTATGAAGGACCAGACCAATAAAGGACAATCCTGTCTTCAGAGAATGCAGAGCGAATACACTGCACTTCTGTCTCCATCAGCCTTAGATTCTTCTCTGGTGCTGGGATTAAAGGCATGCACAACCACCACCCAGTTTCTATGGCTAATTAGTGTGGCTGCTGGGATTAAAGGTGTGTGCCACCACTGCGTGGCCTGTATGGCTGACTAGTGTGGCTAGCTTTGTGCTCTGATCTTCAGGCAAGCTTTATCTGTTAGATCATAAATATCACCACATGTATTGGCAATAAACATCATTTAAAGTATTTATGAAAGTGTTTTGCGAATTGAAAGTCAGTCTATTGGGATGGAAAGGATCTCAGTCCATTTGGTGCTTCCCACACAAGAATTAGGACCTAGATGTAGGTCCCCAGAACCCATATGAAAACCTGGACAGTGTAGGCCACACCATGCCTACAACTCCGCCACTGTAGGGGAAGAGGGGGTGGATTCCAGAAGCTTTGGTCAGCCATTTAGATTAGTCAAGGAGCCTCAAGTTTACCCAGAAAACCAGTTTCAAAATGTTTAGCTGGAGAGCAATCAAGGAATGACACAAGCATCAGTTGTGGGCTTTCACATATCCATATCCACACATCCACAGTAACATGTACACACATCACACATACATACACCACGGCACAAAGAAAATCAGGTTATCTGCTAAACATTGATCCATAAGATCCATACTTCGTCTCAGTATGCAGCCCAAGATGACCTTGAACTTGCCATCTTCCTGCCTCTACCTGAGTGCTGAGTTGACAGGTATGAGGGCCTCTAGTAGGACTAAGCATGGCAAACATGGCTCTGGCAGACCTCGCTCTTCCCTCATTCTGTCTGCCTTGCTAAACTGAGAGATTACATTCTGTCTTTGTTAGGGTTTCTACTGCTGTGAAGAGACACCATGACCACAGCAACTCTTATGAAGGAAAACATTTTATTAGGGTGGCTCACAGTTCACAGGTTTAGTCCATCATCATCATGGTGGAACACAGCAGTGTGCAGTGCGGGCAGACATGGTGCTGGAGAAGGAGCTGAGAATTCTACATCTTGATCCAAAGGCAACAGGAAGTGAACTGAGACACTGGGTGTATCTTGATCAAAGGAGATCTCAAAGCCCACCTCCACAGTGACACTTCCTCCAACAAGACCACACCTACTTCAGTAAAGTCACACCTTCTAACAGTGCCATTTCCAGTGAACTTTTGGGGACCAATTACATTCAAAGTGCCACACATTCCTAAAGCTAGCTATTAAGATCTATTCCCTTATTTGGCCACTTCTTCCTCCTAAGGCAATGGTCCAGCTATCAAGGTCCAGCTATCAAAGTATTGAAGTCCAGAAATCAACCCCCCCCTTTGCCTACCCTAATTATCATGCCCAATCAAAACAAACTATCTCATCCTAACACAGGGGCAGGGTCCCTTTCCCTTTATAAACTGCCATTTGCCAATGTCTGCCTCCTGCCTTGCCCCTCTCCCTTGTTCCTTTTCTCCCTCAGCTCTCTATGCTCTGTGTCGCTTCCTCTTAACCCGTGCCCTTTGTCCCTTTGGGGCAAATAAATCTCCTTCTTGTTGAGAATTTAGCTTTGGGGTGTCTTGTGCCAATTCTGGTCCTTTCGGTTGTCTGCCACTGTGCCCATCTGGTAATTTTCACATGCTTTCCTCTAGAGACTTTTGTGACAAACTCCTCCATGGCCTGGGTTTTCAATTTATTAATGTGTCTTTTGATTTACATATGTTTTACATTTTTTATGTCTCTTTTTTAATTTAAATTAGAAACAAGTTTTTTTTTACATGTCAATCCCAGTTCCCTCTCCATCCCCTCTTCCTCTGCCCCCCACAAACCCCCTATCCTATCCCCTTTCTGCTCCCCAGGGAGGGTGAGGCCTTCCATGGGGGATCTTCAAAGTCTGTCATGTCATTGGACCTAGACCCTCCCCTGTGTGTCTAAGCTGAGGGAGCATCATCCCTCTATGTGGAATGGGCTTCCTAAGTCCATTAGTACACTAGGGATAAGTGCCCCATAGACTGCCCAGTCCTCCCAATTAGCACCCACATTCAGGGAATCTGGGTTGGTCCTATGCTGGTTTCCCAGCTATCAGTCTGGGATCCATGAGCTCCCCCTTGTTCAGGTCAGCTGATTCTGTGGGTTTCTCCAGCCTGGTCTTGACATCTTTGTTCATTACTCCTCCCTCTCTATAACTGGATTTCAAGAGTTTGGCTCAGTGTTTAGCAGTGGGTGTCTGCTTCTGCTTCCATCAGCTACTGGATGAAGGCTCTAGGATGGCATATAAGGTAATCATCAATCTCATTATCAGGGAAGGGCATTTAAGGTAGCTTCTCCACTATTGCTTAGATTGTTAGTTGGGGTCACCCTTGCAGATCTCTGGACATTTCCCTAGTGCCAGATTTCACTTTAAACCTAATAGCTCCCTCTATTATGGTATATCTTTTCTTGCTCTCCCCTATTCTTCCCCTGACTCAGTCTTCCTGCTCCCTCATGTCTTCCTATAGCCTCCTCTTCTCCCCTTCTCTTTCTCCTAACTCCCTCTCCCTAACCCCCTCCCTGCTCCCTAAGTTTTACATTTTAATGGAGTCTAAATAACCAATGTTTTTTCTTCACATTTAATGTTTTTATGGACCACATAGATTTATGACCATCTCAAGATCACAAAAAGGTTTGCTTCTGTTACCTTTATTGGTTTGATGTTCATTTCTATTTCTGTTGATTTTGAATTGATTTTTGTAAATGGTGTCAGGTAAGATTAAAAGGTTGGATGTTTTTGCTTTGCTTTGTTGACATATTACTGGCTAATTATCTAGCAATACTGATTAAGAATTAAGAGCCATCATTTTTCCTATAATATTTTAAAGGCACCTTTAATACAATTCAAGTGACCATATAAATGTGGCTCGAAGATCCTGTTCTGTTCCTTTGGTCTGTTTGACTATCCGTGAGCCAGTTCTACTTTGATTTTATATATATATATATATATATATATATATATATATATATATATATATGGTTTTATTGCATTGAATCTACTTACCCCAGCTGCTCACATTCAGTGTACACTTTTTTTGAGAGACTGTCTCCCGTAGCCCAGGCTACTAGAAAATGGCTATTTTTTTATCTGTTAGAAAGAAAGCCACTGTGTACAGGTTTGCTTAAGCACTGTTCCCCATTCACAATGTCTATGACAATGATTTTTGGACTCTTCCACACAGGAGTGGTACCCATTTTTCACATTTGTTTATGTAGTCAATAGTTTAGGCAACCATGTATCAGCACCGTTGATATCAGTACAGACTTACAGATGGCATTTTGCTTTGGCTTATGATACAATGCTATTTTATTGTTGCCCAAGTGTCCCAGCTTTGGTTTTGGAAGAATCAGCTGATTCCTCCATTGTTTTTGACATATTTCCATTTTTTTTTTTTTTTTGAAACTATGCTCTTGTTTTCTGGCCCTACAAGACACTCCGGACTCATCTTGCATGTCTTCTCCCCCATATTTGGAAGGAACCCTGCTTGCTTTTACATGAGGTTGGTATAAGAAACCAAGATCTGGATGCCAGCTGTGCTTGGCTACATGCTTTTGGCATTAAGGTATCTTGTTAAAAGCCCAAGTATCACCTCTTTCTGCAACATTTCTACATGATCCTGCCCATTTTTCTGGACCACATAAAAGTTAGTTGGAGAGGCTCAAGCTGCCCATCATGTCTCCTAACTCCCCCAATAGGTTTACTATTTCCTTCCCTCCCATTTCCTCCTCTTGCTATCTCCTCTCTCTTACCTAGCTAGTTTATTTAGCACCGTGTTCCCATTCAATGATCTTCTGCCTCTAATCCCATTTTTATTTGATTATACATGAAAAACTGTTTTCACTTTTTCAAGGTTTGCAAGCAAATTATATAATAATAATAATAATAATAATAATAATAATAATAATAATAATCTTTGCTGTTGCTAGCTCACTCGCAAATTGGCCTACCCCATCAGCTGGTGGCTTTGTTGAGTCCCTGGCCCCCAAGCCTTGAGGCTGGGTTGGGTTATCTTCCTTTAAGCCAGAGAGCCTCAGACCGCTAGTCAGCCATTGTCCTGCTATTCTCCTCTATCTTATTTACTACATAAGCTGCTAGTGAAAATCTGCTTTCTTTGCTCCAGGTAAGCAGAGAGGTGGTCCCCAGACAGACTCCCATGGCAGACAAGTCCCTGTGTTGGCTGAAAACTCCAAAATAGTGTTTATTTATACAAATACGGTTTCACTTTTTCTATTCAAATGACACAGGTTTCAAGTTTTCAGTAATAATATAGTTTTCTTTTTAAATATTTGTGCTTATTTTTCTCTTTTATGTGCATGCCTGGGTGCGGGTGTGTGTAAGTGTGAATATGTGTGGAGGTTGGAGATCTGTGTTGGAGGTCTTCCTCAGCCTCTTTGAACCTTGTTCTTTGAGATAGGGTCCTTTCACTGAACCTGGAGCCCACCAAGTGGCTAGAATGACCAGCTAACAAGTCCCCAAGAGTCTGCCCACCTCTGCCACACCAGTGCTGGACTACAGGTGTTTGCTCCACTTTTTACATGAGGTCTGGCACTTTACACACTGATCTGTATCCTCAGACCTTTGTTTATTAAGACAAAGAGGGGGACAACAGAAACAGGAATACAAAATAAAACAACGACGCAACGTGGAAAGGCCAATCTTTGAACCAGGCAGAATACTGCCAGGGTTGGAACATCCCAAAATCCAAATTATATTGTGAACTCATTAATGTCTGTCACTGTGTAGCAATGGAGCATAAATTTGGGGCATCACATGCCCAGTGATACAGAAGCAAGGGGAACATGGAAACTACTGGTCTGAGGGACATGATAACTGAATACAAATTTTTGAGACCTATCTTGTGGGACCACAGCAGCTCCCACTGATTGGCCCAGGAACGCCATCCCATGTAGTGAGAGGGTCCTGACACAGATGCTCTGTCCAAAAGTAGGGGACCCTGAACCCCCTTCCTGGCATAGTGTCTGGGGATAAATGACTACTCCAGACATGACTCACTGCTGTTTGGAAATTCTCAGCTGCAGCCTGCACTTTAAGAAAAATTATTATTACCATCTCTGACTAATAACCTGCAAACCCAAAGTGAAAAAATAACTCTGTGGGAGATGAAGAGAAAGTTCTTTAAAAAAAAAAAAACAAAGCTTCATAACAAGTTGAAAGCACAAGAACACAGAAGCAGAGAAATGCAAACAGCAAGTCTTAAAATATTACCTGGGCAATTATTCCAGTTAACATTTAGTTGTATCTCTGTATCTATGTCCATCACATTTTGTCTCTAATAGCATGATAGGTGGCAGTTATGGCTGGAGATTTCTGAAAGTTAATTAATATCACTGAGACAGAACCAATAAAATGTCCATTTGTTTTTTAATTCATAGAGGGCTAAATAATCTACCTCCTATTCTGAAATCTATGGACATTTTTTTCCTTCTTATGTGTCCCTGTCATTTTGTTGCACTTCTCACCTGGGCTTCAGGTTGAGCCATGGTCTACACAGAAAGTGGGGTAGGCTATGATGTTAGAGAGTCCCATTTATCCCAATTTCCTGATTTCTCTGGTGTCTATTCCTAAATCGAAGAGTTGCCCTGTTGTGAAATGGGTTTTCCCTGGCTCCCAAAACCCAGCCACTGCAGTCCAAGAGTACTCTGAGGTTGAATCCGTGCAGCAGCTTTGTGGAGGTGTAAATTGACCAAGCAACTGGCTCATTGATGACAACAACCCTGAGGGGACCAGACTGCATAGTGGGAGCAGACCACAGGTGGCTACTTGACGGGGAGTAACAACTGGAGGCATCAGTGACCAAATCTCTAGTTCCCTAAGGAAACCCTGTCTTTGGGGATGTGGAAACTTCCTCCCTCCCTCCCTCCCTCCCTCCCTCCCTCCCTCCCTCCCTCCCTCCCTCCCTCCCTCCCTCCCCCTCTCTCTTCTTCCTTTGTTTCCCTCTCCCTCCCCCCTTCCTTCCTTCTTTGTTTATTTATGCTTATGGGTGTTTTTTTGTCTGTATGGATGTCTGTATGCCAAGTGTACGCCTGTGCCTGTAGAGGCCAGAAGAGAAAGTTAGATCCCCTGGAGCTGGAGTTACAGACCAATGGTAAGTGGCCTTATGGGTGTTGGGAATTGAATCAGGGTTCTCTGGAATATTGTCCATCTCTCCAACTTCTTTGCATCCAGTCCAGTGAAGTTTACAAGGCTAAACTCTTATTTCCTATCCATTGACTAGGTTAACCAGACCGGTGTGATTGGGGACACAATCCCTCCCCTTGTGGGGTCACACAGCCGCCTGTTTATGCTCAGAATATTCTCCAGGGAAAATATTCTCCATATTTAGCTGCTGCTAAATGTGGTCTTCTTCACTGTTCTGTGTGTGTATGCAAATCTTGTTTTTGCTCCTGTGGCTGAGTCCCACAGTCTTTGCCCAGAAAACTAAAGGTAATAAATACATAAAGAACTCACATTTACAGATCTGCATCTATAGGACATAGAGTTTGTCAATTTCCAAGTAAATCCACACAGTCCAGTAACACTACCAAAATGCTTGGAATGTGTTCTCTGTTAGTAAATACCTATCAATCAGATGCATTGATCATTGATAGGTGTTCAGTGACCATCTCTCACTGGCATCCAGTATATTCAATCTAAACAGGTGCATCATTTATGAAGGGCAGGAACAGTCAATGACCCTCGGGTGATTTGTTCCTACCTGTGACTGTCCTCACCCCCTCCTCAAGCCTCTAAGGATGTTTTGAACATGTCTGATAGTACCTACCTTACCTTGTGAGCATTCTTATTATTTGTACACTTGCCTGCCTCTATGCTAGATCACTGGTTCCAAGAGTCAAGGGTCTAGTTCATCCTTTATTCCTTATAAATTCTTACACTAGCCTCCACACCCTGCAGGTCTCAAACATCGGAAGGTCTTGTCAGTATCTCCCCTCCCCCTAAGCTTAACAGATGATATTAGAGTAGCTACCAAATGACAAGTGACTCCTGACATTTTAGATACTTTTGGACCATGGTGATAAGATTTTTGACTTAACTTCTTTGCATGCCCGTTTTCCTCTTACACTGTACATTGAGTTGCACGTGTACGTGCATTTTAAATAACCAGGCTGTAATTAAGCCAACCTATTCTTGATTCTCTAAAAATTATATAAATTATGGCTTCCTTTCTATAGTCCAAATTAAAATACATCACCGAAATTAAAGTGAGCCTACAGGAGTGCTATTAGCATATTCAAAGCCAAATGTTGATAATAATGGTGTTTACTTACCGAAATTTAGCAGTATTCATTCAAAAACAACATGTAGCCCTCACTGCCGTGGATAAAATAATGCACATAGCTTTATGGTTCTGAACTCTAATTAGCTGGGAACAAAACAACTCCTTTGCCTCTTATTAACTATTTCCTTTCTGTCATTTTCTACATCGCCTTAAGCAGAACACTCCTTTGGAGGGTTACTGAACTCCTGGGGACTGGAATTTGACAAATGATAGGCCACCTTTTTCTATTAAGGTGAAAAGAGGTTCAGGTGGCTACAGTTAGTTCTCTCTTCCTTATTAGCATTGCCTTTATTTCTATCTATCTGGATATGAGTTTACCTCCTTTGTGTTCAAATGCCTTGGCATGAGCAAGATAACAAATAGGAATTCATCAAAATGACTTCAAGGAAAAAATTTCCTCCCAGGATCATACAACCTTTTCCTAGGAGAAAGCACGGCCTGGGTCCTTTGTTGGAGAAAGGCCTCTTCTATGGATTTTTTTTTTCCTGTTGTGTTGCCTTAGATCATCTAGTATGGGTGGGTGATGGTTGAAACCACAGCCCTTGCACTTCCCACAAATCCTCAGGGCCAGACAACAGCAGGTAGGCAGTGTTATGTAGAGCCTGGGATAACACATAGGCTGGTGCCCTGGCACACAGATGAGGACCCTGGGACCGAAATGAGGATGCAGATCCAAACCTGGCTCATCATTGCTCCCTCATCCATTCATTTAACAGTCTTCCTGGCTTTGTCCTCTGCCAGAACTTTCCTGGGTGATGGGAGACACAGGGATGGTCAGGACAAGAAAGGTATGTACCCTCACAGGGCTGACATTCACTAAGCATGAGCCCTTGGTGAGAAAATGAAGCCTGACCAGTGGGCATGATGACTAGGATTACAGAGGGGGGAGCTAAGAAGAGAAGGCTCACACACCTGAACAAGACCTGAACACAGGGTGATCAAAAGGTAAAGCCTAGACCAGTGGTTCTCAACCTTCCTAATTCTGCAACCCTTTAATACAGTCCCTCATGTCGTGCTGAGTCCTGACCACAAAATTATTCTTGTCACTACTTTGTAACTGTAATTTTGCTACTGTTATGAATCGTAATGTAATTATCTGTTTTCCTGATGGTCCTTGGTGACCCCTATGAAAGGGTCATTTGACTCCAAAGGGGGTCACGATTCACAGGCTGAGAACTGATGCTCTAGACAGAAGGAGCAGCCAGCACATGGATTCTACAATAGGAAGGGGCCTGGAATACTTAAGGGTTGGGCAGGATGATGACCCTCAGGGAGATTAGTCCTCTGGAGAAGTATAGGGGATGGGCAGGTCGTGCAGTAGACAAGTTAGAACGGGGCCAAATTTTAGCCAGATGCAAATGATACTCTGACCTTCTCTAAGCACAGGTTAACTGAGCGTGGAAAAAGCAAAACCATTAAGGCTGTCTGTTAGAAAGCTACTCGGCTTGTCTCCTCCCCCTGGTCAGGCTGGTCATCCCAGTTGAGACCCAGCCACACTTAAGCCACCCCACACAGATGACAATCTCTGATTGCGCCACATGACGATAACTAAGAGGGTGGCAATCACTGAGTCAGTGCCAGCCTCATAAAATTGGGACAAGTAGACTCCAATGGATGGAACTGAGGAGTCGGGAGACCCAGAATTGAGTCCAGTGACCTATGAGGCTAAGCTCTGGCTGGCTGGTGGCTGTTTTTTACCTTTATGGTACTAGTTCTCACTTGCCACTGTATATAATAGGACACATGGATATGAACAGGGTCAGTCACAGCTGTGGAGAAGCAAACACATGACCTAAATGATAACTGGCCATTCGCCATCCCAGTGCCTCAGCCATTGCACAAGCATTCACATGCCTGGGCCATCCCAAACAGTACTGGACTCCCATTCCACAGACTGAAACTCAAGTTCAGCACCCAGAGCCATGGCGGAGAAGGCTGTCTCTGCTCCCTCTCTGGCTGTGTGACCCTGGGTAAGTCACTTGACCTCTTTGGGGTTCACTTGGCTCCTCTGGGCAGAGGGAAGGTGAACATAGCTTGTTAACACCAAGTGGTTGTGCTGTGCATCTGAAAAGTCAGCTGTGTGGGAGAGAGGGGCTTGGAACAGAGCAAGTAGCACCTTTACATCAGTGGGAAGTCTGGGCAGTCAGGGAATTCATCAAGATGTTGCTTTAGATAGGAAATGGACCGCAAGCCCCAAATCCCAAGACAGGCTCTGAGAACTGAGATTTTGTCCATAGGGAACAGAAAAAGCCAAGGGCAATAGACTGTCCTGTCTATGACTGGTTCTTACAGCATTGTGAGTAAGTCCTTTCAAGTCTCCCAAGGAGAAAACAAAATAGAATTCATGATGGAAAGGGGGTGTAGTCTATCTCTGAGGAATGCCTTGTGAAAGTAGACACCGGAATGAGTTATCAAAGCAAGTCTGGTATTCTTCCTCAATGGCCTTAGGAGAGATACCTACCCAAGTGTGGGTGGTTTAAATGAGATTTTGGCTGAAGCCAAGGGACGACACTACAAACCGACTCTTCCCTTTTTTGGTTCCTAGAATAAACCCACAGGAACTTCCAGGGAGTTTTGTTTACTGACACTTTCCAAGCACTTAATATGTTACCTGCACACAGAAGGTGCTTGATAAATATCCATTGAAGAGACTAAGGGACACAGTAAGTTTGTCTGGATGTTTGGAAGTGTGACAAGCCTGTGTCCCTGCACTCATTTGCTCTGGCTCACTGGACAACTTAGCCACAGCCCCTTAACAGGAACCGTGGAGACAGTGTACCCAGGCTTAAATATTACTGGGCAGCTTTTTCCTGAGCATACATGAAACACACACACACACACACACACACACACACACACACACATGCTCATGCACATACACACACCTTCCTGTGGACAGGTGAATTTGTCATTATCTGCCAAGACATGGTGGTGATGAAATGCCTGTGTAATAGGACATAGTACCCTGTCAAGGTCTTGTTAATCCCTAGTGCTTCTGAGCTAGCAGATGTGGGGCCAAATCAACCACTTGGGCATGTCTTCAGTGTTCTTTCATGAGATGTAATCAGAGAAAATAATCTAAAGTGATCTAGTTTTTTTTCCCCCTCCATTTTGAGGCTCCCATGGGCGGTTGCCTGAAAAATCCTGTTTATCAAAAGCAAACTCTGGGCCGGATATCACCAGGTCCCAGGGGTAGACACTGCCATGTGCTTGTAAGACCATAGATGATGATTGCCTTGTGTGTAGGGGATTACCCCAGAAAAACCACAACAGCCTGTCAGGTGCAGCATCCCCAGAGCAGAAACACACAGTTTTGTCAATTGCTGGCAGTGTGACTGTGTGTCTATCCTGTTTTTAGCATCAAGAGAAGCAAGAGAGACAGGAACTAGTTCCAAAGGCCACCATTGTCTGGGAAATCTCCCCTTTTGCAGTATGAAAAGGATATAGACCACACCCCAATGTGAGGAGGGGGAAGATGACTTGGAAGGTGACTTGGCATTTGCCAATTCAATCTAAGTTTCTGTCCTAGAACCAACTGGGCCTCCTTCCCTACTTTCATCTATATTCACCCCTGTGACCCAGCAACCGTCCTGGCTGACAGCACCTAGGGATCTCCCACAATGCCCTAGCCACAGGCAGTAGAGTCAGACACACTAGTCCCCATCTTAAAGATGGGAAAACAGAGGCTCTGAGAATGGAGTGGGCATATGCAGTTACACAGGCTGGGTGGGGTAAGTATGGAGAACTGTGGTGTTAGATTGCTTGGGTTCACAGCTCTGCTACTTCTAATGAATGAGTACAGGGAGTTGGGTTTTGGTGACTTGCTTCCTGTGCCTTTACAGTAAAAAAAAAATAATGTTATCTCCTCAGTGAAATGCTTAGTGCTCAGTACATAAAAATTCTTATTATTATTTATTTTGCAAGCATGTATAGGTTGCCAATAGTGCAATTTCTAATCTACTGCTTTTCCTTTTATCCAGTTTTGCACTGAGTGTCAGGTTCTTGCTTTTCCTCTCGCACCTTCTCCCTGTTTTTACTCCACACTGTTTTCACTCACAATAGTGAAGGTACAAATTCTCTTTCTGAAGTTCATGGCCATCTTGGCTGTTATTTAGTGTTACAGCAGGCAAGAGGGACTGCCATGCCTCCTTATATCCGTGGCTTGTGATTAAGAAATATGGGAATGGAAAGCCTGTCTACCATGGCAGTCTAGAGTGACATGATGGTGGGAAGCACAGTGCTTAGATCAACCATCAACTCCAAATAATGCCATTATCAAGTGATGGAGGAGGACCTGGAGATCTCTGGGCTCCTTGCTCTGAGAACTTTGCGTTCATCAGGTTCCCTGCCTGTAGCAGATGGCAAGAAGAATCAGGAAGAAAGAAATGGCTTCTACTGGTTCAAGGCAGATCTGGTGTTAGTGGTCTTCTCTGCTGGCGGACACTGTATTCACATCGGTCTTTACCATCACCGCCAAAGGAGGCAGCTCAGAGATGAGTGGCTTTTACTTTTCAAAGCCTGGGGGTCCCTGGCTTGCTCTGAAGTACGGTATCTTGAAGGGAAACTGTTTGCCATAGCAGGCAGGAAGAGAAGCAGAACTAATTAGGAGTTATCTATAAAGTCTCTCTCACTGCCCGGAAGACACTGTGTTCCCATCCAGAACTCGACTGGCTGGAACACAGACAGCAATCATACTTTTGAATTCAGGTAGCTTACATAGTTTAAGAAAATGGTAGTATAGTAAACATGTGGGAAGATCATACAGGACAAGTTCACAGGGCATACTAAGACAAAGAATGCCCCTCATAGGGGACTTATATTTACTATACGTCCCAGGCTGCCATGAAACATGGCATCTTCCTGCCTCAGCTTCCTGGGTGCTGAGATTATAGGTGTGTATCGCTTTCAATGGCTTTGATATCCCTAGTTTTCCTTGATGAACAATATAGTTGTTATGTTTTTTGATCCCTCTGGGGGAAATGTGTATGTTAATTAGGTCATCTTAAATGTGTAACTGGCCTTTTGGAGCTTAGATGTTTTTCAAAAGGTACAACTCATTTAAAAAACATACTGCAAAGACTTCCATCTCTTGGGTTCCCTTTCCTCCTCACAACCCAAGCATGAACCTTCTCAGTAATGGTGTCTTCATTATTCTTGGAAGCAGAAACTGAGAATTTGGGAGAAATACCATGAATCCTTCCTTCCTCAATGTTTGAAGAATAACTGTTCTGCTTTTATTTGATGTGTGTTGAATATGGCAGGAACTCAAAACACAGCGTTGGGACCAACACAGCAGAGTCCATGTTTTCATTCTGCACCTTGCTGGGATGACTAAGCCTTCACCTCCACCTAAGAAGCAGGAAAGAATAGCTGTGTTTTTCAAGTTGGTTCTGAGGATCACAGTGATGAATTTAGAAGGATAAAGTTTTGCCTGGTGCATAGCATTCAGTGATGGGAAATAATTTAATAACTGGCAATTATTGGATATTTACTATTCACCAATAGTGTGCTGTCAGCTGTATATGTAATCATTGCAATAACTGAAGGGTCATTTCATTCACTTTCTTGACAAAACAAAACAAAAAACAAAACAACAAAAAAAACCAAGGACAGAGCAGCTATGAAATGTATTAAAGTGTGCACAGTGAGGGAGTGGCAACATTAAGATTTGAATGGAAGACCAGAACCCATCATCTTAACCATAATACATGGTGACACTCTCTGTGAGATTATTCAGCTGGAATACAAGAATGTTTACATTTAAATGATATAAAAGAATTGCTTAGGCATAGACCCTCTCTCTGCCTTTCCTGATCCTTTTATAAACATAAGACCAAAAATTTCATGAGTCACACATTAATTAGAAAAGAAGAAGAAATACTTCCCATAAGCTGGCAATATAAACAGGCTTATAAAATAAAACATGGATGGGTTCCCTGGTCGTAATGGCCTTCCGATTTTCATTCGCTCATAGACAATATTGACTACATAAGCTGAAAGGTTAACACACACAAAAGCACACATTGAGATAATCGGGAGAGAGGGTTGGGTTTTGAGCTCTTATGACAAGACTGACAAACTGTCTTTTGTTAAGTTAGGCCCTGGGTTGAAATGCACCTATCTTAATCATGCTCATGGATACATCCATTTACCTGTTAGGGTTTTTGTTGTTGTTTTAAAAGCAGGAATAGTAAAGTGACCTGTAGATTTGACACATCATTTCTCTGCTGCGCCTACACACACTTTCATTTCATATGGGACAAAACTCACACTGTCATTTCCTTATTGACAACTGAGGGACGTATTTCATTACAACTGTCACAGAGACACAATGCTGATGTCACTAAGTGTCTCTCTATGTTCTCTTGGATGAAACCTCGTTGGCAAGTCTTATTCATTTGCAGAAACTGAGTGGCAAGGAAAAAACTCAAATGTAAAAAAAAAAATTGTAATGCCACTGTCATTTTCCAGAAATAAATAGATAAATAACACAAGAGGAGCACTGTAGAGATTAAAGCCTTCTAGAGTACCCACAAGAAGCTGCCCATACTGGCTACTGTCAGCCTCAATGCCAGGCATGTAAAATGACCTAGAATGTGTACCCACACTGGACTTTCTCTGCACACAGGTACTGTGCTTCCTCCAGCCTTCATCTGCTCTCTTCCTGAAACATCCTTCCCACAGATCTTGGTCCCAATCCTCACATGTCCTTCAGATCTGCCATTTGTGAAGTCCTCAGCCATGGAACCCATTGGATCTTTGTTTGCTGAGAGCAAACACAGACACTGTGGTGATGATGGGTTCTCATGATGTGCAAGCCAGGACCCATGAGGTTGGGAACTGGACCTGGCTCTAGGCATCACTGTATCCCCAGAGTTTAGGCAATGCTAGAAACAGGTAGATCTTCAAGAAATATTTTTAAAAGCTTAACATCTATTTCTTGAGCCAGCGCTGAATGTCTGCAAAATAAGGTCTATGTTATTTATGCCAATAACATTTCTTAGCTTGGGCTTCACAGCTGCATTGGTCATGGCCTGAGGTAGGTTTGTAACATATAGGTTCCCAGGTTTGAGTGAGATACTGAGTAGAGGGAACTATTTACCAGTCCCCTCCCCTGCCCTTGCACATAAGGGGATCTTTACCAAGTTGCAGTTAGCATCTATCTGTGTGCCATCTGAACTGGAGACCTAGTCCTTGCCTTTGTCTACAGTTCAGGGAGATTCTAACATGACTGCCAGCAGTTAGAGGTGGGATGAAAATGTCATCACAGAAGGAAGAGTATGTGAAGATATCCAAACATGTTTCTTTGCACATCAGAATGCATGTGGTAAATTATTTGACGTGACTCCTGAGTATAGCTGTCACTGTGAATGGCAGCCATAAGACTTAAAGAAAAGTTCAAAACCACGCTAACAGGGCATTCGTTAGGATCTGCCAGCGGTCTTCTTCTCCCTGTGGCCCATAGGCCATTTCACCTCCACCTCAGGAACAAGCCTGAAGCACAGAATCTCCCCTGCTTCTTGACTTTTCCTCCTCTAGACAAAGCAAATCACAGCCTGGTAGCATGTTGCTCCTCTTGACTCTGATATGTTTTGGAGAGTCTCATTTACAAGCGCAATTTGTCAACTCTTTTTATTTTTAAAGTCATATTTTTTTGTATCTATTTTTTTTTTTATCTAAACACCAAAAGTTCAAATGCTTCAAAGGAGGGACCCTGGTTTCACCTTTGTATGCTACTCCCACATCTCGGGCTTCTTCCTTGCCTCAGCACAGAATCACACCCCTGCCTTCCTCTTAACCCTCCTTGCCTCCAGGAAGGATACTGTGGGGTTGGGTTCTCTTAAGATAGCAGCATTAATAAGCTGGGTTTGTGCCAGCCTGGCCATTCCTTCCATCATACACGTCTGCTGAGTCCCTACATTTAAATCTCCCCTCTATCTATAGGGGTCCATCTATAACAGACCCCCTCTCTCTTGTCTTTACCCCCCCCTTTCCCCCGACTTCAGCTTTGCTTTCCTCTGAAATGCCAAAGATGAAAATGATGGAGACGACGAGTTCTTCCCTAATGGGGTGAGGCAGACTTTCAACACTCAACTGCGACCGGACCTTCTGACAGCGTTTTGAGCACCCCACACAGTGACAAGTGCAAGGGACTCGCATTCTGAAGATAGGGAGGTGAGGTAGCAGGTTTGAACTGGACCAATCACCAACTGCGTGACTTTAGGCAAGTGCTTTAGGTTTTCTGAACTCATCTGTCTATGAGGTGGCTGGTTTGAAATTTGTATTCTTGATTTTGTTCCAGTATCTAAGCTGTCCATATTTAAGGGTTTGTAGTTAAAGAAACATTCTTTTTTTAAAGGGGGGGGGGAAGAGTTGGAAAGAAGAAAGTAAAGGTAAGGCTATTAGAAGCCACCTCAGGCACATTCCTTATGAATGTTCTGGAAGAACTGAGAGGGGGACTGGCTCCGGGCACCCTCCAGAACCTGGCCTGCCAGGTCTTGGGCAGCTGCTTCTGCTGGCACTTGCTCCCTCCTCCACGCTATAGCTCTCCAACAGCTGGATCCAGCGAAGCTCTTAAGGGAGGGTGAGAGTTCTTGGAAGGCTCGGCTTGGCTTCCATAGGGTGCCCCGCTCCCACGCTCCCCCTTTCTAGACCCCTCGGTGGTGCGAACCCCCTGTTTTTTTTTTTTGTTTTTTTTTTTTTTACCACCACTGACCTCCTGCGCAACGGTTGGTAGCGGCAATCGGCCAGTTTCCCGCGCTCCAGCTCTACCCTCGTCGGGCGTCCTGCCCTGGGCTGGCTCCCTTCTCCCCGCTCTCTCGGCTGCCCCGGAGCTCCCCCTCCGGGCGGCGCACGGCGGCAGCCTGCGGGGTTGGCGACAGCTCCGGTAAGAGGGGAGGCTGCTGCAATCCTCCCGCCCACGTGCACCGACGGCAGTGAAGCGCCAGCAGTCGCCAAGCCCGCGCCGGCCGCGGGTGGGTGCTTCACCTCTAGGGCTGGTGGGGGGCTGTAACCCGAGCCCCAAGGCCCGGACTTCTATTTGCATAACCTGACTCCCCTCTTCTTCCCGACCCAGGCTGGAGATGAGAGTCGGGCTCCCCTCCGAGGCGTCGTCTTGCCTGTGGTCAGCGCGGGGGCCGCGGGACCGGCCAGAGCGCAGGTGGAGCGGGCTGGCGCACGTGGTAAGAACGCGGCTATTTCTTCTTTTTTTCACCCCACCTCCCCCCGCGCTTCGAAATAGGGCTTTTCAGGGTTTTTCTTTTCTTTCTTTTCTTTCTTTCTTTCTTTTTTTTTTTTTTTTTGTAGAGGGTGGGACACCTACAGAGGTTCCACCTTCGCTGAGATTTCTCTCCTGTCCCCTTTGGATTTGATCCCCAGTTGGAAGGGAGAGCGCGCACAGCGCGATCCAGAAACTTTCCCAGATTTGCTTTTGGGTGTTTGAAGTCAGGGCGATGGCCATTCCCGGGAGAACGACTTTCGCGGCTGGCATGGGGAGAAAAGAGCTGCTCGGAGAGCGGCACCGAGCGGGCTCCGGGTGGCCCTGGGGCTTCGCTGACCGCCACACTCCAGTCGAGGCTGGAGCGGGCTCGCTGCGGCCGCGGGCACCGCAGGTGATCGGCGGGAGAGCGCCTGCAGCGCCGCTCTCCATCCACGGCGTGGCGCCGTGGCTCCTGCCCGCCCGGGTATCCTCGCTGCTGCGGGGAGTGGGGGCGAGAAAGTGAACCGCGGGGCTCGCGCCGGATCACTCCTCTGCTTAACTTTGGAGCCGAGAAGGGCAGGACAATCTCCCAGCCAACATCAAAGATCTCAGGCTGGGCAGGTCCGGAAGCCCCGGGTTTTGGGAACCCGGCCTGCGCAGTACGAGCGCTTCTGGTGAGGGCTGGGCGAGGTGGGATCCGCCGGTTACCCTCAAAAGTTTTGGGGAATTTAACACTAAGGTTTCTACTGGGTTTGTTTGTTTTTTTTTATTTATTTATGATTGCTAAGGGAAACATGTGGGTTCACCGAGACTCGAACCTGTGTCATTTGTTGTCACTCAGCACCGAGCAGGTTCTAAGCAAGGGAGAGAAAGACTATTCCCGGGGTAGACCTTAGGCGCGAGTGGTAGGATGCACCCCCCCCCCCGGAAAGTGTACACACGGGATCCGGGGGGCTTGGTGGCTGCTGACTGGGAGAGCTTGTGATGGTGAGGACAGTATCTTCGCAGGATGTCCTGTCTGGCGCCTGGGGACCCTCTCAGCTAGGCATACACATAAGCGCGCTGTCAAGAGGGAGGCGTGTGGTGCGTAGCGTAAGGTGTGTGAGTGGGTAGGAGGTGTGTGAGTGGGTGTAGGAGGGCAGCAGAGGAGGGAGAGTGCGTAGCGGAAGTGGTGTGTGTGTGTGTGTGTGTGTGTGTGTGTGTGTGTGTGTGTGTAAGTGTGTGAGCGCGTAGGGCAGGGTGAATGTCCAAGCCTCCATCTGGTCGCCCCCACGCAGCGGACCGCCCAGACTCGCCGGGAAGGGCGCCCGCACTGTGCAGCAGCTGAAGGGGGGCGGGGAGGGCGCAGGCAGAAGAAGGGGTGCCTCCGGCGGAGGATCTCTTGAAGCTCCCGCTGCTCTCATGCCCCATACTCTAACCCCTACCCTTAAGGTGCCTAAAATACTTAAACAAACAAACAACCTAGACCTGTTCCGTTTTCGCTCCTGTATAAATAGCACAGACTTTCCAAAAAAGCAAGACCGCATTCACTCTTATCACCAGACACTACTTTCCACAGTGTAATTCAGAAAAAGGCAGTCAGCTTCCGTGAATGCGGGTAGCTTTTTTTTTTTTTTTTTTCTTCTTCTTTTTTTTTTTCTCTGTCTCTTTTTTTGCTTGCGGTTTTGAGCTGCCAAGAAAGTGAAGGAGGGGTTTGACTGTAGTGTCTCGGCTCCGCTCGGTTTCTTTCCGAAGTTTAATTTTCCGGAATGGCTCCCAAACAAGGGCTAGGGAGGCGGAGCTGCCACTACCGGATCTTTTCCTTTTTTGGAAAGTCCCGGAGAACCGGAATTCCTCCCCGCCCCAAGAGACAGTGCTGCCATCGCAGCCCTCGCGTTCACCCTCGGCGACCGCGCAGAGGTCGCCGATCGCGCCCTTCCCCAGCTGAACTCTGCAGCCCGGGGTCCCAGCTGCATAGGGTTCAGAGCTCCAGACCCCGGAGTGTGTCCACTGGCGGCGGCGAGCGGTTCCAGGGGAGCTCGGCTGAGCCCGCGCTGCCAAGCCCGTATGCAAATTGGCCATGTGACGGCAAAAGCTGCCTGGCCCAGCCCTGTTCCTCAGTCCATATATGGGCTTCGACGTCACGGGTATTGAAGAACTGCCCATAAATACTCGGAGCCTAACACTTTCCGTCTGAGAGAGCAGCGATTGATTAATAGCTGGGCGAGGGACACACTGACTGTTATAATAACACTACACCAGCAACTCCTGGCTCCTCATCAGCCGGATCACAGGCAGGAGAGAGTCAGTGGCCCATAGCCATTTTTCTTCTTTAAGAAGCTAACAACTTGCTTGCTAGTTTTATTTCTGTTAGTTTTTTTTTTCTTTTTGTTGTTGTGTGTGGTGGTGGTGGTGGTCTTTTCTAAGTGTGGAGGGCAAAAGGAGATACCAACCAGGTTCAGTCCAAACCCTCTCCAAAAACGGCTTCTCTGGCACTCCAGGTAGCGAGGGAGTTGGGTCTCCAGGTTGTGCGAGGAGCAAATGATGACTGCCAAGGCCGTAGACAAAATCCCAGTAACTCTCAGTGGTTTTATGCACCAGCTGCCTGACAGCCTCTACCCGGTGGAAGACCTCGCCGCCCCGTCGGTGACCATCTTCCCCAATGCTGAACTGGGAGTCCCCTTTGACCAGATGAACGGAGTGGCCGGAGGTAAGCCTCGTGTCCTCTTCGGAGCTGGTGGGTGTGCGGGACTTGGGGGGAAGAATAGGGGCTTTGGGTGGTGGACGGCACTGACCACGCTGCCTCTGGAGACTGGAAGTGAGTGCAGGAAAGAACAGGGATCAGGGCACCCGGGCTGTGCGCCGGGAGATGCACCTGGTCACCAAAAGCAACTGGCATGCTTGTGGCCCTTGGTGCGCCCACCTTCGGTTGGCCACAGGGCTGGAGAGACACCCTTACTGGGCTTCCAGGCTGGAAGCAGGGCCACTGGCTATACTCTGTGCCTCTGGGGTAGGACTAAAGTGACGGGAAAGTTGGGAGTCTGAGCAAGAGCGGTGCGTCTGGAGAGCCAAGTGGCCGGGGTGCGCTTTAGAAGCGCGCACTTCGAGCTCTCTGAGCAGAGCCCCCTTTGGGAGGGTTTCAGAGCTCGTTGCGCTTCTAGTGAGGCTGGGAGGTACCCACCCTACTTGCGCATCACTCCGAAGTGAAGGAGGTTAACAAGACAGGATGGCCGAGCAGGGCAAGCAGCCGGAAGCGGTCCTGAGACTGCCCAAGGAGGCCAGCGCAGGCACCAGTGTGCGCCGGCCTCTGCTGCGATGCTGTGTAAAGTCATGCCCCGCAGTCCCGGCGCCTTCCTCCAAGCTCAGCCTCCGGTCTTGGGCTGGGGCGGAGACGCGCGGGTGTCGGGCAAGGCTGAGAATGTCGGGAGGGAAGGGAAACCTAGACTCCTGCCTCCGCAGCCTGGGTTCCCACTGGCAGTCGTCAGCTGAAGCGCAGCGGGAAAGGGAGGGGGAGATGGCACTAGGAATTAGCAGCGGGAACATCACCCACCCACTTACCGGTTCTGGGGTTCCCCTCTCCCGCGGCTGGCACTTTCTCAGCCTCGCCAGGGATTGGTCGGATCTTGAGTGGTGTCTGTACCGTTGCCTGGGTGGTGGAACCACAAGGCAAAGGAGTGGGAGAGAAGTCCGAGGCAGATGGGAAATTGTTTGATATCGTTGCTATTATTGGGTGTTTTTATTGGGGACTAGAGTCACAGATGGCTGGGATGGATGGAGGGGGGAGGAGCACTGCTTTCTCGAAGATAGTTCTTGTGTCTCAGACTCTGGCTAATGTCTTCTTACTGTCTCCAGGCCTCAGGCCTCAGTTTCCCCACCTATTGGATTTTGCTTCAGCCCTATATTGTTGGGATCCTGAAATGGGGATGGCTGTGGTGTGTGTGTGTGGTGTGGTGTGTGTGTGTGTGTGTGTGTGTGTGTGTGTGTGTGTGTGTGTTACACGCACTGGCGTGTGAGAATTGGCTCTTGGCTGCATTCTCATTGCTCTTCCCCTTGCCTCCCTTTTCCCTCCCCAGATGGCATGATCAACATTGACATGACTGGAGAGAAGAGACCCTTGGATCTCCCATATCCTGGTAGCTTTGCTCCCATTTCTGCGCCTAGAAACCAGACCTTCACTTACATGGGCAAATTCTCCATTGATCCCCAGTACCCTGGTGCCAGCTGCTATCCAGAAGGCATCATCAATATTGTGAGTGCCGGCATCTTGCAAGGGGTCACCCCTCCAGCTTCAACCACAGCCTCCAGCGTCACCTCTGCTTCTCCCAACCCACTGGCCACAGGACCCCTGGGTGTGTGTACCATGTCCCAGACCCAGCCTGAACTGGACCATCTGTACTCTCCACCACCACCTCCTCCTCCTTATTCGGGCTGTACAGGAGATCTCTACCAGGACCCTTCAGCATTCCTGTCGCCACCCACCACTTCCACCTCCTCTCTGGCCTACCAGCCACCTCCTTCCTACCCATCCCCCAAGCCAGCCATGGACCCAGGTCTCATTCCTATGATCCCAGACTATCCTGGATTTTTTCCATCTCCGTGCCAGAGAGATCCACATGGTCCTGCTGGCCCTGATCGAAAGCCATTTCCCTGCCCTCTGGACTCCCTGCGTGTCCCCCCTCCGCTCACTCCACTCTCTACCATCCGTAATTTTACTCTGGGAGGGCCCAGTGCTGGAGTCACGGGACCAGGGGCAAGTGGAGGCAGTGAGGGCCCCCGACTGCCTGGTAGTGGCTCTGCAGCAGTGACTACTACCCCCTATAACCCGCATCACCTGCCTTTGAGGCCCATCCTGCGGCCTCGAAAGTACCCAAACAGGCCCAGCAAGACGCCAGTTCACGAAAGGCCCTACCCCTGCCCAGCAGAAGGCTGTGACAGGCGGTTCTCACGCTCTGATGAGCTGACCCGGCACATCAGAATCCACACGGGCCACAAGCCCTTTCAGTGTCGGATCTGCATGCGAAACTTCAGCCGAAGTGACCACCTCACCACTCACATCCGCACCCACACCGGGGAGAAGCCCTTCGCTTGTGACTATTGTGGCCGCAAGTTTGCCAGGAGTGACGAAAGGAAGCGCCACACCAAGATCCACCTTCGACAGAAGGAGCGAAAGAGCAGTGTCCCCTCATCGTCTGCGGCTGCCCAGCCGTCGGCCTCAGGTCCTGGGGCCTCGCAGGCAGGAGGCAGCCTGTGCGCTAACAACACCATTGGAGGACCACTGGCCTGCACCTCTCGGACCAGGACACCATGAGATGAAGCTTCAGCTGACATACGAGTCTCCATGCCCCAGAGGCCCTCTGTTCACTTGAGCTGTGCAACACTACCTTCCCTGTTCCTCCCCCTGATCCTGGGCAAAGGACCTTGATGGAGCCTGGCCCTGCTCCACCTTCCTAGACACAGGGCCTTCCTAAAATTAAGGCCGTTTCTCTCTTTGGGGAGTTGACTGCCACTCCAAGCAATGGGGAGCCGGAAGAGGGTTGGGTGAGGGTCCCTGGACTCGAGGGCTACAGTCTGAATCTGACTGAAAGGCCTCTCACTGGGTTTTGCTAGTCCTTCCCTTTGTTTTGACCCTGGATGCCAGAGTTGTTCTGAGACTTTTTTTTTTTTTTTTTTTTTTTACAATAGGTTGGGAGATGCTGATTCCTCTAAGTGAGGATAGCAAAAAAGACTAAGAGAAACTGACATTGCACTTTATGGCTTGGGACTGATGTGGGGGAAAGTTGTACAGTGAGAGGAGCCTGGTCTGGGCTGCTGCATTCTGAGGCCCCAGAACAGTGAATTGATGAGCATCTATCGTCTCAACCCTTAAGCAATATGTACTAAAAACTCAGAGAACAAGAGTGCAATGGTGGGAGGGACAAAGCAATATCGGCTCCTTTTTGTTGAGAAACAAAGATTATTTTTTCAGTGTCTATCCATTTAGAGTCTGTGTATTTTTGATGTGCACTGTTCTCCGAGTTCCGAACCTTCGGGAAAAAAAATGTAAAGCATTTATGATCTCTTGAAATGAGTCAGTGGTTAACTTATTTAAAGGGGGATGTACATAGGATGCATGCAGGTGTATTGGAAGTGTCTGTCCTCTGTGCCTTGTGTGACGTGGGCAGTGTTACAGGGTCTGCATGTATACAGGATGCCTTACTATGGAAAAAAAAATCTCTCCCTGGGTTTAAGTATGGCTGTATATTTCTGCCTATTAATATTTGAAGATTTTTTTAGAAAGTATATTTTTGTATGCTCTGTTTTGTGACTTAAAAGTGTTACCTTTGTAGTCAAATTTCAGATGAGAATGTGCATAATGTCACTGCAGCTGATTGTTCATTAGCTCTTAATAGTTGTGGAAAAATAAACAATCTATTCTAACATAAAACCACTAACTGGAGTTCAGATGATGGATGGTTTATGACCATGGTGTAAATAAATACTTTTCAACAATATTTTTGCTATAGAAGTCATTTACAAAGTACTTACTGGGTAGAAAGAACTAAAACAGCTATTCCCATTTGCAAACTATGAACAAGAGCGCTCCAGTTAGGGGGCTAGCACAGGACCTCCATGCTGTCTTGCTGGCCTGTAACACCAAACCTCACTCTAGTCCCCATTCATAAGCCATAGATAGTCTTCAGGGATTTCCCCCTTGATTTAGTGTAAAAGTCGGGAGGCCTTCTGACTCATTGTTCCATCCCTTCTAACAGCCTATAGCTTCTTTCTGCTACTGAGTGGGCTCCAGAAAACAAATACTTACAAACAAGTGTCTCTGAGATGACAGCCTCAGAGCTGCTTTCAGAACTCTGACCACGGCCTGGGGCTCACTCGAGTTGTGGCTTTGTGGAAAGTGTGGCAGCATGGTCAAATTAGAAATGACTCTTGGGTTCCAGGATTAATCTTACGACCACAGAAAACTTTTTCAAAGGGCTATCTTCCTTTCAGATCAAAACTGCTCAGACACTGATGATGACAACCTTAATGGGTGGTTGCAGGAATTACCCCAGGACTCATTTCTCTCCAGCCCTGCCTTCTCAGATGATTGTCCATATTTGGAAGGATTATTTGTCACAAACTTGGTGGATCTAGGAGTGTGATCCTCAAAATAGCTTGTTAGATAAGATAGGTAGGTGAGCACCAACCTGTAGAACTCCAAGGCAATCTAAATTGTATTAGTAAGTAGCCTCCCCCAAAGATACCAGATAATGGTTGGCAAAATAACACAGTGTCAAGGTTTCTTTTACTGGGAACATTTTAAGATTTCCTTTTAAACCCAAAATAATAATCTGACCTATCCACTTACCCTACAAAGCAAAGTGATCATGTCTTTGCTAGCATCTTTACTCTGAGAACCTGGACATAAATTCCTAAAGTCCAGTGTCTTCTATAACCAGCAGTCTGCTCAGTCTCATCAAGAAACCCTTCTCTTGCTTCTGGCCCCTGTACAGTTCCTTTAGCTGATGGCTGCTAGTCAAGGGCCTGTATTTCAGAGTGTGTGTGGGGGGGAGGGGTCACATCTTTGGTTCTAATAGCACTAGGATTTGAGACTCAATTTACAGCAGCACCTAATAATAATAATATAAATACGTATATGTATATACATACATATATATGTAGAAACTTCTTTCCAGAACTCTAAATAGTTTTTAAAACCTGAGTGTTTTCCTTGTAACTTCTCATTGGAAGCTGTCAGTAGTATGGTTGTTTATCTAACATTGACAACTATAAAGCAATGCCACATTACAGTAACTTAAACAAATGCTTCTCTTCCCAGAAGCTTTAGTTATCTAAAGATGCAATACACCTACATCTCTCCAAACTTTCATTGTAGAGCGTCTCCAATCAAGACCATCTAAGCCAGGGTTTAAAAAGAAGACTACATGTCATTTAAAGAACAAAGCAGAAAGAACTCTACAATGCTAAACACACCGGTTGATTGTGTGACCAGTTTCACCTTGGTGTGGTAGTAATCAACAAGTCCTAAAAAATTGTTTCACCTGTTTGCTCAGGGCCATCCTTACAGCGTTTGCCCCCAACACTGTTACACAGCAGGTTCAGTCAGTCTCTTTAACCAGGTTTCTTTTTCAGCTTAAAGCATTTAGGCCAATATTCAAGACATTTTTAAAAGTTTGCCCAAGAAATCAGCACAGAAAGGTTAAGTTTGGTTCCTGTGATCTCTTCCCCTGAACTTTAAAGAATATTACTATAAAAGTTTTGTGTTTCTTTGTGGAGCGTGATTCCTTAAAGATTCATGCCTCTGAGATGGCTTAATTTGTATCATAAACTGTTGAGTAAACCTAAATAACATTTTCAAGCCAGGTTAATTTTCATATCCTAACTGCTAATATGATCAAGGTAAATTACTTGATTATAAGTGTCTCAACTGTTCTAACACTTGAGTGTGTACACGGAGGCAGTAGGTGCAGACACCTAAATGCTACCAGCTCAAACTACCATCAAGTTCATAAGAAAAGACCAGAGATGAAAACTTAGTCTTGAAGAATTTTTCCATCTAAGATAAAAGTTCACTTTGTTTTCTTGTTATTTTCTTTAGGTTAAACACAAAAGTGCCTTTTCTGCTGCAGCAAAATAGTGTAATTAGACATTAAACACTCTCAGATGTGTTTTTCAGTCATCGTGTTTCAAAGACCACTCTCAGGAAAATAAAGTCATTTTAAGTTTATACCACTTCTTGGTCTTTGGAAATCTGTAGGTCATTGGCTTTTAGTACAATACAATCTATGGAATAAACTGTGTGCTTTTAACAATAATTAAAATATAGTTATCATCGTAGGTAATGTTTCTCTTTTCCACTTTGTAATAACCAACATTATTTCCACATAATTTTAAACATGCCTTTATTTCCCATGAGTACACAAATTTTACTCAGAAACGTAACCACCCCTGCATTTAAAGCTCAGGTATCATTAACAAATTATCTTTCTTTGACAGCAGAAACCTCAGTGCAATGGACCAATGAGCATTTGAAACATCTGGATGCTGTGTAACCCTAAGCTCTGAATTCAGGACTGCAGGTCTACGAGTAAATGCTGTCAGGACAGTTGAATAGCAATGGCCAAGGTCTGAAGTGGGGACACATTGCTAAAGCAGAGGACTCATTTGCAATAGAAGTGGGCAAAGTCCTCCCCATCCCACGAGATAATGCAATGGGGGGATGAAAGGTGTGCATTTTGATAGCCAGAGACTCTAGCCATGTTGAAAAGTCAGAGAACTCACTCTTATTGAAAAAACATGTTATTTAAAAGGCAGGCTTTTTCATTTAATCAGCAGCATTTGGTATGAAACCCACCAATTCTCAAAGGAGTAGGAAGGTATGAAAAATCTTACATTAATGTAACCGGTCATTGATATAACTACAGAATTAAAAAGCTTCAGAGTATTTAGACAGACAGACAGTTTCTCATCCATGAGCTGCAGTTATTGCAATAATTATTCACCAGAAAAGTTAAGTGACTAATGCCATTGTGCTCATTGGTCTTCCCGAAGGAAAGGAGAAGGTAATTTTTACCCTGGCTTCTAGACCAATCTATAGTGAAGACTATATGAAAACACAACGGCAGCAGTTACAGCTAATAGTTTATGCATAGAAGTGCAAGGATTTTTCTGCATTTTATCTTAATTAATGAGCATATTCCTTCCATAATGGCTCATTATAACATGTTACACTGTTTTCACCGTAAGTTTACTCAATTTATTAGTGAAACTACAGTTCCACTGTTCTTATTGAACGAATGAAGAACACAGTATTGCTGTTTTAGCCCAGAACAATTTCAGTAATTCTTTTGAAAAGCACCTTAGGTTTTTTCCTTCCAAATTGCTTATAAAATCTCTAACATTACTCCCTCCTTTTTTGTAACAAAGGCCTTCATAATAATAATTATTAGCCTACTTCCAGGCAGGCTTAAAGTACCTCAAAGTATGCTAAAACATACATATGACTCTGAACAATCTTTGTGAAAGAATCAACCTTCGCTACAATCCAAAAACTGTATGTGGCTGAAAACTCATTGCTATCTAGATTTCCTAATGAATGGCTCAAAGAGCAGCTTCACAGGAATCCAGGGACACTTCAAGGGCCACAGTGGGAAGCAACTCTACATCTCCCAGCCCTGGTGGAAGTTCCTGTGTCAGATTTCCAACAGGTTTTCACTGGCCTGTTTTCATTTTTATTAAAACAAAACAAAAACACCTAAAAGCCAAAGTATCAGTAATTTCCTTTTTTCAGACTACTTTAACGACTGGGGACAAACACGCTGTCATCCTGGGTGGAGTCCAGTGCAGTCAAACACTAGCCACCCATTTATTACAGGTATTAGAATTCTATTGCCACATGAGCAATCCAGAGGGCTTAGAAGACAGCTGGACACATTTTATTTCTACAGTTTGTCTTTATGAAAAGGTCTGTGATAAAAAGGAACCCTGTAAATAGTAAAAAGGGAGAACTGGTGCTCCATGGCCAGAAGCTATGGTGCCAACACATCTGTAAACAAGGTAAAGGTACTTAGCCCATGATAATGCTGCAGACAGCTGCTAGTGTTTGCTGCAAGAGTTGGCACAAGGGTTTAATCTCCAACCTTGGTGCCCTAAAATGGCTAAATTCTCAGTTATCTATCCATGTATTCATTATATGTGAATACACACACGCAAACAGATTTGTGTTAGTGTCTCATGTATCCAAGGCTCCTCTCAAATTCCCTATGTAGCCAAGTCTGACCTTTAACTTCTGATCCCCCGACTCTACTTCCTAAATGCTGGAGTTAGAGGTGTGCAACACACTTGGTTTATATAGTGCAGAGGATCGAGCCCAGGGCATCTTGCCTACTAGGCAGGCTGCATCCACAGTTCCGTGCCCCCCCTCCCCCCACCCCCACCCCGCAGGGTACTATATGCCTCTTCCTACATGAAGGGACAGCAGTAGCCAATAGTGGCTCTTGTTTACAGGAGGGCTAGGATACTCCCCTGCCTCCCAAAAGCACTGCTGGAACCACAGCCCTCTGCAGGGTTCCTGGGAGAATGCAAAAGATGGTCAGAGTATCCACCTGGCCTCTACTTTTACAGGAAGATGCTGGAAGTAAATAGTATGGAAATCAACAGGTGGCCAGGAACATTACATTCAGTTATCTGGAAGCAGAATAGATTCAGCTCCTCTGAATCTGCTGGATCATTTTTGAAGTACACTAAGAAGAAAAGTCACTTGAGGATAATATAGTCTTTGCTTCAAAGCTGAATCCCCAACAAAAAAACTGTGTTAATGACAGAGCGGGAGGCTGAAGGGCAAGGTGAGCTCTACGGGGCTGACCTCAGGACATGGAATCCACGTCCATGAACTTCTTACTAAAGGCTACCTGAGAATACCAAAGGTGGAGACCTGGCCAGGAGGACAGAAATCGTCCTCCACCATTGCAGTGAACCCCCGGTGCTGGAAATAATGTCTTTTCAGATTTCACTTTAGAAACCCAGTTTTGTTTTTCTGAAACCAAACCAATGACTTGAACTAAAAAATAATTCAAGGTCATGCACAACCCGCAATAAATTATTAGGAGCCAAAGGTCCTATGGGCAGGAGAGAAAACAAATGTTAGTCATCGAAGGGAGGAGGACTTCAAAACCATTTAGTGTATTTTGGAGAGAATGAGAAACAAGATTTTCATTATGGCTTTAGGATGGAAGCGCTTTATGGTCACCTGCCTCACTCCCTTAAATCAAAGCCTGTGTGGCAGTGGCAGCACCAGGAAGCAACCTAGCCTCCCGCCCACCTGCCCTGCATAACCGTGCCCGGTGGCTGTACTCCGGAGGGCCGTGCTCCCCAAGGTTGTCCAAGATGAGGAGCTGGTCACTCCAGTAGATCCGTCGCTCAGGAGAGGGGCCAGGGAGAGGAGCCCTTATGGTAGATCGCGGGTAGCCAGGCCTTTTCGAACAAGGCAGGGCACAACTTTGGCCCACAGTTCCCGGGCAGTGGGCTCTTCAAGGCAGAACCTTGGGGCCTGGATAGGGCTCTCCCTCACACCAGAAGTCATCGGCCTGCGGGGTCTCCAGGAGCCACACTTCTCGGGGCAGGTCAGAGGCAGAGCTGGAGGCCTCCTTGGGTCTGATGGGCTCCAGCACACGGTAATAGTGGCAGTCCCGGCCGTCGTCCGGGTCGTAGGGTGGAGCCAGGATGTCCAGGAAGGCGGCTGGCCCGTCCACCGCATCAATCTGGTGCAGGTTGTCCCGGTGTGGCGTGAGCACGCAGGGCCCGCTGGCTTCGGTGTACTCGGCCCGGGAGCGCAGGACGCCCGGCCGCACGGCCTCCCGTTCCCGGGGCTGCAGCGGCGGCTCGAACTGCTGCTCAGGCGGCGGCGCCCGCGGCCCCGCACCCGTGTCCAGCTTGTCCATGCAGCTGATGCGTACCGTGCCGTAGAGCACCTTGAGCATACCGTGCATGCCCGGGTGGTCGTGCAACGGGATGCACGTGCCGCTCTTGAGCAGGAACACACCCAGGCTGAAGCCATCGGTCTCGTAGATGTGCATGTAGGTGACCGGCGGCAGGTTGCGCGGCAGCGGCTGCGGTAGCGCCTTTCGCGGCGCGATGTTGAGGTCCTCGGCGCGCACCTGGGTCAGCAGGCTCTTCAGCTGGCTCAGGTTCTCGGGGAAGCCCGGAGCGGGCGTTTCGGAGCCCCCGGCGCCGCCGCGGAAGGTGAGGCACGCCTGGCGGGCGATGCGCTGGATCAGGGAGGCCATGTTGTCACGGGGCATGCTCGGCGCTTCCTGCGCGGCCCGCAGCCGGCCCGCTCCGCCTCTGCGCCGCCCCTTGCGGTCCCCTGCGGCCGCCACGGCTGCCCGCAGCCCCGCGCCCAGGCGGGAGCCCCCGCAACCACCGGCCGGCGGGGCGCGCGGGGCCGCCTTGCACCGTCGCCCCGCTAGCGCGCCAACGGCCGGGCGCTTGCCCGCGCGAAAGCGAGTGCGCACGCGCACGCCCGCGGACTACACTCACGCTAGGGGCACAGGTAGGCGCCGCGCAGGCCGTGCCAGGCGCTGCCTCATGCGCGGAGCTCCATTCACGCGGCCCGCACCGACGACGACAGCCGGGCGCGGCGGGCGCGGCGCAGGGCAGGCTGGGATTTGTAGTCCGCGGCTGCGCCTGCGCGCTGCGCTCACGCACTCCGCTGAGAGGGGAAACCACGACTCTTTAAGACTCGGTAGAAAGCGGGCAGCTCGTCCTCCAGAGCCGCAGAGCGTTTTCTTGTTTGATAAAACTTAACAATTTTGCGAGCGATACAGTTTCCTAACTACAATTCCCGGCATCCCCGCAGGCGGGGTGACGCACTTCCGGCATCTGTCCGGGCTTGGTGCAGGCTTCTCGCCGCTCGGAGGAACGGAGCGAGAAGGCTGTTAACCTTCTGGCGCCGCTAGGGCCTGCTGGGACCTTCAGGGTCACCTTTGACCCTTGCCCTAGGGGACGAGGCTGCGGGGTCAGCCTCAGCTGCTCATAGCCTGCGCCGTGTCCACCGCGGAGGTCCGGGGATGGCGCTTCTGTACTTTTCTGTTTCTTAGGAGGTGGGCGGGGTCGGTCAGCACAGCTGGGCCCAGCTGTTGTTTGCCGCGGGGCCCGATGACGCTCCTGGTTGACTCACTGACGGCAGGGAGACTTAAGAGAGGACATTTGCCATGGCCAGGGTTCCCTATACCAACCGTTATCTATTCCCGGAGCGCCCGAGAGGCACCGGTCGAGGAGGAAGGGGCTTTTTGTCTGTAGATTATCGCTGTGGTCGAGAGATGAATTCTCTAGTGCCATGCAACCATCGGGCCAGCTGAAGTTAGCTCACCGCCAAGTGATCAGTGACTAGTTATTCTCTGGATTTTTGATAGATGTAGGTGGAGACTGGGGAGAAAAAGGGACACCAGATACCATGAAATTAAACCTTTATCCCGAGTTTAGGGTGTTCGTAGACTTTCAAAGCTAAATTTGGGCTTCTTGTACATTTTGTAACTGCAGTGGCTTAGAAACTCCTCCCCAGTTAAACAGGCACGGGTTATGTGCCAATAAGTACGATATAACAGGTACCTTGTTAAATGCATTAAATAATGAACGTTATCTTAGTTAACCCTCACAGAACTCTTAAGCAGGCACTAACGGTATCATCCCCCTTCTGTACACGAGGGAATACGATGTGGGCACACATGGAGAAAAGCAGAGAGTGAAGCTTAACTAAACAGTTTGCATTAGTGTAAATGGAACCAGGAGGACATAAGCACTTAGCTTATTCAGGGTATCTGTTGGTTATAAACTCTGCGTCTTTCCGCACTTCCTACCCTTCCGCGTCCTCGGTTTGTTCATTCACAGAATGCTGGCTTTGGTGTAACCAGACTTCTGAACCAATTCCTCCCCCCACCCCATCAAAAGCCCCTGGTTTGCTTCAGCGGTGATTCTAGGAGTTACACCCTAGGGCTTCTGACTCAGGAGAACTGGAGTGAAGAATAGAATTGGGGGTGTTGCTCTCTGAAGTAGTTCTGGATTCAGCACCATATGGGGGTCGCTGGTGAGATCTGTAAATGGTAAGCCAACTCATAATAGGAGGAGGCTGTAATACTATTTTTATGTCAGAGGATCCTTATGACTGCTTGGCTTTTAGAAGCTGGTGGTGTGCCATTCTTAAACGCACCATCAAAGTTCCCTGTGCAAAGAAGTTCCATGCAGTTCATTTGTAGAGTAAGGGGCGTTTATGAGGAAGTCCTTTCCATTTGCTTACAAACAGATTTTTGCTGACTGGCTTTCCTCATATTAGGGAGAGAGTTTAGACTTCACAGAATGAAGACAGCCCACAGTCCTGCTTGCTTTACACGTGTCCCTTTTTAATAATGGTGTTTACATAAATGAAACAAAACATTTAATTTGTAAATTGGCACTGACACCTTTGAGAACATTGTAACTATCATAGGAGTTTCACTGGCTAAAAGTGACCCTTTAATGACCAATAGGTTTAACCATTCATTGAGTACTGCCATGAAATGTGGCTTGTCTTTGTCCGATGCAGAGTAGAGCTTCCAAAGGTGATTTTGTTGGTGTGAGCTGGTGACAACCTCCACTCAAGCCCTTGCTTTATTCACAGACTTCACAGTTTCTAGATTGCCTGCTTAAAAACCTCTGGGGGTGTTTGCCCAAAGTACAGTTCCAAAATTACATTAAAGTCTGTATCAGAATCTTTTGTGTTGAAGTTTTGGAGATCCAGTGAGTATCTGCAGGGCATATGGTGCTTTATAGGTCACAGGCAGGCCACCTTAAATCCCTTTTGATGCTGTGCTTCAGAGCTCCACTAGTGAAGGCGTGCCGAGTGTAAGGGGGTTTGCCCTTAGATGTGCCTTGCTTGGCTTTCTGTCCCACTGTTAGTAACAGAGGCTGAATGGGACTCTGTATTAATCGCCTTTGAAATATCCTTTAATTTTCATCTCTCCGTCTTGTTGTAAGCAGAGTGAAGACCAAAAGAAATAGAAAAAAAAATTGATAACAAAGTCCAGGAAAACCCATGGCAGAAACATGTTTGGAGAGGTTTGGGACACATGGAATGTTATCAATAAAATAGTATCTAGTTGGTAAAAAGTATTGCTCTAGGCTTTGCAGGCTCAGCAAGGAACAAAAAGGGACAAGGTGTTATTTCCTAAGGAATTTACTAGTAAATATGTCTGCCAGGAATCACAGTAAAGTCTAGATCGGAACACCTGCAGGAATGTGGGCAAGAATCTCATATGACTACTGACACTGTCCTTCCAGGTTAAAAAAGTGTGATTAAATGACATTAAGAAATGTGTTTTCATACTGCAAACTGTTATGTATTTTTAAACACAATACCCAAATTCATATAGACCATGATTGATGGAGATGGGTTCTTTGGGAGGTAGGTATATTAAATGATGAGTGTGTAACCCCATGATGACATTGGTGGCTATATGAGAAAATGACTAGCTTTCATGCTACCTCTTTCTCATCATGTGATACCTATCCTCTGTCATGTTAGGATGTAGCCGGGTGGGCCTTGCTTGATGGCACCATGCTCTCAGACTTTCCAGCCTCTAGACCATAGGAATACCTTTCTTTATAAATTCCTTAGTCTGACACTGTTATAGCAGCAGATAGTAGCCAAGGCAAGATATTCCAGAGTACAAAGACATAAATGTAAAATTTCTTACTGATGTAAACAAATGGAGACAATTGAACAGGGTAATGGGATGATATGGTAGTTGTGTTTGGTATCTTACTTCACATTCAGTTACCAGGAGTGATCAAGGGTAAGAATTGGGTTTGCCCCAAGTATGAAAAAAAATAGTTACAGGAAAATCAGAGCATGGCAGTTAAGTGTCTCAGCAGTTAAGCTTGCTGGCTTCTCCCCCCAGAGGACCTGGGTTCAATTCCCCGCACCCACATGGTGGTTCACAAATATCTGTCAGTAGTCCCAGGAGATAAGTGTCTCCTTTAGCCTTGCATTGCATGGCATATATGCAGGCAGAACACCAATATCCTTAAATATTTTTTTAAAAAATAAAATTATGTCTGTGTCTTGAATAAAAAAGTGCCTTCCAACTCTGGACAATTCTCTGTGCAAGAAAACAGGAGAGTGTCACTCTCCCAGAGTCACTGGCAGTGTGCACCTGAGAACCTCTCATCTCATGCTGTGTGTGTGGTGCAGGAGAAAGCAAGAGGCCACAGAGAAATGGCTTAACCTATTCATGCCACTCAGGATCTGTGGAACCTGTGTTAGCACACAGCCATGGCCTGACACACTGACTGGCTGAGTCAGAAAGAACGTGACTCCTACCAAATGGAAAGGGAAGAGAAAGATTTCAGGGACATTGAGGGTGGGGGTCCTGGTGGAGATGCAGTTGGCGATGTGGGCAAGGCCTAGCTTATGAGCGGGGTTGTGTTGTGAGTATGACAGGAAACTGTTAGAGAGCTGTGGGCTGGACAGAGGCTTGGCAGGCTTCACTTGCTCATTTCTTTTCAAGCGGGAGATTGCTGGTGGGTCAAGTGTAGAGAACCCCAAACTGGATGCTGTGATTCCGGGGAGAAATGAGAGATGGTGCGAAGATAGAGCTTCTGCTTCGAAGAAGGCAGCACAGCTAGCAGGGCTTTCTGGTGAGCTGTGGCTTTGGTGGTCTATTTCAAAGTGTGCTCTTCACAGTCTCACAAGCTGACAAAGCTCTGTGATGACAGGTTAAGACTGAGAAAGCTCTCATCCAATCTTCTGTCCACAGCTATTAAATTTAGGAAGGGGGGAGCAAACACAAGCAGGAATAAAACAAATCCCTTTTTCTTCAAGTTGCTTTATTCATGGGGAAGCCGCTGGAAGAGCCCCTACCTGTGTCTGTTTAGCTCCCCCCCCACACCTAGGGTTACATTTAGTCATTGGGAATAGGCTGTTATTTCATTTTTCATAGTCTCCCCTTCAGTTCACAAAGACTATTTTTCCTTAAGTCACAAGCTAACCTCCCAACTTTTACATAGACCTTTCTTTACAACCCGTTCTACCCATCTCTTGGACACACTGGGACTCATGGAAGGGTATACCACATTATTAACACTCTGGACTGCTAGAAGATGGCACATAAACTGCTAAAATTCCCTCAGTTGTAGACATATAGTAAGACTACTTTATTTAGTTATATTTAAATATTTGGGGTTCGTATTGTGGCTTCCTTTTCAGATTTTAAAGTATATTAGTTTTCTCATTCTATATTATCAATGAGTACCAAGTTGTAAGAAAAATAAATAATTGCCAAACCTGAAGAACTGGCTGCATGGCCTTGTGAGTGTCTGGGTGCCACCTGAGTTCACTAGATGCCCCCCTTCTAGCATTTCTTCAGCCCAACACAGAGGAGAGAGGCCATTACACCAACACACTGCAGATGTCCATGGAGTCACATAAGCTGTAGACACCATTTTCTGGCTCATTCTGTAGACCAGAGCTTTTTGCTCTTTTCCAACTTGTGACCTCTTTTTGACAGAGAAATTTTGATACCACCCCTGGTTACAAAGATACATAAACTTTATGTCTTAAAGATACATAAGTCAAGTAGTTACTGACACTACTCCATAAAGACATTTATTTTGAAATAATTCCTGGGCCAGTTGTGGTGGCTTACTCCTGTAATCCCATCACTTGGGAGGCTGAGGCAAGAGGATCATCAAAGGGTGGAGGCTAGCCTGGGTTACAAAGCGAGACCTGGTCTTAAAGAGCTCACAAAAATAAAAACAAAAGCAGACCTTTGGGATCCATGTGATTTTTTTTTTTTAATTCATTAAAGTGGAAAGAATTTGTACGCTAATGAGGTGGATGTATCTATTTACGTTTGCATAAAGGACAAAATCTTGGCTGAATTTTAATACTGAAGGACATAGAGCTTCTATCAACAGTTTTCAGAGTTGGTGGATATTTTTGTTTCACAATTGTGAGTGCTGAGAATGCCACTTTGTGTAACAATGTAGCACAAAGCAGCCACATCAGAAATCATTGGACGTTCCATCTTAATTCTAACCCAAAGTTTAAAATCTTTTTAAAAAATGAATGGCAACTACAATAGCAACTTTTAAAATCCAGCAGTATAATCTAAAGGTAAACTAATCTGAGATGTGCTAAGATACAGTGGTTAAAAGCATGAAGAGACTGTTTCCCTAGTACCTCCATCCTGTTCCTGTAAAAGCAGAAAATGTTCTATGTATAGTAAAAACACTGCAGTTGTAACTCACAGTAGGTTCGACTTTGAGCATGGTGTTTGAGGCAATACTCACTGGTGGTGTGTGGTGTGGTGGCATGCAGAATGCTCATTGGTGATCAGAATCAAGGCTGCAGTGACATCGCTCAATGTACCATACATAGGCAAGCACTGTCAAAAATGGCTTGACCCGATTAGGCATTTGATTTTGAAGTTGTTTTGGTCATTGTGCATTCAGAAACTACCATTGACATGTTTTCACGCCTGCCTCCTACATTCACTTATGCAGCCCTCCCTGGGGTCACATCCCCAGTTTAAGAAGCCAGAATACAGACCTCTGAATGCAGAGTTACCAGCTTATTTCAGGCAATGAGAGATAAGGGAGAATGGAATGAAAAGTGAATTTGCAGAAGACGTGAGGTAGGGGGTGGCTCGCAGTTGCTAAAGAAGAGAAACTTTTGCTCTGCACAGCCCATCATGCTGCCCAGAGTCCAATGTTCTGGTTACTTTCATGTCAATCTGACACAAGCTAGAATCATCAGAGGAGGGAACCTCAGTTGAGAAAATGTCTCCATACGATTGGGTCATAGACAAGCCTGGAGGACATTTTCTTAATTAGTGACTGATGGGGGAAGGCCCAGCCCATTGTGTGTGGGGTCATCACTGGGCTGGTGGTCCTGGATTCTAAAAACAACCAGGTTGAGCAAGCCATGAGGAGCAAGTCAGTAAGCAGCATCCACCTGAGGCCTCTACGTTACTCCTGCCTCCGGGTTCCTGCCCGTTTGAGTTTCTGTCCTGACTTCCTTTGGTGGTGGACTATGATGTGTAGGTGTGAGCCAAGTAAACCCTTTCTTCCCCAACTTGTGTTTGGTCACAGTGTTTCATCACAGCAATAGTAAACCCTAACTAAGATAGCCAGGTATGTATGCCCTTCGAGAGTGGATTTAGTGGTTTCAATAGCTCCCTTACCAGCTTGATACTGGAGAGGTTGTCCTCTGGTGCTTTAAGCAAAGTGACTATTATGAGACCCAAAATAGTCACAAGCTGTAAATTAAATTCAAACACGTCTTACCTCTCTTAAGCACTCACCCTCCCTCTATGATTTTTTGTTTTTCTTCCCCCCCAAGAAGATAACAGCTATCTCCACCTCCTCCGCTCCTCCATCTGTCCTTTTCCTCCAGGCTGAAGCTGAGACAATTTTCCCCCTTAACTTTCTATTTATTTTAATTAATGGATTTTAAACACAAGTGGTAAAACAGTTGATGTTCAGCTTTAAGAGGCAGTGAAAAGGGAAAACTGGATTCCCCTTCAGGAAATATCTGTGTGTTGTTGCTGGCACCTGCCTGTGCAGTGCGTGGCTGGAAAGGGGCAGGGTAGTGAGTTCTGTGAGCTTGCAGGTGAACTGAGGCCTGGCTGGAAGGAAGTGAAGGTGGGGGAGTGCTCTTTGGAATGAGCATTCTTTCTTGGGAGGTGCCCTTCCTCCAAGTAGTTCTGTATGGTCGTGGACTGTGCATTTAGGACCAGATTCCCTAGTAATAAGACATCAGAGCACAACCTAATTCTCTAAGCATTCTGATTTGTGAAATATGGCTCCTCTCTGCTTTTACCCTCCACTGGTGTCGTGTGTGTGTGTGTGTGTGTGTGTGTGTGTGTGTGTGTGTGTGTGTGTGTTAATCTGTACCCTTGGTGATTAATCTTAAAATACATTCAGTGCATTTGGAAGCTTATAATAAATGATTGTTATTGCACGCATTTCTTTTGAGATGACCTTGTGGGTATTCTGAGAGAGTCACCTTTCTCAGCTTTTGGTGAGCTTAACTCTGAAAGCTAGGGTGCCAGGCAGTCATTGCTCACCAAAGCTACCTTGAGCCAGTAGCTTCCAAGTTCATTGACTCACTCCTAAGCAAAATAAAATTTGGAAAAGGAACAGGTAGAGTAAACATAGATTTATTAAGGAAAAATGAGAAAAAGGTCCTGAGAGTGGGAGGGGCCTCCAAGGGAGGTATACTGTTACTTTGCCTGTCTGGTGTCTTTTATGACCAGAACTGACAGAAATTTGGTGGACACTCAGGTACTTTTTATCGAGCTTAGCGCCCCCCCCCCCAGCTCATCATGGGTTCATCCAGTAGGACATCCACACTGCCCTGCCCCTGATCCTGTTCACGGTCCACCATGGGCTTTGCAGGGAGTTCTGGACAATCTCAGGGTGAAATGCACTCCATGCCTTCTTTTGGAAAAGCAATGTTGTCAATAGTGGCCCCACTGTAGCATCTTAGAGCCAGGAATCACAGTCTAGACTGGAGCACCTGCAAGAATGTGGCCAAGAATCTCATCTGGTTACTGTACATTCTCCTCCCAGGTTAAAAAAATGTGATCAAATGACATTAAGAAATGTGTTTTCATACTGCAAACTGCTGTGAGGTGTTACAAAAAACACCTTATATGTATTTTTAACAATGACAGACAGGGGACACTCAGCAACATTCACACAACGATGATTTAGTTTCTCTTTTGTGTCTGTTATAATTTTTTTTAGTTGCTGTGGCTTGTGACTTTTCCTGAATATAGATCATGGAGCAGAATGAGCAGGAATTCCTGTTGAAAGAATTTGTCATTATTCTGAGTTTCCACAGCATATTTCAAAAGAAAACTTCTTTTTTCCTTCTAAGCACAAATTATCATGCAATCAGAGTGCCATGTATTGCTGTTGAGAAAAGCAAAACATGCCTTGAGTTAACTACACATTTCAAGAAGACGTGCTGCGGTAATTGACAGCCAGCATCAGAGCTCCTTGGATGCCTCTAAGCCAGCAGCCTTCAGTTTAATTAGATAATTAGCCCTGGTCAGCCTGTGATGAATGCACAGGCAATTAGCAATGAGTTTGGGCTGCTAAAGCCTATTTTTCCTCTTTTGTGTTTCTTTTCTGTCATTAACAGTTTTAACTACTGAACAATTTATATCTTCATACTAACAATCAACTTTATTATCATCAAATTCTTTGCAAGTGAGAAAGCAATGAGACCTGATGTTGGTTGCACAACATTAAGTGATTATGTTAAGTAATGCCATTTATTTGCCTGGCCATCCTGCTGCTGTATTATTGTCAAACAAATAGGGCTTTTAGAAGTAGTGCACGCTCCATGATTTCGATGATTGCTTTATTTGTCAAACTCAAGCAACTAGCAAGAGCCGTACCTCAATTTGTAGCTGTTTCTGAGTAGCTTTCAGGAAACGCAAATAAAAGGGAAGTTCCATAGTTTCTTCCAAAGGCCAGGCCCTCAGCTCAGGCCCTTTCTTCCTGGCTCAGTGGTTCTTGGAGCTGGAACAATTGACAGGAGCACCGGTAAGAGAGAGAAAGTTGCATGGACTCATGGGTGAGGAAAGAAACCACGGTGGACTTTTCTCAGATATTTCCACTGCATGTCTTTCCTGCCATTTTTGTTTGACCTTGCTTTGAAAATGACAGAAGAAGAATGGTCAGGGAAGAAGGTGACTTCAGCAGTAGGGATGCGGAAGGGGTAACCAGCAAAGGAATTCCCAACACTTGCCTCAAAGGTATTTATGTTGCTCTGCTTCTGGATGTGTGAACCACAACTCTGAATTACATCTCAGTCAGAACTGAGATTTGAGGAGGGGATGTTTTAACTTTCTCCAGGCTAAGTTTTGTACACCCATAGGAGGATCACTTGTAGTAGCCAAAACCAGTTCCTGTCATGTGTGTGAGTTCCCAACACAGTTTATGAAATCTTTAATGCGCAGACCTTTTCACAAAACTCTGCTTTACTTACTTACAATCTAATAGGATTTGGGAGATTAGGCCCAGCATTAGAAAATTAGTCAGCCAATTAATAGCCATTTAGGAGTCAATTAAAGAAATGTGTGGCTTACTCCTTAAGTAGAATTAAAAACAGATAAACAGAATTTTTCTTCTGATTGGAATATGAATGCTGGCTTATAATTCTTATCTTGAGACTTCCCATCTGGCTGGTCTTGGAAATATTTTCTTCCCACAGCAAAGCAGTAACTAGAAATTAGAGTTTTAAATATGCCAGTTTTAATCATGACTTCCATTTCCCAAATAGAAACACATACATGAACTATATAAAGCCTCTTTCTTTTATTCAATTAACTGTTTTGGAAAGTAAATTAAATAATTCAGAATCAGAGAGAGAACAAGACGAGGCTATAGAAACCCACAGAGACAGCTGCCCTGAACAAGGAGGAGCTAATGGGCCCCCAGACTGATAGCTGGGAATCCAGCATTGGACCAACTCAGACCCCCTGAACATGGGTCTCAGTTAGAAGGCCTGGGCTGTCTGAGAGACCTCTGACAGTGGAACCAGGATGGATCCCTGGTATATGAAAGGACTTTGGGAGCACATTCCCCATGGAGGGATACTCCCTTAACCTAGATGCAGGAGGGAGGGCCTAGTCCCTATTCCAAATGACTTGACAGATTTAGATGATCCCTCGAGGAAGGCATCACCCTCCCTGTGGAGTGGGGGTGGGTGGGAGGGGATGGTGGGGGGGCATGGAAAGGTGGAAGAGAGGGAGGGAGGGACGGAGAAAGAACTGGGATTGATATGTAAAATAAGAAAAAAATTTTAGAAATTTCAGAATCAAGCTTAAGGTAGCCCAGAAATGTCTAAGAACATAGTGCAGTCTTCTGAGCCCCAGTCCCCTTTGCTCTGAAGGTGGCATAGGAGTTTCACTGGCATCAGTGTCTTCTCATTCAGCAAGCAGCAGTACAGCTGTTAGTACACAGTAGGCCTTACTGTATAGCAGCTAGCACACAATAGGCACTCTCCATTCTGACACTTGGCACTTGGCAGCGGTAAATCCTTTCTTGATGGTGATGTTCTGTGTGTGTAGGATGTCTAGCAATAATCCCAGTCTTTTTGTTCTGTAACAGTAGCACCAGCTTCTCCACCTACCCAGTTACCAGAACCATAAATATCTCCATCTGTTGCCGATGTCTCTAGGCTGATACCCCCAGCTAAGAACCAGTGGTACCAAATATTACCTCTGCAAGTTTTTCCTCTGGAATCATACTTATTTGTATATGCTTATATCAAACGTAACACACATATTTATGTACACCTATCTGTACTTACAATACACATATGAATAGTTTACATATACTGCATGAATGTGTATACATATAATGCACATGTATAGAAGCACACATATATCCATTTATATGAAATGAAGTGTGTCAAATTTGGATGTCTAGATAGCCTTTAGTAAGTCTTTTTTGTTTGTTTGTTTTTGTTCTGATACAGGGTTTCTCCTTGCTCTGGACCTTGCTCTGTAGACCATGCTGGCCTCAAACTCATAGAGATCCACCTGCCTCTGCCTCCCAAGTGCTGGGATTAAAGGTGTGCACCGTTACCACCTGGCCCAGTTTGTCTCAATAAAGATGTATCAGTCAGAATCTTGATGACTTGGGGGCTCCATGGTAGAATGCGTCTGTACCCAAATTGTAGCTGGCCTTCCTAGTGGTCTCTGCAAGCCCTGGTCCTGCTCTTAGAATGCTGGTGTTCCCAGGAGCATCTTGTATAGCAGAGCTGAAATTTCAGTTTAAAGCTAAGATACTGTTAGTGCCCTAGCTTCTGACTGCCATAGTCTTTCAGGCATAGGACCCAAGAGAAGTGTACCGCAGGCCCAGGAGTTGCTGGGTGAACTGGAAATGCCTTGGTCAAGAGAGCAATGGAACAGGGCAGTCTCTAAGAGGCTGCCGTTAATGAGTTAGTCCAGTTGCTCTCACCCATTAAAGTATCTGTTTGCTTTTCTCTACTACTTTTATCTTTGTTTGTCAAAAGTCATGAATAATCGGACTTGGCATTCTTTGTTGACAAAGGAATAAACAAACCATGGCCTACCCAGGCAATGGGACTTCAGCCCTAGAAAATAACAAGCTATAAATGCAGTAACAGATATGGAGGGAAGTTACTGCATGGGTCTAAGTGAAAGAAGCCCCCCTGGAAAGACTAAATAGTCTGTGAGTCCAACCATATGAGATTTGGGGGGAAACGACGAAGGTGAATGGAAAAGCTGGTGGCTGCCAAAGGCTAGAGGAGAGGAACTGATGACTACCCAGAGGAGAGAGGACTCCTAGATCCTACTCTTCATGGTGCAGTAATGGAGGAGCGGGCCCTGAAAATCTGCCCCACTCCATGAAGCGTACACAGAGTGTGACACCTGATGTAAACCAGGGTTCTGACAAGGTGATGTGTCAAAGTGGCTCATCAGCTGTAACAAGTGCCCCACTCTGGGCAGGACCAGCACTGACTACAGGGACTCCATGTGTGGGTGAAGATGTTACTGGAACCTACACCTTGCACTGATTTTTATGGGAACCTGTTTTGGGACATCCCACTGAACATCCCATGATGTATTAATTTTCTTAAACAGAATGCAAGAAGGTGTATGAGTGAACACACAGCAATGAATATGGAGTACACTTCTGTCTTTTTTTCCAAGTGCTTTCTGGACTCTACTCTTCTTACAAGAGATGGTAGAATGACCGGCAGCAGCGGGGGGTGGGGGTGAGGTGGGATGTTCTAGAGAAGTGAAGTCTGTTACAAAGGAACAAAGAATCTGAGGTGAAGATGTTTTTTTTGTTCTTTACTCAAGTGATGAGAATGATTCTGAATTCCTCTCCTCGATAATAAATGGGAGAAGAACTGGGGGAGTAGCTCAGACAAAATCCTTTGTCTAATATCAGATACCCAGCATCACATCCATACCACTATGCGTGTGTGTGTGTGTGTGTGTGTGTGTGTGTGTGTGTGTGTGTGTGTGTGTGTGTGTTTGTCTGTGTGTGTGTGTGTGTGTGTTTCATGTAGATTCTGGGACTGGAACTCAGAACATCATGCTCTCAAGGCAAGGACTCAACAGACTGCACAATCTCTGCTCAGCCCACCAGTTAATACTGGTTTTTATTTTATTTTATTTTTTATTTATTGCTGATGGCATTGTCCTTTGTCTTCCAACACCAATGGAGGGGACACCTTGGAAGCACCTCTGTCCTCGGGTACCAGTCCCCCCCACCCACCCAAAAAAAAGCACATATTCTTGCGTGACACTGCTTGGTGATAAGCTAGTAAAGATATGGGGAAAGGGTCCTGAGGAGACTGTACCCACTTGACATCTTCTGCTGGCCCTTTGAGATTCCCTTTTGGCTCCTCCCCATGCCTGGGAAGGCTGTTTCCAGAATGGTCAGCAGTAGATGGGAGAATTAAGTTCAGCTGTCACAACTTTGATTTACTGAGACTTTGGAATTAAAGGAATTGATCTAATTGCTTCTTATTGTATCCTTAGAGGAGAGTTAGGTGAAGGGCCAAGAGTCAGTACCTTAATCACCCAAGACCTTAGAAGCAGGGTTCAGTTATCACACATCCTCAGAGCTGAAAGGTGGCTTGGAAAGATTCAGGCATCTTGGGTCACAAGATGCAACCCAGGGAAAGCATCTGCCCATCACTTATCCTTCATTGTCTGCCATGTACATTGAGTTGTGCCACAACCTGGTCGGTCCCCTCTTGCCTCTCGTCTAGCCTTCATTATGATTCCACACCCCCTTATAGACACCTAGATGCTCATGGTATGTTGCTGTATCTGCTTGACTTTGGTCACAGTTCTCCTATTCCTCGCTTGCGGTTTTGTGTCACTGTTCTCTGACCCAGAATCTTCTACTCCTTGCCTTGAATGTTATAGTTTGGTCTAGCAGTCCTTCCTTGCCCCCCACTCATTGAGGGAATGACAGCTATTACTCTCCTCTTTAATGTGAATAACCTCTCAGGGTTCCATAAACTACAATTCTGTTGCAGAGCTCCCTATTTCCAGGAACAGGTCCTATAGTATATCATCTCCAAAGTCACCCCTGGCCTTACTAAACAGTGCAATTAGTTACTTTCATCATTCCAAAATACCTGATGGAAACAAGGAAGGGAAGACTCATTTTTGGAGCATGGTTCAAAGGGCTCAGTCCATGCTTGCTTGGACCATGCATTTGCATAGAACGTCATGGCAGTGGGAGCATGTGATAGAGGAGATGCTTCACTTCATAGTGGGTAAGAAGCAGAAAGAGAAGAACACTATAACCCTCAAAGTCACCCCCCATTGACCTTTGCCCCGGTTCCTGAACTTACCACTACCTCCCAACAAGGAAATTCGTGTGAAAATTTTCAGGAAAATCTGGATGACTTAAGGGATCTCACTAGTTTTGAAAGTCCAGAAAATGAGCCAATTTATCCTGGCATTCATTAGCACTTTCTGCCGAGATGCTGAATGGATGAAACATGTTCAAAACTTGACTTTCAAAATTCTGTGACAAACACAGTGCCTGTGAACAAGAGCATGGTTCAAGTGCCAGTGTGTGATCTAGATGTAACTGGTGCATGCCCCGGGTCAGGTTTTCATATGTTGCCTCCAGAATATTGGACAACTGATAAAAGAGCGAGCCCACCAAGCAGATGTGCCTGTGCAAGCTGGCAAAGAGAAAGGACCGATGTTGTTAAAATAATTTATCCAGACACTATTTCACAATAGAAAATTGCCTGCTTTCTCACACTTATTAGTCAAGCCTGTCTTCTATTTAATGTATAAAATAATAGTTTAGTTTTCTGGGGGCCTTGGGATTTCCCCTGCACAAAGAGTACGGGGTGCCTTTTCATATCTCCAAGCTGGGGAAACCCCACTCTAGGCAAAGGGCCAGTTTCAGAGGCAGCAGCTCATTAGGGAGATTAGAGTCTGGGGAACCACAAAGAGATAATGACATGGAGGACACAAGTGAAGACAATACTCACTGTTCTGACCAAGTGTACAGCAGCCTCACTGTCTTAGAAAGAGGAAGGAGGTTACAAATGAGGTGGGATGCCAAGTGAGAAAAGATGTTCCTTCCCACTTGTGGCAGTGTGTTTCTACAAGGCCATTTTTATCTTAAGTGACCCAAACAGATGCTTTATAAACCATGAGATAAAAATCAATCTTGGACTGGAGAGATAGCTCAGTGGTTATGAGCAGTGGCTGCTCTTCCAGTGGACCCGAGTTCATCCCCAGCACCTACGTGGCACCTCAAAACCACTGTTAAGTACAGTTCCAGGGATCCAGTGTCTTCTAGTCTTCACAGGCACTGCATGCACACGATGCACAAACATTCAGGCCAAAACACACACACACACACACACACACACACACACACACACACGAAAAAAATTGCAAAATATCAATTTCAATACTGCCCAGTCACAATCTCTCTGATGAACATAGATGCAAAAATTCTCATTAAATACTGGCAAGCCAGGGCTGGAGTGATGGCTCAGAAGTTAAGAATACTGCCTATTCTTCCAGAGGTCCTGAGTTCAATTTCAAACAACTACTTGGTGGCTCACAATCATCTATAATGAGACCTGATACCTTCTTTTGGAATGCAGATAGAATACTGTATACTTAATAAATAAATAAATCTTTAAAAAAGTACCAGCAAGCCAAATTCTAGAACGCATCAAAACAATCATGATCAAGTTGGATTCATTACACAGATGGAGGGATGGTTCAGCATATACAAATCAATGAATGTAAAATCCTTCACATAAAGGACTTAAGGATAAAAGTCACAAGATTGTCTCAATAGATACAGGAAAGACACTTGGACAAAATCCAATGTCCCTTTATAATATCCCTTCAGAGAGTAGGAGTAGAAAGAAGGTATCTCAACATAATAAAGGCTATTTCTGGTGAACCTAGAGTAAGTATTATACCAAGTAGGGGAAAACTGAAAGTGTTTTCACTGAGAACAAGTCAAGGGTGTCCACTTTCTCCACTCTGACTTAACATAAGGCTTAATATCTTAGCTAGAGCAGTAGGACATGGACACAGAAGGGGTACAGAAAGGAAAGAAAGAAGTAGAAGTCAAAGAATCATAAAGAGGTCAACAAACAAACAAACAAACAAAAAATCTTTAGACTGAGAAACACTTCCATCTAAGTAGCAAGATTCAAAATTAACCTACAAAGGCTGGTAGCCTTCTTATACACCAATAACAAAAATGCAAGGAAAGAAATCATGGAAACAATTCCAACCACAATTTCTATGAGGAAACCAACCTTTAAATTACAGCTAACCAAGAAAGTGAATGACCCTGTCAAGGAAAACCCTAAAATACTGGAGAAAGGAATTTAAGAAGACACTCAAAGGAAAAAAAACCTTCCCCACACATGAACTGGAGGAACTAATATTGTGAAAATGCTTACTACCAGAAGCAATCCACAGATTTAGTGATCCTGTCAAAATTCTAATGCCAATCCTCACAGACATATAAAAGTGTCTTAACATTTATATGGATGTACAAAGCCCCCCCCCCAAAGCAAAGCAAATGAGCAAAAAGAATAATGCTCAAGTTATCCCATACCTCATTTCAGTTATACTACAGAGCCATAGCAAGATAATAGTGGATCTCCTCTACCTTTCTCCTGCCTAGTAAGGACCATGTGACTTCAGATAGCCACCCCATAGCTTATACATTTCCAGCTTTGAGATTAAGCACATTACACACTTCTGCTTTCCTGGTTCTGGTCACTTTACTGAGTTGACTTGGTTTGTGCAGGTCCTCCATGAAAACCACTGGTGGGTAAAAAACACAATTGCTGTGTGTCAGGTGTGTTCCCCCAGCTCCCCAAGCCCATGTGTTGAGAGCAACCTTAAGTGCAATCGTATTAAGACATAGGACCATTAAGATGAGATGAGCTCATGAGGCCATGGCCCTTACATGGATTAATAAGGGGTTGTTGAGGGAGTTTGTGATAAAAGGATGAGTGATCTCTCTCCCACCCGCTGTTTTTCTCTCTTTTCCATACCACCTTTCATCTTGGGTCAGTGCAGCAATAGGGACCTGACAGAGTGCCAGCACTTTTATATTAGATTTCTCAGCCTCCCGAGCTGTGAGAAATAAATTTCCCAGTTAGAGCTATTCTTTTATAACAATAGAAGGCAGACAAACATTATATAATAGTACTCTGGATGGAGTCATTGAAGTCTGTACCCTCAAATGTAGGGGATGCAGATTTGGCCTCATTGATGTGAATACCACTCTATGGCTTATATTGTGTGCTCATAGGACACTTCGTTTCATTTCTGTTGTTTGGAACATAAGTCAGTTTCTCTCCTCTACATCTCTGCATGCATGTACAGATATGTGTGCTCTTATTGTGAAGGTGGTTAGATTCTAGGTCTTTGTTTCAATTTTCCCTTCAGTATTGCAACAGATAGATTTGATAAGCAGACCCTTGCCACCTCTACCCCAAGTCACCAGTCATGTGTTTCAATGGGATCTTGCAGTCCTCAGCAGGGAGGAGACATCCACCCATCGCTTTAGTAGGGTCTATGTGTCTATAGTTACTATGTGTCTTCATTGCTATCCTAGCACTTGATGTATTTCCTTCCCTTCTCTCTAAGAGTCTTCACATGCTTTGAGAAATGCTGACTGGAATGACAATACACAGTATGGCATTCCCCTGGGGGATTTGCTGTGCCTTTGAGGATTCTTGTGACTCTCTCTCAACCAAGCCTCCTCTTGGTGAGGATGGCTTTATTTAAGCCTCTCTAAAAAACATTAGGCTATAACACAGACTATCATTTTTGTTTTCCCAATGTGATCAGTTTTATGACTACAGGCAAGGCAGTTCATCTCTTCAGATTTCCTCTTTAAAAGAAAATCTGTGCAGTGATGGGCATTTTGTTATCTAGAGTCCTATGCTTATTCTAAGTGGTTTCTAGAAACAGCAAGCACACCATTGTTCTTAGTGACATTTTTTTCTGGAAAGAAAAATTGAAACTCTGTGTCAGATAACTTTTTTTTTTTTTTTTTTTAGAAAAGATTTATTTATTTATTTATTTATATACCCATTTATTTATTTATAGTGTACATTGGGGTTTTGCCTGCATGTATATCTGTGTAAATGTGTCAGATCTCCTGGGACTAGAGTTATAGACAGGGAATTGAATCCCTGGTCCTTTGGAAGAGCAGCTAATGTTCTTAACCACTGAGACATCTCTCCAGACCTATCAGATGGCATTTTAGATATTTAACCATATTTTAACTCTTTTTTTTGTGGGAAAAAAACTAGAAAAACCACTTAATAGAACCAAATACTTCCTCCTCAATTTTTAATATATTTACATCTGCCTATATTTTTTTGTGTTTTCAAGCATTTTCCTCTGCATAGTTTTTTTTTTTTTTTGCACAAGAGACATATACATAGTCATGTAGAAGGATTGGAGCTCCAAATTATAGCATTAAAAAACAGATCAGCATCTTTATCCCTGTCAATTTAGTTGTTTTCTTAGGTCTCTGATGTCCTCTGCCTCTGAGTTTCTGGAAGGTCATGTGTGTCTTCCTACAGTTCATCAGGCGCCTCAGGGCAGATAGGTTGTGGATAGTTGAAGTGAAGTAGATAACCTTTCATGGAACCTGCTTTCACCATGGCCACTGTTGGATCTCTTGCCTCTGTGGACTTCAGATTTGGTCTTGCTTAGGCTGCTATGCATTGTGGGATATGACACACTAGCCCGAACACATCAAAGATCTGCCTTGTGTCCCACAGTTAAGACTCAGTGAGAGAGTTTGCTTCTGCCGCTGGCGGTGAGTCAAATGTCTTAACTCACATAGAGCATCTGGGACTCTGGGCTCCCAGTATTCATATTCAGGAATATGAAGGAGTTTTTAATCTCACAAATATGAAGCTCAGCAGTAAGCCATTTCAAGGTGGGCTAACTCAGTGATTCCTCAGATATGAGAGCCAACTTCTAACTTTTTCAGTTCCTAGATCTTTTTATGGGTCTTCCTCTCATGGTTGCTGGTGTTCTAGACATCATCACATTCTCACCTGTTTTCTTTGAGATGAAGAAAAATAGAGTCTCTCTCTCTCTCTCTCTCTCTCTCTCTCTCTCTCTCTCTCTCTCTCTCTCTCTCTCTCTCCTTTTTAAGCAAGGAGGAAGCTTTCCCCTCTAGAAAGTTATCAGGGATCCCCTAAAACATGACTAGCCAGAATGATGATAGAAACTATCCCTAAACCAGGGACTGGCTGATTGGGGAGATAGAATTACTGTGATTGTATTGCTTTAAGACTCGGCTCCCAGCAGTTTATAGGGGCATCTCACTGAACCCCTAAGACAGAGTGTAAACCAGGTCAAAGTTCAGTTAAGCAACAACTGGAGCAAATGGTTGTGAGAATGTATCCAATACTGATCATTACTAATCGCTACAAGCATTTTCTGCTTGAGTTGTGTATCCATGTTTGTGGTGTGCACCTGTAGAGGTTAGAGGACACCTGGTGTCATTACTTAGGCACTGTCCACTTCGTTTTTGAGACAAAGCTCTCACTGGCTGGATTTTGTCTCTACCTTGCCAGTCCTGAACTTTCAAGTACATTCTACCTATTTTGATTGTTTTTCCATGGGCTCTGGCTTTGAACCCAGGCCCTCAGGCCTCTGAGCCATTCACCTAGCCCACATCTTCTAAGAGGTTCAGAAGAAAAGATACTTTGTTTTGTACTCTACATTCCCTGAAAAGAAGATAGACATAGTCTGTACAAATAGTAGAAGTTATGGGTTCTTTGCAACACTGAAAAGAAACATATTGGTTTTTTTTCCTCTTTTGAGACAGAGTTTCTCCCTGTAGCCCTGGCTGTCCTGGAACTAGCTCTATAGGCTAGGCTGGCCTCAAACTCAGAGATCTGCCTGCCTATGCCTCTTGAGTGCTAGATTAAAGGTGTGTGCCACCACGCCTTGCTGGAAAAGAAAAGCATTTTTTCTCTTAAATAATACTTTTACTAATTATTTGGGAATTTTGTACAATGCACCGCACCAATCACACTTACTTCCCAGTCTCCCAAGTAACTCTCCCACCATTGCACCCCCCTAAAAAAACAAAACAAAAACCACCACTCACAAAGTCTACTTTGTGTTGCCCATATACTTACTGGAGCATGGTCAAACCCCCAGTGGACAGCCCTTAAAGAAAACTGAGTTGTGCATCAACCTGTCCCCCGCCACCAGAAGTCAACAACTGTGAAGAGCTACACTTCAGCATCTTTATCATCGTTTTAAAGGATTCACTTCAACAGCTTCCTGTCTGGACCACTCCTTCCTTCCTTCCTTCCTTCCTTCCTTCCTTCCTTCCTTCCTTCCTTCCTTTCTTCCTACCTACCTACCTCTTCCTTTCTTCTTTGGTGGGTGGGAGGGGTTCACAGAAACCTTCAATGTCTCTCATTCTTAGTTATGACTCTGCAGTCATTGATACCACTGCAAAAGAAGCTTTCTTGCAGAAGGCAGGGGTGGCAGCATGGATCACAGACATCAACATGCCCTAAGCTTCCAACCAACAGAGAAAATAAATAGTAACAAGGGCAGGCCTGCCTACTGATTTTGAGTTCACACTTCCATCTTTTACTCTTCCTTGCTGACATACTTGACTTGGGGCAACACAATGCTGACTGAGGTAATGTTTTCTTATCTCAACTTATCAAGCTAGCCTCTTCGCTAGCTTCCTTGCAATGTTCCTTGTTGATAGTGGTGGCCACATGAAATTCTGGCCAGTAAGTAGAAGTCCTCTGAATGTGGGGTTTCTGAGAACTCTTATTTTCATGACAAAGCGATAAGAGAAGACAGAAGGCTCTCAGGGAGCTCCCCCTTCTTCGTGTAAGATAATATCAGGTGCTATAGTAGCTCTCTTGACAGCATGAGGTAATGAGCATGGGGTAAATATTCATTCCAAAGATCGGGAGAACAAAAGATTCTGAGTCATGAGACCAGGCCTAGAACTACCTACGTTCAGATTTCTGGCTGTGTGAGATCACTGAATGGCCTCATTGTTTAAATGATTGAAGTTGGCTTGCATCTCAATGTGTTGATGGTAGAAAAGCACTGAACGCTGAACAATGTCTTGTGAAGATACTGCAGCTATCCTTCACCCCCTCCTCAGTAATGTGTTAGCTATGGGTTTAGGGAGACTGAGTAGCTGGACCACAGCTTCCCAATCCTCAGGGCCAAGTCAGATGAACTAGAATCGCTTGAACTTCTTTATTTTTTTTAATCTAATTCGTTATTGCTATTACCATAACTATTATTATGTGTGTATTTGTATGTATGCATGAGTGTGTGTCATACCATATCTGTGGAGATCAGGTGATGGTGGAAATCAATTCTCTTCTGTCATTCAGGTCTTGGGACTTGAACTCAGGTCGTCAGACTTGGAAGCAAGCACCTTTTCCTGCTGAGCCATCTCATCAGGGGACCCTCCACTTGGTTTTCTGTTTCTTTTCTATATTGTTATGTTTTCTATCCTAACTAGATGTGAAAGCTTCGGGTCAGAGGCTGAGCCCATTCCCCCTTTGGCATCTGTTCTTCCGCAGTGTGGAAAGGAGATTCTCAATGGCTGGGAGGAAATGAGTTCCAAGGCATCTTTCCTTCCTCCTCAGCAGCAGATGGAGTTAAGCACACAGGCTTTCTCTTCTGAAGATACACATTCACTGCCTCCTTCATTTTCAATTTGAGATCAGAAGGCCTATGTGTCCTACACAGACTTCTCCAGGCTAATCACTAATACTGCAGTGGGAAGTCTTTTGGTTGCATACTGGTGTTTCCATTTCTGTACCGCTTAGACCCATGGTCCTTGGGGGTGTCTGTGATGGTTGGCTTGAAACTCCCTCCCACAGGTGTCAGTTTTGAGTTATTTTATGACGATTCAGTCTAATGGTGCCTTTGATGCCTTTGTGTGCACATGTGTTGGGGAGGTGGTACTGGGGTGGAGCTCAGGGCATTGCCCAGGCTGCCAAGCCTTCCTACCACGTGCCACCATAGCCCTACCTGTGTGCATACTTATGTCAAGGGTGGCATCTTGCTGGATTAATGTCATCGTGGGTTTTGCCCTTATTCCCCCTGTGCTGGACTCCTTTCCCAAAGCCTGCCCCGCTCATTCTTTTGTGGGCCCCAAGATGTCATTCCAACCCAGAGTTTTGTACCAGCAACTGTGGGTTCTCCTTAAGGTAACTGTGGGTGGCCCTCCATTTATTTTCCTGCTTCCTTTTTGTTTCTGTGAATTCTCCCCTCCAACCCCCCCTCCTCATGGCACATGCCGTCCGTGTCATCTGAATGGCTACTTAGAGGAAGGATCAGAAGTTTGTTGTTTCATTTCCAGCATAAATCAAAACTTTGTGTTCATGCTGTGGTGCGACTGAATCCAGGAATAGCTTTGGGATTGCTAAGTGTCTGGAGAGCACAGACTACAGACATGTTTTGAAGCTGGTCATAATAGTTGCTACAGCTGTTAACAGTTCCTGAAAGAAAGGCAGCATTATCCACCAGGCCTGAAAATGTGCCGTGCTTGCATTGCACAGAAGTCACATTGGGATAGATGTGGATTTTTTTTCCTTTCTGAAACTCAGCCATAAAAGTCTTCAATAACTAGAGAAATTCCTTTCACTGCTGAATCCAACATGAAGGACATTGTGTTGTGACAATTCCGTATCACAGCCCATGAACGTTGTCTTTGTGTGAGTGGATGTACGGGCTGTACTGTTTTGTTTTTATTTATTCTGCATTCTTTATTCTAATGTCCTTTCCTTTTTCCTGACCAGAAAGATTGTTATTGAGCCCTTCACAAAGCTGAAATCCTGCAGTGTGTTAAAAAAATGTTAACAATTCAAAGAAGTTATAAAAATTTATAAGTTGGCAGAATGCTTGGGAAATATCTGCATATTTTAATATAAATAGATAATGCAAATATTTGTTCATTGCATTGAGAGATGAGTCTCTGTTTTCCAAAAGGCCCTGCTATTTAAATTTGATTTATTTGATTACATTGAAATAAAGGGTGTCCATAGTGAATGAGGCCAAAGATGAAATGCCACCATTGTAAGCAAATGAAAGAAAATAAGTTAGCTATGTTGTTGCATTGTGGGGCGAAACAATTCCTTCCCAGCAGTGGGGTTGCTTTGCAATTAGAATTCTCATGAAGGTGACTTGCTTTTAATCTTTTTTTTTTTTGATATTTCCAATTGGAGATGAAGGTTTGATGTTTTAGAAGAGTGATGAGCTCTCATTCTCTCTCCCTTCTCCCTCCTTTCCTTCCTCTTGTCAGTTTTACTGTCTCTTTAGGAATTAAACTGATGAGGCTGGAGAACTGAGATGGCTCACCCATAAGGGCACTTGCTACCAAATCTGATGACCTGAGTTTGACCCCAGGACCCACATGGTAGAAGGAGAGAACCGATGTCTGAAAGTTGTTCTCTGTCTTTCACACATACTGAGTGGTGTGCACAATTGCACACACGTGTGCACACACACACGTAATTAAAAGTCTTATGAGTTGGCTATATCAAGGGAATAGCCACATAAAGAAAAGTAAACAGAGTAAAAAATAGTTAAAATATAAGTTTGTGGGGGTGCTCTGCTTGGTTTCTATAGTCAAGATATATACATTTAGAATGAGCCTGGGCCAAAGGTCTGTGGATAAGGATTAGGATCTAGGGTTCTAGGTTTTTCTCTAGTTCAAGTCAAGGTTGTTAGTGGAAACCTAGAGAATGGGTGGCTCCACAGTACAACATACTAGATCAGTCCTACAGCTGAGGGGAGACCCAGAATGCTCTAGGGATCAGCCTGTAGGCCAGAGGCATCTGCAGGAAGCAGCATCTTCCCCAGAGTTTGTGACAAATGTGGGCACCCTCAGGAGATGAGTACAGACAATGGCTGAACGGTGACTCTAGTTAAGACATAGGAGTTATAGGGCTCAGCTTCCATGCTCTCAAATTAAGAACCAAGAAGGTATGAATGCGTGCCTTCAGAAGAACACTCTGCAAAGTGCTAGTGAGTGGTCACATCCCCCAGGGTGGTCACACCTCACTTCCCCAGGGTGGTCACACCTCACATCCCCCAGGGTGGTCACACCTCACATTCCCCCAGGGTGGTCACACCTCACATCCCCAGGGTGGTCACACCTCACTTCCTCCAGGGTGGTTACACCTCACATCCCCCAGGGTGGTCACACCTCACATTCCCCCAGGGTGGTCACACCTCACATCCCCAGGGTGGTCACACCTCACTTCCTCCAGGGTGGTTACACCTCACATCCCCCAGGGTGGTTACACCTCACATCCCCCAGGGTGGTCACACCTCACATTCCCCCAGGGTGGTCACACCTCACATCCCCAGGGTGGTCACACCTCACTTCCTCCAGGGTGGTTACACTTCACATCCCCCAGGGTGGTCACACCTCACATTCCCCCAGGGTGGTCACACCTCACATCCCCCAGGGTGGTCACACCTTGCATTCCAATACCAACTTTACCTGCCAAGATCCCAGTGATAAGAGAGACCAAGGGGAGTAAGAGGAAAGGATGAAGGCTACACCCAGGACTGAGCAAGTCTATCCACACAAAATGCAAACTGTCTCACAGTGTCATCTGGACAGCCACCGACTGCCATCCTACACTATGGCAGAATCACTCTCATGCTATCCATTCTATCATATATATCCATGAGTATACAAGCTACTCATGACCCACAGCTCTCTGAGGCTTGTGGGAACTCAGTATACCTGAGGAGTCTTCCCGGGGAAAGAGGCTTAAAGGGGAATTAACATTGATAAAGTCTCCTAGGGAGAACACAAAACATACTTTTGCTGTCCCGAACTAAGAGGACCCACATGAAAGAGAAAAAACATCAACAGTTGACAATTGTGGAAGGCTTACACTGTACCAAGCATTTGATATCTTGCTTAAAAAGCATTGGTGGAGCGGAGCCTGTGGCACATGTTTGTTTTGGGGAGGTTGAAGCAGGAGCATTGAAAACCAGTGGCTAACCTGAATTACACAGAGAGAGCCTGTCTCAAGAAAAACAACATGGCCCCAGAGAGATGGCTCTGTGGTTAAGAGTATTTATTGCTCTTGCAGAGGACCCAGGTTTGGTTTCTAGCACCTGCATGGTGGCTCCCAACCATCTGTAACTCCAGTTCCAGGAGATCTTGGCCTCCTGTTTATGACTTCTGAGGGCTCCAGCATGCATGTAGTGCAATCAAACCCTCATACACATAAAATAAAGGTGGAATAGAATCATTTGTAGCATAAACAATAGAGGGAATTGTCAAAATAACCCAAGGAAAGATGAACCCTAAGCTGGAGATGGACAGGAAGCATATAGGGAAACTATTTTAGCTCTATTATTTTTGGTAACCTGAGTGTTGCTGATATCTTACTCTGGCTTCTTCTTGTCTCCGCAGTCTTTGTGGTCTCCAATGAAAGATTCCAAGAAGACAAACTGAGTAAAGCATAGAACAAGAGATTGGAAAGGAACCAGATTGTAAGGTTTTTCGTGTGAGAGAGAGTATCTATACAAATGTAAACAAGCATTTAAGAGTATATGAAATCATGCATCCATACCGAGTCTCAAATGCTATCAAATGCCTGTGTATGTCTGTGTGCATGTGCATGTGCGTGTGTCTGTGTGTGTGTGTGTGTGTGTGTGTGTGTGTGTGCGCGCGCGCGCGTGCGTGTGTGTGTGTGTGTGTGTGTTGTAAAATACAGGAAAAAGGGTATTGAGAGGCAGATGAGGGAGACCTATAGCTATGGCAGTCACACCTACTCAACTCCACTTCCATCAGCACTTGCTTTCCTTACCAGCTCTCAACACCAACTCTTTCTGTTTAGGCAAGAATCCAGGTACTTCCAGAGCTGGGGAAGTCCTTTCACTGTGTTTTCTTCTTAGGTGTAGTTCAGGTGGGGCTTGGGCACAGACGAAAGAATGAGGCAGGGGAGGGAGGGGATTCTCCAGATATGGCAGCATTTGGCAGAGATGGGAAGTGGTTTATGTAAAAGAGGGATACAGATAAAGCTCTAGGGGTTCTGAAAAAGAGGAGACCTTAAGGACCACCAGGAAAGATGGTCTAGAGAAGGTGACCTAGAAAATGGGCCTGAAAGGGTAGGTAGGATTTCTTTATTTTTGCTTTTTGATAGGCATGAGTGGAAGAACATTCCTTCAAAAAGAAACAGGCCAAACAGGCGATGCCCCACAAAATGTGTGACTGAAGGCAGGCGTGTGCTTCCTCCCACCCAGGCTGATCATGGAATCTAAGGGTTAACAATCCCACCCAAGGCTCTTCCTGACATCTAGGGATTAGCAGCATCATGGACTCTTGCTTGTTCTGGGTGGTGGCCTGTCCCCTGGCCCCCCTTCCTCCTTCCCTCCTTTTTCTTCTTCCTTTCATTTCTATCATCTCTATGGCCACTTTACCCCCACACTTTATTACACCGTGTCCTTGACACTTGCTTTAATAAATGCTGAGACCAACATTCTCCTCCTTGGGCTTCCTTGTGACCAGGATGGAAGTGGTGATAGCTGCAAAAGCTAGGTGATGCAAAATTAAGAAGTATCCTCCTGGGACAGTTGGGACCCTCTGGAGGCTGAGCTGCCATGTGGGGATACAGGGCTCCAGGCTGGGGTGAAGGGCAGCATCAGCACCTGGAAATGTGAATGAAGGGTGCTCCCAAAGCAGATTCTCCCTAGGTTGTCAATTCTTTCTACTGCCACTTAGGCGCAACTTAGGAGAGCAGGTCAACCTCACTGCATCCTTTTTAAAATCTTGGCACAAAATAAGTGAGCATAATGAAGTGGTTGTTTAGGCAACTAAACCCGGACAATCTGTGCATGCATTCACAGGCAGCCATCACAGCCAATGGTGATGCCTTCTTCTTGTGGTTCACGGCTTTCTGTCCAGCTTAGAGAAGGAAGGGTGGGGATTATCGACTCTTGAGAAGTCCTGGTTGGCTGATTTGCAGCGTTATCTGATTCCATTTTCCTATAGATTTAAGTGAGTGAAGGCTGGATACCTCACTTTACCTCAGTATTTGTGAATGTGCAAACAGGACCTGGCAACAGACTGAGGAAGCCAGATAGGAAGTCTAGAATTGAGTTTTGGGATCATCGGGACCAACTTTCTTACTTGTATAGAGGAGTAAGCTGATGTGCAAAGAAAGGAAATTGAACTTGTTTCCCCTGAAATGTAGGATGACAGCTGGGCCAGTTGTCTTGGGGCTGAGTGAGTAAAAAAGCATGAACATGGACCTGGAGCCTGCCTTGGCTACGCGGTTGCTGTTTGCTGCCTAGGGTTCTGCTCTGCAGCCTTGACGGAGCTCGCAGCTGACAGAGTCAGCCCAGTCCTGGTTGCCTTTTCCAAAGCATGAACTTCTGAGGCATCTGGGATCTCAGCGTGCAGGGTCACAGGATACCTGCTTTTCCCACCATAGTCAAGTGCTATTTTAAGAACTTTCTCTACAAAAAGTGCCTGGGGACAATGGGCTCTGGCTGGCTGCCTCTAGCCTCACAGTCCGTTCTCAGGGGTGGGTGGCCTCTATGTCCTGTGTCTGTCTGTCTGTCTGTCTGTCTGTCTGTCTGTCTGTTCTCAGGTGCCCTATACAGCTGCCCCTTTCCTGCTTGTCTGCTACACAGGGTCACAAATGTGGGGCTGAGGCCTCAGAGGCTATGACCACTTAGTAGGGACATGTTCCTCAGTAGCAAGCTCTCCTGAGGTTTGGAGTGTGGGACAGGAGGTTTCTGACCAAGAGGTTTGAGTGAGTCTCTAAGCCCAAATCTCTTTGCTCCTCTGTCAGAGCTTGACGTGGAATGCTACCTCACAGGATGGTTAGGAGACCCACAGAGTATGGGGTGAAGCACAGAGAGTTGCCCATACCCTGTACACAGTAGTGTATTGGTAACTTTTAACCTAGCCTTGTGAATTCTGAGGAGACTTAGAGATAAAGAGCAAAAAATTGCAGTTTGAAATGCAATATTTTAAATAATTGCAAAGGTAAAAGGTCAAAATTGAGAATTAATTAAAAAATATAGTATGGTTCTATAAAGTCAAAGACATTGACAATGGTTCTCAGACAGACAGAGAGTGACACACAAAGAGATAGAGACAGACAGAGGAAGCAACTTGAAAGCTTTTTTGTCTAGCTCTTCGTGTTCTTCCCAACTCCTCCCTTTCTACTTCTATCTGCATTTGTCATAGTTGTTTAAGTCATTGGCTTAAAAATAAATATGCCAGGAGGGTCTATAAGGTTAATATGATTATATTGCAGGACTTTGAGGGAATTTTGATTAACAATAAATCCTGTCAATGGAGTTCATTTGCATTTATACTCTTAAATTAGATAAGGGAAGCCTGCTGGTCACAATACAGTAGGCAAGCAAAATACATTTTTACTGGGTTTCAAAATGTAGAAAAAAACCTCTCTTTAGAGGAGTTGCTGAATCAATGAGGGTAATGACTGATACAAGACTCCAGCTTCTTAATTCTCCTTTTGTGCATGGTTACTACATTATTCAGGATGAGTCAGGTGATGCTGCAGTAACAAGCACCCCCCATCCAGAGACAGAAGCAAAATCATTTCTTCCTTTAGTGACAAATCTCTTATCATTTTGTCTGGGCTCCAGGAAGCCAGGCTTTGAGCAACTTCTGTGGAACATGCTGTCGATTGTCATGGTCTAGGGACACAGTGGTAGACTGAGCTATCTGATAAATTCAAAGCTCCCACCTAGAAGCAGGATACATCACTTCCGGTCAGAGGTCATGACTGAAGCAAGGACGTATCTACCTATCACAAAGCTGAGAAGTGTTCCTACTTTAGGTCTGGATGAAGACTGCACTCTATCAGTGCCCACACCTTCGCAGCCACTAGGTCCTGTTGGTTACTGACTGCTCTTTGCGTCTTCCTCGCGCCAGGCTGCTGTAGTGATGGGATCAGCGTTAGGTGCTTGCCTGACTGTGGAGCTGAACATGTGACTGGAACAAAATGAGAAATGGGGCCAGAAAAATGTGATCTTCTGTTTCCTCTCCTCCTTTGGTGCCCCTCCTTCCTTGACTCGCGTCGCAATGACTGGCATGCTCCTGGGTCATTATTCAGCCTCTCTAAGCCCCTGTCCTGCAGATGGCAGATGGGGACTTCTTAGTCTTCTATGGATAATGATGGACATGTAAGCCAGCAAGCATGGTCATTGAAGACTCCCAGTGACCTCGCCTGGGGCTCTCGAATGCCCATCAAGGCTGAACGCGCCATCCATCCTGCTGGTCCACACTCCCACTAGGCACACAGTCTGTTCTGACCTCTCCACTTTTACTCCCCTCCTGTTTCCATGTTAGCATTTCCTCTTCACATCTGGTTTTCTCACAAGGCTTTTTGTCTATGAACTGGGGTAGCAGAATACATATTAACTCATGAATGGCTGTAACCTGGAAAGATCCCTTCACACCCCTAGAGACTGGCCAGCCCGAAAAGGAAAGCAGGCTAATGACGGTTACAGATTTATATAGATTTATATTTATTATTTCATCATGAATATTATTTCAGAATGAATATTATTTCAGAAAACATCTCATATGATGGCCTTCCCCCCCCCAACTTTGTAAGATCAAGACTTTTGCCTCTGAATGGTTGAGGGGTCTGCTCTGTTTGAGGGTGGATGGGTATTGCCTCCCTTTTTGGCCCCCAAAGAGGCCCTGGAGCACATGGATCGATTTTAGGATATCTCTGTTGACTGTCTGGCCTTTACTAAAGAGAGACTGGGGCCAGAGGGAGCAAGGGGTGCAGAATTCCAGACAGATTGCTTGAGGTCAGGCGTAGGAGACCATGTTACCATCGTGTTTCTTGTCTGACATACCTGCCTAGAAGAAGACGCCAGGGAAGAAAGGGATCATTCCTGATGATTCACAGCTCTTTTCATAAGCAAATTTATTTTTCCTTGTGAGGCTCTGGGTGACTAGACAGAGATAATAAGATTAAAAAAAGAAACAACTCTTTTCCTCTAAATGACTGGTTAAAATGTGGTACAGGCTGTGAGTTACTCAAGGTCATTATTGTGCGATGGGTTATCAAAGGCCTATGCGAAATGTGTGGGACTTTTATGAGCTTGTTTTTATTATAGTAGACTGTCTGAGGGCCCCTTTTGTACAAAGTGCTTTGAAAGTTCTAATGGGACCCCATAATCATCTGTGTGATTATGAAGGTCAAATTGTGCCGAACAAACCCCAGAGCTATTTTTGACCAAATTAGTGGATGAACAGAACTGAATATTAAAAAAAAATAGTTTTGTTGTTGTTGCCCTTTCAGCCTTGTGGGCACAATGAAATCTCTCTTGCAGCTGAGAAAGTAGCCGCTGTCATATATCTTCCCACTTCTCTTGTTTTCTGTTATCGTGGGCATCATATCTACCTTGGGCAGCAGGGTTGAAACCTACATGGAATAAAACATTTAGGGTTTCCAAGGAAATGATTGAGTTTTTTAATGAAGAAGAAAAAGAAAATGCGATAGATCATAGGACAGTTGTCTGCATACCAGCATAGTCATGCATAGATTATTTGTGTATTTACCTTTGTGAAGGATGGGGCCATGCAAATAAAACAGCCCCGTGCCCCCGAAGGTTCTAATGTGCCCCTCCTTACTCACTGTCAGTGTAGGGTTTAGCTGAGAAGGTTTTCTTTCACTGGATTCAAGGTGAAGGACAGGACCACACTAGGTTTGGGACAAGAACCGGTAGAGTAGACACCTGTGTTTGACAGTGTGTCTATGCCTGTCCCCCATCCCCTTCCACAGCGAAGCTTGTGCTTTCAGCCTCCATTGCAATGTTCCATGGTACACTAGGAAACTGAGATTAGAAAGGCAGTGGGCTGTTTCCTCTCTCCTGTGAACCAAGAGGCTGAAAGGACTTGGTATTCATTACACACGGGATAGACTTGAAGATAAAGGTTATTCAAGTTCAAACACAACAAAAACTAAAGTACACATCGAGGCCTCTGGGGTCAAATGGCACCTGCCCTCTGCCTCCAGCTTTCTAGTATTTCATATCAGCATTGGGGTTCTGAACTTGCTGAAAAGAGCCTACATTGTGGATACTGTGAAGGGAATGGACATAAGTCAGGCTCATTTTAGGAGGGTGTCTTCGTCTGTTGCTTGACTCTGGGCTACCTAGAACTGTTGTAGCTCCCAGGGACAGTTATGTTTCCTAGAAATTCAGATTTTAGGTCACCCAGCAGCCTAGAGGCAGCTACTTGCCACTCTGAACCTCTCTCTATAATATCCTTTTGCTGAGGGCTGTGTTCTTGTGGCTAGATAGATCGTAGCCAGAAAGCCTTCATCTGGTGAGTGATACAGATGTCACAGGATGCCCATGTTGCCTCATCACACTGAGACTGAAAAGGAAATCACCTCTCTCACACCAGGGCCTTGTCTGTCTGTCTGCATTATCTATATGGTAAAGATTCTATGACCTTCCAGCCAGACCTTCTCAATACACTTGACATTCACAGGATGCAGCCCAAGGTTGCAAAGCTGAAGTGATGTGATGGTGGAGACTGCAAAGAAAGATGGAAAAATCATCTGAGAGGTCCTGTGAGCCATGCATTGCCAACAGGTGGGACATATTAGGACTTTTAGGGGCACTGGGTGGGTTGGCCATTATGGTCCTATTCCCCATAAAAATAAATACATTAGTAATTGTGCCTTATGGCTATTTAACAAACAAATATCTTCGTTATCTATCACAGTATTTCCTTTCTCATGAAAATGCTTTCTTCTCATTTGAAAATATTTTCCTGTGTACTGAAAGTTTAGTGAGATGTTGACCACCTGTTGGACCAGATGGTTAAGTGGTCCATGCTAACAGCAAGCAAATGTCTGTACCCTCAGGATGACCTCGGGAGGCTGCATGTTTATGAACAGGAGTTATTTTATTACTCTAAGTGGTAATAATACGTGGCACAAATAGGTGTGGCCCATAAAGTGGGAGAGCTTAATTATATAGACAATCTACATGTCAGTGTCTCATAGACTTGACATTCCAAAGCAAAACTCAAAATGCTCGTTTTAGGGGAAAAGGCAGAGGTTTTATAAAATTTGAGGTACGGTGGCCTTTGGTCAGGATCCTGCTTCAGTTAACCACAAACTTGTGCAAGTCTTCTTAGGCAAGCTGTCTCATTCTGTGCTGTGACTTCCTTCTCACTAAATGAGACGGAATGACAGAAGCCCCATCGAGAGAGCGTGAAATGAGGTGTTTGCAAAGTCCTTTGTACAATGCCCAGGATACCGTATGTTTTCGGCGTTAGTTACTATAATTGCTATAATAATTGCCATAATTATCATTATGAAGTTATCTTATTCGAAAGACAGAGAAACTCAGGATTCTCCATCATTTTTCGAGGCAATCATTTTGCTAAGTTCAGACAGGTAGTTAAGAAAAAAGATGTCGGAGGTTAGAATTAAGCAATGATTTGTGAAGAGAAGAAAGAGTGGGAGGTAACAGAAGTTTCAAAGAAAGCTGAACTGTAGTAGTCCTTTTTATCCTGCTCTATCCAGCACTGGGTATGAACTATGTCCCTTTCAGCATGTCCACACTCTGCTACCTTCCTGTAGTGACTTGGCTATCTTGGAGCTTATCAGATCAACTGTCATGTGTTGCTTAGTTTTAGTTCCAGGAACCCTTTCGTAGTAGGCTAATTCGTTACAACGAATAACCTGCTTTATCCTCACGTCACCTCATTATGTAAGCATTGTATCATTTCAGATCATCACAAGAAGTGTGGCTATATACAGTATACAAAGAGAGAGAGATTGAGAGAGAGAGAACATTCACATAATCTTTGCCATAGTACATGTAGCAATTACTCTAATGTACTCTCATTGATGACATCTTACTGTGCTAATTTACAAATTCAACTTCACCATAGGCACACATACATAAGAAGAACCATAGTCTATAATGGGTCTGGTACCAGCAGCAGCTTCAGGTACCTACTGGAGTCAGGGAACATGTGTCATGAATAGATGGCTTATTATACCAATCCTCATCAAATAAGGACTGCTGGAGACAACGTATATGGAGAAAAGGCCAGAGATAGTTAACAAGGGCTGCAGCGAATGGGAAGGGTAGAACTTCGCTCAGCAGGTGGCCGTTCTTTTCTAATGTTCATAGGAGGAGAAATTGCCCAGTTACACAGCAGCACTGGCCAGACTGTATCCAGAGTGGCTAAAATCTTAGTGTGGAAACAACCATATGAACAGCATTGGCTTGTCTTGTCACCCTGCCCCAGTTTCTCAACACAGGCAGAATATAACTGAATGCATCATAGCAGAAATAGGATAGAGGACAGAACCACGTAGAACGCAAAGGTAATGTGGCCATTTTAATGGCACCATCAATGACAATGGCATTAATATTTCCATATTTGGTGTTTTTAATTAGAAAAAAGTCCTTTTGTTTTTCAGCTGTAAGTATATACATATATATTATATATATCACAATGCAGCTACTGTCTTAGTCAATGCATCAAGAAATGGAGTCTGGTTGGTTTGCCTAAATCACACAACTAAGTCTTGGGCCTTCAGTAATAGACCTTAGATCTTTGCTGTCTTTTGTAGTCTTACAAAATCTTCAGATTTACCATAGCAGTAATAAGTGTGGGTCAGGGAGATGGCTCAGCAGGTGGGGGGGTACTTGCTTCCAAGACTGACAGCCTGGTTTCAATAACCTGTGTGGTAGATAAAGTTGTCCTCTGACCTCCACATGCTCCCCATGGCACACACATGGTCTCCTCAACAACAAAATGTAATTAAAATCAATAATAATTGTATTTGTTGAGCTACTACTGTTTCTTTGGCCCTGTGCCCATGACTTGACTTACAGTTTCCCATGATTCAGTTACAAGGTTTTTGGTAGTTGAAGAAGCTCAGACTCACTGGGGGTACATGACTTACTTATTCCTGATCCTGAGTTTTATAAGTGGAGTTCTTACTTAAGGTCTGTCTCACTTCATGGAACAAGATCTTTGTGCTTGGCACTTGTTGAAGATTGGCATTTGAGTGAATACATTTTTAATCTTTAGTGACTATTAGCCTGTGTGATAAGTAAGCACAGACTGCTGTAAACAGAACCCATCAGGCCAGAAATATGGCATCATTGATACAAACGAGTTGAGATGTAGAAATTTCAAAAATGAGGCTGAGACATAGTGGAGAAACACCCTTCCTTATCTACACAGCTCACCACTCCTCATGGGTCACTGTAAGATCTCAGGTGTGGGGCAGTGAGGCCTTGAAGGTCTAGACTAGGCAGTGTCAAGCTTTCTTTTCATCTGAAGATCAGAGAAGCCTGCTGCCTGAGCCCAAGTAAGGGTGCCAATTTGCTCCACACTGCTCTCTGCCGTCGGTCCTCTTGAGTGTTGGATGTGACACACTCTGCTCCTCAGAGAAAGATCAGATGGTCAGGACTTAGAGACAAGCTGTGAATTGGTCTTTCATGCTGAGCATGTTCACAAGGCCAGACCTCAGCCTTACCCATTCCCAAGGACTCCTTCATTACAGGGACTTGCCTGGATGTGAAAAATAGCCCTCAGTTCTCCCCTCACTCATTTTCCCATTGCCTTTTTGTGAGTCTGAATATCTTGGAAGATTGTGGGTTTGATAAATAAACAATAAACAGCATTTTTGAGAAGCGAAAGTTTCTGTGAACCTCCTAAGTCAAGTTCAAAGCTTTCAAGTACCCTGCACTGGCTGACTGCAGTCAGTTGTCCATCTACTACTGTTTTGTGGCAGTTAATTGGAAAACACCTACAGGGTAGGGTTGATTAGACAGCACATGACACTGCTTTCCTTACAGATTACCTTAAAAGTACTTCTGAGGCCTTGCCCTTCCCATGGAGTTAATCGCATCCATATTCTGTAGGGTTCCTCTCTGCCACAGTCCTAAAAATATCCTGGCATCTGGTACCATTCTTCCCTTGTTTCACATTGGACATACATAACCAGGAACATAGAAGTGATTGTTTTTAGTATGGTTTGGTTCTTTCAAAGGAATAGATAAATCATCATGCTACGTGATGAGAGAGGAAATGACAGTTTTTATCTTTTATTCAGGTAGCCTAAATTTACATGAGACCACAAAAAGTTCCTGACAGGATGTTATTGATTGCATTCACCCAGCTGGGGTTTGAGATAGACGGGTCTTCCTGCCACGTCACGGGGCACCCTCTTCCTTTCACTCCTGCCCATGAGTCAAATCTGAGGTCTTCTGAGTCTCCCACAAAAATGGATGTTTAGGATCTCAGGACCTTGGGCAGATTTCCCATCAGTCGTTCTCCACTGGGCCCCTTCTCTCCATGCTTATCAGCAACAGTACCCTCTGTTTTTAATGTTCCAACTGACAGATGAAGTGAAGCTTAGCTGTAATAACTAAATTTGTTGAGTACCAGTTTTTCTCATGAGTGAGTTATTTATATGAGCTCGCATAATCTTCAAAACTTCTTTCCGAGAGAGGTGTTATTTTTATCCTGATTTTATAGGTGAGGAAGTGAAGGGCCTGGCTTGTGGTCCAAGCCAAAGGCAAATCATCCTCCTTTGCCCACTTCCTTCCTTGCTCTCATTCAAGCCCTAAGTATTAGCCCTTACTATGTGTCTACTGAGTTGTGTCTTGGGACTGGAGCTGGCAGTAGATAAAACCTCTGTCCCCATTTGAGATCAATTGATCACATTATCTTCCTGGTGGACTTTTTCCAGATGCCTTTACCCACATTCTAATCTTTCTAAGTGATAGTCTCAGCTTTCTTTACAGTTCAGTTCAATTAATCTAAATTGTTTCAAAATTCTGAGTTTTATATGTGATTTTATGTTCCTGTTTGAAGCCTTGCTGTGCTTATTTTTGACATGTCTTTCTTATGAACCCCAAGAATGTGGCTGCAAATTTTTGCCTTCCATGCACAGTCTCTAAAGTCAAAGTTACTGACACTTTCTAGACTGTAACACACACACCAACACACACACACACACACACACACACACACATACACACACACACACAGGCAGAGAGAGAAATGGGGAAAGAGAGAGAGACAGACAGAGGGGGGGAGAGGGAGAGACAGCAATTGGTGGTGATGGAGATCGTTGGACTCAGTTCAGGAAGAATTTCTTTTCTGATAAAAATCATTCTAAAAAGTTGATTTTTCACTAGAAATGGTCACAAAGTCAACTCAGGATTTCCTGATGAAGTTTGCAATTTGAGAGTAGAGCATCTGGCCCTGAAAACCATGATCCCGTGGGCTTGAGGCCAGTCTAGACTTAGTAACTAACATTGGCCCCTAAAAAAAAGCTTCTAGATGCCTTATTTGGGAGCAGCTAAGATCACAACTTGTTCAGCTCCCCACTGTAACACTCCTCATGTCAGGCTGCATGGGGATGCCATGGCTGGCTGGCTTGGCCTTAATGTACTATATTGGAGAACAACTAGGGGTATATTTAGTATAGAGATAATGATATGTGAGTTTATGGTTTTGGTCATTTCCATGTTATCTCTAGTTATGTACTGGCATACCTTCCAGGGAAATTTCCATTGTTTAGTGTGTTGAGACCTGGAATAGTGACACAGAGATTTGACACAGAGGGTCTACTGCTGTGTTTGATGATCTGAACACTAGGGGTGAGTCAAGGAGATGAAAAGTTGGAGACAGCACCAAAAGATGGAGCATGTAGAACTCTTCCAAATCCTATGGCTTAGTGACAGGAGCTTGACTGCCATTTCCTCCAAAGCTGTCAAGAACCCTGAAAATATAGACTATGTGCCATTAATAAAAACACAGGTTTCCAGCAACTGTTAGAAGAAAGGCATTCTTCTTCCAGTTCTCTCCATTAAAACGATAAAGTTATAATCACAGGAAGAGCAAAAAGTAGAATAAATGTCATATTGGATCTGGAGATAGTTGAGTGATTAATAATGCTCACTGGTCTTGTAGGGCAGAGGTTCTCAACTTTCCTAATGCCATGACCCTTTAATATAGTTCCTCTTGTTGTGGTGACCCCCAACCATAAAATTATTTTCATTGCTACTTCATAACTGCAATTTTACTGCTGTTATGAATCTTAATGTAAATATCTTATATATGGTCCCAAAGGGGTCATGGCCCACAAGTTGAGAACTACTGTTATAGAGGATCAGGGTTCTATTCCTAGCACCCACATGGTAGCTCACAACCATCCGTAACTACAGCTCCAAGGGATCCAGTGCCCTCTTCTGCAAGCATCTGACACCCATGGGGTGTACTTACATGCATGTAGGCAAAACATCTGTACACATAACTTAAAATTAAATCAATCTAAAAGTAAATTATTATTTTTGGAATTAGTTATATTGTAGCATTTGTCAGATTTTACAGTTTGCAGTTTGTTGTGATTTATTTTTGAATGCTCAATAAATATTTACTTCTGTACTTAATTTCATTTGCAACTGTGTGTTCTTCAAGGAAAACTCTCAAACATGTTTCATCTTTTCAAGGACTACTCCCTACCCTACTCAGGTACCATTTAGTGCTAAATGAAGTATGTGGTGTACATATGTCTTTTACCAGCCTGTAATTTTTTTTTCATGAATCTCTAGGCCATTAATAAAGATTTTCACTGTCAGATATTTGATGCAACTGTCTCTGAGGCACTGGTATGTAGTGATGTTTTATGCTCTTTGAATAAATAGGAGAAGCCACTAGTGTGGTATCAGAGTGTTCCCATGCAAAGTTCATGTTTCATTCATATCATAGACCAATGGGCAACTCTATCACTTTCAATAGTGTGTTCTCCCTGGTTCCTTTAGGTCTGGGCAGTCACTGAGATCAGAGAAACAGCATGGTGTACTATGACCATAATGCCATCCTGTAGATTCAAGTGTGCCAGACATGGTTTCTGTCCGCACCCCCTTGTTCACAATTAGCCACATTATCCCATGCAAGGAGACCAAGAAGCTGTAAACACACAAGTAATAGCGCTCTGTTCTAGACTTCACTAGACATGTAAAAAGAAAATGATAATCTTTTTTGGAAGATAAAACCTGGGCTTGTGGGAGCTCACAAACTCTGGATTGATAGCTAAGGAGCCTGCATGGAATTGACTTAGGCCCTCTGCATGTGTGTGACAGTGTGTAGCTTGGTCTGTTTGTGGGTCTCCTAACAGTGGGATCAGGACCTGTCTTTGGTTCGTGAACTGGCTTTTGAGAACCTATTCCCCATGCTGGGTTGTCTTGCTCAGCCTCAGCCTAATGTAGTGGAAGGAGCTTGGTCCTGCCTCAATTTATGTGCCATGCTTTGTTGAGGCCCATGAAAAGTCTGCTCCTTTCTGAACAGAGGAGAAGTGGATGGGTAGGAGGATAGATGAAAGGCAACAGGAGCAGGGAATGGGAGGAGAGAAGGGAGGGTAAACTGTGGTCAGTACATAAAATAAATGAAAAAATTAATAATAATAATAATGATAATAATAGTAAAGAATTGTCTCATAAGGGAATTGCCATAGTTGCCCAACGCATATTTTGTAATTGGATGTGCTACTGTGCTTTGATGGAAAGAGAGAAGGATTTGGAATCAGAATAACTCGATTTGTGCCTGTCCCAGAATATTGCTTATTAGCTGCATGACCTCTCATGAGACACAATCTTTCTGAGCATCAGTTTTATTAACTATATAAGAGGGCTGATAATAACATCTGCTTCACTTACTGCAGGGCTTATTTTCATGGTCAAGTGAGATCAAAGACAGGGTTTATTATACTTAGTCAGATGCTATACAAATGTGAGTGCCAACCCTTTTTCCCTTTGGTCTAGTCTTGTTGGGTCTTCTGACTTAAAGATTAAGTGAAGATCAGTCAAGGTGACATGCTACATTTGCCTGTCTATAAAATGGATAAAGATGATGATGTCTCTGTTACTAGGAGACCAGAAAGCCTTTTCAGTCAGTCTTCTTCCAGAGAGTATTGAATGGGGGTGGAGGGGCATACCCTGATACAGGCATGGAGGTAAAAGGACAACTTGCAGGAGTTGGTTCCTTTTCACAATGTAGGTTGTGGGGTTCAAAAACTCAGGTTGTCAGTGCAGAGGATTCATGCTAACCTATGCAGTTGGAGGGAGTAGCTGAGAGAGGTGGCTTTGAAAGAGGCATCTGGAAGGAGAAATTGAGGTTAGAGGCTGGTGAAAGTTCTTGGCACACCCCCCCCCCCATTATCCTTGTGCCCTCTGGGGGCCAAAGCACAGGGTTAATTTAAGGGCTCATACATTGTTTCCTGATACAGTCCAAGCAGTCCTTGTACACAAGTCTTCTGTTAAGGCAAGGCCTCACTCAGCAGAAAACAATGCAGAAGGGTTTGGGCTGAGAAAGTCAGGAGCAGTTTCCCATAGGCCTGCAGCCCCAGACATTCTAGAGTCAGAGACATCTATCTCCCTGGGATGAATGAAACACATGGAGTTCCCAATGGCTGCCAATCTGAATCCTTGCTGTCTATCTTTCCTCTCTTATATGTAGAAGTGAAACAGTCTCAAAGACTCCGGACTCATCTGTGTGGCCTTGAAACCATCTATCATGAAACCGTGACACAGATAACTGAAGCCAGCATGGCAAGGAGCTAATGGGCAGGGCTGCTCTCAGTGAGTACTTATCGGTAAGCCCACAAATGGTCGCTCACCACCCGTTCTGTTGGTTGATGTCAATGTTCTCCTACTCATTGAACTGACCATCTTGGTCTGGTACCTGTTGCTCATTGTTCAACACAAGAAAGTTTCATAGACCTCTTCTCCTGACTTGGCTCACTATAGAGAGGTGAGAAAAGAAGTAAAGGGAGAAGAAAGGAGTATCCTGAAATGACAGGTGGTTCTTCCCAGGGGGACCAGCATAAACCAGAAGTGACTGGGTTTGCTTTGATCATCAAACTGTAGCTTCTCACCAGCATTTTATGAAATAATCTAATCTCAGTCTAGTGCAAAGAAGAGAGCTCCATATTTTAGCATGCAGAAGTCCCAAACTTCAGCATCATAAAGTGTTGCATGTGAGCATCTTCTCTTGTATGTGTCAAATGGCTCTCAAGGGCTCTCTGGCATCACATAATTGTTTAGGTGGGTGAGAAGATGCATGTTCTATAGTGTTAAAGGATGATGGTGTGTTGTCCCAATGGAGTCTGACTTACCACCTGGCAAAGGGGATATCACTTTTCTACTCTTTAGGGACTAAGAAAAGCTGATAGAGACTGCATGACAGATTAGAGGCCAAACCATATGATTCTTCCACATGAATTAAAATAAGTTCTTAATTTGATTTCAAACAGTAAAATTATCCAATACAAGAGTTAAATCCAAACCAAGCCAACTAAGAAAACAAGAAGAGAGAGACCACAAAAGAAACAAACAAAGAAAGAAAGGACAAAAGAAGGAAAGAAAAGGAATGAAAAGAGTAAAAAGCAAAGGAAAAAGAGAGGTAAGCGATAACATCCTGAGTGACTGTGTGATCACCATGAGCATGGTCATGGGAATGGCAAGGCTTTTTCCTGGGTCAGGCTCAGAGGAATAACAGAGTCCAAACGTTGACAGCGTGTGCATAGTATCAGTATCAGTTTCCTCCTCAAAGATGACACTGCAACTGAGAGGGCTAACCTGCCTCATCTCTGCCTTAGAGAATATGCACACTGAGTTTCTAGGTTGTTCTTGGTGTCTCTCCATTGGAGTGTACATATCACCTCATCCCAGACACACATCATTTCCTCATTCCCATTTTCTCCAGTTAGGTCAATCCCTAAGCTGTCCAGATCATGGCACACATGGGTTGATGTCTCTGTTTTAATACAGAGTCAGTAAAGGCAGCTAATATGCTTCTAGAAAAGGAATCATTCAACATGTCTGGAGACAAAATTTCAGAAGTTTTAAAGATAAACATTTTCATATATAAAAGCAATAGGCAGAGTTAAAGGGATTTAAGGTGAAGTCTTTATGAAGAAATTACATGCCCCTTAAAAAATGTTTCCTTTGCCTGGATGGGGTAGGATTAGGACACTGGAAGTCTACGCTTAAGAATGAACAACTGGTCTTGAGATGGGCATGCTGTATTTTGTACCTGGATGTTACCCAAAAACCCATGCATTAAAAGCTTTCATAGCCCATAGCACAGGTAGGTGGTGGAAACTTCAGGAGGTACAGCTCTGTGGCAGAATATATATATTCTGTATATATATATATATATATATATATATATATATATATATATATATATATATATATATATATATATACACACACACACACACACAATTTTGTTCAAAACATAAAACCCATAGATTTGTGTATGTCAGTACACAAAAATCCAGGATGACAAGAAGTGATAGTTTTGTATTTGCTTATTGTTTAGTCTTGCTTGAGAAAATTCTTTGTCATCTCTAGGCCTCACAGATTTATTTCCAGGTTCAAGAACTACTTCTCTTTCAAGACATAAAAGTCTCCCTCCTCCAAAGTCTCAGAGAATATTGCAGAAGAAGGGATGGAAACGATGTAAGAGCCAGAGGGAGTAGTAGTGGAAAGTTGGCTTCTGGACATGCCATGACTGCTACTTTCTCAGCCTCCAAGCAGTTGTGATTGCCTCCAGAAGACTGGGTCTGCCAACAACTTATCATGGAAGGAGGAGGGGGCCATGAGTCCCCACCCTCTGTTAGGATATATGGGCAGATAATGATTGATGCAGGAGGAAGAGACATTTTCTTCAGTGGTGATAAAGTGCACATATTCCTATGATCAATCTCCCATCCCTAGTTCTTTAAGCAACACTAATGAAAAACACACATACACATGCACACACACACACACACACACACACACACACACACACACACACACAGAGAGAGAGAGAGAGAGAGAGAGAGAGAGAGAGACATGAATTAAAGTCAAAGGGGTAGTTGGGAAGAACAAGGTCATTACTGGGAGTGAGAGGGAAACAAGAAAGGGTAATAGGTAAATATAATCAAAATATACTATATACACATAAGAAAATTTACAATGAAGCCTGTCATTATGTATAATTAGCCCATGCTAAGGAAAACATTTAAGAAGAGTGAATTCTGTGTTCCTCGTTGTCAAATGTGCTGTTCCTGAGTAACATCTACCACAAAGGAGAGGTGAAAGTGTGTTATTACTCACTTTGTAGCTCTTGGTGCTGTGTGTGTTGAATCACTGTGGATAGATTTCTCTTCAGGTCCCTGACAACTCCCTGTTTAGGCTGGTCATATCACAGCACATAACCCTCAGTTGTGCTGCCCTGGAACAGTAGCTTCCAAGTACTTTATGAGTGATTGTCACTTTGCTGCTCTAGTGCTGTTCACAAATGCACCTGTGCAGAAAAGTGCAAAAGAAAATTCATTTTCTGCTCTTGTTAAGCTTACTGTCAACACTGAACTATGAACTGTAAATGTAGGGCAATGTATGTTTTCAACCATGTCTTCCCTGGGATGCTTTGGGTTATATCACTGTATTTATTTCTTTTTTGTTTTGTTTTGCTTTGCTTTTTGAGACAGGGTTTCTCTGTGAAACAGTACTGGCTGTCGTCCTGGAACTCACTCTGTGTACTGGGCTGGCCTTCAACTCACAGAGATTTACCTGCTTCTATCTCCCTGCTGCTGGGATTAAAGGCCTGAGCCACCACCACCTGGCATGTCACTGTATTTCCAGCGACTTTCATTGTTGACTGTGGAGAGGATCCTCAGAGACCATCAAGAAAAGTTTTTCCATTATTGTGAAAAGACCAACCTGGGAAAATGATGACAGGGACATCCGTTGTAAAAATCCATGGCCATGCACATTGTGTAGCAAGTCTTCAAACACCTTAGAGTTGGAGGCTATTCCTGACCACCTGATGTGACAAGGATCGTGTCATAGGTGTGGCTTGGGGAAGAGTAGCACTGCTCTGGAAGCCAAACGTTTGAGTCCAGTGGGCTGATCTGTTCACAGACACCTGCTTGCAGCAAGGCCTGGCAACCAGCCTAGGCAATCATAGACATATGAATGCCAGGCTTCTTTAAGGAATCTGGTCAACCTCACAGTTGGAAAGTGCTCTGAAGAGAATCAGTGGAGGAGGGGGAGGGGCAGAGCCACCCACAGTATAGGGTACTAAGATCCAAATGGCATGTTGATACTGGGAGATCTGAAGCAACTGAGAAAATATACATAGGTCTGTGGGGTGCTGTTTAGGGTGTGGCAAGTGGATTTGGAAGTCTTGGATGTGTTAGGTATGGATTACCAGACCTGACTGGGAGCTGGGGTTATTTACTCCTTCATTCAGCAATGAGTCTGCCTGTATGAGTGGCATAACTTTTCAAATGAACACCAGCTACTAGGAAATACACATGTTTTCATTCCCTTCATTCACCTATGTGTATACACATAGGCACTTATATAGAAATGCATATAAGTACATTAGCTCATGTAAAATAAGACATATTTCATATTTTATAAATGTACACATCAGTATAGATACACCTTAAACATCTGTGCTTCTTCCATTTTGTAGATGTATGTGGTCTAATTCATCTGTTTACTTAATTCCTTTTCATTTTCATTTATTGAAACCTATTATGTAGCAGACACAGTTTCAGGTTTCTTATCTAAACGAACCACTTTATTTTGTGCGATGACTCTCAGATAATGTAAATGATCATTTCTTCACTTCACAGGAGAATGGGGGCAGGTGTTGTGCCGAGTGCTTGGTTTTCTTTCTAGTCATAGCTTCTTTCCAGTGGATACTTTAGTGTAATTTGCAAATGTTTTTCATTTAGCCCTGTTCATCCAGCTTGAATTTTTTTCTTTCAGTTTACAGGGCTTCTTGTCATATTTTCAAGAGAAAATTTTATAAAGGAAAAACTTGAGCAAATAAAGGAAATGAAAACCCCAGTGGACATTGTGTAAGAATAGAATTGTATCATTACTCATGAAATATTCTTTCCTATAAACAGAATGAGGAACCAGACTAAGAAGTATTGGGTACGTTTAAATATGCTGAAGTGTTGGAAACTTGAGCTGTAAGTGCAACACCCAGAGCTGCTTATGTTTAGAAGGTATGTATGTCTTTCTTATTCTTCACAAGCACTAGGCTTTTGAGAAGCGACACAAGGGCAAGCTTTGAGCTTTGTGGTTCCAAACTCAGTGTCAACGGCAAGAGCTATCTGGAAATACCTTGTGTGGGTGACAGTCACATCACAGGTTGAACGAGGGAGAGTAGAGAGAGGGACAAGATAGACCTCGTGGTAAGGCACTGGCAAGGGTAAGCCTTGAGTGCTAAGTCATGGAGTAGTGGGTCTGCTGGAATGCCTCCACTCTTGCTGACTTCTCAGTTGGAGACACACAGTCCTTAGCCATAGGAACATTGCGTGGGTGGATCTCAGCCAAGACACTTTCTAGGTAATGTGTATAGTCTCACGATACAGTCTGCAACACCCTAAATGGGGATGCCAGCTCTTACCTTTCCTTCTGATGGGGGGCTCCTGAGCACACGTTCCAGGGCACCTACCTGACACAAGTTACTGTCCAGCTCTATAGCCAGAGAGCAATTTTCATAGCTCTCTCGTTCGACTGGGCTTTTAGATCGAATGCAGGGCAAAACGAGGAAGCAGTGTGGAAAGGACTCCCTGTGTTGGGTGAAAGGACAAAGGTGGAGGATCGAAGTGGGCAGGATGAAGAGGGGACTAACGAGCACAAAGGCAGACATGACCCGTTTCTGTAAACTTATCATAATGTCTCTCCTAGTTTCTTGGAGACACCATTACAAGTAACGGAAAGAAGCATGTTTATTGTGAACCATCTCTTCAGATGCAAACGCTGTTTTACTCTAGAATCTGGGAGTTGAACAGATTGCCCACTGAGCAACCTTCACATACATTTTTCAAAAGAGCTGCTAAGGTCAGGGCTACTGGCTGTTCCTCGGAGAATGTGCTCCCCTTAGTGGGAAATCTATTGTGCAATAAGAGTAGGTGTGTCACCTGAGATGTTACGACTCAGCCAGATAGGGGTCAAGAAATCAAGGATGGACAGGACAAGGGACTTGCCTAAGGAGAAAAGGGAGGGTGGAGAAGCTCTTTAATCCCACATTTCTCTAACTTGGAAGCCCCAGCCCTGCAGGTCAGATGAGCTGGTCCCATGGAGCCTATGATCTAGGCCTCGTGCTCTGGGGTCCTGACTCACAGGCCCATGTGGTGAGTAAAACATGTGCTCATTAACCCTTTTGAGTCATCTGTTCAAACTGAACCAGTCACTCAGCAGTTCAACAGTTGACCCAGGCTATTTCCTCTTTAATAACAGCGATAATCACAAAGTCACTTCTATTTTTAGAATCCATGGGGCCCTTTCTTGTGTCATGTGTGGCTTGCAAGAGAGTGCAGTGAGCAGCACAGGGGCACTGCTCCCATTCTACAGATGCAAAATCTGAGACACTCGTGTCCATGCCCATTCACCTCAAGAGCGGCAGGGTGATAACGCACCCCTTTCTGTTGAAATTGGTTTCTCTTAAGTCACTTGCTTAAGCAACTGAGAGAGACTGAGATTCACACATGCACATGAGGTACATGAATCTATGCACACACACATGCATACAAGCCTGTGCATGCCTGAGCATGCACGTGTGTAGAGTCCAGACATCATCCTTTGCTGTCATTTGTCAGAAAGCATTCGCTATAGTATTTATCTTCATTTTCCTGTCCCATCTCCTTACACTCTAGCTGATCTTCTGTTTTCTTCCCAAATCCTCCTCCTTCTTTTGTATCTTTTTGTGTGTTCAAGACCCACTGTTATAAAAATAAATGACTATCGAGTTCTCAGCCCTCAACAGAACATCTATAACACCCTCACCAGGGCCCAGAGAACATTGCAGAAGAGGTAGCAGAGAAACTAAGAGCCCAAGGATACAGAAGACAAGAGTGTCATGACACAGTGTCTTCTGGATATGACATAGCTGTTGCAAATGTGATCAAATCTTGATACACAGTCTTTCCACATGGATCCAAGGCTCACAGATTAGACTGGGATGTCTGGCCAGCAAGCTCCAGGAACCCACCTGTTGCACCTTCTTCTGCTCTGGGATTACAGATATAAGTGGTTTTATTTTTAAATGCCGGGGATCAAATGCAGGTCCTCATCCTTGGCTCAGCAAGAACTGTACCAAATGAGTTATTGGCCCAGCCCCTCTTTCTCTAACCTTGCTTGAACTGAAAGGTTCTGGAAATATACCCAGACTGAAAGATGCATCAGGTGAGAAATAAAAATGGCACACTGAGAGTGATTGAAACCAAGGTCGACCCTATGTAACTTGCTTGGTAGACATCAGTACTTGGCAGAGTGTAACTGGTTATAATTATCTCTCATTATCATTCTGCTCTGCTTTCCCCCTGATATTAAAGCTTGATCTTTCCCCTCCATGTCATCTACAGGGTCCTTCCTCTAAGTTCCCTAGGACTGTCATTTAAAACTGATCATCATGTCCCATCAACAAAGGAACCCAGGTGACTAAAGTGAGCACTGTCCTTCTGTGCTTGGGTTTTCTCTACCTGTGTACCTGGGATCTGGGTGCTCTTACCTGTGTTTCTTGGTGTCCCTCATCTTCCTAATGTCATTTGCCACACTACCAAATTTCTAAGCACTGTATATTTTGGTTGGCTCCTGATTTTGCAATGTACATCATTAGTACAGCCCCATCCTGCTGGATAATGAAGATGGGGACTGCTCTGTCACTGGGACACTGAGAAGCCAGATGGGATAGGGAGAGGAGGGACAGATAGAACAACGTTCAGGAGTGGACCCCAGGGAATGTTTCTCTTGGGGCTTAGCTGGGCACCACACTTCTCTGTTGAAACTTCCTCTTTTTTCCCTCCATGTAAGTGAACTGTGTGAAGGAAAAATGACCTCACACATTATTCTGCTTTCCACGAAGTAAAAGATCGTGGTGGAAAATTTACAAGGAAATCCATTTGATTTCTCTACTCCTCTTGCCGTATGATTTTCAGTATGACTCAACCTTAAGACTGTCACTGCTAAGTAGGTCCTTATTTTCCTCATTTGTTTTTCCAGGCACTTTATTTAGCAGCTTGCTAAATATAATGCCCCCTCACCATGTGTTTAAAAAAAAAAAAAAACAGATTAAGGAAGAGACCGGAAGTAGTGACGAGATCCCTGAATTCACACAGTAAACTATAAGCAGTGACATGGGGGCAGGATATGACAGAGGTAGGCAGCGCCTTCGTATCCCTGGCCATACAGAGTAGACCGTACCCACCTCAGAACATGGCAATCCTCTCCTTTAGAGCAGTGGTCAGCAGACTTAGCCCAACCTTGTCAAGTAATTGTTTTCCAATGGTCTGTGGACTGAAAATGGTTCTTGCATTTATCAGAAAAAAAAAGTCAAGATACATGTAGCATTTCTCAACAGATAGCAAATTCTGTAAAAGTCTGATTTGAGTGCTCGTGAATACAACGCGTTGTACTGGAATGTAGCTACTCCTCTTCGTTTCTGCATCACCATCTACGGAGTTTACTGACCTTTGAGGCAGCAGATTCAGTGGCAGAGGTGGTGGCAGTGGGAACAGTTAGTTGAGCTATAAACATCAGATGGCTTGAGTCCAACTGAGGACCGCTGCCAGTGACACAGGGAGAAAGAGGGTCGGGTGTGGAACGATGCTACAGGCAGGCTACTTCTTGTCCCACTAAGGTTCTCTCAGAGCCCTTCAATACAGAAGAGCCTTCAGAGACATTTCTTCAGTGTGTAGCCGCTGACCCATTACCTACGCTTCCGTGAGCGGCTGTATTTAAAGTCACCGGGGCACCAACAAACAAACACATAAATAGATGTGAATATAGAAGGGGAACTATTTGAGAAGTAGAAAAGAGAAAAGGGACTAATGGGGATGCAAAAGGAGAAGAGAAGATACAGAGGATGAATGTGAACACGCACGCACACACACACACACACACACACACACACACACACACACACACACACACACACAATAGGCCCACCCTGTAGCCTGGGTGGGTGAGCGGTGCCACTATGATGAATAGGTATGTGGTGGAAAATTGGGAAAGAAGGAGAAGCAGGGTGGTTTGTGCACTATGGAGAGTAAAGGAACTGAAGACAGGCTAGTGATGAGGGACAGGGTGATATGGGTGGCCTGAACTGCCATCGAGGTCTGTGTCTAGATCCGTGGCCCTGCCACAGCTGGGGTCTGTGTTATGTCTATGGTTCTTGTTACTACTGAAGGCCATTTGGATACTCAGAGTCTCGGCTGCCATGTGAGGCCACATCAGTGTCTGAGGGTCACGCTGCCACCCCATCTAAGACCTGTGTGAGATCATTAAAGGACTGGTCCTGTGGAAACATAGCCACAGCATCTCCGTTACTCAGGGCAACAGCAGGGTATCCAAGAGTTTCCGTGAGGGTCCAGTATTAACGATGTGCCAGAAAGAAGTCAGAGGCCTTGAACCAGACCAACAACTCATGGCATTGAACATTTGTCAGTAAAGCTGTTTGGGAAAAAGTGTATACTGAATGACACACCATAGCTCCCAAGGCCACTGTGACAAAATAATTTATGATGGAGATGTGTCAAAGACATATTTTTCCTTTTTTTACATTTTATTTTAGTGGGGGAGGCTACAAGGGTGGAAGGCAGATGTGGAAGGCCTGGGAGATGAGTGGGACTGAAGTGTACATGATGTAAAATTCCCAAAGAATCAATACAAACTATGTTAATGTGTTATATATACATATAAAGAAATATATCTTTACTTTTGTCATAAGAAAGGGCAGTGAGATTTAGAGTCCTCATTTTCTGGAAAGCCACAAATTGGGAAGTGGTTTACATAGGACTGACACTGAGCTCTCTCCCAATCCACTGCATTTTTCTAGTAAAGTGCTCACTTATGGAGAGAAGCTTTGTTTCCTGTTTAGAACCCTGATTGGGGAGAGTCTGGGGGAGAATTGGAAGATGCCCAGCGCTGTGCACACACAGTTCCCCTTAACACTTCCTGTCTGTCACTCTGGGGGGGTCACATCACACTTATCTTCTAATGTTGGAGGCCCATGAAGTCATGACTAATTCCAACAACTAGGGAATTATTTCATTTGCCAGATATGACAAATTAAAACTACAGGACATCAGTTAAATTTGTATTTCAGACACTCAGATAGTTCTTAGTATTATCTTCATTAAGTACACCTGGAAAAGTTAAATTATAATTATTTCTTATTGGGACCAGAGAGATGGCTCTGGGGCAAAGGGTGAGTATTGTTACAGAGGAGACTTAAAAACTCCTGCTTCAAGGGGATCTGATTCCCTCTTCAGGCCTCTGCACTTAATTGCACACACACACACACACACACACACACACACACACACACACACAACACACACTATAAAAAAAGTCTTAAAAAATAAAAAATCAAATATGGAAATTAAAAAATTTATAAAGTCAGGATAGTCTTAATGTTTATAGTAAACTTGAGAAGAAAACACGGGTAGGGCCCCTCTTCTAAGCTATATAACATCTGTATAACTCATACCTCAAACTGGATATACATAGACTTATTATCAATAGCCCCCACCAGAGTGGTCCATTTGCTGTATTCTAAGTCTTTGATACATCACAGTCACCAAAAGATCATAGTATACTACAGGGCCCACCACTGGTGATGTACATTCTGTGGGTTTGGACAAATAGATGACAACAGATACCTGCCAGTTTGGTGGCAAACAGTATACTCACTACCCTAAAATTCCTCCGAGTCCCACCCAGTTCACCTCCAAATCCATGGAACCCACTGTTCTTTTTATTCACCTTATAGTTTTACCTTTTTCCAAATATCATTTAGTACAAATCACGTAGCACACAACTTTTAAACTGGCTTCTTTCTCTTGGTGACATGCATTTCAATTCCCTTCTTCCTATGGCCCTCCTTCTTTTTAGTGCTCAATAATAGCCCCATTGTCTGGATAAACCACAGTTTGTCTGTTCCAATTTCCCCATTACTACAAAGTGGGACCTGAAGGATTTTTAATTACATGAAAGAATTCCCCTGTCTACATTTTTTCTTTCTTTTAAAAACCTCCTTTCCTAGTTTTTCAGTTAAAGATTTCACAAACTTTCTCTGATCAGTATTTTTGATAATATTTGGCTGTGTATACTTGAAAACACTGTTCTGAGAAGAGGCTCTCAGGTTCGGCACACAGCCATGGGGAGGAGGGTCCCCCGGTGGTTAAGATTCCCTGAACAGAGAAATGATTTAGGGCGCAACAAAGGGGATTGTCCTACAAAATAACTAAAACATCACCTCCTTCCTAGAGATCTCAGGATTACAGTGCTAACTTCTATTTAAAATATGATGCTGAGGAGAAATACTTAGGATTCAAAGGGGTGGGTCCTAAGATTTGCAACAGCCACAAGTCTCTGTATAAACATGGTACACCACAGTGTGATCATGTAGAAAAAAAAAAAAAAAAAAAAAGAACTAACTCACAATGCTAACATTTACCTGTTGCTTTTCATGCACATTTTAATATTAATTTAGTGCTCTGATAATTTCATATGTGTACACATTCTGATTACTCCCTTCCCATGCCTCTCTTTTCTCCCGCTATCCCTATCAACTCCCCTCTTTACATCCAGTACCTTCCTAACATTCCCTACTTCCGGGTTGGCTTTATGACCCACATAGTTTAACCAGGGCCATGTGTGTGACCGCTGGACTTGAACTGTCCGCTGGGGTCTTCTGAATGCAGTCATTCTGATATCCATTGTTACAGCAGCATTGAGCCCAAAGATTAAGGAGTACCAAGAAGGCGGGGCTCTTTACTCTGAGGCAGAAATTATAAAGGCTTCTGAGAAAATGTGGTACTCAACCTGGGTTAGACAGTGAGATTAAAAATTTCTCAGATAGTCCAAGCAAGGGTAAGTCAGAATGAGGTAGCAGTATGTGGCAAGTTGTCATTGCAGAAATGGGAACACTACATTTTGGAATGATGACATGGCTGGGTCACTGGCATGCAGGTGTCTGGGGGATGATAGGCAGTTGAAAAAAGACAGAGTATGAAGTTAGACTTAGAAATTAAGCTTCAGTGTCTTTGAAGGCAGAGACACTGGTGAACAACTCTAGGGTCACCAACCTGGAAGCTTTTGCATGAAAGCCAAAGCACACATTCTTGTTTTGTGTCTCTTTGTTTCAGGTTGACCTCGTGTTATGCCCTTGGCCATGGTGTGAAAGAAGTCTTGTGGTGGCTGATATTTAGTGGCCAGTTACTTTATTTAACCTGGTGAGGGCAGGAGATCCACAGACAGCATAGACTTGGGGTTGGAAATCTCTTCAGCCTTGAGGCTTTAACAGCTTTAGGAGACTTTCTAGTGTAGAAAAGTCTGGTGCTAGCTAGTCAAGCTTATCCCATTCACTTCAACATTATTTATACATGACACCTGTCATAAGTAATAGCAATAGATAACAGCCATAGCATCTTTTATTTGCCCTCTCACATCCCTTCTCCACACTTTTAACTTTACCTGTCACCCTAATACAGCCTAGAGTCACCTAAGAAAGGAGTCTGATTGGCCTATGGATACGTCTGTGAGGATTGTCTTGAAAATTAATTGATGGAGAGAGGCCCAGCCCACTGTGGGAAGCATCATCCTCAAGGTGCTGTGGTCCTAGACTGTATAAAAAAGCTATCCAAGCATGAAACCTGGAGTGAGTCAGCAAGCAGCATTCCTACAGTGTTTCTTCTTCAAGTTACTGCCCTGAATTCCTTCAAAGATGGACTCTAACCTATAAACAAAATAAATCCTTTCCTCCCCTAATTTGCTTTTGGTCAGAGTGTTTTATTACAACAACAGAGAAAAATGAGAACAGTCCTTTGAAGGCATCAGTCTATGGATAATTCAACGACAACCTTGGCCTCACCTTGAAGGGTAGAGCCACTGTGTTCCTGTTGAGTCACCACAAGTTGGCTAGGCTGCTTTCTTCTGTAAAAGTTTAGTTTCCATTGAACCCTTTCCCTAGCATCAGATGTGTTCTCTAGATCTAGAAAATCTCTGCTATCCAGACTTTAGACTAATGGACCCCAAGTTTCACTTAGCATGTAGTCTTTGCTAACTGTCATTCACACCCCCATTAAACAGTTGTTTCTTTAAACTCTTTTCAATTCCCCTAATTTGAGTTCGTCCTTGTTTCTCAGCGGGATTCTGACCGTCACGTGGAGAGCAAGTGTTACATTAATCAATCATTTGCTTATTAATGAAGACCACAGAAAAGGTGAAGGAAAGGATAGCTAGTATATGGCTGAGTTGTGTATCCATCAGATGGCTATCTGCTATGCAAGGGAATGTACTGGGTTTGATAACAAATTGTAATTTCAGTTTGGTTAATATGTTTATAGAGTATCATGTATTGAATTCATGAGAGTTGTTGTTTATTTTGCTGGTTCAAAAATAATGGTCAAGAACACTCTTATAGGACCTAGCAAGATGACTCAGTGTTAAGATCACTCTTCCAGAGGACCCATAGGCAGCTCACAACTGTCTGTAACTCTTGCTCCAGGAGATCTGACACCCTCACACAGACATACACGCAGGCAAAACACCAATGCACATAAAGTACAAATAAATAAATTATTAAAAAAACCCACTTCGATGTCAGAGAGATCTAGTTTGGAGTCTGAGCTCTTTGAACTAATACTTTGTGGTTAGGGAATAATGATAATATTACCTCGCTAGGCCTTATCTCTAATATGAAGATGATAATTATTTTCTTACAGATTAAATGAGAGATTATTAAACACTTAATTGCTGCCTCATATATAACAGGATTATTATATATTATTACAGCCTAAGTAATGCATTGCAGGCTGTGTGTCTTAGGAGTTCGCTGTGGAGGCTACAGCAGCACCTTCCATTAGACTTGACTACAGAGCAGGAATTCATCTGTGTCTGTGCTGCCCTCCACATGGCCATTGAAAACGCCAACTGTTTGATACAAGTGACTGAGTAGTTGAATTTTTATTTTACATAATCCTTGGTGTCCATATGGAGGTTCACATGTATGTGTGGTTGAACTCATACATGGAGGCTAGAGATCGACTTCAGGTGTCTTCCCATCATTATCCCACTTAGTTTTTCAAAACAAGGTCTCTCACAGAACCAAGTGCTTGCTGGTTCAGCTTGTCTGGTTGGTGGGCAAGCCTCCATAGATCCATCCACCTGTGTCTGCTCCCCAACACAGGGATTACAGATGTGTGCCACATGCCCAGCTTTCAAGTGGGTGCTGGGGATCCAAGCACAAGTCTTTCTGTTTCTGTAGCAAGTGCTTTACACACTAAACCATCTCCTGTCCCATTTTATGTAATTCTAACAGACTTTAAATAATTACACATTGCTCAGGGCTGTCATATTTGACAGTGCAGATTTCAAGAACCAAGTAAGTTTGCAAGATCGCCAGAACCATTTGGACTTAGGTACTGGAAAAGTCATCATGTTTGTAATAGTCACTGGATATTGTCCCTGAGAAATCTGAGAGAGGTTTATATCAATGAATATACATATTCATATCTAAAGGAAATGCCCTAGAAAAAAAATGTTTTTAGCTGGAAGCTATATCAGTCACCTTGCATTCATTCCCCTGTGAATCGGATGTTAATGGGAAGACCCTTTGATGCTCCAGTCTGGAGTCCTTGCCAGACATTCGTCAGCATAGCACTTGTTCCTGCTGAGCCCCTGAGCTTACCCTGCCCCCAAGTACTACACTGGACTCAGGTATGACCATGAATGAAAACGAACATGTGAGATAAAGTAGAGTTACCATGCTAGATTTAGTAGACACAGGTTTTTAAGAGGACACTTGGGTAGTCTAGGAGAATAAAAGCAGCATATAAAATGGTAGATGTATTTAGAGGGGATTTTCTAGGGAGAGCAGGTTTAGAGAGAGAGAGATCCTGTTTTCCTTGAATGCAATTAAAATATTCAAAATTTTCTGCTGTGGTCCCTCAGAGTGCCTCTCCAGATGCCACAGCCACCTCCTTTAACCTCTCTCTACCCTGGGAGGCTATTGACTACATTACTGGTCTTCCTCAGCTCTTCATTTCTCCTGGAAATAGCCAAGTTGGAAGCATCAATAATGGATCTGGGAAGCGTGTTAGAGTGAAATTGGGGCCTTGTTCCCCTGACTCCCGTCTCATGTGGACTGCTCAGGTCTCAGTGCTGAGTCAGCTCCTATTTTTCCCAGCTGTCTCTCTCTTCTGGGATGTTGATCCCTCCCCTCAAATCTTTGTCCTACTAAGGATGAGAGGCATGTGGCTGTTGCTTGCTCCAAAGGCTGCATGATTTCCTTGTGGTTTTTCCCCACCCTGACCACTTCTCTGAAAAGAGGCCTTTATTATAAACTCCCTTTGAATTTCATAACTAGTGTTGGCCATTGGTTCCTGCTAAGACTCTGCTCTATCTATGAAAATAGTATCTGGATGCTTCTCACCAGGCTGTCCCTTCCTTGAGACAGTTGCTGTGGAGATAATTTAGGACATGGCATTTTAAAGCAGTTGTTTGATCTAACTGCCTTACCAGACACCAGCTCAGACCCTTCCAGTGTGACTCATCCTATTTGTGTGGGTGGGGTTAGTAAACTCCCTGAAGTATAAGAAAGATTGTCTTGATAGTGGTGACAGAGAATTTTCTCAAAAGTCCAACTGTATAGCCCCAAATAAAATAAACCAAAAAAAAAAATACGTATCTATGCGTTTAGAAGCCTACAGCAGTGACCCCCATGGCTCAGCCCATCCTTTATGGTAGGATGTGGCCTAAGTGCTACAATGTGGTTAAGAAATTTCCCTTCCGAACGTCTTCATTCTGCAGCCTGGTGTGGATAAAAGTCTATTCTGGCACACATTTTTTTTTTTTTTAATTTTTTGAGATTTTGGCTGGCCTGGAGCTTACTCTGTAGACCAGGCTGACCTCAAACTCACAGAGATCTTCTTGTCTCTGCCTCCAGAGTTCTGGGATCAAAAGCATGTGCCACCACTGGCTGGCCAAAAGTCTATTTTCAATGGCACTTAAAGTTGAGTTACCACGCACATAGAAATAGTAGAAAGGTTTGAGAAGAATCTAGATAGCACAACAACTTTCTTCTGCCTAAAAAAAGAGAAAAGATTAAAAATGGCTCTTGGGGCCCACTTCCTTTATTTGGGGGCACAAACAGAAGAGGCTTGGCTTTCTATGGCATTTCAGAGACAGATGACAGCCTTCCTGGTTGGTTGACTATCTGGTAGAATGTTTGCAAGAGTGCTAAAAGCCCCTCCTCCTTGGCCTGTGAAATTCCCTTCTTTTTTAGAGTCTCTGTCACAATTCCTGAAAGTCCCATGCTTTGCATGGGACCCTCTTGGTGTTGTGGACATCATTGGCAGGATGAGATGTTTATGGATGAAGATGCTGTCTCCTGGTAGTTTTTGCAGGATGGGGAAGTTGGTGTCCTTATTGGGAAGATTGCAAGTGCATGTGTGACCAATGGGCTCATTCAGGAACAGCAAACCTGTTGGAGACAGCAGAGAGGAATGAACAGTTGACCATAGAAGACACTGGATCCTCTCTTGTGTTGCTGTGTGGATAATACAATCACCAAACACAAACATCATTGAAATGTGGTCCTGCAGCTTTTGTAAAATATTTGTGTAAATGTTTAATAGTTTAGTTACATTTCCTTTCCTGGATCATCCACAAGGAAGATGGAGGGTGTCAATCACAATAGACTGACAAAGGGTGTCTAAGGTTGCGCTTGATCTGTAAGAACTAAACTAGTAGGATCAATCAGAAGCCAGAATCTCAAGTACTTCTCAGGATTGCTGAACCAGTCTCAATGGCATTGCTGAGGGGAAATGAGCTTGAGACTTGGGTTTGGAAAGAGGGGAAAGTGATGTACATGCCCTATGTCTGCCAGGTCTTCAAAGGGGCTCTTTCTTGCTTCAGTCCATTATTAAATGTAACGCGTATTCAGTGGTCCCAGGTAGACTTCAGGGGTCTAGTGCTACCCTCTTTAAAGCTTACTGCTGCCAGTCAGTTCCCAAGGAGTGAATACATGGGCCTGTATTCTCTCCTATGTCATGTCTCTATCTTGGGCATGGTGCCAGCAGATGGTCTCTGGAGCCTTGCTGAGTTCTGGATGAGAAGCTTATTCTCTGTAGAACACATCTTTAGAGACTAGATTCCTCACTCCTATCTTCTCTGGGAAAAAAACCCCTGAGGAATCATCATTGACTCCCTTCTTCCCCCCACATCCCTTTCTAACTTAGTAGTAAATTCCTGGAATAATGTGCTATGAGCAGGATCACCTCTCCCGCTGTTCTCCACCTTATTCCAACTAGGCACGATCTCTCACCCAGGTTTCATAGACTTCTGTCCTGGGCCCTGTTTTCACTCCAGACCCCTGTAATCTTCAACCCAAGTCAAAAACACAAGTCATATCATCCCTCTACCTGAAGCCCTCCATCAGCCTTCCAACACGTTTGGGATGAAGTCAGAAGGTCTCAGTGTGGCCTCGGATGGTCGCATGATCTGACCCTCACTCATCACCGGCCACACTTCCCTTTATCTGTCTTTCAGGTGCCCCAGTCTACATTTCCTCACTTCCACTCACACATTTCACCACCTCCGTTTTTCAGGATGTGTTCTTAGATCTTCACACAACTTCCTCCCTCACTCATTAATCCTCCTTCAAATTCTGCCTCCTTTGATTCCTTTGCTGGAAGTGATGCCCTTTCTTCTCCACGTTACTTTCACTGCTGACCTTACCTTGTTTTATCTTCATAAAGCAGTTCACCATTTCCAGGTGTTATCCTAATAGGTCCCTGTTTATGTATGGATTCCCCATCTTCACCTCTAGAATGCTCATCTTTAACAGCGGAGGCTTTACTTATTGGTCGTTTTATCCTGTTGTCTAAATGGGTATCTGGAATATAATCATGGTTAGGAATTGACTGTTGAGTTCATGAATGGATTGTGGAAAGAGGCCATAGGGTGATAGGTCAAGTCAGGTGAGGCAATGGTTGTGGAGAAATGAAAGAGGCATAATAAGGAGTGGGGTGAGGGTTGGTGGTAAGAGTTCTTCTGGAATCCACAGCCACAGGACACTACAGAGTTTCCAAGAAGTTGTAGCCATGTCAGAATTCAGGTCTGTGACCAGAGCAATGACCATCACCAAAGCCAAGGTCAAGTCCATGACAACCAATATGAATTCCCAGCAGGAAGAATGCAAGGCCTCATTGATGGAATAGAGCCTCTGTGGGGCCTGGGTAGTTCTGAAACTGACCTTGGTTCAGAGATGCAAACCCTTTAATCCCAGCAGGCTGTATATTCAGGTCAGCCTGCAATGAGGCCATTGTTGTTCAGTCCATTTAAAACCATGGAATCAGAGGCGAAACACATGTTCTCCCCAACCAAGTTCCCAACAGACTATAACCTCCCCCTTGAATATCACCAACCTACTCCCCAAAATAGCCCAACGATTCTTCAGGCAAGAGTCACAATGCAGACAGCCCCCCAGAGACCAATGAGTTCCATGGCCCACTCACTTCTCAAGTCGGGGAACTCCACTCAGCAGCAAGGGGCTCTGGGCCGTTTGGGAATCCCCATGGCAGCAGCAATCTCTGTGGAGCTGAGCAACAAAACAATTTTCAGATTTAGCACCACAGCCTCACAAGGAGGGCAGGAGGGCTGCTGCTGTTGAGTCTTCGAAAAAGCAAAGCCCAGATACTGAGATTATCTGGGATGTGGCATGTCAGCTCTACAGACTGGAGGCAAAGGCCCAGGCTGGAAATGCTGCAGATGCTAAGCTCTGCATGCCTAGCCTCGCTAACCTCAACTCTCTTGGCACACTCCCAGGATCAGAACAGCAAGAAGTCGGTGATGTGTGTGCATTACCCAGAGGCTAAGAGGCAAAGAGGCTTGGCTTGGCTTGCAGAGGAAGTGAGGTGAGAATTCTCCTCCATTAAACAGCTAAATAACCACTCAGACCTTTCATGACTCACAAACCACAGACCCCACAGCCGGCATGCACCTCTTCATCCTTGTCTACAGATATTGATAGAGAGTCTATTGTATGACTGACACTGCTGGCTGAGGTTGAAAATGTAGTGGTTAAAGCAATATTCACTCTCTCCAATCGAATGTAGACAGTCCCACTCAAGTGTGGTGAATCCTATAGCATGGAAGGTAATGAGTACAAGTTACAAGAAACTGGCTTGTGCCAGTTATTTAGCTGTGACCTTGGGCAAATCACTTCACTTCCCTAACTTTGTTTCTTCCCACCTACATTTTAAGGAAATAACATAGGCTAAGCAGCCTAATGAGGCACAATTTGTTATCAAGTACTTATCACATGTGCCAATAAAGGTTAGTTCTGTTTCTGGTTATGATTTAAGATAAGGGTTAGTAGAGAATTGCTCCAAGGACACACTCTATATTGAAATAGTTGGGTCTTGATCTAATGTACATACTTGTATACCCAAGACTAGAAAAAAAATTGAGTAATTGGAAGTAACATTTTTGCTTCCTGTTTGACAGTCTTTCTGTCCACATCTGTCTCCCTCTAACTGTTCTAGAAGCCCCTGTGTTTTAGATCATCTGATGCAATGGAGGTGGGCCACATAGTCATGGGGTTCAGAGTGCGGCCCAACTTAGAGGGCTTCACCTTTACCCAAATGATAATGCCATTCTAGGTATCAATGGGAACTATCCTGAATCCTGAGAGATTTTGAAGAGTTGCTCATTGGTGCTGGAGACACACACAGATGGAAAAGCTACAGCAATAAACCTGTGACTACATGGGAACTTAGCCCTTGGAAGATCTTTGGAGAAAGGAAGGCCTGTGGTCATGGACTATGGAAGAAAAGAAGTGTATTCCAAACTCTGGGTGGCATCAGGGCCTAAACTGAGAAAGGCAATTTAAAGTCTTGCAAAGTTCATGTGGAACACTGATAAATACAAGGGGCTTGACTCCAAGTTTAGAGACATGTACACTGAAATAGTGAGTTTGTTATTTGTGAAGACTCCAGAAACAAAGTTAAAGCAAAAGCTTCAGGCTAAAGAAGGATATTTATAATGCCTGTTACTAGCAAAGATTTCAAAATTATATTTTATTTCCCACATTATCAATAGGAAAGAAAATCCAGGAAATATAAGTCAATCAAATGGTGGAGTGACAGGAAAGGGAACACAAATTGTTCTCAGTATCAAGAGAAATTCAAACTAAAATCATAGCATGATGTGATTGTGTATTCTGTGGGCTGGCACAATGATATATCTGATAAAACCAAGTTTTAGAAAGAGTAAAAGAGGAAAGCACCCCGTATACTGCTGGTGGATGTGTGACTTGGCAAATTACCTAAACAATAACTGCCAAAATTGATGCCTGTATCCTCGGATTCAGTGACTCACCTCCTTCCTTGGTGTGTGACCCAGACATTCCTTTGCACATGTATGCTCAGTGTCAGGCACATAGTGCCCATTGGCCATTGAATATGAAAGAATCAGCTATGCAATGCAGCATGATTCGATTGCTAAAGCAAATGGGACGAAGCTTCATTTACTAATAAGGACAAATCCTGCAGAATAATATTGGGACAGGAATATTAAACTACAGAAGCATCCAAATTAAAAGATTTTAAATATACCAATTACATACTGGTAACATTATTTTATTACCCATTTATGCATGCACTTTGCTTGTTGTATATGTTATATGCCTACATCTGAATAGCATATACTTTTTAAAGCAACTATGTGTTCATATAAAGTACATACTGAGCATTTTCAAAACCAAGAATGGCTTGGTCATTACCCACTGAGGACAGGTTGTGGTTAGAGGAAAGAGGAGTAATGACAGAGGTCGGATATGAGAGGGTTTCAAATATAATAAAAAAGTTAGTATTAGATCCAGGAAATTGATATCCACACACTGTATTAGTTAGGGTTTTTATTGCTGTGAAGAGACACCATGGTAACTCTTATAAAGGAACACATTTAAGTGGGGCTGACTTCAGTTTCAGGGGTTTAATCCATTATCATCACAGTGGATCATGGTGGCATGCAGACAGATATGTCCTGGAGAAGGAGCTGAGAGTTCTACATCTTGGACCACAGGCAGCAGAAGGAGACTGTGCCACATTGGTCATGTCTTGTGTTGTAATTTTTAAAATGCTCTGAAGAGAAGTCACACCATATAGCAGGACTCATATAAGAGGTTTATTAGAAGAGAAAGAAGGGGTAGAAAAAGAAAGGGGCATAGACCTGTCCCCAAATGTTAGTATTCAGGCATCTGTACTGGCCTGTGATTGGCGTTCTGACAAGATATGCCCTCAGCTGCAGTCACTAAGAGCACTGCCTGTGCACATTCACTATGTTCCTTTTTAGAAGGGCCTTGCCCACCACCAGTCTTCTGCGCTCTCTCTCTCTCTCTCTCTCTCTCTCTCTCTCTCTCTCTCTCTCTCTCTCTCTCTCTCTCTCCCTCCCTCCCTCCTCTCTCTCTCTCTCTCTCTCTCTCTCTCTCTCTCTCTCTCTCTCTCTCTCTCTCTCTCCCACCACTCTTGTCCCTAGTCATTGACTGACAGAAGTTCTTCAGCTCCCTCTTCTGTGATGATCCCTGAGCTTCCATGTGATACAGATGCCCTGTCTGTGCTGTTGCTTCACTTTCTTGTTTATGGTTTTCAAATTAGATCTTCAGTTAAATGATGGACTCCTGACTATGCCTCCTGGATTTGTAACATGAAGTTATATTCTATGCTATAGTCCCCTTGCTCATGTAAAGCAAGGAGGCTGTGTGTGTGTGTGTGTGTGTGTGTGTGTGTGTGTGTGTGTGTGTGTGTGTGTGTGGTTCCTTCACATCAAAAAGGTGCTGGCTTAGGGGATAAAGACCTGAAATGCAGTCAATCCTCTGCTCTCTCTGCTGTCCCTGTGGGCACAGGTCAGCATCTTGCATGCCCACATCAGGCAGAGTTGGCACTTTTTGCTAACTTGGGCACCTAGAAAGAGCCTTTCCTATGCTGACCTATGACTATAATGCCTTTTCTATTTGTATAGAGGCATAGGTTAGAGTGAAAGCAAGAGCAGGAATTGCCCAAGTTAGCATACACCCCACTGGGGACACAGAAGGGGGGATGGATTGGATTGGTTTATTCATATCTACTTCAGCATTCTTTCTCAGTATCCTCTAAGTCTTCAGTGTTTGAGAGTAAACCCCATGTCAAATACCTAGCCCCTCTAGCCAAGAAGTACCTATACTAAGACTACTGGTGAGCTTTTATTTTTTTCTGAGAGTGGGGACATTTCCTGATGGGCTTGAATGGAAATGCATGAAAGGTTGAGGTATGGTATATTAGTACATAGCTAGGAAATCAAACTAAGGCAGTTTGAGGTAAAACGATATATTCAAGAGGCATTTGCCCTGTGTCTACTTGGGGGACATAGCAGGGCTCTGTGCTCATTCTAGGCTCAGGAGAATGACAGTATACCTGCACTCTTCTTTAAGAATCTCTGGATCAGCAAGAGATCTCAACAAACAATGAGATGTTTAGTGCAAATTAAACAGCTATTTTTATCTGTGCCTAAAACCATAACTAATATTTTGAGAGACTTGTGTTGATGATAATTGCATTGGCACATTATAACAGATTCTTCCTGTTACAAAATATCATTGTTATATGTTAAGTCAATGTATTTTATATCATGTGAAACAATAGGCTAACTCACCCATCGATTTATTCAGTAACCTAAGAAACATCTGGTGGGTACCTACTATGTGCTGAGTGCCAGGGATTGAAGATGAGGCCAGAATTATTCAAGAAATTCTACTACAAAAGAGAGATAAAGGGAGGAAGTGAGAGAAGGAGGGACAGATGAATGGGGTGAAGAAATAAAGCCAGGCAGGAAGGAAGGGAAGCAGGGATGGACAGGAAGACCCTCCTTGGGGATGCTGCTTTGCATGGAAGAGTGGTAGGTGCCAATAGTATCATTTAAGTCTGCTCTTGCTTGGCCTTTGTCTTTCACTCTTCAGAATGGTTGTTATCCGGTGTGAAGAACACAGAAAGTATGCAGCGGCTTCATTCAGAACCCTGGGGACTCTGCCAGAGACCACTCTGTATCCAGATATAGCTACTGGTTGATGCTCAGGGAACATGCAGATGACCAAGTAATGTGGGCTCAACTTCTAAGCTTTAGCCCACAAGCCTGAGGTTTATTAGCGAAGTGCAGACAATTAAAAGCTCTGGCTTTTTTTCATTGTTGTAATTACAGCAACAGCTCTGGTACAAATTATGATTCATTTACTCTTCAAGCAATTAACATCTGGGCTGCCACCAAGGAAACTTTTTTTTTTGTGCAAGATGGCATTTCATGATGCTCACAGAACTGTGGAGATTCAGCTCCAGAAGGAGGAGGAGGCTTTCTTTGCTCCTTTGTCATAGGAGTGGAGCTCTTATACCCTTGGGATGAGTGTGATTCACAAGATCAATGTGACCATCATTATTGTTCATACTGTTGTCATGAGAATACACCTGCAAAATGATCATGGCAGTTTAGCTAGCAATGAATTTAAATGAAATTATTCATAAGGCATTATGCCTTATGTGTTCAAGTGAAAGCATTTTGATTTCTTTCCAATTTGTCTCTTGGAGGTAGTCAGTAGAATTTCTCTGTAACAGATACTGTAACCCAGATGTTTGACCTGTAATGGATGCTGTGGTCCAGATGTTTGATCTGTAATGCATGCTGTGGTCCAAGTGTTTGACTCTTAAAATTGTTGAGATTCTACCCCAAAGAAGATGGTATAGGGCTATTAGGGAGGTGACTGGGCCATGAAATGGAGCCCTGACATTGGGATCAGTGCCCTTTATTTAAGAGATTCCAGAGAACTGACTCTCTCCTGTCCTATTTTGACATCACAAAATACAGGAAGAGGTATGGCCTATGTCACAGGCAGCAGGCCCTCAAAGGACACAAAACCTGTTGGAACTTTGATGCCAGACTCCTCAGTTCCCAGAACTATGAGAAATACATTTCTGTTGTTAACAAGCTACTGAATTTGTGGTGCTTTGTTAATGGTGTCCTGCACACACAGAAGTAACAGATACAGACAATCCAGTATCCAAGAGAGTACATTTAAGGTCTATAGATACTTGGGGACAATAAGGACATTATCTCAAATGTTGGTGTTGGCTTCAGAGCTCTGAAAAATGTTACCTCTGTTACAACTCATGCTACAGGAACCCAGACTTGAAGCAACTTAGGGACAGTTGGGAATCTCATCTCTACTTCACTTGGAGTTATACTTTCTCTGCCCTACATTTTGCTGACTCTTGTGTTGGATATTTCTAGGCTCTGGGTAGGATCCCCAGAGGTTCTAAGTTATCCCTTCACAAGTCAAAATCCATCCAAGTTCAGTAAATTTGACCTAGAACTTTACCCTAAATCCCTCAAATTCACCAGGATTGGGCCAATGTGGGTCTGAATGAGCCACCATAGCTAAGGAACACTGATGACTACCGTTGACTTTTGTTGTTGTTGTTGTTGTTTGTTTTTTGAGACAGTGTTTCTCTGTGGCTATGGAGGATGTTCTGGAACTAACTCTTGTAGATCAGGCTGGTCTCTAACTCACAGAGATCTGCCTGCCTCTGCCTCCAAGTGCTGGGATCAAAGGTGTGCACCCCCAATGCTGAACTGACTACTATTGACTTTTACAGAAGCCTAGGAGTAGGTTATTGCACTGTGTGGGCCTGAGAGTCAGGAAAGATGAAACACCACTAAGAAACAAGCAAGCACATGGACCTGAGAATCAATTAGAGCAGTGGTTCTCAAACTGTGGGTCATGACCCCCATGGAGAAGTTGAACTATCTTTCCAAAGGGGTTGCCTAAGACCTCCAGAAAACACAAATATTTATGTTATGATTCATAATAGTAGAAAAATGACAGTTATGAAGTAGCAAGAAAAATAATTATTTGGTTGGAGGGGGTTACCACAACATGAGGGACCGTATTAAAGAGTCCCAGCATTAGGAAGGTTGAGAACCACTGTCTCAGAAGAAATCTCTGTCACCTATCACAGCACTTTGAAGAATATGACCGTTCTAGGTATGGTGTAGGGCTGAGAGAATGAACAGCTACCCTAAGAGGTTGCTTTCATTTCCTACCGTTAGCCTCAAAGAGTCCTAAACTTGGCTTCCAAACCCTGGCATTTTTGGAAGGTGCTACAGCCATAAACCTATGGTGAGAACTCAAAGAGTAAATTAACATGCAATCAGCAGGGTTGTCTGAAAGAGGTGATCTGACAATTACTCAGATCTCCCCAGAGCACATGAAGCAGAGTTGAAGCAGTTATTTTCTCCACAGGAGTTCTGGCAGCCAGCTAAATGGTGACTTTGTAAATAGGTCTCTGAAAACAACGACCAAGAGTTTTCATTGCCCAGTAGACCTGCTCTATATACGAGGCTGGGGTGGAGTAGTTCATTAGCGCATTTATGCGTCACTAAGGTGACTGGAGGAGATAGAGTCATGTGCGTCACACAGGGAAGGAGTCTGCAGACCAGCATAGGCAGAAAGATGTCTTGATCCACAACAGGCAACTGTGCAGATAGGATTCGAACACTGACCTGTCAACTCCAGAGATGGGGTTTACCACCTTGCTTTAATCTCCCTCCCTTCTTCTGAGATTGTAAACAAGCCATAGCATATATCTTTCCTGCTCACCCATCAGATTCAAGTCTTTTCTGTGATGACGGGATGCCTTTCTCAGTAGGAAATCATTCCTAAAGTTCCAAGCATTTCTGGGACACCAGCGGATTAGACAACTGGAGATAGAGGGAAGGACCCATGGTAGTACATTTGAAGATGAGTCTTCAGCGGAGGAGAATGTCTTCCTTGGACATCCTTAGATCCAGGTTCTGCACCAATCATAAGTCTGGTGGTTGGCTAGGGAGACACCACCCAGCTCTCCACCTGACTGGCAGCAGCTCCCTCCCACTAGTAAAATGATGCACTGAAAAGCTGCCCTGACTCATTCATGGAGTCTGTCCATGCCGGCTTCTGCCACCCCCGCTCCACAGAGACCACACTTACTAAGATCTCTGAAGATCCTCACTCCTGAGCCCACGTGGAAATTCTTCTTCATGCCTCTTTCTTGTCTCTGTCTCCATGGTGCTTGGATCAATCACTCCATGATGCTTTACATTCTCTGTAGTATTAGCTGGGCTGTCCTCCCTAGGGCAGTATTCCACATCATTGCTTGGTGGTCCTGTGTGTCCCGTCTAGGACTGATAATCACGTTAGTTACAGATCAGCACTCTGTACATTTCACCCCGACAGATTGGACATATATATGGTTTGATGTAGCTTGTGCCTTAAGACATCATATGTAGGATGTTTGGTCCATGCAGGATGGAGGTGGTAGAAACTTTGGAGATGGGGCTTCTTGGGCGTGTGTTCAGTCTCTTGGGAAAACTGCCACAGCACATGGCTCTCAGCTTGAAGGATGCATGCTGCTGTCCTCTCACGGGGCATGCTGGGTAGTCATCAGGATCCCTAGTCTCTGTATTCTAGATGTGGTATTACAGATGAGTCAATGTACCTGTGTGGCATTTATGTGGGTTCTGGGTATTAGAGGACCAGTCCTCAGGGTTGTGTGGCAAGCATTTTACCCACCAGCTATCTCGCCACAGCAGCCGTTGTTCTTGATGAGTGTTCTCTAGTCTGAGAGTGTCATGTTGTTCATCCTGTTACTTAGCCCTGGAAAGCAGTCTCTGGGGTCATTATGCACCCCCTGTAGTGCCACGCTGGACTGGCTGCTGCTACCCTGACATCCTCTTCTAGTCTTGGGCATCTCAGTCTAGAGTTCCTCCTGCCTCTTCCCCAGCTGGCTTGTGTTATCCCAAGAGAATGATTCTTCCAGACTGTGTTGTTCAGGCTCCAAGACCAGCTGAATTTGGAAAAGATCCAGAAACTGGGAGAGGTTGTATCAAATTTCAGGCTGCAGATGGAATCCCTGGCAGAAATGGGGTGTCGTTTGTAGTTCTAGTTCTTATCAGACAAGCCCTCATACCCCTTGCCATCTCTGTTCCTTGTCTTCCAACCAAGTGGAGTTGTGTCTCTAATTTCTACCTCTTGCTTGACCCTTGATCCCATCAACATCTGGACAAACAGTTTCAAAGGTTTAATTCCTTTTTTAATAACTACTCACGTGGCTTCCACTTTCCTGGTTCCATAGGTCCTGCCTGGCTTATATCAATGGGAAGTTTCAGAATCCCCTCCACATCCATCTTGTCTATAAAAACATGCAAAGTTGTCTTCACTAGCTTCTTCTTGCTGGGAGGGCCAGCACATCCTACCACCCAGCAAGTGTCAACTGGCCAACTGGCCTTCGTTCCTCTAGTTAGAAAACTACTCAGATCCAGGCGAGAAATGCCCAAGTGATGCCTCCTTCCACAATAAGCTGTGTTGCAGGGGAAAGAAGTACAATAAGAGGCACAGAAAGACAAGTAACACCGTGGGTCCTCACTCATACAGGGTGGAAAGAAGTTGAACTCTCATAGTAAACCTGTGGGTACTGAGGCTGGGTGAGGCAAGGATGGGGAAGGAAAAATGATTGCAACAGGTACAGGAGTACAGTTGTGCTGAGGGATTCATTTCTAATGTCCTGTGGAAGCAGGGTCACAGTGGTTGACATCAGTGATTCTGAATGCTCCTGGCATAAAGAAATGATGGATACCCAAAGATGGCATATCAATTACCCTGATCTTACCATTACATAACCTGGTAGAACTTTCTTCCTTTATTTTTTCAGTGACCAGCACCCATCTCAGACCTCTTTCGCATCAGTCAGTACTCTATGGAGACTCATTTCTCGACACCTCATCACATGACCAATGACCAACCAACCATATGCACAAACAACCCAAAAGATATATTGGAAAAGGCTGGTGCCTTCAAGTAGAAGTGATTCAACATAAAACAAGATCAAACTCCCATCAAACAGATGACAACAGAAACTAAATGAAAACATTAACTATGATTTCATATGTTACATTAATCCATTCAACACAATGGATTAATGTTGAGACTGACACCCCACATGCAGACTTTGCAACACCCTTTAGCTTTTATTTTTATAATTTGAAACATTCCCATGATTCATTGTCATTTTTTTTCCTTTCATGATCATTCATCTTCAGGGGTAGATAGAGATCAGTAGTCATAGTCTGAAACTGGCATCTTTGGAGGAGAAATATGTGATATATCACTATATAGATTGGATAGCATCCCAATTAAGAAAACAGTTCATTCTATCATGAGCATGCCAGTCTTCAGTACCCTGAACGTTATCTGATGCTGTTGCTAAAATTCTGATAGTCTCAGGCATAATCTTATCTATCACTGAGTTTTCTTTCTTGTTTCTTTAGGCTTATTTTCTGGAATGGAACTTTATTTAAAAGGCCCTTGCATGAGAAAGAATGGCTGTGACCATTTTTCCATGGAAACTTAAGAAAAGTGGTCAGATCACTGTTGAACCTTCTAGGATGAGGTTTCCATAGTAATTCATTTCATTTTGGGAGTGATATGCCATAGGAAAAGTGTGTGTGTGTGTGTGTGTGTGTATACACATGTTGTTATGAATCAAATCTAGGGCCTCTTACATACTAGGCAAGCACTCTACAATTGAGCTACACCCAGAGTTTAAGCATGGGTATTTTTTTCTTGCAAAATATTGTGCAAGGTTGGGAGTCACTTCCTTGATTGTAGTTGCTATCTGACTTGAGAAAAGGCAGCCCTCATGGTTATTCACCTGGCAGGAAGGGTTTCACTGTCTGCCCTGTCAAGAAATATTTGTTGAGGATCAGTAATATGCAGGAACTGTAGCAGATATTATAAAGGTATCAATAACCCAAAAATTGGTTAAATCTACTCTTTCCTCAAAAATTATGGGTGTGTATGAGTAGACAAAAATTAACCAAGACATTCTGCCTCATGTAGGCATGTATATATACATGCATATGTAGTTTTTTAGAGTGAGAAATGTCTCCGATAGAGGGCCTTTGAACACCCATTCCCTGACAAGTTTAGGAGGTAAAGTCTTACAGAAGGAAGTATGTCACTGGAGGTGGGCTTCGAGGATACATAGCCTTCTCTTACCTCCATTTTGTGCTCTCTCTGCTGTGTGTTTGAGGCCATATATATATAATCTCTCAGCTTCCTACTTCTGTTGCCATGATGGGCTCTGTGGATCCAAAAGTCCAAATAAACTCTCCTATAAGTTGCCTTGGTCATGGTTACAGAAAATAACTAATATAATATTTGCAGTGTATATATTATCTATTATATATGTATATACAGTTGTGTGTAATTAATATATATTATATATGTGCACAGATGCTTAAACATATTATCTATTATATATGTGTATATGGATTCATTTATTATCTAATATATATGTACATATGCACATGTACTATTATATATGTATATACAGATGTGTGTATGTATTTTCTATATGTATTTATGGGTGTGTCCTGCTTAGTTTTTATTCTTAACAATTTTGAATCACTCAAAATGCAGAAACCTCAGCTGAAGAATTACATCTATCAGATTGGCCTGCAGCTGTGTCTATGAGAGGCTATCTTGACTGATGATGGGTGTGCAAAAGAGAGAAGGCCCTAGCCCACTGTAGGTGGTACCAGCCCTAGGCAGGTGAGCCTTCTCTGGATAAGAAATCTAGATCAGCAGTTGAATGCTAGGCTCACAACCAAAACTGCAAGCTCAGTTAGCATGCACCAGATAGCTACCAAGCCAACAAGCACAGTTCCTCCATGGGTTCTGCTTAAGTTCCTGTCCTAACTTCCCTCTATGAAGGACAATGACCTGAGTGTGTAAGTCAAACTCTTTCTTCCCCAAGTTGCTTTTGGTCATAGAGTTATTGCTGCTGTTTTAATTTATCACAAAAACAGAGTAAAACTAGAACAGTACATGTGCACCCACCTATCCCTCTATCTCTTTATTTGTCTATCTCCTTCTGTCCCTCAGATGGTCATAAAGGGTATGAAGAAAACCAAAGCAGCAAAGACAGTCTCACTGGAAAAGCACATTTGACATTTGGCCAGAGAATGAAAGGAGGTGCTGTGGAGATTTGGGGGAAAGGCAACTGTAAAACTGAAGTATGAGGGATAGACTAACAAAGACAGGCTGGGTGGAGGTACAGCTGGGTGACAGAGGGCATCCCACTGAGTTCTGTCCTCAGTGCTCTGAAGGAAAAAGACAGGCTTCCCAGAGCTCAGGCCTGGTGGAGACAGTAGCTGGATGGAGTTAGAGATGTAATGGGGACCATGTTGTCTGGAGCAAAGCCTCTCAGTTTGTTGTCTGTCAGGGACTGCTATTTACTGTGGACCCTGTGTACCCATATGTCACATTTGTGTTCCTTTTATCTTTGTTTACTGAATTTTGATTTAACTTGTTTCCAATTATATCTATATTATTTTATGCATCTAAAAATGCCATTTGCCTGGGGATGGGGCTCAGTTGGGTAGAGTATTTGCCTAGATGTTTGAGACCCTAGACCCCCAGCCCTACCGAAATGGAGCATGGTGACACTGGCCCATCACCCCTGGAGGACAAAAAGTTCCAGGGCATCCTATGCTACATAAAGACCAAGAGCAGCCTGGGCGACATGGTATTCTGTCTGAAAAAGAATATTATTGTTATAAGAATACACTGAACCACAGAAATTTCCTAAGAGATCTACACCATGAAGCAGGTGAGGGATTACAGGGCTGCTGTGCCAGGACTGAAATTTTTACTCTGAGTGGGATAATAGGATAACACAGAGGATCATGCAGTCATACTGACTCCCTTCCTAAGTGTGTGAAAGAGAGAAATGTGGGACAAAGGTTAGTGAGGAGGCTCTGCCATCAATTCAGGTGGGAGGCGATAGCAGCCTGAGTCCAAGGAGTAGCCATGGGAGAAACATGATGACCATGAGGTTTTGTTGACTAGAGTAGTTGCTTTCTTCTGATATCAGATGCAGACAGGTGGAGCAGGCAAGAGACACAGCCAAGACCAGACTTAGTTTGGGAATGTCTTGTGTATGAGATGACTTAACATTAGGCTGAAGACATAATCCTCGAAGTGTGGGGAACAGTAGAGGCTATTACTACAATGTTTAGAAAATCTGATTTAGTCTTGGTGGTGTTGTTATCATCTTAGTGAGTGGTTTGTGTGAGGAGAGGTGAGTTTTGATAGTGTTGTCCCAGAGCAAGTGGGTTCATGAGGAAGACAGCATTCTGTGAGTCCTGAGAAAATCCAGCATGGGTTGAAGTCCCTAAAAGCTAGGGATGAATGTGTTTCAACCAAGAGCCCTACTACACACAGCAACAGGTCAAATAGGCCTGAGGCTTGGCTATGGACTTAGAAACCATTCATGACCTAGACAAATGTTCTGGACAAATAGTTGAGATAAAAGTCTTACTGAAATAGCTTCAAGAAGCAACAGTGGAAAGGCTACCATAAATATCCTTCGCTGATAATGAGATTGATGACTAACTTATTCACCACCATAGAGTCCTCATCTAGTAGCTGATGGAAACAGAAGCAGACACCCACAGCTAAATACTGAGCTGAACTGGAATCCAGATGCAGAGAGGGAGGACAAGACCAGGCTACAGAAACCCACAGAGACAGCTGACCTGAACAAGGAGGAGCTAATGGGCCCCCAGACTGATAGCTGGGAAACCAGCATTGGACCAACTCAGACCCCCTGAGGTCTCAGTTAGAAGGCCTGGGCAGTCTAAGGGACCTCTGACAGTGGAACCAGGATGCATCCCTGGTGCATGAAAGGACTTTGGGAGCACATTCCCCATGGAGGGATACTCCTTTAGCCTAGAGGCAGGAGGCAGGGCCTAGACCCTACTCCAAATGACTTGACAGATTTTGTTGACCCCTCTTGGAAGGCATCACCCTCCCTGTGGAGTGGAGGGAGGGAGGTGGGATGGGAGGGTGGCTGGGGGAGAGAGGGAGGGGAGGAGGGAGGGAGGAAGAGGGAACTGGGATCAATATGTAAAATAAAAAAAATATTTTTTTAAAAAAGAAAAGAAAGCAAAATAGGCTCAAGGAAGAGAAAGAACTGATCGGAGAAAACAGGAGTAGACCAGTCTTTTGAGAAATGTTCCTCAGAAACAAACCAAGACTTTGGTGAAATATTTTTAAGGCTAAATGATGCTTAAGATGGGAGAGATAGTAGCCCATTTGTACACCGACATTGGTGATTTTGTAAAAACAGAACCCAGATGACTCAAGGGGAGCCGAAAACTTTAGGTAGGTGAGAAGTGGGTGGCATCTAGTGGAAAGTGAAGGTGTTGGCCTCAAACACTGTCCAATGATAGCCATCAACAAAGGGGGAAGGGAACAGGTGGGAGGGCCGGAGGACCATCACTGGTCATGCAAGAGTATGAAAGGATGATCAAGACAGCAGAACACGGGATCATTCATGGCCTACGTTATATTTAAAATGAATCTCTTGGCTGGGAAGATGGATCACAGAATGTTCTGTGCAAGCAGGCTGACTTGGGTTCAGATGGCTCAGCATGCTTGTTAAGAAATCTGGGATTGGTGAGTTCTAGGACAGACTTCAAAGTAATACAAAGAAACCCTGCCTTGAAAAAAAAATAATTAAAATCTGGGATTCGCAGCATACTTCTGTTGTCCTGGTGCTGGGCAGACAGAAACAGGAGATCCCTGGGGCTTATTAATAGTCAGTAATCGGTGAGTGAAAGACCTTATCTGAAAACATATACAGTGGAGAGAGACAGAGGAAAAGATCCAGTGCCCAGTGCCATCCCCTGATCTCTGCATGATATATATATATATATATATATATAGTATATATATATATACACAACAACAACAACAACAATAATAATAATAATAATAAACAAAATAATGTCTCTCAAGAAAGTAGTAATTTTTGTTCAACCCTTTGGGTAAAGGGCTGAAGCAGATGGAGAATTAAACTCCATTAGGATTGAGTTTTGTCATGTGAGCATGGAAAAGGAAAGAAAGGACAAGGAATTCAGTAAAAAGAGTGAAGGAGAGAAGCCATGAAGGTGGTGCAGACAGTGGAGGAGGTAAGTCAGTGCAAACACGCTCAGATCAAGGGACTGGAAGAGAGGAAGATGGAGAATAGGGGCTAAGGGGAAAATGGAATGGTTAGTGTTGGGGCATTGGAAGGGACAGGCTTGTTTGTCAAGAGTAGATCTAAAGAATGAGCACAGGGAAGATACTGAGGGAAGGAGGACATCATGGGCGTTCAAAAAACCCAAGGGCCCTCTGAGGAGCATCTACTCTGGTAAAGCTCGGGGTCAGGAGTGATGTAATGACAATGACTATTAAGTAAGCCTGGAAATCAAATCTGATAGAAATGGGAGTGGTGGTGACTAGGGCCCCTTGACAACTGAACAAGTAAGAGACTGTGAGGGACAGTTCAAGGGTCTGGGATTCAACACTGGCAGGTGGGGATGGGACAGTGATCTTCTTTCTAATATAGCTTAGGCAATGATAATCATTTTCTTAATATACTTCCCCGATTTCTGTTTCTAGAGCTTTCATCATCAAGTAGGTACAGCAAAGAAAGGCATAACATAATAACCATCCTTGCCCTTTAATGCAGAATTTATATTTTTGAATTTTAGTTTTTAAGTCATTTTTTTTATTGTACTTTGAAGTGACAGGACTTTTTTTTCTTCTTCTTTGAAACAGGGTCTCACATATCCCAGGCTACTTTGAATTAATTATGCAATCAAAGATAATGCTAAACTCCTGATCCTCCCGCCTCCACTTCCCAAGTGCTAAGGTTTCAGGCATGTGCCATTCTGCCTGGGTGAGTGACAGATGCTCTTGAGAATGTTGGTGAAGGCTGACCCAACTCCCATCCACAAACCCCTTTACCCAGACTTCTCCTGGCTGGTGGTGTGTCCCTAGCATCATTCTATCCAATGGAGTACAAGCAGAAGTAATGTGAGCCAGGCTTCTGAGAAAGTTTTTCCTTTCCTAAGAAAAGAAAAGAAGCAGACTCAGTAGTCACTTCCGTTTCACCCCTTGCCCTTCTTCTTCTCCTTTCTGTAGAGAAGATGGGCAGCCTCAAGATGCAGTCATCAATTTGGGACCATGAAGGCAAGCATGAAGCTGTAGCCACATCCAAGTTGATGGAACAGAAACACAGAATGTCTGTGCTGCTGGTTTTATGCCATCCTTCACAGGCTAAAGTCATCTGAGAGGAGGGAACCTCAATGGAGAAAATGCCTCCACGAGATCAGGCTATAAGGCATTTTCTTCTTATTTTTTAATATATTTTTTTTCTTATTTTACATTTCCATCCCAGTCTCTTCTCCCTCCCTCCCTCCCTCGCTCCCTCCCTCCCTCCTATGTCCCCATCCCTCTCCCACCCCCACCCCCCCACTCCACAGGGAGGGTGATGCCTTCCAGGAGGGGTCAGCAAAATCTGTCAAGTCATTTGGAGTAGGGACTAGGCCCTCTCTCCTGCCTCTAGGCTGAGGGAGTATTCCTCCATGGGGAATGTGCTCCCAAAGTGTATAAGGCATTTTCTTAACTAGTGATTGATGGAGGAAAGCCCAGACCATTGCAGGTGGTTCTATCCATGGGCTGGTGGTCCTGGGCTCTATAAGAAACCAGGTTGAGCAAGCCATGGGAAGCAAGGGAGTAAGCAGCACCCTTCTGTGGCCTCTGCCATCAGCTCCTGTCTCCAGGTCCCTGCCCTGTTTGAGTTCATACTTGACTCCCCTTAGTGACCAACATGGAAGTGTAAGCTGAAATCAACCTTTCCTTCCCATGTTGCTTTGGTCATAGTGTTTTCTTCACAGTAATAGAAAGCCAAACTTTGACAGTGTCTAGGTCTCTGATATGGATGCTGAACCCTACCCAACTCAGCATCTACCCATGGAATTCTTGTCGTAGGAGGCAAATCAATTCCTCTCTTGAAGCAAACACACATCAGTTTGCTTTTCTGCTTCTCAATTTGTTGCATCCTTCCACTGAACACAGAAACACTAAGCCACTGGGTCATAACGAGTTTCACAGACTTATTTTGATATGGATGCTGGGTAAAGGTACTTGCTTGAGTCCGTGTTCTTTTGAGTCAAGGCCTTGTCTCAACCTTCATTTTATTTATAGGTATGTGTGTGTGTGTGTGTGTGTGTGTGTGTGTGTGTGTGTGTGTGTGTAGCATGTCATGGCAGATGGGTGGAGGTCAGAACACAATCATCTTGAGTACCAGTTCTTTCCTTCTACATTGTTTGAGATAAGGTGTCTCTGATCAACAGCTAACAGGATAGCCCACCTATGATGAGCTTACCAGGGTTGTCCTTTCTTACCACCATTGCTTCGTAGGAAGGCCATGAGTACAAATGCTTGCTCTAGGAGTTTGGCCTTTATGTAATCTTGGGCCATCAAACTCAGGTTCTTATGTTTGCACACAGGTGCTTTTACTTACTGAATCAGCCATTCTCCAGCTCAGCTGACCTCTCTCTCCCTCTCTCTCTCTCTCTCTCTCTCTCTCTCTCTCTCTCTCTCTCTCTCTCTCTCTCTCTCTCTCATAACTGTTTTGGAAGATATAGCTCAGTAATAGTGCTTGCCTAGTGTGCATAAGACTCCAAGTTTAATTTACAGTACTGCAAAACAACAGACAGACAAGAATTATTAATGTAGAATTGATATAGAAAGAGTTAAGCTTATTTCAAGAATATACTATGATGAGTTAGAATACATGAAAACACACACACACACACACACACACACACACACACACACACACACACATTACTACAGTCAAGGGAACAGAAATATTTAGCATCTTTCAAAAGCTTCTTCATACCCCTTTGCTCTCTGTCCCTATGTTAAAGGCATACTGTACTAGTTTTTTCTTTCTTGACAACTTGACACAAGGTAGAATCATCTGAGATGAGAGATATTCAATTGAGAAAATACCTACATCCAGCTAGGCCTATAGTCAAGTCTGTGAGGGCATTTTCTAGATTAATGATTGATGTGGCAGAGCCCAGATTATCTGGGACAGTGCCACTCCTGGGCATGTGGTTCCAAATTATACAAGAAAGCAGGCAGAGCCACCAAGGGGAGCAAACCACTATGCAGCATCCCTCCATGGCCTCTGCTTTAGTTCCTGCCTCCAGGTTCCTGCCTTGGCTTCTGTCAGTGAGACTATGGTTGGGGTGTACAAGCCAAAAAACCCCTTTCTTCCCTAAGTTGCTTTTGGTTGTAGTCTTTTATGACAGCAATAGAAAGCATACTAAGGCACATTATCCAGCTTAACAAATTTTGTAGTACAAGTACAACAGTACTAGGACGAATGAAAAGTTTAGACCTAAATAGCAGCCGGCTCCACCCCCACCCAAGTGGGATTGCTCAGCATTGTTCCTCCTATGACTGGCTCATTTCACTTAGCACAGTATCTTTCAAGTTTGTCCCTCAAACCATACAAGAGAGGTCCTTATTTTTAAAGGATTGTATACATAGACCACCTTTTCTTAAACCAGTCATTTGTCAGTGGATATTAGGTTTCTCTCCATATCTTAGCTAGCTAGTTAGTTGAGACGCTTTCTAGCTTTTAACCACACAATTAAAATAAAATAATTTATTATTATTGCATGTGTATGTTCATGGGTGTGTGTGTGTGTGTGTGTGTGTGTGTGTGTGTGTCTAGGTCAGAGGACAATGTCATCTCTCCAGCCCTGAACCATTCAATTATTACTGAGAATGGCAGGGTCAATGGCTCAAAGGGCTTTTCTGGTTTAAAGCTAACCCTGTATCCAGGGGGATCTGCAGAGCACTTGGGGAAGATGTTTGAGCATGCTGTTCAAGACCTCGCAAAGCCCCTTCCCTCACAGTTTGGAATCAATGTCAGAAGGAGTGAGCTGTACCTCTCTCATGCAATCAGTAACTGATGTACAAAACACTGGCTCTTGACTACCATAGCTGTAGCTCCAGATCAGAGAGAAGCGTTGAGGCAGAATATGGTTATGTGGTTCAAGTTAGCCTTGAACTTGTGACCTTCCCTCATCAGTCTCCCAAGTACTGGGGTAGTAGCTCTGTGCCAACATTGTCTAACTTACGAAATCACATGAGACCTTTCTTTCTTCTTAATAACTTATTCTACACATTTCATATTTTATATATGATTGAATATTGTCATCCTATTTTCTTTGGAGCAAAATGGAAAACAAATAAAGCAATGTGTGAGTGATTTGGATCTTTGTCCCTCATTCCCAGGCTGTACAATACTGGCTTTCTTTGTCTGTCAAATGTGTCTCCTTCTAGGTATTTCTCATTAGATTATCATGTCATTCTCCTGAATAAACGCATCTATTTGTTCCTCCCATGCTATTTAGCAGAGCATATAACCTGTGTTAAAGTCTCAGTCCTAGGGTTCCCATGTTCTCATTTTCAGGAGCCAACCCACTCATTGCTTCTCATCATATTTACTTTTCTATTCCCTTGACAAAACAGTGCCCAAGACCACTTATAACATACAGCATTTAATTTGGCTTCTCAAAGTTCCACAGGGTTAGAGTTCATGACCATCATGGTAGGAAACATGAAAACAGGCGAGCAGGCAGAGCAGCAGAGTAGCAGCTGAGCTTATATCCGATCCACAAACATGGGAATGGTGTGACATTTTGGAAGCTCAAAGCCCACCCCCAGTGACACACTTTTTCCAACAAGGCCACACATTGGAATCCTTTCCAATTAGTTCCATTGATTACAGAACAAGCATTGAAACATATGAGTCTATGCGGGGGAGGGGGTCAGTCTTGTTTAAACCAACACTCCCAGACTATACCCTTATCAATATATTGAGTCCAACTTCAAAAGTCCCTATAGTCTTTCATTGTCGCAACATAGTTTAAAAGTTTAAAGTCTCTTCTGAGGCAGTCTCTTCATTGTAACCCTCCCCCACCCCCAGTAAAATTAAAAAGCAAGGTATAGATTTCCAATATACCATGGCACAGAATTCACATTACCATTCCAAAAGGAAGATACAGCGAGGAAATACTGGGCAAAAGTAAGTTCGAAACCCAGCAGGCTAAACTCCAAGTCCTGTAACTCCATGTCTCATGTTAAAGAGCTTAAATGGCTCCACCCTTCCAGCTTTGCTAACTGTTATCACATGTCACTTTCTGGGACTGGTTCCACTCTCTGTCTGCAGCTCTCCTTGGCAGACATCCCACAGCTCTGACATCACTGGCATCTTAGGGGTTCTCAACGAAGCCCAACCCTCACGGTTTCACACAATGGCCTCCTGCTACATGCCTGACCTCAGCAGCTTTCTTTAACCTCAGATGAAGAGTCCACAGTCCCTTTACCCCTGTGTCCTTCCTGACTATAGAGCCAGAGTCACTGTGACTGAAGCTTCTACGTTTGCCTGCTCAGGGTGGAGCCTGGCCTGCTTCTTGAATTGCGTTTGGATAAGATTTGATTTGCTGTTGCCTCTTCTTGGACCAGAAAAATTCCTTAGATGTTTCATTTCACGACTTGCAGGATTAGCTGGGTGGGGTCTTGCCCTGAGTGCACCACTTTCTTTCTTCCATTTAACATCAGGCTTCTCTTCATCTCTTTCACCACAAGCCTTGGCTCCAGCATCACATTTCCTGGTGCTCTTTTTTTTTCTTCAAACTATACATTTTGTGTTTCTTTTCACCAACTTTCTCATTTTCAGTTTGGATCTGTGTAAGAGTGATTACTAATAACCACTCGACACAGGCAACATCAGGCTGTCTTGAAATCTCTTCTGCTGATGAAATTGGTTCAAAAATTTTTCAATTTACTCTCAGACATATTCTTAGGACAAGGGCCCAAAGCAGCCACACTCTTAGCCAAAATATCACAAGTCTGGTCTCCAGTCCAGTAGCTAGTATTGTCCTCCTTTGAAATCTCTTCATCTGAGCCTGCATAGCCTACATATCGCTCAGCACTATTGTCCTCCAAGCTCCAACTAGGATGCCTTCTTAAGCCTTGATTACAGCATTTTACCATTTTGCTAGCCCAAAGTCTTCCACATTTCTCCATAAAACAGCATGGTCAGGTCATTCCCAACAAAAGTCCATTGTGGGCTTCAGTTTAGTTACCTTTCTATTATCATGACAAAGTACCACGATGAAGGAAACTTACAAAGCAAGCATTTAATTTGAGTTAGAGTCTGTTAACCTAGGGGGCATGGCAGCCAGCAGACAAACATGACTCTGGAGGAGTAGCTGAGAGTTTACTTTTGATCCACAAATACAAGGTAGAGAGTGCTAACTAGGAATGGTATGTACTTTAGAAATGTCAAAGTTGACCGATAATGATACTCCTATTCCAAGAAGGACACAGCTCCTAATAGGTCCTAAATAGTTTCCCCAACTGGGGACCACACTCATTCAAACCACCACATTCCTTTTGGAAGTGTTGTCTGTTTTATACTTGTTAACTTGTTATTGTTCAAATGTACATATAGGTGTGTGTATAAGCTATGATATTGCTTCTTCCCATGAACTCTACCTCTGAATGCCTATATCACATACCAGCTTGAAGTTCCTGACATCTTTTAAAACTGTCATATTTTCTTCCACTTTCAAGATTATTTTGCTAATGGCAATTATCACATATCAGTGATATAGATACCTCTCTCTCTCTCTCTCTCTCTCTCTCTCTCTCTCTCTCTCTCTCTTGCATGGGTATGTGTGTGAGTGCTGTAACTGCAAGGTATAGACAGTGTGTAACTCATAGTATCTTTGGGGGGTCTTACCAACTTATCACCTTCTCTATTTGTAACAGCCTCATTGTTTGGGAAGTTAGCAAGGTTTGTCTCGATTAGTTTTGCTGATTTGAAATTGGAAGCAGGAGTTATTGTTAGAGATGGTGTGTTTGAGCCGTTTGACCCATGATAAGCTATTATGAAGTGAGGGGGAGACAGGTTTGTTGCATTTGATTAACTAGTTCTCAGTACCCATTGGCTAACAATTTGGTAGCCATGTTTTTGTGTCTGTTTCTTTCTCAAGTAAATCAAAGTCTATATGAGACAAGAGATAATACCTTATTTATTGCTGGCTCAAGCAGATGGCAGCAGAGCCTAGGCGTGTCCCTCTCAGTCTGTACAATGTAGGAGGGAGAAGCATTACATCATGTGACACCATCCATTCTTTGTGATACCCTGAGAGCAGCATGTCCTCTTGCTATCTGGTTTGTGGAGTTCTTTTTTTAAATTTTCTCCATATGTGTTGTTCAAAAATGTACATATAGGTGGGAAGCCATGCGACCATGGCTGTAGGTAGGACTCAGGCACTAGACTCTAGAGGTTGTGATGGGGGAAACCAAAATCAACTAACAGGCTTTTGTCAAGGTGGGACAGCCAGACATCTCTTAAAAAGCATGCCAAAGGCTTTCAACAAGTTCTTCCCTACCTCTAGCTTCCGGTGGTTTACTGCATGACCAGGTTCTAGGATCTGGAGATAGTTTCCCAATTAAGAGTATTTGCTGCTCTTGAAAAGGATGAGTTCGGTTCCTAGCATCCACATCAGGAAGCTCACAAATTCCTGTAACTCCTGCTCCAGGGGATCCAAAGTCTTAGCTTGGCCTCCACAGGTATCTGCACACATATGCTAGGCATTCATGCATACTCTTGTGAAAACTTGTGTGCAGGTGCACGCATGCACACACACACACACACACACACACACACACACACACACACGCACTGACATGTACACATACATATAAATAAAGAAAATAAATCTCAAATGAAAATAAAGTAGAAATTTCTAATTGAGACCCGGGCTAGCAACTATTAATCACATGTTTTTGTTAGTAGTTACTACAGAGTTGCAGGGACAGATGACTGGAGAGTGGGTGTGTCCTTGCTGGAGCAGACTCTGTGCATCCGTGAAGTCAGTAAAAATGCAAGGGAAATGTACATAAAATCTACCTGCTAGTGGTGCAGTGGAACACAGGTGCTTTAAAAATCTGACTTTCATGTGATTACACCAGCTTGGATCCCGACAGAATTAAATAGCCCTTGAGTGACTCTAGTTAAGAAAAGGCAACGGTTTAGCAAATAGATTTTCTTCACTGACCCGGTCTGCAGGCATCCATGTCTTTGGGTGTGTTTTTGTTTTTGTTTTTGTTGTTGTTGTTTTTACCACTATAGTAAGAGTGCACAGCACAGTGTGGAATAGTCCATTAGATCATTTGCGTAGCATTCTTAGAACTGGATCTTTCTGTGACCTCAGTGAACTGAGCAACTGGACCAACAAGGGCAGAACAGAAAGAAGACATTTTTGTGATACCTTTTCAGAGTTAGCTGGCATTACACACTGATCTGTAAGGCATACCTGAAAGAGCTCATTCGGGGTATACACACACACACACACACACACACACACACACACACACACACACACACACACACACGCTATATCTGAAATGGTTGTTCTCTGCTTAATAATCTTTTGCATAAAACTAAGTTGTTATAGACACTTTCGTGATAGTCCATCTTGATTGTTAAGCTAATGGGACTTCCAATCACCTAGGAACCAAACTTCTGGGCAAGTCTATGAGAGTATTTCTAGATTAGATCAATTGATGGAGGAAAACTCATCCTGGGTGCGCTGGTATCCCAGACTGAATCGAGAGGAGAAAGCTAGCCGAGCAGCAGCATTCATCTTTCTCTGCTTCTTGACTATGGACGCTGCATGTCCTGCCTCCCTCCATACCCTCTGCACACCTACAGGCTCTCAAACCGACGAATGTTTTTCCCTGCAAATTGCTTTTGTCAGGTCTCTCACTGTGGCAAGGAAAGTAACTAATACAGGTTCGAGTGCTTGCAAGGTCATGGCAGCCATTTGTATGTTGAGTGGAGCACAAGAGGACAACTATTTCACTACTGCATGAGACCTTTGATCCTAGTAAATAAGACTGGAAAGATGGCTGCTTGTAGACCCCCTGTGGTAGAATTAACTAGAAGAGCCACAGAGGTATTGGATGGACTGGCTAAATGTTTTGAAGGACTCTGCTCTTTCTGTGTGTGTTTTTCAATGAAATGTAATCTCGATGTTATCTCCTATAATCTACCCGTGAGCCTATGTGCCACCTCTACACAGGAGCAAGCCCACCATCTTCCCTTAAAATAGCATTCCGAGGTTCAATGTTGCAAACTAAACAAGTCCCCTTGAGTGCATTCTTCTGTCAGTTTAGAACTAAACTTAGCTGAAGGCCTGACTTAAAAAAATATTTGAAACACCTTATGTTTCTTGTTTTTACAGTGTTAACCCACTTCAGCCACCTGTTATACAATAGGCATGTTTGCAAAAACTCTCCCAAGTGTAGAACATTCTAAAGACATTAAGGCTGCCTAAGAAAATCCACAGTCCCCACATGATTCTTGGATCAAGGACACAGATAGGTGTGAACCAATGTGAACAGCCAGAATGCTCCACTGTAGACTATCCTGCAGAGGGGGGTCGGTTCTTTCCAGACCACCTGTCTGAACATACAGGTAAACTTTCGTCCAACTCAGAGTCCTTGGTGCCAATCAGAACCAGAATCATTATTATTATTATTATTATTATTATTATTATTATTATTATTATTATTAAATTGTATTGAAGTTTTCTCAAAGCTGTTCTTGGACTGGAAATTGCCTGCTGAGTTTTTGCCCAAGGCAGATTTTAATGGCCAAGCTCCACAGGCATCAAAGGAAAGAGGAGCTCACAAGGAGGCTCTTCCCAAAGGGTGACAGCCAGCCACCTCTCCTCCAGAAAAACTCCACAGAACTATCTATCACAAGCGAAGAGACTGCAGTACCTGACAGGTACCTGGGGCTAATCGCTTCACTCGATGTCTCCATGTCATCTCAGTACCAACATTTCGTGCCCTTCCAAATTTCTTATCCCCCTCCCCCCACTCCCAAGGGCTGATGGAAGTGTCCAGAGGGCAGAGCTAATTTCCCCACACCTTCCCTGCTCCTTCATTACCACGTTGGACTTTCATGTATTAATTGACTTCTTTTAAACTTGAACTTGCCTTTGATGGTTTATTTCTCCCATCCCGCTCCTTGAATGACATATCTGCAGGCAGAAGAAAAAGGGATTATGATTTCTGAGCTGTCTCAATGAATTTCAAATGATTGTGAGAACATTTGAGTTTTCTTGAAAGGTTTTTTTTTTTTTTTTTTTTTTTTGCCCAGACAAGACGCTGCCCATGTTTTCCTCTCTCTACTGTCATTATCTTGCTGTGGGTGTGATTTTAATTAGAAGACAGAGGCAAGGGTGTGACCTTGATCAATATCTGGGTGTTGGATGCTACAGAATGCAACTGGACCAGTTATGTTCAAGGATGCCCTTTTAGGGATAGGGTGGTCCAGATGTAGGTATTTCCAAGATGGAAGGGAATTGGCTGAAATCCACACATTGTCTGTGTTCAAGGAAGTCTTCAAGGCTCCCCCCACCCAGACCTTTTGATTTGAGGAAGCACTTCCTAGATTTCAACTTAAGGACACTGGTCTCTGGTTAATCACAACCGATTTTCAGTCCCCACCCCCATCAGAAAACACAGATTCCTAATTCAAATTAGACACCAGCAGCCCTGATTGAGTCTGCTTTGTTTCCACTTCATAAGCCTGGTCTCCATGTCTGTATTCCTTTTGCACTCTTATATTCCAAACTCCAGTCCAAATTAAGCTCTGGTCACTCAATGGCTTTTCCAATGCTAAATTCTAAAGTTCTTTCAAAGTCTTGCCCAAAACAACTGGGCCAAGACTGTCACAGCAAATTTCACTCCCTTGTACCAATTGTCAATATTGGTGAATATTATAACAGTGTTAAGAGCATAGGAAAACAGCTTCTGCCTTAGGACCATTCATCGTAACGATTAATGTGTGTAGGGTGCTTTTTACAAATGCTTTTTATTATCGAGAACTGTCCAGCCCCTAGGGGTCTCAGCCCTGAATCCCACACATCCCATGTACTTTCTATGAGGCACTATTCACGTGAGTCTGTGTACTAATGTAGATTTGCGTGACCAAGAGGAAAGCACAATTATTATACAGGTAAGGGGAACTGGACACAGAAAAATGACACACCCTGTACAAACCAGCTGGCCAGAAAGTAGTGGAGTTGGCACTGGGACCTGGGCAGTGTCTGTTCAGAACAAGTGCTCCGAACCCCTGGGCAGGACTGCATGGCGGTCACGCTTGAGAACTTGTGCCTCTTTCATGCTTTACATCAGAGAACACCCCGGTCTCCCCAACTCGACCGCCCCCCCCCACAAAAGGAGTCAGAGCTAGAGATGTGCAGTGTTCACAGCCCACATACTAGGACATTTCTTAGAGCAAATAAGGAACTTTCTAGATCTTTTGTGTTTCCAGGAGCATTTACAGTTTGCTGGGGGTGCCGTGTAATGGAGCTTGCCAGTTTCGGGTCCCGTAGGTTCTCTGTAGGTTTTTGTCCGCATTCTGTTGTTTCTCTGTACTGAGTATGTCCTCTCCACCAGCTAGCACCTCTCTGTCCCTTCGGCTTTAGCTATGGCAGCCTGTTCCATTATTTAGCAGGCTGACTACATTGTGCCTATGCGGGAGTTTCTCTGTTTTGAGAGCAGTGGTTCTCAACCTTCCTTTAGAGTTCCTTGTGGTATGGTGACCCCCCCAGCCATGAAATCATTTTCATTGCCACTTCGTAACTGTTATTTTGCTGCTGTTATGAACCATAAAGTAAACTTCTATGTTTCCTGACCATCTCATTCGACCCCAGTGAAACGGTCATTTGACCCCCAAAGAGGGCGTGACCCACAGGTTGAGAAATACTATTTTAAATGCTTTGGAAGTTGCTGAACTTACAGCTGTGAGTTGATATCTTTCAATAGCTTTAGAAAAACGTCAGCTACTATCACTTTAAATGTTTTTTCTGTTTTGTTCTTCTTTTTTTTTCCTCCTGGGATTCAGTTTTCTGTGTGTCACCTGTATTGTGTGTAGGGTTGGTTTTCTTCCACAACAAGGCATCTTTCATTTGTGTTTCTTTGTTTGTGTGCACATTTAAGTGTGTCATATAGACACCACTGAACAAGATTGCAGTTCAACACTGATCTTGTTTGCAGTTTAGACTTGTTTGTGTCCAACTCAGAAATACTGTTAGTAACATATGCATGTCACTGCCAGCTTAAAAATACTTTAATAGCTGAGCTATTAACCTACTATGCAGTGAAGGTAGTTTTACAACTGGGTTTTTTTGTTTGTTTGTTTGTTTTCATATTATGTAGCAATATTGAAATATTCATTCATTTATACATTAGGACCTAGTGAGATTTTGTTTAAAATACTTTGTTTTCAAAAGATTGATAAAAAGCCATTGATCTAGATGATGCATTGGGAGCCAGAATGTTTTAAATTTAAAATCACATCTGTTTGTGTGTGCATGTGCAAGCAGTTATACACATGTCTACTTCTTGCCTACTATGCGGGTCCTGGGGACTGAATTCAGGTCATGATGCTTGGTGTCAAGTTCCTTTACTCACCAAAGCCTTATAGCCCAGGATTTCGAGTTTAACTTGTGGTGTTTCTATGAAACTCTTTCTTTTTTCACTATTGCTTGTATTTTAACAGGAGGACACACTTCCACTGCTCCTCGTGCATGGCAAACACCTGTGTGGGACAGACCTGAAGAAACCTAGTTCTGTATCCCAGCAGCTCTGTGGGTCAGAACTGCTTGAACTCTCGGGCTGTTGCTTTGGCCTAGGAAGCTGCTGTGGACTCCCTGGGATGATTTTCTTTGCCAACCTCACTGTCTTCAGTGAAGAACACTGAGAAAGCCAAAGAACACATGAAACTGACTAAAGATGACAGAATTTAAAAAACACCAAATTTATATTAGAAAAGAGTTGTGTCCTAGATAAAGCAAGGACAAGCCCACATTTTTATTAACCCACCTTTAATAGAATAGACCTTTACTAAATGCATTTGCCATCAATAGAACACTCCTTTCAGCTGGGTTGGATGAATATTATATCTATGTCAGACATTTGGTCTAGAATCATATTGTTGGGATACATATGTCTGTAGAATGCACTAGGCTTCGGATTTACAAATTTATTCGCCTCAGGTCAGAGCCAGATTTACTGTGGCAGGCATTCATAAAGCTCAAGCTTGCACTGCCCCCCTTGGAAAAGCTGAACGTTGCTGGGAGTTCTAGAGTTGTGGGGTGGGAGGGGAGCAGGGCTGTGTTCAGGAATCACTTTTGTATTCTTATTTACAGTAAATAGAGAGAAAGGATATATATATGGATAGCCATATATATATACATACATGCATATATATGTATGCATGTACACACACACACACACAAACAAACACACACACACACACACACACACACACACACACACACACACACACACACACCCCCATGCCCCAGTGATCCCTTTATCTACACTTCATTCTGAGCTGGTATTACAGATACAACCAGCCATACCTTCCTGGTGTTTTACATGGGTTGTGGGGATTTGAAATTAGGTCCTCATGCTTGCTCAGTATGAACCATCTCCCCAGCTCCCACAGCACGGTTTTCATGAAGGTGGTGTTGGTGACACTTATTGCAGCTTCACCTTTAGCTTCCGGTAATCCCCTATCTTCTCTATCTTGCTGATTTGGTTATATGGTTTTAGACCACGATAACAGCTCATCCAAGGAATATAATTTCTGATCTCTATTTAAAAACAAACAAACAAGACAAAACAAAACAAAAACATCTCATTCCTGTACCCTGGAGTGAAATGGTTACACATCTGACAGCATATAAGTAACTCAGATCAAGGTATTGATCAGGAGTGGATATGTTGTCTTCCAGTGGGAGGATGAGGTGGGGGAAGGCAATCTATTATCGCCTCTCTCGGCAGGCTCACTGACAAGCAGTTGGGCTATTGATACCAACTTGTAATTGTCGATTTATTTTAGCTAAAAAGTAAACAACAGCTCACTGTACTTTCGTGGCATCTGTTGCGAGAATACGGTTGAGGAAGGCGGCTTCCAAGTGTGATGCTCTTCTCATCTCATGTACTTTCTTTTAAAAGAGAGGCAAGAATTACTTATTTTTCTCATTTTTTTATTTTTTATTTTTATTTTACATATAGATCCCAGTTCCCCCTCCCTCCCTCTTTCTCTCCCACCATCTCATGCCCCCTGACCACCCTCCCCTCTCACCCCACCCCCACTGTACATGTAGGGTGATACCATCCAGGAGAAGTCATCTAAATCTGTCAAGTCATGTGGAGTAGGGACTAGGCCTTCTCTCCTGTCTCTAGGTTAAGGGAGTATCCCTCCATGGTGGGGATGTGTGAGAAAAGTCCTTTTGTGCACCAGGGATACATCCTGGTTCCACTGTCCCAGGTCCTTTAGACTTCCCAGGCCTTCTAGCTGAGACCCATGTTCAGGGGGTCTGAGTCAGTCCCATGCTTGATTCACAGCTTTCAGTCTGGGGTTCCATTAGCTCCTCCTTCCTTGTTCAGGTCAGCTGTCTCTATGTGTTTCTGTAGCCTGGTCTTGTCCTCCCTCTCTGCATCTGGATTCCAGTTTGGCTCAGTGTTTAGTTGTAGGTGCCTGCTTCTGTTTCCATCAGCTACTAGATGAGAGCTCCATGATGGTGAATACGTTAGTCGTAGATCTCATTATCAGGGGAGGGCATTTATGGTAGCCTTTCCACTGTTGCTCAAATTGTTAGCTGGGGTCAGCCTTGTAGGTATCTGGACATTTCTCTAGGTTCAGTTTTCTCTTCAAACCTATAATGGCTCCCTCTTTTATGGTCTCTCTCTCTCTCTCTCTCTCTCTCTCTCTCTCTCTCTCTCTCTCTCTCTCTCGTCTATTCCTCCCCTGACTCAATCTTCCTAGTCCCACGTGCATTTAGATAATGTATTGTAATCATATTCTTCTCTGTTACCCTCTTTCATCCTGCTCTTCCTCTCCAGCGAGTCTCCTTCTGCTTCCCATCCAACCCCTCTCCCACTGTGAAGCAGATTTTTGTTGTTTATTTGTGCCTGGCATTTAATTAGTGTTGCCTGCATACACACAGCAGGGGATATTACTAACTTGAGCAAGGACCACTTACCAGTGGTTATAACACTCAGGAATGTGACCACTCCTCTCTCAACAACCATTAACTAGCCCATTGCTCCTCTGGCAGGGGTGAGGACTGTATGCCCCTCCCCCATTTGTGACCACAGAACATTGGTGGGCCCAGCCTTGTGCAGGGAAGTTCTACTATGAGTTCATATATGCAACAGTCATATCACGTCCAGAAGACAGCTGCCCTTTCACAATACTCCTTCCCTTGGAGAGGGTCATATAGATGTTCTATTTAGGGATGAACATGATAAAGTCACGTATGAGTCTCCCGCTTAACTGTCACTCACCATAAACAGTAAGAGCCAGTCTGTTTTGCTTTGTCTTGTTCTTCTTTAAGACAAGGTATCACTATGTAGCTCTTGTTGTCCTGGAACTCACAACATAGACCAGGCTGGTCTCAAACTCACCAAGATCTGCCTGCCTCCACCTCCCAAGTGGTGGGATTAAAGGCCTGAGCCACTACACCATGGGTAGCCTTTTCTTAAATGAAGGGTGGAGTCGGCATCCCTTTCTCTCTTGATGACTTCCAAGAACACAAGGTTTGCCGTTGGCATTTGCTTGTGCGTTTACCCTAACTACCTGGACTTTGCTAGTGTCAGAGTTCTAGCTCCCCAACTAGCTTATACCAGTTAGTCATAGGCTAATGTTGTCCTGGCTCCATAAAAGAGAATCTGGCAACCCAGGAAACTTGAATAGATTCTTGAAAGTCTAGAGTTGCAAGTCTTTATCCCATGGGTTCAATCCAGCCCATAGATGTGTGTATTTGAATTTTCAGTGTTTTCATAGCTTAGGGATAAAAATATGTAGTATTTATTGAGTGCCTACTGTGTATTCTTTCTTGGGTTTCTTTTGCGTGCTGTGCTGTGTAAGCCTGGTATAATCTTACAAATACGTCACTGTTACTTTATAGACGGAAAAAGAAAAACTTCTAAACAGTACTGAAGTTGGTAAGAAGTAGATCTGAAATTTAAACTTGGGCCATGTAGATTTAGAGCTCACTTCCATGTCTTCAGCAAGAAATGATTTGCTACTGGGGATGTGTCTCAGTTAGTAAAGTGCTTAGTACACAAGTATAAGGACATGAGTTCAATTCCCAGAACCCACATTCAAAAGCTAATTGTATACATTTGCAATGCCAGTACTGGAAGTCAGTGACAGGAAGATACCCAGGGCTCAAGCCAGTGAGAGACCCTGTCTTTCAGCATCTGAAGACAAACAGCTGAGGCTTCCCTGTGCTGGTGCCTGCACATGCATGAACACACATGTAGTCACATAAGGTGTGGCAGGAGTCCACTGAAGATGAGGATACTCACTTTTGAATTTGTTTATTTTCCATGGAAGATGGTTTGCATCTTTCATATATATAACTTCTACGTACTCATTGGCATCTACGAATCCTGACCTAAATGACTGGTTCTTAGCTGGGGTTATTTTCCCCCTGGGGAAGACTTGTTGGCAATAGGTGGAAACATGTTTTGTCACAATGCGATGAAGGAATGCTATTGGCTAGAGGCCAGGGATGCTGCAAGTATCTAAAGAGTTTTCTGGTCCAAGATATCAGCAAGGCTGAGGTTGAAAATGATGGCCTAGTAATTTCTACACCTCTGTCATATCAGACAACCTCAATGTCCCTCATCCTTCAATAATCTGTGATCTTGTGTTATATGAGATATGTCTGTTTGTGAAATCCACTACAATAATTTTGACTAATATAAAAATCAGAGTAAAAGAATGTCCTCATGCAATAATAAACACATGCTGACAAGCTAATATAGGCTCTAATAGTCAAATGCTGCTCCTAAGCGTAAACTTCCCTGCCCTTTCCCTTAAATGCAATCAATTTCCTCAAGTATATGAGGAAACTATACCCAATTTTATATATAATTATACGTATCTAGGATTTAAAAGAAAATGATGGTTTAACTCAACTCCATTAAATACAGCAGAAAGGGCTGGAGAGATGTTAAGGGTGCTTTCCACTTGTTCAGAGGACCCAGGTTCAGCACCCAGCACCCATGCTGAATGGCTCACAGCCCCCTGTAACTCTCAAGTCAAGAGCACTTGACATCCTCTTCTGGCTTCTGAGGGCACCGGCATAGCCCCACCCTACTCCCACACATAAGTTAAAAAATAAGATAGATCATATAGAAGGAAAGATTTGAAAGGCCATGACTTGCTCTAATCCCAAAGGAAGCCAGTGCTAAGAGAGGTAAGACTCCACACAGCTTGACCGTTCCCGACCATCATGAGGTTTGCAGGTGGTGAGTGGAGATTTTCATCAATAGTGTTTCTGCTAGTTTGTTTTCTTAAGGTGAGACAAAGAGAAAACCTTGGCTGTGGACCTGAAAACCCTCATTGTCTAATGCACTGGATAGAAGATTTGCCAATTAGTAATCTTCTAATTAGCCATAAGTGAGAAATTGTAGGGCTTCAGAATAGCTGCTGGAATGCCATCACAACCCCGCACCCTTCCCAGCATCTTTAAGGGCGTGAGTAGTGTGTAATGCATACATGCTGGACAGGAGGAGTCTCTCTGTTTCTTTCCTCGAAGCACTTGATGTGATTTGATCAATAAACAAAGCTAGGAAACTTGATCCTAAACTGTCCCCTTTGTTGTGGGTTTTAGGATTTGCAGATGAGGCAGCAGACTTCCTTCCAATCTCTGAACTTTGCTCGTATGATTGCTGAAGTTCAACTGTCTTGTTTAGAAGGGGAACACTTCTGAAACTTCTAGAAGACCTGAACTGGGTCATCAGGAACTGTTGCCTCATCACTCCTTACTCAGGGCAAGAGAGAAGACACAGCTAAGAGGCCCCCACACACTCCGCAGATTGAACACTGACTGCATCAAATTCTGATGAAAACAAGAGAAATACATTATCCTACACTGTCAACAAGTACCCTAAGCAGGTATGTAGCTCCAGATTGCTGACACACCAATGGCTTAAAAGACTCTAATTCTTTCCCTCATTGTGGCTGGTCCTGTCCTCAAGGGGAAGAGTCTGGCAGGCAAATGGCTTTGGCGGTTCAGGGTGTCACTTCCTTCCTTGACAGTTTGCAATAGAAGAAAAAGATACTTGCTTCCTTTGGGTAGGTCTTGTTACCTTGTTTGTTTAAACAGGAATCTTTCCAGAACCTCCTTAACCCACCCCCACAGAGCGAGACTAGCCCCTCGAAACACATAATAAGTCAGAACAATGACCACATGCTCTGTGAGACTCCCAACAGCTAAGGAAAATGAGTTATCATCCTGGGTCTAATAGAACACTTCACCATGAAGAGGAGAGTTAGTCACAAATAACCAGGGCTCCGTTAACAGAATGAAGCAATAACTGGGAGGTCAGCAAACCACCAAGGTGTCCTGGAAATATCTGAGTTGTTTTGGATTTCTGTTGCTGTCACTTTAACTTGAGGCAAAGCAGAATCTCGTTCCTAAGCATGTGTGTCATGTTCCAAACAACAGAGGCATCCAGATGAATGGCTAGAGTCTTAGGACAGTGATAGTGACCCCCTAAACTTGGAAAGGGCTGAGTAGTAGGTTGTCCTTTTGTACCCCCATGCCCAAAGCCAGGGTCCTACATATTGGTGTGACAGTGCTCCTGAGATAGCAAGTGGTGGTGGCTGCAAGTCTGGATTTGTGCCGCCATTGGCTGACCAAGGAAAGGCCTGGGCTTTCCTCCCCATTTCCCCTTGCTGTGCTTTGTCTGTACCTTTGAGATGTCCCATGAAGGTCATTTTCAACTGATTCACCCAGACCAACACTAGTGAGGAACCCACAGGGTAGGATGCTCAGTGCATACATAGCTCTATCTATCTGTTTGGGACCACCTAGCCTGATACACAAAACATCTAGATTTGGAACTGTAGTGTGTGGACACCTAAGTGGAATCATTGTGTATGAACACCTGAGTTCTGGAGTTTGCATTTCAACTACCAGTTACACATTGAGAACTTACATGACTTTCTTAATTTCTCCAAGTTCCAATATGCATGCCTATCTAAGAAATGTAGATAATGCTAAGACCGTCTTGCTTCTTGGAGTGGTATTTATTCCCTGTGCTAATGAACTGAATACGTGTGTAGAGCAAACACATGGAACCTGGTCAGACACATAGTCTCAAATGGGCCATTGAACATTGTCATCTAGGACTGAAGCCAGTAATCTACAGTGTTACATATCTGGTCAACTAACACACCACAGCCACCAAAGTCAAGGTTTATGATTAGATGAAATAGATCTCTTCTCATCATGACTGCTCCTCTGAGCCCCAAATTTGTCTCCTGGAAAAATATGTATTTTAAATATGAAGTGGGTCTGGTGGGAGAATTAAAAAAAATAGTAAAAAAAATAGTATATCTAAGGCTTAATTAAATGTAAGTGCTATAAATAGTGTGTCACTTCCCAGTGACAAGACTATGCGCACCAAGCTTAAGCATAGCTGGATTCCCACGAACTAGACATGAGCCTTTTCTCCTTTACTCCTCTTGGCCCCACAGGGGTGCTCTCCCAGCCTGCAGAAGCTGTGGAAGTTTATTTAAACTTCTGATTTGCAAACTGGAGGTCAGACCCCTCCTTGACACCCTTCAAAGTCTTGGGTTTAATTAGGATGCAGATGTCTCTGCTGGTAATCTAGCATCCTTTCTGTCAAGGGGAAGGCCTTTGGCTATCTAGGGAGGGACTTGGGCAAAAAGGACCCCTGTGTAGGGCTCTCCATCTTTGTGAGGAGAACATGATGATGATGATGTATGAGACAGCTGTGCCTTTGGAGCCTGAGGGGGACATGACAGGGGGATAATATGAGAGAACAACCCTGTCTCCTTAATGGAGACTGATAGCCTTCGCCTGTCTTCCTGGCATTGTTGGGGCTGGAGCTGAGCTGCCTTCTCTGGGGAAGTGTCACACCGTGGCAGGTTCAATATGCCAGGCACACTGCCCTCCATGGTAGTCTTGCACCATGGTGGGGTGATGAGGCAAACACACGGAGGGATCATGTGGGATTCCTAGGGGAGTTCTAGCAGCCCCCCACCTTGGCATTGACATGCGTGTGTCACTGTGTCAGCAATGACAGTCCTCACTTGATTGGCATTTGTCTTCCTCTCTTTTTCCCATCTTTCATGCTTCCCTGCTCGCCATCCCCCAAATAACTAAGTTAAACCGAAAGTCTGAAACTTACTGATAAAAAAAATTCTCAATCCCCAGGAGGGCCTCCATTCTCCCCCCTCACATCCCTTCTGGGCCCCAGGAAAGAAAGCTGAAGACTAGAGTAGGAATGTCATCTTTGAGAGTGGTTTTATTCATTTCTCCTCACTGCAGTTACCACATGTTTGGGGAAGACAATTGATTTCACAGATCTGTGTGGGAGGCTGAGGATTTGTCTCTGAGGCAGCAGTAGAGAAGCTACCCTGAGAACAGGATCCCTAATTGACACACAGCGAAGTCACTCTTCAAGGACATTTTTTTTTTACCTCTGGGTGCTAATATTTTTTTTTAAAACCTTAATTTTATTTTTAATCTAATTGTATTTTTGAAAGGGGAGGCACCATTTCTTCTCCCTGTTACTGGTTATCCCCCTAAGCCCCTTCCCAAAATTTCCATATGGGAGAGACAGACCAAATGTTAAATCATCACTTCAGCCTCAAAGCAATTATCTTTGGCTACTAGAGAGTCCAAGGCTAAGGCAAGAAACCCTTTCCTGGAAGAAATCTGAGTTTGGTTCAGCTTCCTCCGGTTTCCCACACCTCTAAATGAGAAGTTTCTGGTCTGAGCCAGGTCTAAGGAAGGTGGGGGAGAAGTAGGGGTTACTGAGCAGTTAATGAGTACTGATGATTTTGCAAGTCTGCCTACCTCTAAGGGGTCCTGTTGTGGTCCCTTCAAGATGCTACAGATGTCAGCTTGGATGGCGGCATTCCCCTGAAAGAAATTATTTCTGATTCTGAATAAATAATAGGCCAAACTGAAAAAAAAAGGAAGGAAGAAAGAAAGAAAGAGAGGAAGAAAGAATGGAAAACCTCAGTTGCTAGGTCTGTGGGTGGCAGTGGGTACATGATGCTGTTTTAGAAGTTTAAATGTGGATTCCTCTGCATTTGCTCTATTTAAAATGGCGTGGTAGCTTTGCACGCCCTCTGAAAAGTTAATAGCCCACCTTAAATGAAATGAATGGTAGCCTGAAGTGGAACAGTGTTTTTGTTGCTAATTATACTGCCCTGTGGGAGGAGTACATGTGCTTAAGAGAACTTAGGGAGATAGGGTTACCCCACAAACAGCTCCCAGGATGACTGGGAGCCAGGGTCAGCCTTTGACTGACATGGGAGTCACCGGATATGAAATAGACAGGAGAAGGAGGGGCTTATGGACTCCCCCACCCTACACACACAACATTCAATGCCAAGACAGCATGGCTGAGGCCCAGTTGCGGGCATCTTGCTTCTGTCCTGTGTCTTTTCTTTTGTTGAATTCTCTCCTCTGATCAGGGTAGTCAAGTCTGAGTTAAGCTTGGAATAGATGAGAGGAGGCTCTTAGCCACTCCGATAGCTGTGCCATCAACTTTCTCGGAGTAGCATGCGGAATTGGTCAAGCCACAGGGCTGACCCAGCAGTAGATGTGGGCCCTGCGTGAATGAGCAGAGTTAGGGAAAGGAAAGGAAAGGAAAGGAAAGGAAAGGAAAGGAAAGGAAAGGAAAGGAAAGGAAAGGAAAGGAAAGGAAAGGAAAGGAAAGGAAAGGAAAGGAAAGGAAAGGAAAGGAAAGGAAAGGAAAGGAAAGGAAAGGAAAGGAAAGGAAAGGAAATGGCAGAGAAGGCATGTGTGGGTGGGAGGCTGTTCCAAATTCAGAAGATGACAAGAAAACTGCTGTGGGTCTCATGCTGAGGCTTCTGGGGCGAGGCATTTAATCTCAGCTCTGCTGTCTCCAGCCCTGCGTGGGACCTTGGCTGGGATCGGACCTCTCAGTATCACCAAAAATCTCCCCACCCCAAATGGAAACTCTATTGTATCGGCTGCCAAGGAGGAGTATTATTTCAAACGTTAAAGCATTACAGACAAGAAAAAAATAAAATAAATCAGCAAGACCCAGGGGAAGGATGGAATATGGGGTCTTGGAATGGAAAGGAAATGACAGGTTTCATGAAATTAGAGTTTTTCAGGGTTGCTTTGGGCACAGTTTCAGGAGGAAGTGCTGGTTATTAAGATAAACAATTGTTAATCTAATATCTATCAGAGATGTATCTAAGCTCAAGAACACATTAAAATATTCTTCTGGAGTTTGGATTTTCAACTAAATGATCTCGTGTGAATTTAACTCTGCATGAAGAAAATATTTTAAGGAAGAATTGCTTGCTTCTGACCCCCATAAGAAGGTTCGAGGAAGACTGCCAGCTAGGAAAGCCAACTCCTTGAACTAACAGCTCCTTTAAAGGTCCCCACCCCCACCCCGCTTCCATTCTGGGCATGCTCCTGTGGCAGGAAGGCTCACTACCATCTGAACACCATGGCAATGCCTGGTTACTTCTGTGTTCTCTACTAGCCTGCCATCTTGATGACTAGAACTCTCTGGAGCATATGAAACACCCATTAAGCTGCCATGTTGACTGTAGATGGGAAGTGGAGACTAGAGAGCCTTCTAGTAACAATGGGCAATAGCATGTAACAAATAATCACAAAGGCAGTTGCCTTTAGACAATACACACCCAGTGGAAGAGACAGATCAGTGAATGGAGCACACTTGCTACACGAGTGTGAGAAATTGAGTTCAGGTTCTCACGTAAAGCCAGCACAGTAGACTGCATCTATAATCCCAGCACCCTGGTTCTGAAATAAGAGGGAGAATCCTAGAAGCTCAGTGGTCAGTTAGCCTGGTACATACAGTGGTCTGCAATGAAGAGACCCATATCAAGAGAGGAGGGAAGCAAGGATCCACACTCCAGGGTCCTGTATATCACCAGCAGTTCACAACATGGGGTCTGCTTCTTCAAGGCTGACCAGAAGAACTCACGTTAGCCAGTTATTTCCTTTGCCACATTTTGTTTGCATATGTCTCAGGCACACTAAGGGTATGGGAGTTATGGGTACTCACGTCAGGGTGGGTTGACTTCAGTTTCTGAAGCTACCATTCACATTCTCACCCCATGAAATCCATTTGTTTCTATTCCTCGAGGCATATGGGAGATCGGCTTCACATTTTTAATTATGTTCCATTAATTACTCCAAGAAGTTTTGTAATTCTGTGGTTGCTCACTCAGAAAATACAGTAATGTGGTATTTCTCCATTCATGAGCTATGCAAAGGTCATTATATCTGTCAGTCACTGAGCTGGTGGTTTTGAACCCCCCACACCTCCTCTTTGTGATGCTTCATGGCAGGTCCTTCTAGTAGGGGCAAACACATGGAATGTGCTTTTTCCTCCTTGGCTCTTCAAGTTGGTATTGACTTGGCTGTGGCCCCTTTGCCTCAGTAGTGGTGGCTGGTTCTGGTTTGGCTTCTGGCATTTCAGACTAGCCTCTCTCTGCCCATCTGAGAGCCGCACCAGCTGAGCCTGGCTCCTATATAGACTGGGTCCTGGCTTCATGGGACTCATCACTGAGATAGAAATTCTGACGACTCCTTTACCCTCCCTCCCTCCCTCCTTCCTCCCTCCCTTCCTTCTTTCTTTTCCTCCTTCCTTTTCTTCTCCTTCATGATGGGTATTTCTTGTAGTAATTATTTGGTGTTAGCTTTATGTAGGGTTTTCTTTTTGCATATGTATGTGTGAATGCACACGTGTGCGTGTTTACATGTATGGAGTGTCATCTGCACACATGTGCACGTGGAAGCCTGAGGTTGATTGCTCGACACCTTATATATTGGGGCAGTGTCTCTCCTGGAGTTTGATGCTTTTCTTCTGGTCTAGCCAGCCAACTTGCTCTGAGGATATCCTGTCTCCGGGCCTGCTCACACTAGATTGGTAGACAGAATAGCATGCTCATCGAGTTTTACACAGGTTTGAGAGATCTGAACTCTGGTCCTCAACTTGCCTTGTAAGGACTCATTCCAAGCCCTAGATTGGAGTTTTTATTTTGCTTTTCAATCCCTAGCATCTATTAAACACCCTGCCCCCAATCTTGGTTCTCCTGTTGAAATACTTAACATGTTTTATGTTTCTTACTAGACCTTGTTTATGCATTTTAATTGCATCATGGGATATTGGTACCTATCCTGTAAATACCAAAATCTGTGGTTGTCCAAATCCATTTTATAAAATGGGAATGTATTGATGTATAACTCATACCCTCTCATATGCTTTTAAATTGTATATCCACGCCTGTGTATGTCTCTGTGGAGGTATGTACATGTGAAAGTAGGTATCTGTGGAGGCCAGAAAAAGATGTTGGATTCCCTGGAACTGGAGTAACAGGAAGTTGTGAGCCAACAGTGTGAGTTCTGGGATCTGAATTTTGGTCCTGTGCAAAAACAGAAAATGCTTTCAACTGCTAAGCCATTTCTCCAGCCCTTCAAATATTTTTGGTTGTGGTTTGTTGAACCACAGATGGAAAGCCCATAGATAAACGGAAGGAAACTGAATTATAATTTTCATCCAAGGTGTCAAGAAACTGAAAGGTCTCAGTAACTCTGGGTGGAACTTAGTGCATGGAGGGCCCGAGGCCTGGCAGAAGATAAGATCTTGCCTTCTTGTTTCCAAGCATAGGAACACTAAGTCCATAGTTAGACTTTCCCAGTCTGTTCAAGTCTGCCTAGCTAAGTCGTAGTAAATATAAATAGAAACACAGGGGTGAGTCATACATTTACTCCTCAAATTACAGTGAATCATGAGCAAAGAAACTCCAGACCCCGAGAAGCCCAAACTTGGAAACAATACAAGCTGTTTGTGGAAGCTGTAGAACATACCCGGATATCCCCATTTCACAGATGAAGAGTCAGGGACTCGTCACCATCCAAGGCCCTTCCACTCAAAGACGCCTTAGAGTTACAGACGCCATTGTGTCTCTACCATCACCTGACTTTACTTTCTGCATGTTCTAATTTTTCTAAGTGGCATCTGTGTCCAAGCTCAAAATCTTTGAGGCATCAAAAGATAACTCCACCCTCTCCTCGTCCTTAAAACAGACCCACCAATTCCCTTCCAAAGTGCTTCTCCAGTCTGTTCCTGTCTGCTTCTTTGCTCTAGATTCTGAGGCTGGTTAGGCCCCATGTCGTAATCAGACTGTTAAAATAGCCTTGTGGCTGGTCTCTCAACTGCTGTCACCCACTTGGGACACTGTTCCCCCAAAGGATGTATATAAAATATAACTCAGGCATGGTTGCTGCTGGCACACACATACAAAAATATCCTTTGATGGCTTCTGGTGAGCCCCCTTCAACTAGGAGGGTAAAAACTCATTCCAAATTTGATCTCAGTCTGGGCTCCCAGCCTTACTTCCTATTTGTTCTCAGGGAGGCACCCTTCATGGAAGTCAACCCACCCAATGAGGATACGTTGCTTCATCATTGTGAGGCTCTTCGCTTCCAACTCCTTGGAATACACACCCCCTCCCCGAGACTCAGCTCAAAGTCCGCCTCTTCCTCACCTTCCGTGGCTTTCCTATTCCGAATAGTCGAGTCCCCTTTCCTTTCTCTGCAGTGATTTTATAAGGCAAGTACAAACGACGCCAAGCAATGTCTGAGCCATACAGCTGACATGGGGCAGCAGAAGGCTTCTGTTATTCTGTGCCCCTACATTGTGCCATGCCCTTTCCTCTCCATAATTTCACTTCAGCGTTAGTGAAGACTCTATGCAGTATCTACTTCCTGTCTCAGACACAAAGAGGCCATCTTATGTTATAGAAATGGCTTAAGATTGCATAGCTCATTTTTGTCCTGTGTGAATTCCTCCTTTCAACAAATATTTTATTATTTTTTATTTTACATATGTGTGTGTGTGTGTGTGTGTGTGTGTGTGTTTGCCTACATATATGTCTATGTTCCATGTGCATGAAGTCCCCGTGGAAGTCCCAACAGGGCATTGGATCCCCTGGAACTGCAGATACACAGTTGTCAGCTGCCATGTGTTCAGTGGGACTCAAACCCACCCAGATCCTCTGAAAGGGTAGGGAGTGCTCTTAACCATTGAGGCATCTCTCCCATCTCCCTCATACTTCGTTATCTCTTCCTTGAGTGGATGATGGGTTGCCAAAAGGGACCATAGCTGTAGTCTCTTTCACCGCAAGGCCTCACCATGTTCTCAGGTACTTGATGCTGTTTCTTCTGCCTTTGATTTTCTGTAGAAGTTACAACTTGTTCCACTAGAGGAATGTTGAAGAGCATGACGCTTCTCAAATGCTTTATAATAAGATCTTTCCCCTTCTCCCATGTGTGAGGTGGTCTTTGCTTGGCCACAGCTCCTGTAGCCTTCGCACTGAGAACTTAAAGTGACATTTAAACCCAGCATCCTTCAATTTGGAAAGAAACTGGAGGATTGTCATCATGTAACAGTATTTTAATATATCTTCCAGGGGTTCCTTGCCTAAGCCTGAAGTTTGGTTTATTGCTGTACTATAAAAACTGTTTTTAACATTCATTCATTCTCTCTGAGTATGTGGGGTGGGTGGGTGTTATATGTTTGCTATGGCATGTATCGAAGTCAGAAGACAACTTGTAGGAGTTCTTCTACCACGTGGGTTCTGGGATAAAACTCAGGTCATCGGTCTTGGTGGCACCTTTACCCATTGGTCCATCTCATTGGTTCCATTAGCATATTTTTAAAGTTATGATTTGGCTGATGACACAGTTTGGGGTTCATGGTCACTTGTGATAATTGAAGATGCTGGGGTTGTCATGGGAGTTTTTCAAAAGCTGCTTAAAAGACATTAAGCAAAAACTCAGGAGCAGGGACTTAAGGTCATGTAAAAGTTAGAAGCTCACAGTTGGGAGGGGCACAATTCTCTTGGAAATAATAATTGTGGCCCCATAGGAGGAGACCTCCATGACAATGCCGTGAAGCTAACACTCAGGATTCCCCGCAGATGGAAGCACCATTGACAAGTGCACTCAGTTACATTTTGCTCAGTGCAGATCTTCAAGAGTTTTGGGAACTACTCCCAGATAAAGGATTGCTTTCTGAGAACCAGAGGCCGCTGTGTGCAGCCTACTGTCAGGCAGCCACTCTGCATTCCTATGAGGGATCCCAAAAACAGAGGTGGGAGTGTCCACAATGCAGGGATTGAGGGAGGAAGTTCAGAGAAAAGAGAAGAGGCTGGGGCAACTGGGAAACTCTTCAAATAAGCAGGGGAAGCATGGGGAAGGAGCCGTTACACATCCCATTCTCTTTCTGTGCATCTTGTCATAAGCTACTCCTGTGTCATTTCCATGAGATATACCCTCTTTGGGCATGAAGACCCCCAAAATTGCTTGTCCCTGATGAGTAATGGTCTGGAAAATTTCCTGTACTGAACATGGAGATCCTGTTGTTCCTCTCTATTCTACACCTTCAGTCAGAGTTGTTCTGGGATCCCAGAACTGTAACCTTTTCATAAGTCCACTGTATTCAACATTCTGACTGGCTCTTCACTGTTGGGGTGAGTGGGCAGAGAAAGATGGATCTACCTTGACAGCTACTTAGCCTTGGTCCTGGGGAAAACAGGGCCACTGATCTTCTGGTCATTACTGGGGAGAGGGTGAGCAATGGAAAGGGAACCATAAGACTTTTTGTGTGGATCCATGTATAGGCTGGACAGAAATCCAGGTGTACAAGGAGTGTATAAAGGTGTGGCAGAGGCTGAAGTGATGGCTCAGCACTGACTGCTTTTACAGATGACCCAAACTTCTTTCCCAGCATTCAGAGTAAGGTGGCTCACAACTATCTAGAAGTCCAGCTCCTGAGAATCTCACACCCTCTTCTGGACTCCATGGGAACTGCACTCATGTGCACACACACACACACACACACACACACACACACACACACCTTAAAATTAGAATCTAAAATCAAAATCTAGGGCAAGTGTATACTTTACCACCCACACAGTGTCTCTTCTGAGTGAAAAGGGCACTAATTAATTATGTTTGGGCAGCAGACAAAATTGGGACGGCTCCAAATGAAGTTGGAATTCCCCTACTAAAAGCACCTTGGTTTCAATGGAATGGGTTACAATTTCCTATGCACTTCGTAATAGGCATCCTCACCTTCCCTAACTGGTTACAGATGTGTCAACAATAATGATGAAACAGGGCTGATAAAGTATAAGAGTAGAAGCATGTACAAAGGCCACTGGAGGTCACGGTGACTTTACAGGGGTGGGGGCGAGGTGGGAGAAACTTTAATGCAAGGCAGTTGGAGAGACAAGTGTTTCTGAGGCATGCAAATGGCAGAGGGGGGTCTAAAGAGCCAGTAGCAAGTGGCACACCACAGATACTTGGGCCTATGTGGCATAGGTGAGAGATTGCAAAAGTGATGTGAGTGCATAGCACTGTGTGAGGAGTGTCTAGAGAAAGCTGTCCCAATACAGGTTGGAAATAGCTGCTGGACATATTTGCCAAGAGCAAGTTTGACAAACTGGCCTTTGGACCAAATCTAGTGTGTTGTTTTTGCAAATAAAGTTTTCCTGGGGCACAGGATACATTGATTACCCATTGTCTATGGCTGCTTTATACCAGAAGAGCAGGGAGGCTGCACCAGAGGCTACAAGGCCAGCAGGGCTTGACCTGTCTGCCCTCCCTTTCTTTACAGAGATGGCTTGGACCCCCTTGGCTAAGAGCCACAGTAGAACCCTCCGAGGAAAACACCAGATGGGAAGCAACCTGAGGAAGGAGGGGTTTGTTTTGTCTCATAGTGTGAGGGGACACTGCCCATCATGGTGGGGAACATGTGGTGGAAGGAGTGGTTCCAGTTGTGCTGGCAGGAGTATAATACAGCTGGTCATATGTCACCCATGGCCATCAAGCAGAAAAATTTGAACGTTGATTCCCATTTTGCTTCCTCCTTTGTGCTTTTATTCAGCTCAGCTTACAAGCCTACCCCATGGCATGGTGCTGCCACATTCAGAGTGGGTCTTGTGTCCTCAGTTAAACCTCTCTGGAAACATCCTCACTGACATTCTCCTGGGTGATTCCAAATCCATGCAGATTGATCAGAGCAGTAGCCAGGCTGTGGTGGTGTATGCCTTTAATGCCAGCACTTGGGAAGCAGTATAAGAGTATAAGGTGGGTCTCTGTGAGTTTGAGGCCAGACTGATCTATGGAGTGAGTTCCAGGACAGCCTCCAAAGCTACAGAGACATAAGCAGGACTCTGCATTAGTGGGGTTAGCAGAGTTTTACTGGGTAGGTTGAAGAGGGAAAAAGGGAATGAGGCTGCTGCCGAGACTGACAATTATTCCCACAACCAACATTTATTGAGGGACCCATTCATATCATATTCTTCTGGTCTGGGAGGGCACAGGTGAAGATACAAGCCACTCCTCATGTCATTCCAAACCAGACATGAGAAGGATGGAGCCTGGATCAAGGGAGGGGAAATGAGGGTGTGCGGGAGCATGTGGGCCCAGAGAGATAGTACTGGAGATGTAAGATGCCAGGTCAGAGACCAGATATAGACAGTATCCTGCCCTGAGATGTGTGGACTTGAGGAGAAGCAGTTTCATTTGGCGTAGCTCCCCTTTGAACCCACTGCCTTGGTTCCATTAGATAAAATTCTTAGGAATTTTCTAGAGATATAACTATTTTAATTGAGTCTTGTATTCCCCCTCCACCCGGCACTTAATTTTTAAAAATTTACTTAGGATGTGTTCCATCTTTATTCACTGTCATTTAAAAAGTGAATTCAGCCCTTCAGTGGCGTTACTGTCCCCCTGAGATGGTTGGTGGAAGGGCTGGCTTATGTATACTGGCCTGTGTGTGAGATATTCAGCATACATGTCTACTGAGTGAAATCTGAGGCTGACTCACTTAGGAGCCTGGGGCAATGATATGGGACATTCAAGAGCTTCAGTGGAAGGTTGGTCTATGAAGGGGTTATGTAATAAGCTAAGTGAATGGAATCTAGAGACCAGCAACAGTGACCCTGTCTCTTCTTCTAGGCTTGGGGGCAGGGAGGATGTTACCAAATGCTGCTTGAAACATGGCCCTGAAAGAGCTGGTCCAGGGAAAGTTGGGCTTTCTCTGTGGAATATCAACCACCATTGAAATCTCAGCCAGGCATGATTGCAGGGATGTGGGTGGAGAGGGGGAGGAAGTACATTCTCCCATTCTCACTCCCTTCTCTGACCCTATGCTGTCTCGTATTCACTGATTCCAACCAAAAGACCAGGAGCAGGGAATTTGTGGCCATTCCTCCAGAATCTAGGGGTCAGGGGCATCAAAGCCTGTTTCTGACTTTTGTTAGTAGTGCACAGGCACTACTAGACTCCCAGCAGCAAAGTGGAGGGCTTGGACATCCGTGGCACTCTTCAGCAGAAGAAGTGTTTGTTGGTACATTCCTCTAAGCAGTCAGGGTGCTTCCAGCAAGTGCTAATGCTCTACAATGGGCGACTCACCTGGAGCAAGAGGATCGTGTGCAGACCGTGACATGGAACAAGCATCTTTGTCCATGAAGTTTTTTGAGCAATCCAGCCATGGAAATAACCGGGCTCGGAATCTTGGGCCAAGGGGAGTCCACAATACACATTAAAAAATTGAAAAGCCCCCGAAGTTGTGAGGAAGGTGAGATTGAACATCCTAGTTGTGTGCGTGGAGGGGAGGAGGAGGGAGACAGATATGATCAAGATAATTGTGTACATGTATTAAAATGTCTAAGAATAAATAAAAATAAAGACAGTTTTATAAAAGAAAAATGTTTGTTTATTCACTTTGTGTTTGGGAATGGCCATGAGCATGTCCCAGGACACATGTAGCGGTCTGAGGACAACTTTGAAGACTCAGTTCTCTCCTTCCCTGGGGACCCTAGGGATTAGATTCAGGCTATCAGGCTGGGTGGCAAGTGTCTTTCCCTTTGAGCTATCTCACCAACTCTACAGCATACATTTTAAGAAACAGTAAAAAAAAAAAAAGTACCTTTCTACAAGGGCAGGTGCATATTCTGCCAGTATTCAGGCATGCCTGCTGAGTCACAGCACCTGGTCCCAGTTGACACAAAGCACCTTCATAGACAGGTGTTTGTCTCTTGAAATCTCTCTTTTTGTGAAATAGTGTCCAGTGGCGTTTGAAGACAGGTTATGAGGTGGATTTAAACCCCATTTGCCTCCGTGTGCCTTTTACAAGTTATTCAATCCTCAGAGTCCTATTCATCGTCTTTAAAGTGAGGGTATGTATTATGATGGTTAAACGTGATTGTCTACAGGAAAAGATTTATAATTACCAGGGAGTCACCCTTCTGGGAGTGTCTATAAGGTTATTTCCAGAAATGTCTAAGTGAGGAGGAAAAATTCTTCCCAGATAACAACGATGCCATTTCATAAACCAAAGTCCTAGTCTGAGTGAAAGGAGTAAGTAGGGTGAGTGCAGGCATTCGCCTTTCTGCTTCCTGACTGCAGGCACAACACCACCCTGCAACTAAGGTTCTGCCGCCATGCCTTCTTCCAGGGGATTGGTTTCCTGAAGCTAAACCCAAATACACCTCCCTCCCTGAAGTTGCTTAATTAGGTTATAGCAACAAGGTAAGAAACAGTTGCAACAGTGTTGCTTCCTGTCTGGGCTCTACAGATTGTGGGCTGCTTAGACAATGCCTAGCACCAACTGACCTTGATAGAAGGACTAGATAATGTAGCATTTCCCCACATCTTTCACCTACTTTGCTTGTGATATTGAAGAACAGCCAGGGTTTAAGGATTACTGGGAAGAAAGGAACTCTCCTTCATGGTTCTCCTCTTGCTTCTCAAATGGCCAATGAAGTCTTTCTTGTAACCAATGTGAGATGTTTGCATGTGTTTTCCTGTTGGACCTCAGACAAGGATACTGGTGATGGGTAGAGCACTGCTGGGATTGGGTACAGGGAGTGGGAGGGATGGCTTTTTGCTTCTGCTGACTTTGTTGAGATTTGACCAAAGGTCCTTCCAGAACCAGTTTGCCACAGGGAGGAGAAGCTCTTTGTACACAGTCCAGGCTTCTGGGCAAGCTCCAGGCTCTTAAGCTCAACCAGCCATTTCTGAGGAGACCTCCTGGTAGAACTAGGACCTCAGCCTGCAAGAGGCCAGGCTTTCTGCACTACTGTGCATTCATTTACAGCAGGCTGAGAGCTGTGGTCACGGCCACCTGAGCTCTTGCTGCCACTGGAAGATTATACACCCACAAGGGGAATGCCTCAAAGTTAATTTAAAAAAAAATGGAGGAGAGAGAGAGAAAAAAAAAAAGACACAGCTTCCTTTATAGGTCAGTCACACAACCCTGACTGTACATTTTCAGAATTTCCATACAATGAAGGTCACCTTAAGATACTTTGCAAAGCATCATAGTCACCGGAAAGTTCAAGGGCATGGGAGTGTATGAGGCATTGCTTGCAAATGAATGTGAGTGCAGCTTCTATACAGGGGTTTGTGCAAGTAACAGAAGGGACCATGACACCGACACAGCCTTGCTCAGCCCCAGCCCATTTTCCTGATTAGGAAAATCAGTTCAAAATATTTAAGTGTCACGACCAAAAGTCATCAGCCACAAAGTGCCAAGTCACACTTTGGAAACGGAACTTTTTGGTGTTAGGGTATGCAGCCTTTTGCATGCTCCAGGTGGCAGAGGTACGGGATTAAAATGGAAAGTGACTTTAGAATGTATCATTTCTCTTAGGCACAAAATCACAAGATCAGTGGCAACCTTAGACAAAAAACAAACAAACAAAAAGAAGCCCAACTTCTACCCCTGTTCCATTCAGGGCTTTCACTGGCAGACATATTTATTTCATTTTTATTTTGGTTAACAGGTTATTATATGAATAAGCAACATGTTGGAGGTATAGGTTCAGATTTTTGTTCCTGTTGTTTCTTGGCTGAGTGGACAAGTGGCATAACTTTTATGAACCCCGGTTTGTCATCAGCAAAATGCCAAAGGAGTACTGAAAGGGAGACATGGAAAGTGAGTTTATTGAGACACTAGGAGGCACGAGGCAGATACTTACATAAGCCAGCTCTAGAACTATTTTGAAAAAGGGCTGGGTAGGGGATTTTGGTTTCAATTCAAGAAAGCTTGAAAGCAGAGTTTAGCTGGGGTAGAGGGGGATGCCTGCTGAAGTTGCAAGTTGGATAATACTTCCAATGGAGAACAGCTTGCCAGTCAAGGCTGTATGTGTTCTGATATTGCTTCCAATCACAGTTAGCTACGCAATCTCAAGAAAGCTACTAGACTCGCAATGCCTCAGTTATTCATTAGCTGTTCTAAGCGATTGTGGTAGCTTTCCCTTTAGGGCTGTGCTTGGATTGGGTGAGGCAAGACAGGAAAAGCTCAGATGCAATGTATTCGTGAAAGCTCAGATGCAATGTATTCGTGAATTACCCCAGTGATGGGGACAGGAAGGGTAGAGAGAAACACTTTGATATTTTGTATTTCAAAAACACATTTGTGCTCTCTATTGTAGTAAAGAAATCTATATACATGTGCTGTTTGTAATAGTTTAACATGGGCATATTTTTCATGGTGTTGTTGTTGTTGTTGTTGATATTGTTTTGCCCCAACATAGATGCACATGGAGGAAGAGGAAGTTTAAACCAGTAGCTACTAACTAGACTCTGTGTTTTAAGATGTGCCCAAGGGGCTGCAGAGAATGCTCTGTGGTTAAGAGCTGTTACTTACTGCTCTTGTAGAGGACCCACAAGAGCAGTAAGTTCTATTCCCAGCACTCACATGATGCCTCACAACTGTCTGTAACTCCCAGTTCAAGGGGATCCAGTGCCTTTTTCTGCCCTCCATGGAAAACCGGCACACAAGTGGCACACAGACATACATGCAAGCAAAACACTCATACATATGAAATAAAAAACAATTCAATAAATAAAAACATGCTTGAACCCAAACATCCACTGCATGAGGGAAGATGAGAGCACAAGAGGCACAGACATCAGAAGTCTTAGAACACACAGCTGGTCACCTGAGCAAAGAGGCTAGACTGAGCCCTGGAAAGACTGATTGCCCCTGTCCTCATTCCCAATATGACCTGCTGGTGAGAGACCAGGCAGAGGGCAGTTTTTAGGGGGTTAGCCTCCTGCTCTTTCGGGATTCCAGCTCTCTGAATAGAGCACAACTTCAGTTCTTGACTGTGCTTACTGGAGCAACAAGCAACAGAACCCTAAGCATTCTAGAAGATTGGGCGATCCTGGGCAAACAGTGGGTAAGCAAATAATGGTGTTTACCAGAGTAATGCTCAATAATGCTCAGCGATTCAAACTACATGCCTTGGTTTCAGTGAGAATGACACCCCCCCATAGGCTTGTATATTTGATTGTTTCCAGGTTAGTGGAACTGTTTGGGAAGGATTTGGGGTATGGTCTTGGAGGATGTATGTCCCTGGGGGCAGACTTTGAGGCTTCAGAGTAAAGCCCATGCTATTACCAGTTAGTTCTCTGTGCCTCTTTCTTGGGATGTAAACTCTCAGCTACTCCAGGGCCATGCATGCCTGCCTGCCTGCTGCCCCTTCATGGTGGTCATGGACTCACCATCTGGAATTGTAAGCTCAAATTAAATGTTTTATTTTATAACTTTCCTTGGCCATGGTGTTTTTGATACAGCAATAGAAAAGTGACTAAGCTACCACATGCTGTGCTAGGAGCTTGGGCTAACAGTGAACTGTAGTGGAGTTGTGGATACTGCCCTCTTGAAGCTCTTTATGAGACAACAATTCTATTCCCCGTGAATACATCATTATTATGTTAAATGCAGTAAAGGTGGTGTGTAAAGTCATGAGAACAATGGACTACAGGGTCTGGTCTAGTCTGGGAACTCTATAAAGTCTTCCTAGAGGGGACTGCATATTGGCTGAGACCCAAGAGTCAAACTGTCTTGGTTTCTAGTTGCTGTGATAAAACACTTTGACAAAAACAACTTCTTGGTGGCAGTGTTATTTCCTGTGCATCCACAATAAAGAAGCAGGCAGACATGAAAGCTGGTGCTTGGCTTAGGTACTCCTCCATCCCACCACCATGCATTCTAGGACCCAAGCCTACCTTTAGGATGGGTCCTCCCACTTCAAACAACTCAGTCAATATACTTCCTCACATGACTGGGCAGAGATGAAATATTCTATCACAGGTGTGCCTATAGATCTGCCTCCTAGGTGACTGTCAAGTTGACAATCATAACCCTGTAACAGCACAAGTCAGCTAGTGACTGGATGGAGAGGAGGAAGCATTACCAACCATGGCTATCTATGATGGTCTTTCTAACTGCAGCATAATGGAAGGCTTGGGGGTGGAGAGTTGACAGGGTGTGTGGAACTCACCAGAAGCCTTCAACCGCATAGTTTTCTATTACAAGGTGAAAAAGTAACACATAAAACCAAACCACCCAGTGTCAAAGGAAGGACTGTTGAAATGAATTTTGCCACGTATTTTCAAAGGAATACAGAATCCTGAGTGGGTCTTCCATGACCTAGATTGGTTTATGGAATAAAAACAAATGTATGGAATGTAGTTTCATGAACAAAGTCACATACTTGTATATTCCCCATCTTCTACTTCTACCAAAGAAAAATAGAAAACAGAAATAATTGGGAAAGTGAACATCAATGTTAACATGGTAACAGTGGTTTGATTATGTCAGGTGACTCACTAATAGGAGAGTTTTGATTTACATAAGTATATAATGAATGCATGCTTGCACACACACACACACACACACACACACACACACACACCACCACCACCACCACCACCACGCGCGCCGCCACCACCACCAATACCATTGTTTTAAAGGGATGTACTGGAATTATATTTTGAGGTAGCATAAATTGTAAGGACCTTGGACCTGGAATGTCTGCATTTTGTCTGTACCCATCTCAACCCTGGTCTCCTAGGCATAACTCTCTGAACCAACCTTGGCTTATCTGCCCATTGCTCTGTGGTTCCCCTGAGGGTTAAGAGAGAGTATCATAGAGGGCATAGCACAGACTCTAGCCCATGAGTAAGAGTGCAACAGCTTTAGCTAAGAACAGAAGCAAGGCTTACAAACGCTCCTCAAGGTGATTCTTCATACTGATAGCTGTGTACTTCAGACCACGTCAGGCTAGGAGACTCAGTAGAGCACTGTGGTTACACTGGCCCACAGAGAGGAACCAGGGGTAGTGCTCAGAATCCGCCTTGGAATGGACAGTCTATGGGTTCTATGGAAACCCTGAGATGGCAGGTTCCATTCATAACTCACACCTTATTCCTCCCTTCTCATCCCCTCCCTTCTCCACCTCCCACCCTTTTCTCCCACCTTCCTCCCACCATCTCTTTGGTGGTGTTTTCTCCACTGATCTTCATACAAAGCTAAACCAAACACCTTAGGGTCTAAGGAAGGACTATTGAAAGGCCAATTTTCACATCTATTCAGAAGAATAAGGGACCTTACTCCTTCAAATTCACCTGAGGTGAGAATCTATACAGTAGACAAGTGCACACCATTATTTTTCCCATGTGACATACCTTCTACTGTGTTTTGGGCACAGCCAACCCTGCTTGCACAGTGTGTTAGATGCTTTCCTGCTCTCCCACTGGCTATTGTGTAGGGGTGAAGAGTAATGGAAGAAATGGAGGGGAAAGAGATAGTTAAAGGGAAAGACACAAGAGCTCATGAAGAACACCACAAAAAATGGAAGACAAAGACTCCATCTTTTTGAAGCTACCTCAGTTGTACTTTCAGGCAAATTCCTATAAGCTCTCTGAATTTCTTTCCTTCCTCATGCACGGAGTCCATATTGTCAGGATCAGTAGTTCTCTCCTTTCCTAACACTGTGACCCTTTAATACAGTTCCTCATGTTGTGGTGACCCCCAACCACAAAATTATTTCATTGCTACTTCATAAGTGTGATTTTGCTACTGTTATGAATCGTAATAGAAATATGTTTTTGGAGGTAGAGGTTGTCAAAGGAGTTAGGGCCCACAGGATGAGAACCACTGGTCTAGATCCTTGCTAATCAGGAGGGTTAAATGAGGTAGTGTGAAAACACCCAGCAGCTGCGTGACAGCCATTTATAAGTTTTCTTACTTCCAGTTTTCTTTACTTCTTCCAAGCTTTGAGGGTGTGGTTGCTGGAGAACTATGCTGTTGTTTAAAGAGATAGGTACACAGAGAATCCAAGGAAGAATTCGAGATGGGGCTTGTTAATCAGGTGGTGTTGTTGGGACAGCAAGGAGGACACATTTACAGAGGAACATCAGTAAGCCACAGGAACCAGCTTGTGTCCTTGCTTATACAGTGTTGTATAAAGAAGGAAAGGTTGGAGGGTAGAAAAGAAGAAAGCCAGGTTTAAGGATATGGAGGGCCAGTTTCATAATCTGATACACAATGATGGACCATGAAGGTTAATATCAGACTTAAAGAAACTAAGAACCTAAAACCTATACTTGTTATGGTCACAAGGGTAATGTTCTTCAAGCCTGCCTGTTTCATGTCTTCAGAGCCAGTGAACATCAATATTCTTATGCAGTGCCTGTGCTCTGAACCTCAAAAAAATCCCCTTCTCTGTAGGTTAGGGATAGCCCCTGCTCCCATTGTTAGGGGTCTCACAAATAGACCAGGCCTCACAATTGTCACATAATGTTGGTTCAGATTCTGAGTTCCTATGAACTCGGTTAGTTATTTCTGTGGGTTGTCTTGTGATGGCCCTGACCCTTCTGGCTTCTACAATTGGAAGAATCCATTCTTAAGTGGCTCCTGGGTCTCTGATCTGTCTCAACTCATGGCAAGAGCAGAGCATTGATTGGAAAGAGGAACAAGTATGTTCACCACTAACTCCTATCTAGTTTGTATTCTCCATTGAACCATAACACATCAGAAACTCAAGCACCTGTCCTAACCTTGGTTCTTGGTTGTTAGTTCAATTACAGAAGATCCTGTCTTTTTATTGGAACCTCTTTGAAACATCACCTCATTTTCCTCCCTGGGTTAGCACTGTGGGAAAACTCTTAATGGCTGAAGTTCTCTCGCACAACTCTCACAATATTCTAGATTCCACATGGGAAAGCCATTACCACTGTGCTTGTGTGTCCTAACACTGGAGGGGCAGAGTGGCTAGTGGGAAGGGCCTTTGCAGACCATACTGAAGAGCTGACAAAGGCTTGAGTATTTGGGAAGGGACCCCAGGACAGTAAAGTGGGGGTGGTGATGTAGGGCGGTGCATGGTGAAATGTTGGTCATTTTTGGTTACTGTCTGACTCACCTTAGACTCCTCCCCCTGAGTGGGTGAGGCTATCACTCACTTACCCACCATTACTCTCCATTGGCTGTGGTGGCTTTTGATGGTCCCAGAAACACACTCTAGCATAGGACATGAGTGGTTTAGACACTTCAAGCTAAAAGCTGCCGGTGTTCAATAATGGGGTTCTCCCAGGTGAGTTCAGATTCTGTGACATCGGGCTTACTTACCACGCCCAATGTTCATAACCGTATTTCAGTTAACCTCTGCCAAGCAGAGTTTCATGCAAAGTGCATGGCATAGTGCTTCACACCCAGCAAGGATTCAGTCAGCATAAAAACCAATGATTGTAGATTTACATGGGAGTGGGGAGGGAGGGAGGGAGGGAGAGACAGAGAGACAGAGAGACAGAGAGATGAGAGCATGATTAGATTCATCTGGATTTCTTGTTTAAGGTCCAAGACCAGGCTGTTTGTACCTGCAGCCACGAAAACAGCTACTGTTTGGCTAGAGCAACAGGTGTCTCATCTCAATTCTTTCTTCACAGGTATCACCTCGAAGGTCAGAGAAAAAAGAGACAGCATGTTTCTAGGAAACCAGCTCTGGGCTTGGAGATAGGGTGGAAGATGATTCCCCAGTCTGTCAATGGCATTGAAAGGCCTAAATTGATGCACACCTGGCTACCAACCACTCCCCTTGGAAAAGACATTTCCCACTGAAATACATCACTATGAATTTCATCACAGCCCCAAGAAAATTCGGACACAATTCTTAAGTATGTCACGGAATTTCAGAGCCAACTGAGATCTCCTAGCCCTGAGTCCAGATTGCCTGGCTTTTAGTAGTTCAGTAAATGCTTGGCACATGGAACCTTCCAGCATCCCAAGCCCCCAGTAGAGCTCTCCATCTTGATATTTGGTACCCTATTTTCTCTGACCCCACTGCATTTATAATGTAAGTTCAGATTACTAATGGAGTGGTCTTGAGTCAAGCAAGCCCAGTGTGGGTTGTCCCAGAAAGACTCAAACCCATATAGTTCATTTAAGAGGTCAGAAAACACCTGTCTGGGGGCAGGGAAGACAGATGACAAAGTTGTATTGTTAATTCACAGCTGTGGCCAACAAGTTTCTTGGGGCCAGGGTGAAATTAAGTCTTAGAACTTGGTTTGGATTGGGTCCTACCCTCCAATCATGCCAAGGTAGTTTTGTGGTTTGTTTTTGTTGCTGTTTTTGCTTTTGCTTTTTTTTTTCTTGTTGTATTTCCATCAGATCTTATTTGTTGATGTCTGGTCCTGGAGGACATTTGTTCTCCAACAGATCGGGCCTACTACATATAATCTGCACACAAGAACACACTAACTGGCAGAATCCAGTGGGAGCTCTTAGGCCAGGTTCTGGCATTTGGAAGTTGAAGTAGAAGGTGCTAAAAGGTGAGTGCCAAAAATATATAGGTGGGGGTACAGACAGCATCTACCGCCTATAACATGAAGATGAGGTCTAAGTTCATTCAGCCAATTAGTGTGTGACACACTTGGATAGTACTACAATGTATAAACGAGGTAAATGACACTGATGCTGAATGGATTCAGAGTGAAACAATGTTCCAATTCCATGTATCATTTAGATACACAGCACTCTGTAGTTGTGGGTGGAGCCTAGTTCTCTCTGGAGCCCAGTAAAACTTAGTGACTGCCTAGATGCTACATAAGTAAAATGGTAAAGGTTCACAAACTCTTCCACTTTCTCTCTGTCCAGATGTAAACACACACACACAGACACACACACACGGACACACACACACACACACACACACACACACACACACAAGAGGGGGGGTCCTTCAGTGGTCACATGAAGAGATAGAAAGGAACTTCAGGGGTTTGAGTTGCTAGGTCAGGGGACAGATGGGTGAGCAGGTTTGAGTAAGATTCAGGCACAGCTACCTTGTCACACTGGCCACAGCAAACTCCCTGGGTTAGATTTGCCCAACTGCAATTATCCCCAACTCATGATCCACACAAACCAATAGAAATAACAATGGATGATTGTAATTTTAAGACTCTCGGTTTTGAGATAACTTCTAATGTAGCCATGGTAACTGATACTGAGTTTAATGATGTCATCTCATCCCTTTATTGATAATCTTTTATAAGATGGGAAAAGAAACCTTTCAATTCTTTGTTCCACTCTGAGTGTGCCTCTTCTCATTAGCCAACCCAGCACTTTCAATGGATGCTTACTCAATGAGATCTTGACTTTTGTAAAACATAATAAAACAACAACCCCTCTCCCCATGGGCGTGCACGCGCACGCGCACGCATGCATGCGCGCGCACACACACACAAATAAAGAGTAATAAAATTTCCTGGTTCCATCGTGGGTATAAGTATGTATATGCTTCCTGGGTATATTGATTCTGCTGTTAGCATGAACTATGATTGCTCCTTATGAACATTTCAGGGAATGATTTCAGCCCTCCCTCTTAGCTCCTGATAGCCTTGGGCATTCCTCAGCAGCTTTTTCTGCTCTGCATGTTTCTAGGCACATATTGTCTCTACCTGTCTCTGGGTTGCACACGGACCCACTTTCACAAGACATCAGTTGGACTGAATTAAGACACACCTCATTTCATCTCGATGACCTTGGAAAGGTCCTTGTTTCTAAGCAAAGCTCTATCTGCCAGGGGTGGGCTTGAGTCTAGTGTCTTTTTGGTGGTACACGGTGAGCTCCTAACTCTGTGGTTGTAGAAGTGGCCAGGGGGTGCCCAAAATGACACAAGGTACACATATAGAAAAGTTTAAAAACTTCTTGTTATATAATCCACTTTGGAGTCTTCCAAGTTTGAGAATGTCTGCTATGATTCATAGATGAATGGGTGATGCCCTTGTCACTGAGTTACAGTGACAGACAAGAATCAGGCAGGTTTAAAAGACACAGAGCCCATGGTGCCTTTTTTCTCAAGCCTGGATGTTGCCATTTTAACAAAGCTGTTTTGTTGGGTGATTTTTTTTTGTGGGAATGTACACAATGCTTTCACTTACATTATCCTCATAGCACCCAACTGAATGAAATGTATGAAGTCTCCTGCACAGACTGCTCATTGTTTGGCTCAGAATAACTCAAGTGTCAGGAATATTTGCCTACTGAAAACAACTCAGAGAGGCCTTGTCCACCCAAGCAGGCCTGGGATATAAGACAGGGTGTACTCTAGACAGCTGTGCCCCAGTGACTTCTACAGCAAGGTCACCTTCCAGGTAAATTAACTTCAAAGTCCCTACCTTCAAAGGAACTCTGGATTAGAAACCGGTTGTTCACATTGACTCCATGGTTCACCTACTGTGTGTTTTGTGTCTATTTTAATAAATCAGTAACTTCTATGAGCTTTGGAAGTCAATGAACATGAGGTATTGGGACAGTGTGCAGTTCAAAAAGGAGATTATGAAATTTGGGTGTGGTCGTGAGTGCCTGTACTTCCACACTGAGGAGGCAGAGACAGGAGGGTAGGACGTCTGAGGTTTTCACACAGGCTTGGTTTTATTTGTTTGTCTTTAAGATATGGTTTTATGTAACTTGAGCTAACCTCAGACTCACTGGATATCACTGGACATTGGAAACATGGTGGCTTTTCTCACAGCCATGGCTCACTAATAGTTTAGTAGCCGATTCCTGCTCTAACCCATCCACGCCTGAACTCCAAGAATTTCAATGGAAGGGCTTGGCCAGAGTCGCACTACGGGTTTGGGTAGGAATTCTCTTTTACCTCCCTCTTTCCATACAACTCCTAGTTTATGTAATTACTAGTCTCTGGAGCCTTTGCCCTTGAAGTTGCTTTGCACTGTTCTCAGCTACGCTAGAAATCATCCCCAGAATTCTAATCATGGGGCGCTTCAGATGGAGACTGGCCAACAGAAAAATATGCAAGTGACCGGGCAGTCAGAAGGGACAGCAGCAAGTCCAAGGACTGGTGACAGGTATCTGACAGCCCCCAAGCCCTGGCCACTGTAATTGGTCACCTTTAGAGCAGCCCTGACCCTCCATGCTCTTCCTCCAAAGTCTCTGAGTTGTAAACCGGAAACTCCATCTTTCATGGAGGGGGAAAAAGGAGGAGGGGGAGGAAAGAAGGAGAGAGAGAAGCTGGCTTTGGAAAAGGAGGAAGGTCAGTAAGAGAGGACAGAGTTTGGAGACAGGCCGTTTCCACCCCCAGGCTGTTTCCTTCTCCCATTACAGCCATCTTAACTCAAGCCATCCCTTAATTACTACAGTGCTCTCCCTGGGTTTCTTGCTTTTAATTGACAGGAAATGATTGAACGTATTTGTATAGCCCAGTGTGATATTTTAATACATATATTCAAGGTGCAATATGTTAGGGGAACCCTAGACATGGCCTGGAAAGTGTGTCACATTCCTCCCTCAGCTACGGGACGGCCACTCCTCCACTTGTCCCTGTATTGAGTCTCAGGAGAACTCATCTAGCTTTTCAGATCTGAGCGCTAGGCTACCTACCCGCCCCTTCCACTTTCAACGTTCCCACTCACACTCCATTCTCATGGCTAATCCAACCTTCACACCTGTGTTCCCCTGTGATCTCCTTGGGACACTTCTCTGTCTCTACAAACACAGCCAGGCCCTTCTCACAGGTGAGCTCCACGAAGCTTTCCTTCTGAGGTCATGTGAGTGTCGCATTTCAGAATGGTAGAATTCTGTGTGGGCTTCTGAAGCATTGTCTCCCTCATGGATGACGTCCACCTCCTGGCTGCAGCCCCACCAGACAGCAGACTGCAAGACACACGCAGCATCTACTGCTCAACCTGTCATCTGGGGCATCCAGAAAAATCCCTTCATGCCCTTCCACATCCCACCCCCTTGTCTCCATTCTAGCTAGGGTAGCTTCTTTCTCGCCTCCTTCTCCATCAGTAAGTTCCAGATGCTTCAAAATCTCCCACACATGAGATCACACATGGAGTGTGTCCTGTGTCCAGCTCGATTCTAGTTGCTGTGTGCAGCAATACCTTTTTGCTTTAATTTGTTCATTGCCGAGTAGTGCTCCACTGAACCTATGCACTATAACCGCACATCTCACATTGTTGAATGTTCAGTTGTTTCCAGGTGTGGGCCACTATGACTATTCCTGATGTGTCCTTTGACAGATAGGTCGTTGGCATCGTGCTCAGAGCAAGCATGATGTGTCTTTTTGTTCTGTTGGGATCTCTCGCCCTTCCATCTCTACATTCCTTGAGAATCTGTGGCTCATCTCAATCTAAGTCCACACAGGAGGGAGGCAAGTCAATAAATGGAAGACAGTTGTTCATATGGTACCAGTTTTCTTGCCTGCAAGAATCCTCTTTAAGTACATTTCCAGAACAGGGCAACTCCAGATCATAACCCGAAGGGGTTCTGCTCCTGAGGCAATGTGGGGAGACATGCCAATTCACTGGCCCACCATGATCTGAGCCACTAATAGGTGGCTGGATTTCTTTCATCATCGAGTTAGAGATAGACACATTTCTTGAGTCTGGGACAGCTGCTCTGGCCATTCCTAAAGAAACTACTGCAGCTATTCCTAACATACAATTCTTTGGTCTCTGCTGATGTTAATAGTCTTGTTGACTATCTGTCATGCCCCAGTCAGAAGAACTTTCTAACCAAATTGTGTAGTAATTGTTTCTTTTCTACAGGAACAAATAGGGCATTTTAACAAGCTATGGCCATTAAACAAAACCCAAAGTCTAAGTAGCCCGCCCCTGAAGGATAAACTACAGGGGAAGAACACTGCTGCAGATGTTCCTGCTAAGTCTCTTCATTGGAAAGAGAGCTTTGCAGTCCTCCTGTTCCCCCTGGAACCTTTGCCTCGGTGTGATGTGAGGTCGATACTGCCCCCCAGGGAAGGTAATAAACAGAGTAAGAGAATCCCATGCATTCTAGAAGCTAGTCAGCTTGGGAGGCTGGGACCACCCAAGCAGACACAGTGGAACTCAGCCCAGAGATGGAAGACCAAAATACTGGATGTGGCTTGAGTAGAAATGCAGAGATGGTCACATCTCTTGGACACCCACCTCTTAGTGTCTGAATCACCCTTCTTATTTGTAGAACTGAACGAATGAACAAACAGACAAACACCCAGAGATGGGATGAACTAATACATGTGCTGAAATCCTAAAACACACTTCATTCTTATAATCTGCCCACAAAGTGGATCTTATCAACATTCCCATTGAAGGGGAAATCTAGAAATCGAAGTTCAAGGAGCTGGAATGTTTTGACTCAGGTCACGGGGGTTCTAATGGAAGGTGCAGGTGTTTGCACCCAGGCAGTCCAACCCTCACATCTCCAGAATAGCCTGGTTGGAAGAGCATGTTTCAACCCAGGGTGACATTCTCAAATCCTTGTGTCACTGTCCCTAAAGTATCATCAGAGAATGCCACACAGGCTTACCTTTACCACACCAAGGAGATGAGGAAAGAAACTCAAGGGAGGAGGAAATGGAAAATGAAGCTCCTACAGGGGTTTGTCAGTTCTTACCCCTGAATAGGTCTTGTTCTGAGTTTGCTAGAGAGGAGCCAAAAGCAACCTTGAATTGAAACTCCTACATAGGTTTGCTCTACATAAGGTTACTTGTATGTATGTTTTCAAGGCTGACCATTTGGAACTGGACAACCAATTGGTGTGTTCTTCTCTGGGGAAAGGGACCCCTTCTCCCACCCCAGCTTTACTTTCTTGCCTATAGTTCTTTTGGTAGGGTGGAGACCTTGTACGTTTCCTCCATCTGCTTTGGCATGCTCATTGGTGTTGGCCTTGCTCAGCTCATCTTTAGACAGTCACATTGGTAAAATTTTACAGGTGTAGCTTCTGATATAGCTAGGAGATACGGTCTCACTGAAAACTCCCTTATTCTCTGGGTCTTATGATTTTTCTGCCTCCTCTTTCCCAATGTGCCCTGAGCCTTAGGTGAGGGATGTTTCACATATATACATGCAGTAACATGAAAGAAGCAGCCATGGATTTGAAGGAGAGTAGGGAGGGATATATAGAAGGCTATGGAAGAAAAAGATGAAGGGATAAATATTTTAATTGTACTATAAGCTCAAAATTAAAAAGTGTAAAATAAAGTGATGATAATTATGATAGTAATCATAATAGAAGCTACAGGAAGTCCTTGCTTGAGGCTCTATGACAACATGAAAATTGGGGGCTAGTTTTGAATTTAGACCCACCTGTCTCAAAGTCTGTATCTTTGCCATCCCTATATTAGCTTCACCAGAGCCAGAAGGTATAACTTTTACAATACAGTCACAGGAAAGTTCACATGAGCGGGAAAACCTCTTTACCCATTTTAGTTCTCAAACTTGTAAGATGTTTTTGTGTACTGAACACAAGGGTAATTCCACTTCTAAACTGAGATATTTATATCTAGGTTAACTTGTGTAGAGTAGCAAACCGTGAAATATTTTTGGCCAAGAAGCAGCACCATTGAGAAGCTATTTAAGACAGATTTTTTTGTCACACTCAATATGCACATGTATATGGACATACCTTTTAAAATAGAGAGTAATGTCAGTTTTTTTTTTCCAAAGCTGAGTGGAAACTAGACCCTGCAGGCACATCCTGAGTTCAGCACCTGTTTTGAGACTGTGTTGCCAAGTGTTAGTGACCTGGTTTTTTTCTGAACTGGCTTTAGTCCCTTGCGATTATGGTATGTCCAGTATACCTTATAACCAGCAGCCAGTCCTTTCAGGCCCATTTTGAGGGTAGTTTTTACTACATAGATATTCATTCATGAGGAATGTCTTGGTGAAGCCACCCCACCTACCGTCATGGGTCTATGGTGGCTGCATCCTTGTCAGGGAGGTGTACACACCAACTTTTCAAATCATCTTGAAAGACTTTCAGTTCCCTTTTTTCTTTTTTTGGGTGCCTATTGCCTTCCTAGTAATGGCTAAGACTCCACCAGTTTGTTGTTGCCCATCTTGCTTCTTCTGATTTCCCCAGAAGGCTCTGTGGCCCAGAAGTTCAGTTGGGAGTAGGCTTTAATCTCCTGTGGGTTTCATTGGGCTTGTTTTCTTGCCAGGTAAAAACGTCACTCAGATCAACCCAAGACCATGGAATACACACACACACACACACACACACACACACACACACACACACACACACACCGATGATTATTCTTCTCCAAGATCAGGGAGCATAATAAACCTTGGCCACAAGCTGCTAGAACTTACAGATAATTCCATATCCCAAGGGGCTTCTATGCCTCACTCAGGAGAAGCTTGTGAGCTTTTATTCCTGGGATTAAGCAACACAGTACATCTTCCGCAGGTCCTGAAACAAACTGATGAGGGCTTGTTTGTTTCAAGTTCACAGCCCTAAGACAGACTGTGGTTTAGCCATTTGCTTGGGTTCCTCAGCTAGGGCCAATCATCTGACAGTAGAGACCCGTGGGGTACTAGGTAGAATGTGTGAACTCTGAGGCCTTTTCCTTCAGCTGAAAATGTGGGCAGAATGGAACCCCTCAGAATAGGCTGTGGGTGGCACAGTGTTGACCTTTGCAGAACATCAACTTGGAAGATGCTGAAGAGTTATCCAAGTCCTAGAATGGTCCATCAGTGAGGGAAGATATTCTTTTGCTAAAACACAGGTCCACCTCAGAGAGACATCCACAACATCATTCTCTTTCTTCTTGCAACTGGCATTCCGCAGACATGAAACAAATTTCATCATTCCTTTGAGATATATATTTACCTTAAGCAAATAAATCTTTCTCCTTTGTAAGTGTAGCTACCAAAGCCCCATTGCTCACTTAGTGTACACACCTCTTAGTTGCCATGAGTGGATCACACACTTCTAGCAAGCCCATTCATGCAGAATGCCGGCACTGTAACTAAACTGAAGCTGTGTCCACCTTGAGGTTTTAGCTGTGATCAAACTGCTTAATACCTGTGGCTTTGTCATTATCACTATGTTTTCAATGCTGTGTTCTGTAGCTTTAAGCACATTAGAAAAGGTAGATCCAAAGGTTCCCGTGGTGCTGGCAGTCAGTCTTCCGATGACTACCTCACTTCCACACAGGCTTACTGATGAATAAGTGATGTATGACGGAGACAGCTTGATCTGGGTGAGAATGTTAAGGAACAGGTATTGAGGTCAGGGTCACAAGCATGTTTACAGTGTGAGGGGAAAGTGTGGTGTACACTAGGGGAATTAGTGTGAAGGGAGAAATTATGACAAACTAGGCTTGAATTACAATTCTTGTGAACAAAATCCCCTGGCCAAAGCTTCAGTTCTTGAGTTCAAGGTAATTGTCTTAGAGCAATTTGTTCCATATGGCGGTGGGCTTGGTGACGAACCACATTCTTTGCTTGAGCACTCATCAAAAAAATAGTCTCTCCTGTCATTGCAGGTTCACAGAGCTTCCCTTATGCCCCATATCACTTTCTGTGTTTAAAAATCCCCAACCAGCTCTGTAGTTAAGAACACTTGCTACTCTTCCAAAATTACCGCTGTTTGGTTCCCAGAATCCACATCAGTTGACTCATAATCACCTATAATTCCAGTCCCAAGAGAACGGATACTTTATTCTAGTGTCTGCAAACATCTGTGTGAGCACACATGCTTGCATGCGCACAACACACACACACACACTCACACACACATATACACACTCACACACACTTACACACACACTCACACACTCACACACTCACACACACTCACACACACATATACACACACATACACACACTCACACACACTCACACACTCTCTCTCACACACACACACTCACAAATACACACACATGCAAATAAGTCTTTTTTAAAAAAATCCCCAGATGGGAAGAAGAGTTGCTACAATAGTTAGGAACAAATACAGCTATTTGTAGAGATCCAAAGTTTGGTTCCCAATGCCCACACTGGGTAACTCACAACTGCCTGTAACTCGGATTGTGAGGGATGCTACACCCTACTGGCTTAAAAAGGCACCTACACTCACACACACATATCTTGCCACCATAGACACATACACATACATACATGTTTAAAAGTTTTTCATTTGTGGTGGTGGAAAAGTATATTAAAATGTGCCCGATAATGAAAATATAAAATCCAAAGTGAAGCTCCACATCTTCAGAATGGCTGTTCCAACTTATAGAATTTATTTGAGATGTATGGACTTTTGGTCTGGTTCATTTTCATATGTGATGGGTTTTATTTGTTTATTTTTATAATGAAGTTTATAATTTTTTAAATTTAAAATAAATCCTTACCATAAGATAAAGCAGAAAACAAACAATAAAATCATTACAACCAGAGGGAGGGTTTTCCCTTGGTTCTCTTCTACCTTTGCATGGAAACTTCTTTTAAGAAGAGATTAATATCGAGTATCTATCTATGTGTTTATGTATATATGTGTGTATGTATGCATGTATTTATGTATGTATGTGTGTGTATATATGTATGTATTTGATACACTATGTGTGTGTTATCATCATCGAATAAACATTTACAGTTCTGTTGTCTACAGCTTTAAACAAAGTAGAAGAGATAAATTCACGGCCTCCAAGATTCCTGGTGTCAAATGTATAAGGCTCAAGGCTCTCTTACGTTTCTGTCACTGTGATAAAAACACCATGACCAAGACAACTTAAGAAAGAGAGAGATTGTTTTGGCTTATGACTACAGAGGGGTAAGAGTCCATCACCATCACAGCAAAGAGGCATGGAGGCAAGCTGCCTGCATAACAACTACAATAGGGAGCAGAGACCAACCTCCTGAACCACAGCATAAAGCAGAGACACAGGAAATGGTTTAAGTCCTTAGACTGCCAAAGCCACCTCCAGTGACATAATTCCTGCTCAACTTCCCCAAACAGCAGCACCAGCTGGTGACCAAGTATCCAAATACATGAGCCTATGGGGGACATTCTCATTTAAATCATCGTGTGTGTGTGTGTGTGTGTGTGTGTGTGTGTGTGTGTGTGTGTGAAAGAGAGAGAGAGAGAGAGAGAGACAGAGACAGAGACAGAGAGACAGAGAGACAGAGAGACAGAGAGACAGAGAGACAGAGAGACAGAGAGAGACAGAGAAAGAGAGAGAGACAGAGAGAGAGTACATGTGTGCATGTGTGTGTGTTTGTTTATAATATGTGTGTGTATTGTATATTTGCCATCCAACTTCATTTTTGAGACAGTGTCTCTTGCTGAGACCTGAGGCTCACATCTTAGGCTAGGCTGACTGGCTAGTGAGCCTTGGGGATCCACACCTGTCTCTGCCTACCCAGTGCTGGGGTTATAGGTTCACACATGCCTACTTTCCAAACTCGTGTTATTTATCCAAACACTTACCATTTTCTAGGAAGTTTCCTTTATCTTCCATCAGATTTCATTGTGGTGATTTTGGGTTGACAATTTGCACTTGTCCTCACTAGCAGCTGGAGGTCATACCTGTGTAGGAACTGCCCACAGAAGAGCAGAAAATATGCAGTTCTCCAGAGAATTTTAATATGGTTGGTCAAAGTGGACAAGTAAGGTTCTGATTAAACACCTCATAACACTGAAAATTTATCCCTGTGTCTTCACCCTTGGAAAAGTCTGCTATACACTGGTACTTAATCAGTATCTCTAGAATGAATAGGTCAATGAAAAGTCCAGAAATGTATCAATTGAAAATTCTAGAAATGAATGAATATCTCTTTGGATAGCTGTATGTTCTCATGAATTGATTTTATAATACTAGTTCTTAAATGCAACCTTGAATTTTCAGGAAATGGCTCACTGGAAACTGACGTGAAGGTACAGACAACACTGGGTTTCACCAGTTCAGTCACTGCCAGCCTCAGCTTTAGTGTGAGCCCTGCAAGCAGCCTCTGGTGTGGGGGGTGTAGGAGTGGAGTTCCTGAAAGACAAGGATTTTTGAAAATCTGGATCAAGTTGTACTTTATAGCCAATGAAGGAAGTAGGCAAAAGGCTTAGTTCTTTTCTAAACAAAACACCTTTCGAGATTACAAGATGACAAAGATTATCTTGCTCAATTTTTCTTGGATTTCTGATGAAGACATGGAGCCCAGTGGGTGCCTGGCTTTGCCTATGTCACAGATGAGATTGGCATTGAATTTCATGTTTTCTGGCTTTCAGAATATTCATCCATTGTATTAGCGACCTGGAAAGGAGCCAAGGGCATGCTCAATTGAACAATTTAAGAGTATTCATTAAAGGTGTAGTCAGAAGTAAGGAAGAAAAGAAGGAAGGAAGGAAGGAAGGAAGGAAGGAAGGAAGGAAGGAAAGAACGAAGGAAGGAAAGTACTCTGGGTCCTTCAAAGAAACTGAAGAGCTGTTAGCACTCTACTCCGGGGGGATGAGTATAGATTTAGCTTAAAGCAAAACAAAACAACAAACAAACAACACAGCAAGAGCAGGGCAGTCAACTGAGATGACCTTGCAATGACAGCTAAGAGGGAAACATCCCAGCTTCCTTCTTTGCCTGACTGGACTCAAACCTCAAGGGAACTCCATGTATCAGGATGTAGTTCAAGAGGGTCAGGTCCCAGGGCACAGAGTGAGGAAGAGCAGAGCACATCCGAGGGGTGGGCAGAAAGAAATCCAGCACACTGGTCTTCCAGACAAGGTCTCTATCTTACTGTCCTCACTTCAGCTTCAGACCAGTAACACCCAGGCAACTCAGGCTACACCTTAACTCTATTAAACAAATAATACGCATAATTGGAAAACAGGGGGTGGAGAGACTGATGTTCAAGGCCTTTGCTGCTCTCACAGAGGACACAAGTTTGAGTCTTGGTACCCATGTTGGGCAGCTCACAACAGCCTGTAACTCAGCTCCCAGGACCCTGATGCCCTCTTCTGGGCTCCTTGGGTGTTCATACAGAGCAGGCAGATATATATATATATATATATATATATATATATATATATATATATATATATATATACACACACACACATCTACATCTATAGAAAACATTGAGGATACATGTTAATTCATGGAAATAATAGTTCCTTTCAACATCTATGACAGACAGCTGTCTACGTTTTCAGAGAAATTATTCTTTACTCTTTTGTCATTGCCAGTCTGTTTGGTCAGATGGGTATGAAAGTAAACAGAGTTAAACATTACTTCCCCAGAGGAGTTTGCACTCTGGTGAGGGAGGAAGAGCTACAATAAGCTTAACCAATGACCACAATGGTAGAAGGTGAAGAGGTTATAAAAGTATAAGAAGATAAAAGGGGAAAGAAATAATATTGTCACTGTGGCTTTAAAGAAGGTGGCCGGGGAAGTGTATACATACCCCAGCAGGGGCTGGTAAGCAATTGGTGTGTTTATAGGGCTTTTCCTTTGGCTAAAGACCCAAGGCTCAGGTAATGGAGAGTGTAGGTGGGGTTATTTCCCTCCAACCTCACAGTTTCAAAATGTCTGTCTTTAGATTTTTCTTAAAGGGCAAAAACCTTTCACCACTCCTCATACTAACCATTTAAAACATGCTTGGGGAATCCTCAGGGCAATTTGCCATCACTCTGTTTGTATATGTCCCTTTTCACCTTGGTTACTAGAGGAACAGTTTAACCCCCCCCCCCGACCCTCAGGACCCTCATGTGTGTGAGTGAAGGTTTGGGCAACAAGGGAAAGAACAGATTAGAACAGGGAGGGACCTAGAGTCTGTTCTGGTTCCGGTGTGTGAAGAGCTGGTCCCCAGCTGATGGTATTATTTTAGAAGCTTTGGGTTCTTTGGGAGTGGGGGCCTAATGTGTGGATGTAGGTGACTGGGGTGGGTGTTTATAGGCTATCCCTAGTTCTGACTTTTACCTGTATTTTCTGGAGGGGTCTCCAGCACATACGTGCTCCTGCCCACCATGGACTGATCAATTCCTGCCTCCATGCCTGTCCCACCACAATGGCCTGTCTTCCACCTGTGAACCAAAAAGCCTTAAGTTGTGACAATGTCACAAAAGCAACAAATACAGTGTACAGTTGATGGAAGCTGGTTCTGGTGAAGCTATAGACCTGAAATCATAACACAGGTGAGTTGGCTGAGCAAATTCTTACTAGTTACACCCTGCATCAGTGGAGAGTATTGTATACCATGCAAACCCTTTATGGGCCCCGGTGGGGTTTCTCAGACACTCTTCCAGGGTACCAGTGTTTCTTGACTGCTAGTCTGGAATCTTTGTGATCTTCAGATCTTTCCTCACATCTTATGATGTTAAAAAACGAGGCAGAGATTTCCTTTATATACAAGGCCTCTTGTAGAGGTGGTAGGTGGCCAAAGCCTGACTAAATTGTAGTCTGATTGACACAGAGATGCTTCCTCTTTACCAGGAAGTCAAAGTTAGATCTAGCTTATCTACCAGATAAGGAAGGATTTTCTCCTAACCTGGAGCCCAAAAAGATACCAGACTACCAGGCAAGGACCACTGATTTCCTGGAAGAGTGTGTAAGAAATCCCACCAGGGCAGTGGTGCTGCAGGACATGCTGGACTGGCTGTCACTTGATCACTTGGGCCCCCTGATTTTAGCACAAAAGCTAGGGTTTTACCTCTTAGAGTTTCGTTCAGTTGGGTAGGTCATGTGTGTAGACCAGCGTCTGTATCTACTAGTATGGTTCTGGGTGTTTTATCTGTGGAGGCAGGTTTGAGAAACAGTTAAACCACTGATGTGCCCAAGGAACATTTTTGTTTTCTTAGTTTTTGATGGTCTCAGAACTCAGGAGTTGTAAGTCTTCCCAATAATAATGAGTGTGCGGGCTATCTCAATCATGCTTTACCTGGATTTACAGGCTCCAAACAATATCATGTTGCCTTGGGACATTAATATGAGATGTTCCCTTCTGGGCAATCTATCTATTGCTCATTTGACCATTTTGAGGCTTGTCCATCAGCTGTACCACTTTGTAAGTACAATTTCTTTAAGAGAGCACTCTATATGCTATTGGAAGTTAACCTGATCAACACGGTAGAACATACCTGATCTCTTTGTCACCTTGTCTTGTAATGTTCACACTCACATTTTCAGGCTCTGTGCAAGCACCCTGATTTAGCTTATTGATCCAATCTTACTTGCATGGACCATGATAGAAAGACAATAACTACAAACATATCAAAATTGCAACATTACTATCACTGATAGGAACTCTACTGGGCAATTCAGAATTGGTCCTCAAGTGGTAAGTACAGTTGAGGGACTTAGTTTAAAAACATGATCTCCTTTCTGTAGCTGTGTGCTGCTTTTGTTTTAAAGATGGAGTCAGTCCATCCATTACTTTTTTCTGTAATGAGTTATCAAATCCAAATATACTTTTTTGTGACAAAAACATTGTGATTTTAAGTTACTGTGTTTGCAGGACATTTTTATTATTTGGTTTTAAATTTTTATTTGTATTATTTTTAATTATGTGACTCAATACAAGTCTGTGTATATATGTGTGTACTTGGTCACAGGTGTCTACAGAAGCCAGAGGGGTCAGATCACCCTGGAGCTGGAACTGTGTAAGTGGTTGGGAGCCACCTGGAGTGAACTGAACTTGGGTCCTCTGGAAGAGCAGTACATGCTGTCTTCTGCAGTGACAGCTCCCCAGCCTTTCTAAACACTGCATTTTAATCACCAAAGGACATATGCCTATGCAGAGTAACAGTAATGACAGTCCCTATGTCTTGAATGTGTTTTTATATTAAGTACTGCTCTCTCAATGTCATGTGTATATTGTCAACAAAACTACTCATTAAATTATGGCACAATGATATAAATTTTAACCTATTTTACCCGTGATCACTTTGCTTTTCTTCCTCCAATATCATCTGAAATCTTACAACTCAGAGAAAAGATGTTGTCCCTCTCTTAGAAAAAAAAACAGGAAGAAGAATTGTAATATATTAGTAAACTGCCTCCTGGGGCTGGGGATGTGGCTCAATCTGCAAAGTGTCTGCTACACAAAGATGAAGAACTAAGTTCAGATATCCAGCATCCATGGCAAAGCAAGGTGTAGGCTGTAACCCCATTTATGGAGGTAGAGGCAGGTGAATCTCTGGCCAGCAACCCTAGTCAATAGGTGAGTACCAGGTTTAATGCCAAGTAATGTGTAAAAAAAGATAAGGTGGAAAGGGATGGAGAAAGATGTCTGATGTCTATCTCTGGCCTACACACACACACACACACACACACACACACACACACACACACACACACACAATTCCTCAGAGTCAGGCCTTGGGTTCAATCCCCAGCACTCCCAAGAAAACCTAAAAGGTGAAAAAATAGTTTCTGGCAGGGATTGGGAGGTGCTCAACAATTACGGGCTCTTGCAGAAGCCCTGCACCCCATTCCTCATGCCTGTGTGATAGTTCACACTTCTCTAAAACCCCAGCCCCAGTGAACCAATGTCCTCTTTCTGGCCTCCATTGGCTCCAGACATACATGTGTGATAGACACACATGCAGGCAAAACACCCATGCACATAAAAACAAAACAAAACAAAACAAAATCCTTGAAGAGAAAGGGAAAAATACTTTCTGAAGAAAACTTTTTGATCTCTTACATTAACTTGAACTGCAGCTAATAAATTCATGTCAGTGAAGCTAGAAAATCTAACAAATATTGTATTTATGTTCCCAGGTATACAGGGGACCTTAGCAATAGCAGCAGACCACTAAATATACTACTACCCATTCTCAGAGCAAGGATTTGCTGATCACCTGTACAGCCCAGGCAGTGTGACGGGCTTTGAGGACATTGAGAAACTTAATAATCTTTTCAGAGTCCTCTCCAAGACCTGCTGTGACCAGAGGGCAGGTCCCTCTCAAGCCACTGGACAGAGGCCGAGGTGCATTTTTGTGTCAGGTTCCCTCTGCCCAGTATTGACAACTGCTTCCCGACCCTTCCAACTTTTTACTTGAACACAGTTCTTAAAGACAAACCAGTTTCTGGTGGTTTGTCCAGCACAAAATCTTACTGGCAATTAGCGTGCCAGCCCAACCCCCAGAAACCCCAGCTAAGAAGAGGCTTCTTTGCAGGCCATGCTCTTGAACTACCCAGTCCTTTAGAGACAGGGGGGATTTACCTAACAGCCAGTGGTGGTTATCTGAGCCAATGCAGACAGTAGTTAAATGGTCTTACCCAACCTATGGGGTCGTGACCCTCTTTAGGATCTACTTTCTTTCAAACTGGGCAGAAGGTCCAGCCTTGTGATTTCTTTGAAAAAAAAAAAAAAAAAAAAAAACAAGTCTCCGCAGCTTCCTTCCACTTCACCCTTTGCCCGAGTCCTTGCCACTGCCACTTGATTTGCCGGGGCAGGGCAGGGGGGAAGAGGGGGCTTTGCCTGTAAATAGGTGTCTTACTCAGGCCCTGCTCTAGACCTCTAGATGTAGGTTACTTTTCCAGCAACTATGGAAATAACTCGGTATCGGAGGAAACAAAGAAATGCAGCAAAAATAGCAGCAATCAAGACGTCTAGAATGGTCACTAACTGCTCGACGGAGCCTTGAGTCATGGGCAATACGGGCGAGCGAGGAGAAGCTCTTCCAAGGCTGGCAGCCCTGAGAGCTCGCACACAACAGCAGAAGGCCTGGCAGGGCAGAGTTAGGCGCTCCAGTCAGAGACTTAGAACTCACACGCTAAGATTGGGTGGGTGCTTGCCACCCTGGCGTTAGTCACCAAGAGCCCCAGGAGGTGGCAGCCCCCACAATTCTTATTACAGTCTAAGGGCCTTGGAAAGCAGACAGCGGCAAGCAGCAGGGGGCGTATGTATTGGTCAGTTTAATTTTGCTGTGAGGAAAAAGCAGCTAAAGAAAGGGAAGTGCTTGTCTTGGCTCACAGTTTGAAGGGCCTGTCAATCAAGGCAGGGGAGGAGCTTTAAGCATCGTGGCAATAGCAGCTTTAAGCGGCAGGTCATATCACATTTACTGTCAAGAAGCAAGAGAGGTGAATGCTGGCGCTCAGCCCGTTTTCTCCTGTCTATGCAGTTTGGGATTCAAGCCAGGGAATGGTCTTGCCCACATTTAAGTGGGGGTCTTCCTGCCTCAATTGGGGGAGGGTCAAATGACCCTTTCACAGTAGTCACATCAGATATTTACATTATGGTTCATAATAGTAGAAAAATCACGTTATGAAGTAGCAATGGAAATAATGTTATGGTTGGAGGGACCACCACAGCATGAGGAACTGTACTGAAGGGCTGTAGCCTTAAGGAAGGTTAGAACCACTGTTCTGGAGTCTAGAGCTACTGGGTGATTCCCTGTCACTATTGCCACTGTCACGGGACAGAGATGCAGCTGTCACTGCCTCTGATGCTGTACTGGCATCGTATCTTCCTCTTCTTTCGTCTCAGACAAAATCAAAAGCAGACATGAGGAGACAACTGGTCAGAAGCCTTTCATTGAGTTTACCATTGCCACACCAGTGCCGTCTCAGAGGGGTGTCAGCCAGCTGGCTCGTGGCATGAGCTGAGCAGCCCTCTTTGGTAGCCACAGTGATATCTGTAGCAAATACGACAGACAGTCCTGTAAATGAAGGACTGTATTTACAGCCATCATAGTCCCTCTGCTGGGCCACCAAGCTATGCCCCCTCTGGTTAGATGGTCTCATGGTCCAAGGTTTTTAGGGCTTATGGAGGCTTGTGAGGACAAAACATTCAGCACAAGCTACTTGAAACAGTCACAATCGAGATAGTACCCCGAGGCGCTGGATTTGTGCTTCAACAGCAAGCAGCTGTGGTTGTCGGATAGCTTCCTCAAGGCATCCATGAGTGCTAAAATGGCTAGTGCCATTCAGCAGAATCATGAAGAATCACCTTCATGATTCTGCTGAATGCTTGACTGACAGCCTTTCACTCAAGTAGCCAGGGTATTCGGAAAGTGTCTAACAGCAAAGGATGACTTCCAGCTTCTAACTCCAGGCCCTCCATATTCCTTGGTGTCCAACGCCTCAGTGACTAGTCATATCGGAACACAGTGACACCGATTCTCTTGTGTTCCTCTTTCACTTGTAAGGACTCTTGGGATGACAACGGGCTCATGGGATGATCTCGAGCAATCTCCGACCCTCATAATCAGCTGACCGCAGCCTTAATTCTGCCTTCCTGTATCACATTAGAGATTCTGAGGACTGGGGCAGGGGCATGTTTGAGAGGGTACTGCTTCCACACCCGGGGGCTCGCTAACACACCCTTTAGGTGTTCAAATTTGCCCATGTGCTGTGTGAACTGAGAAACGCAAGCATTGCTGAGTGCTGGACAATGTCCAGATAGGAAATGAGAATTGTAAGCTCCACACCAAAAAGAACAGAGGTCAGATCGCAAGGGAATGAGGTCAGTAGTCAGAGAATGGCTCCTGGGCCAAGCCCTTACTTCAAGCCCTGTCCAAACATGTGACCACCCTCAAGTCATTAACAAATCATTTATTTCAGCTTTAAAAACAAGGGGGGGTTTAAAAAATGAAACTAAAACACAGCTTGAGAAAATCTGATGAGACTGACTTCCCAAAAAGCAAGGAAATTTTAAAAAAAGAAACAATTGTTTTTTGTTTTGTATACATAAGGTAGTTTTTTTTTTTTTTTTTTTTTTTTAAAGTTGTGCCTGGTAGCCCTAGCCTGTCATCCCATGTACTCAGCATATTGGGGTGGAAGAATAACAAATTCAAGGTCATGTTTAGACTACAGAACCAAGTTCAAGGCCCACTGGGACAGTTTAACAAAACCCTGTCTCAAAACAGAAAGTGAGAAAGAGGTTGAATGTTAGCTCAGTGGTAGAATGCAGGCCTGATGTGCATAACATCATAAATCAAGCAAGTAGGTAAATAGTAAGTTTTAGGAGTTATTGACATATTAAGACATCCAATAACCTCAGCAGAGATCATTCAAATCAATGAGAAGACTCTCAGGGCTTCATCAGAGGCCTTAGTAGACAGGCTGTCAATAGAAGCCAAGTCATCAGTAATAAATCAGTCTACATAAATGTTCAAACTCACTGGCAATCAAAAGTGAGATGTTATGAGATGGCAGTTATAAAATGGACACAGACTTAATTTTTTTTAATTACTATGTGTGCTACAAATCTTCCGGAGAAAGTGAATATTGTAATATAGATCAAGAATCTGAAAAATATTAAAAAAAAATGTTCATCTTTACTGATAAGACAAACCCACCAAATTCATCTAATCAATGTAATGATTGACTAAAATCAGTGATGTTTATTGTTATAGATTATAATACAATTGTTAAAGCCCCAGTCTCAAAAAAAGAAAAAATCTTCAAGTAGCCACACATTTACGTGGTGCACACATTTAATCCCATTACTTGGGAGCAAAGGTAGGCAGATCTTTGTGAGTTTGAGGCTATCCTGATCTACAAAGAGAGTTCCAGGACAGCCAGGACTGTTATACAGATAAACCACTTCTCAAAAGACTAAAAACTAAAACAAACAAACAAACAAACAAAAAACCCCCAAAATTTCAAGCTTTGAAAAGTAAGCATGTGCTTACTTTTAGATTCAGAAATATACGATTTCATCTCGTTGTTTATTTCTTTCACTTTCTATTTTGTGTACCTGGTAGGGATGGGATGCAGGCCACAGCTTGCATGTGGAGGTCAGAGGTCAACCCGAAGCAGTCAGTTTTTCACCACACGGGTCCCAGAGGTTAAACTCAGGTCATCAGTCTTATATTAATAAGCACCTTTATCACTGAGCCATCTCACCACTCCCTATTGTTTTTATTTTTAATAAAAGTGTTCAAAATAGAATAAAAATACAAATGTGTGTCATATTTTTCTGGAAGATGCTGGCTGGTCAGTGAGCTTGGAGATTCCCCCTGTCTCCATCTCCTCAGTGCTGGGGTTACAAGCCTGCACATCACACCTGTTTTCTATCTCCCTCACCCCCACCCAGGAGTCAAACTTAGGCCCCTTATGTTGCAAGACAAGCATTTTACTGTCTGATCTATCTCCTAAGCTGTGTTTGGCTTATGACAGCTCTTCTAAAGTGTGCTTTGGGAAAAAGGGGTATGATTTTCCCATGGAGGAAACATGCTCAGAGTTAAAATGAAATTAAGAAATATTACATCTCTTCTACCTTTCTTAGATGGTTACAGTGTTTTTTAAGCCTCTGAGTGGCCTTGCAGAAGATAATTTATTTTAAACCACAGTTACTCAGAGTAATACTCATCAGGATTCTTCCAATACCTAACCTCACCTGCCCACCACATTCATCAGATTCTGTGGAAAACCATGGCTTTTTAGCAGATTCAAAACACTCTCCTGCCTCAGCTGTCACCTCTTGAGACCATGGAGCTAGAAGATGTCACTTTTTCAGAACCTTCGCAACTTGCCAGTTAAGAGAACACCAAGTTTGTAGTGGGCAGTCTGGACTGGTATGTGTGCAAAGTTGTGATGGGCAGTTTGGAGAACTGTGTGGCTGCGAGGTCACGGTGGGCAAGTCTGAAGGAGATTAGTATGGCTACAAGGTCATGGTGGAAAGTTTGGAGAACTGTATGACTTCTCCTTACTTAGGCAGAGCTTGGGCTTCACAGTCTTGTCTTTCTTCCTCTCACCAGCCCCAGGCTAGTGAGCAGCTGCTCACTTTGAGGATTCTGGGCTATTGAAGGCATGTCACCTTCCCAGGCACACACACTGTGACCTGTGAGGGATTTGGGCAGCACAGAGCCTCCTGGGAAAATGCTCATGCAGCTCCCTGTTACAGACGGGAAAATGGGCTTTGTATAGTTACAGCTGCTCCATCTCCAATGGTGTGAGGATGAAGCCCACCATTAAAAGTGAACTTCACAGGGGAGGAACTTGAATGTAATATCCCCTGTTCGGCTGTAGGAATTCCACTCTTTTCTATATTGAAATTCATGTGAGGTTTTTGTCTGGTGTGAAAACAATGTCTCTGCTGGTGTAAAGCATAACAAAGAACAACAGCTCCAGTCCAGTCCCATGCATGCATCTTCTGCACCAGCCCCTGCACAACTGCATGCTGGTGTGGATGCAGTTTCTACGGGGGGTGGGGGGATGCTCTTGAGCATTCCATATTTGGTTGTGTGTTACATGGAACAGAAATTTATTTCCCTGGGTCTGCTGACCACAGGCCTCGGTTCTGCTTTTTGGGATAAACAGAAATAACCTAAACCATTTCCAGTTTTTAGCTCTGTTACTGCAGGACCTTTGCCTGTTTGGTTTTTTGACACACGTGTAGAGTTTAATAAATGATGAGTTCAAATGTTGTAAAGTTACCATGTGACAGGAGCCTTAACATTCCCATCTGTTCTGAGCCTGCGTCTGGGTAGGGATAGTAGATGCTGAAAGTCTTTGGGCCAGGGGTGAAGATACACTATCAAGGCTACGTTTATTGTGAGCAACGCATCTCAATAGTGGCTTTGAAATGGTCACCGAACCAAAGCAACTTGTTAAGCTTGAGGAAAGCAACCAGCTGCTTCCTACAGTTGAACTGTGACCTGGGTATGAGGGCCATACTTGGCCATAAAGTAGGATTTCAAGGCACTAGTAGAAAAATAAATCTCACCTTGGTAAGCCAGAATCTTCACTTCTGAAAACAAAACAAAACAAAACAAAAAACTTCTTCCAGATAAACCATATGCTTTTCTCCCAAATGTAAATGCTGATGCCAATAAAAGTAAATAAAAAGTAAATAAATAAATAAACAAAAGACTCTGATATTCCAGAGTGAATTAATTGGCCTAATTGTTTTCAGTAAGGATAAGAGGCCCTTGTGATGCTCAAAGGTCTCAGATGAGGGACTGGGTCTCAGAGAAAGAAGAGGTCGAATCAAGTAAGCTATCCGCAAAAAGGAAATGTATCATGATTAACAGAATGGGTGCCCAAGATCATGAAAGCTGTTTCAGTTTGGCCAAAGGCCTTCTAGGGTGGAGAGCCTTGACCTGGCTCTGTGTACACCCGTAGAAGCTGCAGACCCTTCCCACTTGCCATAAAGCATCTGCTATATCATGAGATGTTAGAGGGACCATAGGCAAACATTTGCTTAGATGGAGGCTACTTACACCCAGATAATTCTCTGACTGTGGGGAAGGGTGCCAAACATGGCCAGAGTTATCTCCTCACCGCAGAAGGGAAAAACCAATCCCCAGCAAACATGCAGTTGGTTATCTTTCCCATGATGGAGCCTGATTTCCTGAGAGGAACACTCACATTTCTTGAGAATCTCTTACCCAACCAGAGTCAGTGACAGGGTTAGAATTCAAAGGTCTCTGTTTTCTTCCTCCTGTGTTCAGGCTCCCATCTTTCCTTCACTTCCTCCAGCTCACCCACCCTTCCCCAGAGTAGGTGTGGCACATTGCCAAGGGGGAGGGAGGAAGGGGTAACTGCGCTTTCAAAGAACAAGTTAGAGCATGGACCTCTCTCTCCCCATAGTCATTGCAGCCAAATGTTACCTTTCTTGCATGCTTGCTTTCCAGATAATGCAACTAATATCATTATCTTTGCGGGGGTGTGTTTACCATGCCAGGATCACATTAATATTACTCATTTAACAATCTTAAGTGTTTTAAAACCCACACGTCTAGCCGTATCCCAGAGTGGGACTTTTTTTCTTTCTCTTCCTGATGTTTTGATTGATAAGGACTACCCATAACCATGACCTTTAAGGTGCACAGTCTGGAGAGTGTGGGGATGAAGAGAAAGACAGAGGTTACCTTATCAGCTGGATCTTAGTTGACTCTCAATCAGCAAATGACAGTTGTTCTATAGTGTGGGTTGGATGGCTCTGACCTGGCATGGGCTTGAGCAGCTGTTCTGAGTAGGCCAGTCTATGGTACTGGGACTCAAATAAAGGCTGTCTGCAAGAGGAGATGGCTCAGTGTGGATAAGTTTGACCAAGGGTGATTTATATCCCGGGGGAAAATCAGAGCAGAGCAACACAAGATCCCATTACACTTCACCATGTGCCATTTAAGGCACTTAGAAAGAGTTTGTTGCTTACATTTTCTACTGTTTTCAGATGGCATCAGGTGCAGGAACATGAGTACCTGGAAAGCATAGTCACTGATAAGGGAAGGAAGGTTATGGTATGAAGCTAGCTGCATGGCTCATGGATGGAGGAAAAGTAGGAAGTGCTACCTAACACCAGGGCAGAAGTCAGCCGCGTCCAGTGAGGACAGGAAGCCCAAGACAGACCTTTCGGCTCACTAACTTCAAACAAAGGACAGAGACAAAGGTGCGAGAGGAAACCCATGAAGGGGGAAAAGAGGAGAAAAGTGTGCTGAGGATGGTGGGGAAGAGGGTTTCAATATGAAGAGGCTGGTCCACGGCACCACATCTTTGTGGGGATCAGTGGAGTGGAGACTTAGAGAACTCCAGTGATGAGGCAGCTGGTGTCCCTGAAGGAGAACAGTCATGGCAGGCGGGGTAAAGTGGGTATAAAAATTAGATTCTAGTACATGGGAGATGTCAGGGATCAGAATGGAAATGGAGAATTTAGAATGCAGCCCTGTAGATATACAGGATGCAGGCTTTTACTGCATGAATAGAAGAGGGTGCAGGACCAACGCAGAATTCTCAATTTGATACCTTTGAAGTGTGAACTTGAACATGATAGTCTTTGGTGAGTCCCTTTTGTTGTTGTTCTTTCATTTTCTCTGTGATCTTGCTTCTGCTCTCCCTCCCTGTTCAGACTCATGTGGCCTATGCAGCTGGGCTCTCAGCCTTGAGGTCATTTGAGGTCTGTCTGCAATCTTGGAGCTGCAAGACTCTTGAGGTTCTTGTAAAATCAAAGCTGACATTAATAAATGATGTTAGCAACCAGCAATGTCACTAAACCCTTGAGAGCTTCTGGGAAACATATACAGGAATATTGTCGCATGGAAATGGGATAAAGTTACAGCCACGACAAGAGGAACAGAATCAAGTGCAGAGGCTTGGGGTGGTCCTTGGTCAGGGTGCGCTTTGATGACCATAGCAAACCCGACGACCCTGCACTGTTGTCAACAGCATATTCTAAACACAAGCTCTCTTGAACATATGACTGCAGAGTCATAATCTCTGACTTTCGAAGTGTCAGTAGGCTGAGACGACTGAAAACTCACATGCAGATGTGACAGTTTCACAGGAGACACACCTCCCCGAGTGCAGAGGAGATGACATGAAAGAAGTGACGGATGGAACAGTTGTCAGGGTTTCCAACTTCTCTAACTTGGAAGGAGTCATGAGGTGAATAAATAGAATACACCCACTCACAGTAGCAACAGCCAGAATGACCCAGTGGGTAGGTTGGGGAGTAGTAATAGAAGTTGTAAGCATTTCCGCATTGAGTTTTTAATAGCACTCAGGATCCGGTGGGATGGTAGACAGCCTATGAAGTCAGGAGCATGTCACCCCTCCCAGCTCCTCTGTGTCCTTCCTTCCTAGAAAACTGCCTCTGTGTCACAAGTACGGACTAAATACCCAGCAAGGGAGGCACCAGAGCATCCCCACTCGCTTGCACTCATTGGCCAGCCTATAGGATGGGTCTTGTTACCCACTTCATTTCCCAAAGGAAGAAAGTGAAACTGGTGGGTAGCTTCATCAAGAAGCAAAGCAAAGGGGATGATAAAAGTCATCCTGATGATAAAAGTCCTGTCTAGCTTTGTCTGCATCACGTGCTATAAATCATCCCACAATAAGCAATGACCAAGATACAGCCTTAAAGTTTTATTCCAGTTGTGTTCTTCTTTCTCTTGCATTTTGGACAGTTTCATACAAAATGTTCAACATATTGTGATTATATTCACACTCTACTGCGCATACCCCTTTCTTCCCTTCTCACCTCCTCGTCCACCCTAGCCCCGCAGTGTCTACACCAATAGGGAGAATGACACCCATTCTTCCAGCAGCCATTAACAGTCATTACTCAGCCTCCCCGGAAAGGATGGCACCTAATAGGTGCCTTTTCCATCCAAGATTTAAAGATGTATGTTTACAGCTGCAATTTGGACATCATATCTAAATGGTAGCGATTTGTGTCACTCCCCATCATCCTCTGAATCATAAACTCTTTCCTCCCATTCTTTTGTGATGTTCTCTGGGCCTGAGCAGGGATGGGGTGAGATATATGGGTATCCTGTTTAAGGCCAAGTGCTCATCGGCCACTTACTTTTAGCCCTTTGACCAGGTAAGAATCTCTGCATTAACTGCCACCATCAGCACAACAACTTCTCTATTCCACGCTGAAAGCTCCATGCCAGCATGCCAAAGAGGCTCAAGGGGCAGAGACCAGAGAGCCATGAGCTCCCGTTTCTTCCTAAAATGCTATTTCTCCCAGAGACATGTAGTGCTAGAAACTGTTTTAAGACTCTAATATGACGTCTCCTTTTTGACTTAAGCCTTGAACTCTTGAAAACATCGTGTTGGCCCCCATGTTGCTGTGACAGGACACCTGGTGTGTGGTACTTCATAAAGAAAAGAGTTTTATTTTGTTCACAGTTTTGGAAGTTGGAAGCCGAAGATCAGGTGACCTCTGGTGAATCTGCAAAACACAGCAGGGAAGAGGAAAAAAATGAACAGCTGTATGCCGGAAGAGACAAGACCATGGGGTGGGGGTACCTTGGTTTATGAAAACCTGTTCACTCTGTAGAACTGACACCCAAGGCCAGTGCTCCCACAACCTGGTGTCTTTGCGTAAGCCAAACTCTTAGTGTTCTTTGGACAAATAATGGATGAACTTCCAAACACAGTGCACGCAAAATAAAAATAAATAAATAAATAAATAAATAAATAAATAAATAAATAAATGGAAAAGAAAACTAAATAAAAAACAAAACAAAAAAAAATCCTTAGGGGTGGGAGTTTATACAGGTTTGAAAGTCTGAGCAGTAAGCCAATTAAATGTATGAAAATCAAGGACTACAAGTTGGTCAGTTCAGCAAGCATTTAAGGGCACACAGCGTGTGCTCAGCCTTATGGAAAATAAGAAGAACCCCCCCACTGACTGACTTACCTAAGCAGTCACCTCACTGGAGTAGCATGTGGGTTAATACAGTTGGCACCACTTTTTGTTGTTGTTCTTTGCAGTGAAGAGATTCGGCTCCCATTTATTCACAATGCATTAGGCGCTGGGTGCTAGCTAGTCCAGGAGCTGAGGGGAGAGACTTGCTGGTAGCCAGTGGGAACAGAGATGAGAAAACCCCGTTAGAGTGCGGGAAATGCATTGGTGGAGTATAAACAGGGGGCAAACTGGGAAGAGCTCTCTGATGGTCCTGAATGAAAACTCATAGAAAGCTTGTGAGAAGATGATCGAAGAGTAGGAATTAGCTGCGTGCAGTGAAGGAGAAAGGATGCTTCAAAAGCAGCAGATGAGCACAGATGTGGCCATGCGTGCCATCGCTGCAGACAGTGAGAACTGAGGACAGAGCACTACAGAGGACCCAGACCATGCTGTATTTCCGGGAGAAGTCCAAAGTTACTGTGTCTAGAACTGGACCTGGCACACACGGCTCCTCACCCAGTCTCAATTGCAGAATCACAGGGCTAACTTTGGCTTTCTTTCAAATGTAACAGAAAGCAATCCTCTGGTCCCAGTGGCTTGGGAACTCTGCAGTGTGTTTGATTGAATCCTCATAAAATGTAAATATAGAAAGGCTGTCTACTACTTTCATTTCTAGCTGTGAGAGATTATCTCCATTAAAAAGCAATTTAGAGGAGAGAGGTTTGTTTTAACTTACAATACCAGATAGCAGTCAGTTATTGCAGGGACGTCACAGGGGCCTGAGTTTAAAGGAACCAGTCATATGTTGTCCACAGGCAGGAGCAGAGAGAGATGACTGTTGTACCTTGCTTTCTATGTGAGTATTGGCTATTCAACCTAGGTCTTCATGCTTCTGCAACAAGCACTTCAGCAGTTGAACCAATCTCAGACCCTGGTTGCTTTCTGAATGGTTTGTCACATGCTGATGTAACTTCAAAACCATGTCCTTGCATACCACAGTGGGCATTTTCTTTTTTTACTTCATGAGCTGTGCTGTTCCTTACCCTCTAACCACTCCAATAACGTACCTGCTTAAGCCCACCATCACAGCTGTGAAACTGGACAAAGACAGCAAAGACAAGACCGAGTGGGCATGAGATGCCCCAGAGACTTAGTTTCTCTTACCTTCTAGCTCACTCTTGCCAGTGTCCAAAGGCATGGGTGAAGGGAGGTTGGAAAGGACAGAAAATTGCCCTCGGAAGTATGTTTCCTTAAGCTGACAGCATATAGTCCTCCTGATTTATCTTTTCAACTATATCTGTTCCACTGGTGTCTCATTGGTTCACACTTGGACTTTGCTGGTGGATCTGGTCAGCCAGGGGAGGATTCCCAGGCTGTGGTCAGTCCTTTGGCACCTGACGACTAGAACATAGCAGGAAGAGGGAAGCCCACCCTACTAACTGGTGAGAGATTGTAGGCACATTTGAAGTACTGATATAGACATAACCCTTTCTGAGCTTATATCTCAGAGCAGAACAATGTACTGGACTGGATACACTTGTTATACCTTGGGGGCATGAGGAAAACCATTATTTGGTCAGACCCACAAATCTTCAAAACTCATGGAACACACATAGGCTTTGTCATGAGAGCAAACCTTTCTTGTTCTCTCTACAGGCAGGAGCAATAGGAACTCTCTCTCTGTCTCTGTCTCTCTGTCTCTCTGTCTCTCTGTCTCTGTCTCTCTGTCTCTCGTCTCTCTGTCTCTGTCTCTCTGTCTCTCTGTCTCTCTGTCTCTCCCTCTCCCTCTCCCCCCCCCTCTCTCTCTCCTCTCTCTCTCTCTCTCTCTCTCTCTCTCTCTCTCTTTCTCTCTGTCTCTTTTCCTCTCTCCTTTTCCTGGGGCAAGGTCTCTCTCTGGCCTGGAACTCACCAAGTATGCCACACTGGCAGATCTGCAAATATCAGCGATCTACCGGTCTGCATTGGGTTACAAATGTGTGCCACCATACCTGGCTCTTAAAAAGTGGGTTCTGGGAATTAAACTCGGGTCCTAGTGCTTGCATGACAATCACTTTATTGATTGAGCTATCTCTCCAGCGAAGAGCAATTAAAATAATGTCCCACCCCCGAACTTCTTTTTAAAAGATACAGAATATACAAGAAGCAATCCAAATGATGCTAGGGAATCTGTTGACTTCTTTCGATCTCCCTGTTTACTTCAGTTTAGCCAGCTGATAAGGCAGCCACTGGGCACAAGGGACTTTGTGATGGATTGTGAGTTCAGATACCCCCAACGCTGGCCTGTACAAAGAAGGAAGCAGGGGGAGGAACTGTCAGTGCCCATCCTCACCCACGCGTCTATAATTACAACAACGGTTGCAGTGCAACTCAAAAACATAAACACATTGAGCGAGCTGGCCGAAGCTAGGGGCTCTATTTATAACCCCCTTGAACCTACTTATAGCCTTGACACCTTCTCTGAAACAAACGTGTGGAACAAGAGCCATTCTCCACTATGAGGTGATACACAAGATACTAAACCCTCAGTTTCTGCATGGTCGAATACAGACATTTCAAGCATGTATGGGAACACTCAGCCATTCTGACAGAGTCACATCTCAAAATACACATCATCCTGGGGCATGCCAGACAGGAACACAGAGCCAAAGGTCTTGTAACTCAGACTTGGAAATTATAGGGTCCAACTAGGAGGTGTCACAGTGCTACTGCATTTTGCCTGAACAGTGTTTGTTTAGGCAAGACAGGAAGTGGACAAGTATGACACAGTGGAAAATGCAAACGGGGGGGGGGGGAGAGGAGGCAAGTGTCATCCAACAGCTCTGTGTTGGGCTGGCTGGCCTTGAGCAAGTTTCTTGGCCTCTCTGAACTTCAATTTTTCCTCCTATGTGATGGAAATACTGAAAATACCTCTCATGGGGACTTTCGAATCATACAGCATTACAGAGCCTCATGATTTTTTGTAGTATCATTATTAATAATTTGGTTGTTAAAACAGGAAGGTTTTCTGAAAGTGTTGGCTCATATAACCCATAGTGGGTTATATGATTATATTGACTCTGAGATGGCCCTTATTATGAAAAATAAATAAATAAATAAATAAATAAATAAATAAATTCAGCCCTAAGGCCGAAGAGATGGCTCTGTAAGTAAAGAACCCATATAAAGCTGGTGATATTAGCATGTATCTCTGATACTAGAGTTTCCACGCTGGACTACATAGCAAAGCCTTATCTGGAAAGAAAAATTAGCTGAATTTGTGCTTTCTATGATTATAGCTAACAGTCCACATGCCTTTGAAAGTACATTTAATCATGAATTCCCCTAGTAAAGTCATTGCACCAGAACCAAGCTGATATTTACACGGTTGTGACTCTGTTAAGTTGATCTTGTACTCAACACCATGGTGAACAACAGTTTCAGTGGTAATAGATGGCATTCACAGCTTGCTGGGGACTTGATGCCTCTTAAGCACCATGTTAAATGGCCTTTCTTTTTCTAATATAAAGTTGTGAATCGGGTTGTCATACCCACTTACAGCTAAGTAGTATCAAAGCTCTGAGAGTTGAAGCACCTTTGCCCATGGTTCCTGGGTAAGTACCAGCAACCAGGGAAACCCAAAGTCTAAGCGCTTGTTGTTCAATTATTTGAAGTAAGGATGGTTCAGAGAGGAGAGTTGGCAGAATGCTACCAGGATTGGCCTGCATAGGAGCTCAGAGACAAAGGACCAGTTGAAGGGACTTGCCCAGAACATGCCTAAGACACCCATGCCAAGAACATGCCAACTGACCAGAGAGTGTGCCACACCTGCAGTCCTTTCTCAGCTGGTTACTGAAGCCCCGCCCTCTGCCACTCACTGTGGAAACCTGTGCTGCACACGTGTGCCATTGCTAATGAAGCCCACAACATTCCGTGACTTAAACAACACTTAAGAAGGCTATCTGGGTCCTCACCTACATCAATGTAATGACATAGAGTTTCACATAAGAACATATTGACCTGTTGTTACAGCACAGAGTAAAGAATTATGAGAAACGCACTCCTCACCAGTTCCTTTTTAGACATGTGTTATTCTGAGATGACAGATCACCTCTTGCCACCCCCAGAAATTTCAATATCAACCCCTCAGAGGAGAAAAATAATTTACAGGCAAAGAGGGATAAGAGGCCCTAAGAAAATAAGTTATCTTTTGGTGTTTTTCCATTTTCTGTCTCTCCCACATCTGCTCTTGTATCTGATGGGAATTGAATAGTTCAGATGAATTGAGCTTCCAAGATTATGAAATTGACTTCTGTCGCCATTTCCTTTTAAGAGAGGAGGTAAAATGAGCCCCCTTAGCCAAGGTCACCCAGCCAGGCAGTGTCAAGTCGGGAATTTTATCTAGGTCTCTTCAAAAGCAGCACATCATGAACTCAGGATTTCTAATCCATGCTTTTAAAAATCTAGAATCTCATGAAAACTTTTGAAGCTCCCCAGCGCTGGGTGATATTTGAGCTATTTTGAGGGGAATGGTAATTGACATTTAAAGATATCATGTCTCCTAGCAACCAGAGGAGTTCCATGGAGTTCACTTAATCTTCAAGAAGACTCACACCCGGATCCAGGCTGAGTGACACCCAGCTGCTCCCCTGCCTAAGTTCTCAGGGGCTACTGTGGGGCACAGTGCATTTTGCTAGCTCTGAAGGAAGAGAAGGGTGAGGGAGGAAAGGTGACTAATGTTCATGTCATCAACCAGAGATGCAGAGAGGAAAAATAATCCTTGCCTTTTCTTTGGAACTATGATGGTCAGGGTATAGAGAAGATGCTGCAGGATGAGCAGAAGCGAACCTCAGTTACAAGCCCTCCAAATGGAGTGACAGTGTGAATTTTGGATTCTGTCCCTCAGACTCTCTCACACCCAGACCCAGCATTATTCTGAGTAATCTGCTCTTTTCTATTCAGCTGGAGAAATGTGTTGCTTGCCTTCTCAGCAACAGAAGTTTGGGTGTATACGCCTGATTTCCCCACCCCACCCCAGCCCCCAGTACTGTCTATTATGTGTCTGTTCACAGATTTGTTCATCTGTATTTGTAAAAAGTAACAGGCATAAGGAAGGTAATTGTTTCTAAAAAAAGATACATCTTCAGTCTCACTACCCTAACTCATCACTGTTTCCAATTCCAGAGTCCCAGCAGGGTGGTCAAACAACTTTCATTCTTTAAAAAAGAAAGAAAGGAAGGGAGGGAGGGAGGGAGGGAGGGAGGGAGGCAGGCAGGGAGGCAGGCAGGGAGGGAGGGGAAGAAAATCTTGTCTGTGTGCGTGCATGTGTGCATGGGATAGGGAGAGAGTCCTGTAGGTAAAGCGCTTGCCATGCTACAGCATGCATGTATAGGTCAAAAGACAGCCCTCAGGCTCCAGTCTTCGTGATGTGTATGTTTGAGGCAGGGTCCCTTGCTGTTTGTCACTGTGTTTGCCAGACAAGCTAAGATAAAAGCTTCTGGGGATTGTCTCTGCATCCCATCCAATCACAGGGAGCAGTAGGGTTGTAGACACATAGCACCTCTCCTGTCTTTATGTGGGTTCTGAGGATCCTCGTGCTTGTATGCTTTACCTACAGGACTCTCTGCCTAGCCTAGTACATTCATACTTCTAGCACATTTTTCTAATGCCCTTTCACTAAAATCCTGAAAACATAGGAAGGTGTGAGACAGTTTCAGCATGTGTTAATGTAAGAGTTGAAGTCACAAGGATAAGAACTCCAGGGAAAATATAAAATTAACTGGGTGGGATTGCCCCCTTCCCTAGGCCAGCAGCCTTGCCAGCCCTACACCCACAGGTTATAGTCTGAGAGCCCTGTGTGCAATAGCAGCCTGCTCCCTAGCCAACTGTCCAGCCCTGATTTGAGGGTGGGGAACAGCTGTGCTCCTGGTTTTGAAATACTCAAAGATGAATACAGGTGTTGACGCAAATCATGGGAATGGGGGTGGGAGGGTCAGGAGTCAGGGGTAGGGGATCAGTTTGCCTTTAGAAGAGGGAGCTACGATTCTAGGGAAGGTACATCTTCCTGGACTTGGGTGAATGTAGCAAAGTTCAACTGAACACACACACACACACACACACACACACACACACACAGTGGTGTGTTTGAAGTTTAGGCATATCTTATTAAATAATATGTCCATTTATTTTCTTGTGGATCTGTCTCTCCATTCATATACTTTCTCTCTCCCTTTTTCTCTTTCTCTTTCTCTTTCTCTTTCTCTTTCTCTCCCTCTCCCTTCCCCCATCTCTCTCTCTCTCTCTCTCTCTCTCTCTCTCTCTCTCTCTCTCTCACACACACACACACACACACACACACACACACACACACACACGACTTTTTATTCTGTCTTGGGGAAAGACACTTGTTGTAGATTTGCAGGGAATTCTAGTCTCAACTTCTTTACTGCTTGCCTTCAAACTTCTGCTCTCCGAGGCCATTGGGCTTTTATTATTGTTTAAGTTTTCTCCCTCTGGTTCCTTTGCTTTGCAAGCTATTTATAAAGCAAGCAAAGACACAGAAAATGTCAACAGAATTCAGAAGAAATCTAAGTGTTGATGCTGTCTCCTGCAAAACCATCACTGATTAGTCCCCAAGGGTTGGACTGTGCTCACTCCCAGAGGCCCTAGCAGGCCAGAGCCCAGGGAAGAGGGATTTTTAGTGTGTTTCTATGGAACCCAGGCTCTGAAGGAATGCAACTTCAGGTTCAGAGCTACAATCTCCAGCCAGAATCCTGCTGTCCTGAAGGTATCTGCAGACCCTCCACCTGTCTTCCCTCAGACCTGCGGGAGTGTCACAGCTGTTCCTCAGCAAGCAGCATAGCCTCAGGGTACACAAGCAGAGGTGCGGTTGTTTATTGCTGTATTTGTTTGGTTTGTCTAGCAAGGTGTGGCAATTCACATTTATACTCTCAGCACATGGAAGGCAGAGGCAGGAGGACTGCCAGTTGAAGGTGGCCTTGGCTACATGAAAAGACCTTGTCTCAAAGCATAATAATAGTAATAATAATAACAACAACAACAACAATAATACAGAGAATAATAAAAATCAAACAAAGAAAGAAAAAAGAAAGGAAGAGAGGCAGATAGAGAGAAAGGAAGAAGACTATGTCTTTGTCTGTCCATGGCTATCACCCAGGAGTCTCAGATTTTTCTCCATACCCATAGGCATTTTGAGGATCCCGAGAGTCCTTTTCTGTGTGCTACCCAAAGAGACTCCTAAAATATGTGAGTGAGTTTTGCTCTCTTATTTGAAACTGCACATTTTCTTTTTTAAGGATTATTTGTCTATTTTACTTTGTGTATATAAACATTCTGTCTGCTTGTGTGTATATGCACTGTGCCAGGTGTTCACGGAGGTCAGAAGAGGGCATTGGATCCTCTGGAACTGGAGTTTCAGACTGTCATGAACTGCCATGATGGTGATGGGCACCACACATGTGTCTTCTGTCAGAGCAACAAGTGGCCTGAATGGCCAATTTATTGCTCCAACCTCCTATTACTATCTGAGTGTAACTCAGTGTATTGGTAAAATGGCCTAGAAAGATCAGGAGAATCAACATAGAATGACAAGCAGAAATAGTTAGAGGTAAAAGAGCAGGTAATGGAGTAAAATAGCAGGTGATGGAGGCTTGGGCATTTTAGTTTATAAGCAAAATACAAAAAAAAAAGAAAAGAAAAAGAGAAAAAAAAGAAAAAAAAAGAAAAGAAAGAAAGAAAGAAAGAAAGAAAGAAAGAAAGAAAGAAAGAAAGAAAGAAAGAAAGAAGTAATCAAGTGGGTGGTAGGCTGGTGGGGATTTCCTGAATCTATCATTTCCAACTTATTGGGCAAGTGTCTTGCTACTCTCAGCTTATTTCCTCATCTTTAAAACATGTCCCATTTGGCTGTGTGGACCAAAGAAAATGATGCTTGGGGGAGAGCTGTTCAGTCCAGCTGACGCAGGATTTAATGTAAAAGCTTGCAGGTGACTGTGCCATGCAAGTGGTGATGGCATCCACACTCCGTTCTAAAACTGGTCCTCAGTCCACTGTGCACTGTCCCTGCCAGGTCACTTTTCTTCCTCTCAGAGTCCAGTTCTAGGAAGTTATTGTGGCACTCCAGCTTATACTCCTGTGGGGCCTCTGCTTGAGGAAAGGGGACAGGAAGGGATTGGGTATGTATAGGATGACTAGTTTGAAAAAGAAAAACTAAGAAAGCAAGAGAACCATTTTTTACCTGAAGAATGCGACTATAAACATCTTTGAGTATTGACCTATAACACCCATTCAAGTTGCCCAAAGATTTTCAAGGACACAAAAAAGGTGATTAAAATTATCTAGGTGCATGGGAATCACCACACCAGAGAGAGGATCATTTTACTGATCAATGTTCAATCAATTAAAAAAAAAAAACTCAAAAATCATGACTTACAGTCAGAGGTGACCAATCAGTGCTGATGTGGGGAAACCATATAAACTTACAGCATGGAGCTTTAAAAATACATGAGGCAAAGGCAGAAGGTGAAATGTGTGGGCAAGAAACACCAAATCTATTTTTGTTCTGAGTAAATTTGATTATGTTCTAATAATCTAGAGCAGTGGTTCTCACCCTTCCTAATGTTTCACCCCTTTAACAGAGTTCCTCCTGTTGTGGTGATCCCAACTATAAAACTTCTTTGGTTGCTACTCTATAACTGTAACTTTGCTACTTATATGAATGGAAATATCTATGTTTTCTGATGGTCTTAGGGCTCTCATGCGACCACTGAGGGGAACATGACCCATAGGTTGAGAACCACCGATCTAGACTCTGCATGTTTCTAAGGAAAGGGTTTTTGTTGCAGGACATGGTCAGTACTGTTCTGAGAAACAGGGGTGTTGCTGCTGGGACATCTTGAAGTAGGAAGGGCATTTCAGACTGAGGAGGTTGAAGCCCCAATACTGCCCCTCCGTCAGCAGGTCTCCATAACCTTCCAGACCAGAAAACTGAGAGACACCTTAGCAAACACTTCCCCCTCATTCACAGACAAGGAAACTGAGTCTACTGATAGGGATGGCCCTATTTTAAAAACTCAAGGTCAACCAGTGCACTGGTTAGGGTGCATCTGGGAAATCAAACAAACTTGGAGTGCATTAGTTACTTCTCTATTGCTGTGATTGAACACCATGACCAAGATAACTTATTTCTTTAAAAAGCATTTGATTGGACTTACAGTGCCAGAGAGTTAGAGTCCATGGAAATGGCATGAAGACATGCGTGGGGGCAGCGACAGCTGGGAGCTCACATCTCAATCCACAAACAGGAATCAGGGAACTAATTCAAAATGATGTGAATCTTTTGAAACCTCAAGACTGCCTCCAGTGACACTCTTCCTGCAGCAAGGCCACACCCCCTAATCCTTCCCAAACAGTTCCACCTACTGGGGACCGAGTATTCAAGCACAGAAGCTTACGGGAGCTCTTCTCACAAAACAACCACAGGAAGTTTGGAACAAGAAGACTGAACCTGTGGAACATGGTGAACGGATGGAAGGGATGTAGCAAAGCCAGTAGGGACAAATAGGTGGCCCAACAGTCAGAGACAGTGTAGCTTCCAGGCTGTGGAGGAGATGAAGGAGAAGGCAGGGCTCAATGCAACTGGTCCTGCAGAAGTCACAGACCCCCAGCCTGGCATGCTGCCGAGGCAGGCAGGACAGAGGAGAAACTCTAGGCCTTTTCCTTACTCTTGCCCTACTAGGATGCTCAGCACCCCAAGTGATCAACCCCAGTAGGAAACCACAAGAAAACAGTTGGAGAAATCTGGGAATGTGACTCAGAAAGAGTAGGGATAAAACAAGGAGGGCCACTGGGAGTCGTTTGTGCCTTGGGAGCTCCTTTACCCAGGCTTCTCTCCAGAGATACGTGCTGTCTTTTGGTGGCAACCACAGGAACTGCTTTCTCGTGTGCAAATTATGTTGTACTTTGTCAGAAAATGCATTCCTTATTGTTCTGCTATTGGGAGGCTCACACCCAATGCAGGTCTGAATCAGCTACTCTAAAGGACAAGGATTTCTCCAGTGTGGCTTGTATTTCCATAGAATGAGTGCATTTCTTTTTCATCACGGGGAAAAGAGGTATCATGGTTGGTGATGTAGATGTCCTATATTTTCACATTTGTGATAGACACATTGTCAAGAAGCGATTTATGTAGGTAAGGATTTATACCCCGTTGATCTCCCCTCCATATACACATACCTAAGTTATCCCAGTCAGGTGTCGGTAAAACTCACACACTCCTTATGTGAGTCCCTAATCTCTCCTTTGCCAGGAACAAGAGTCCCTAAGACCTCTCTTTCTAGAAGAACTCTAACACTAATGAATTGCCAGACAGGGTTAAGGTCAAAAAATTTTAACACCTAGCTTACCACAGTAGCTGACCCATCCAGAAGCTGGCATGTGGTCATGCCACAAGCTCTCTGTCCCCAAGAGAGCTCCTGTATCAGGGATTCATCTTTAGCTCTTGCATTCTCTGAGTAGTAGGGAGGATAGTCAGAAAAGTTAAACCCTTGTGGCAACCTCTCTGCCTAAGTCTAAGACTCAACTTTACCAAGAGGATCATAAAACAGAATGCACACCGACAGCACGCCAAGTTCTTTGAAGTGCCCTGGCAAAGGATCCAAGTTGCATGCACATCTGCTTCCTTCTTAGGCAAGAGACCTCTCTCCACTCTAGACCAGCATAAGCTTCTAACTTGTTTTTAGGTCTCTGTCCCAGCACTGTGCAACACAACCGGCAAAGAGAGATGTGGGTAAGGATGCTCATGGAATGGATGAAAGGTTGCAGAGTTCTTTCTACCTCAAGTTTTTTTTTTCTTTTTTTTTTCTTTTTCCAAGATCTTCCAAAAAAAAGCAGAACCTTTCCCCAGACAGGACAAGCATGTTACAAAGTTCTGCTTTCACTGTGTGTTAAGTGGAAATGATTAGGCAAGCGAGTAGTAAGAGATTCCTCTCTGTATTTCCTCTGTGGTGGGGGTGGTCCTGCGTACTCAGACTGACAGTGCAAAGTGTGAAGACTTGCATTCATCACCCCAGCATCTTAGCATGCCTCAACGACTTGCCATCTTGCTTAACCCAGCCAGAATGTGACGGGTGGGGGGCTGCTTTCTGGATACATACTGACATGTAAAGGGTTGTGTGTGTGTGTGTGTGTGTGTGTGTGTGTGTGTGTGTGTGTGTGTGTGTGTAGGGAGAGAAAGAGAGACATATACAGAGAGGGAGAGGGATATATACAGAGAGAGAAAGAGGGACAGCACCTGTCGTAAGTGCCCATGATAGAGGAGGTTCTGCCATTGGGCCGTAATAATTGAAATTGTTCCAAACTGGCCTCAGTGCCACTAGGGCTCCTTGACCACTTTGTTCTGAGATGAGTATGTAGTTCTGGGTGGAATCAGTCGACCCAGGGGAATCTTTCCAGGGTTTTTGTTTTTGTTTTGTTCATTTTTTTTTAAGTGTGTATGTGTGGAGGTGTGTGCCTATGTGGAGAGACATTAAGGAGGTCATTAGGTCTATTTTTAATCTATTTTAATCTCTTGAGACAAGGTCTGTCACGGAACCTGGAGCTAGGCTAGCGGTCACCAAGCTTAGTGACCCCCTCCCGCCAACACGGGGATTACAGTTGCTTATACTCATGTCAAGCTTTTTACATGAATGCCAGGGACTCGAACTCAGGTTCTCATGCTTGCACAGCAAGCACTTTTACCCACTGAGCCTTCTCCATGGTCTCCCCAGTTCTCTCAGTTTTGCTGGTGAACAGACTTTCTTAGCTCTCCATAGCCACAAGGTAGGTAGCCTGGCTGCTGCTCCTGCATTCCCTAGCTGAACATGCTGTAGAGTGTGAACCATTTGGGTAAGAGCAGTTCCATCTGTCAGATATCTTCAAATCTGGCTGCATTTTAGCACCCCCTGGGACAGTTTCTAAAAATACCAATGTTTGGGACTCTCCCCAGAGCTACTATCAGAAGCACTAACAATGTGACAGGAGAGTGGGTCTTAATTTCAACTCCCCAGATGATTGCCACCAGTGGCCAGGGTTTAAAACCACTGCCTGACACCTTCAGTTGCCTTACCTTAACAGTGGCAGCTGTCCACCTCCCAGGCTGTGGGAGTAGGTCAGGTGTCAGTCTCAGTCCCATTGGTTGTTAGTCATGTGACTGTGAACTTAATGTTTCTTAGTCTTGGGCAACATCTTGACTTAGGTGGCTTGAAAACATTCAATTTGGAGACTTGCATGAGGTACTTGCGTAGAGGACTTCTCTTTGACAGTTGGTAAGCACTCAACATGAAAGCATTATAGGTCAATGTTCGCATGGAGAAAGAGTTCCCAGGGTTCTCGAGGACACCTAGACAACACGACTGTGGTTGTCTTAGTATGACTTGACATTGGTACATGGGCTTGTGGTTCTCCAGCCCATAGAAATAAAAAAAAAAATGGAGCTTAAATTATGGGGAAGGAGAAGAAGGATGGATCTAGGAGATGTAAAACTAAGAAGTATCATTCCAGAGTAGGAAGGGATGGTTCTGATTAATTTCTCCAGGGAGAACTGTTGGAAGACAGTCTGAGATAAGTGGTATGTCTTCCCCGGAAGCTGACTAGGGTGAGGTGGGTTCTCGACTCACACATGTGGCTTCCCAGGGCTGATGGACTGGAATGAGCAGTACACCTCAGGCTTTATATGCCAGACAGGGAAAGCCAGGTGCCTCAACAGCTGAGGAATGTAGACTAACACACGGCCTGAATACATCCTGTGTGGATGCTCTTCCCCCCCCACCGCCCCCATGTGTATGAAGCATCTGCATCAGCTGCCAACATCACTGAGACTTTGCAAGGCTAAGCTAACCCTTTGCCCCCTGGCAGCTCTGAGTCCTGGGAGTGCAATATCTGGCCCAATAAATGGGGTTGCATCCTTGGAAACTGTAGAGCCCTTTAATAACTCATCTAAAAGAAGGCACAGGAGAACTTTTACCAGTGTGAGCTCAGAAAGAAGAAACCCATTTTCTTTCCAAGATGACACTTCATGTTTTCCAGCACGGACTTTATTTAGCCATACTCAGAAAGCCAAGTGACTTCCCTTGAGGCTTTTTTTTTTTTTTTCTAAATCCCATTGCAAGGTTATGTCATGTTGAAGAGCTCAGAGCTTGAGATTGAAAATGCTTACCAGGAAGACTGGGTGTGGCTGGGCCTGGGCCTTTGTTCAGGGACTCATGGTCTGGGAAAGCCACTCACTCCACAGCATCATAAGAGGTATTGTTCATGGAACAGAAGGAAACTATTGTTACTTATGAAGTGTGTACGTACACACACACACACACACACACACACACACACACACACACACGTTATTAATTTAACATTTGCTGCTTTTATAATCAAACTCAGTAACTTAGTCTTATAACTTGATTGAGAACATTCAGCAACCATTTGGCTCTATCTTAGTGTACATAGAAATGTTGGAGGGTGGACTGGTAATCTCCCATGTTCAGTGAGTCTGGAGGAGTGAAGATACATCTTCTAGCCACTCCCTGTGGGGACTTACACACATTTCAGTGTATCGAGAAGTCGAGAAGGGAGAGTTACATGGATAAACAATGAGGATTCATGTGCTGATTGGGCCTCAATAAAGAGGGGACTATTTTTGCTAAAAAAAAAAAAAAAAAGAAAAAGAAAAAAAGGGAAGTTGTAACCTCATCAGCCCTTGCAGAGTGACAAGCAATATAGCCAATAAGGGTCATCTTACAGAGAGCTCACTTCTCCCGCCTCTCTTGGATGTTTAGAGAAGCATCCATTCTAGCTTGAAGTCCCATTGAGCAACACTGGATACCTGGGAAAAATGCATCAACACAGCCTGTATCTAATGACTTCAGATAATAAAAAGATCCTTAAAACAAGGACAACACCATGCTGATTCAATATCACTGGACAAGAACCTTGTAGACATAGAGGATGAGGCTGCACCATTGAGTCTCCTCTGCAAACACTGGTCAAGAATCACTGGCAGGCCTGGGAGGGTGTGTGTATGTGTATGCTAGGTGCCTGTGTCAGCTCACAACCTATTATTGGGACCCTTTTATTGGCTATTCCAGTTTCTTCACTGAGTTCTCCAAGGTTCCCCTGCCCATACACATTAGCAGTAGTGTGGCATTTACTGATGGTTCTTTGGGGGATGTTAGACAAAGATAATAGTACACAGCAGTCAGAAATTGTGAGGACTGGTTAGACACTTTTCCTCCTCTTACAGTGTTTTCTGAATCCCATCACTTGGGCTCCCCCCCCCCCACCCCGTGTTTCTTCCCTTAACAGGAAGGGAGAAAGACAGAAAGAAGGAAGGGGAGATAGGAGGGGAAGAAGGAAGGATAAAAAGAAGAGAGGGAGGGAGGGAGGGAGGAATTACAGGAAGAGGGGAGAGAGGGAGGGAGGGAGGGAGGGAGGGAGGGAGGGAGGGAGGGAGGGAGGGAGGGAGGGAGGGAGGGAGGAAGGCTGGGAAGAAGGGAATCAGGAAAGGAGGAAGGAAAAAATCCTTTGCAACTGGTAACTGCTTAATAACTCTTGGCAGAGAGGAAGATGGGTTGTGATGACATGCCACAGCCTCCTCTAAGCTTTCTCAGCCAGTTCCAAATGCACAACCCTTCCTTCTTCTGAGGTGAAGGCCTTTGCCTCCAGGCGGGAAACACCCTCAATGCAGAAGTGTACCTTTACCTGAATGTCCCAGTGCTAGAAAGGTCTATAAGGAAGAAGCAAAGGGTCTTGTGTGAGATTCAGTTTCCAGTCACAGGGAAGACAGGATGTCCATTTGAGCCTTGGGAGAGGTAGGAGCTACTGGCTGCATGCTTTGCTTCTCTGATCTTCAGCTTGAACCCCAATTCTGTCTCTGGGTTTTTATTATTCGTGCTGTACTCTGGTGATCTGGAGATTCACTTGTGACCTTGGAACGTCACAATTTTCACTTTGTGTATGGGGGGGTTTGTTTCCACGAGGTTAATTAAAATGAATGCATTGAGGATTAAACATTCTCAATGGGCCGCCAGAGTTGATGGCAGAATCATAGGAAGCAAAGGATGCTTAGGCATGGTCTGGAAAGAAAATGCTGCCCGTGTCCCTGATGGGCTGTGGATCTGCCTGGGCTGGCATATGATGCCCAGCCTGGGAAGTCAGAACAAGACGTGAATCAACTGCCCAGAGCAGTGGTATGTGCTATTTCCAAGCTGCTTGGCTTATGAGTACAGCAGCCCACTCTAATTTGTCACACTAGAGGCTGCCTTCTTAGTAAACAGTGGTCCACACTTCTGTTGGTTCTGAGTCACCGCTTAGTGTTCAAACTGAAATGCCAGTGCTGTCCTGAGTATAGTATGCAGTGTGAAACCAAGTGGGCTGTGTGAGATTGGCACACTTCCCGTGGAGACTTCCACGTCCTGCAAAGTATTGGAGCCTCTGGGGGTCCCTCGAGACATCCCTGCAAGGCAGCCTCTGGCTCGCAGCCACATTCTCCTCTCATAGAAGCCCTTCTCCTAGCTGAGG